>BPLQ01001323.1:0-686839 GCA_021605075.1 Caerostris darwini
ATCTAATACTCAATGATAATGAAATATTGGAACTCATTCAATGAAAATTTAGTGTAATTACATCATCATTTTATACAAATTACATTGATGTGATGACTTCCTTTAATTTTGTTTTTATCTAATAAAATAAATCATTTCAGATTTGGTTTCATCTTTTCTATTTTAAGAACTTAATTAATATTTGTATATATGATATTTTTTGACCCAGCATATAAATATTTTTAATAATTAAAAAGAATATTTCTCTTTAATTAATAAACTTTATGAATTTCCATCAATTTATAATAAATACTTATGAATGTACATTCCAATAGCATTGCATAATTTTCAATTATCTAGTTGATCACAAACGAGCACTTTCCAATTAAACCCTATTAAGATATTCCACTACTGAACCTGTCTGTTTAATTTGCAAACAAAACTACCATTTACCACCTATCAGCTGTTACCCAATTAAAATCCCAGTCAGCTGCCTAACGTGATGAATAATTAATATTACCTTAGCTAACGATTCGTGAAATTGTGAAATGAAAAGTTACGTAATGCCAAAGGTTCGCCAGTTTCGTTTCTTTTCTTTTTTTTTTTTTTTTTTCTTTCTTTCATGGAAAATAAGCTAGTTTATGCAACAAAGAACCTGCGCAATAACTTTTCACAGAGTCAGCTATTAATCATCAATGGATAGATGTGTTGTATACCGTTAGCTTGCACTGCTGCATAATACGTGATATGGTTCTGGATCGTCGCCTGCGCTTTCCAATGATTCACTGTTTTAATGTTTAATGGGTACAACTTTCTCTACCATTTTGAAGATTGCAACCTAATGAGCCCGGATATTTTTCTTTTGATGTAGCCGTATATAGAAGAAGAGATACGTGTATAACAATCGGCTACCAGAGCTATTAGAAGCGCATGGCTTGTTCAATAAGGCTATTAATTCTATATGCAGATCTGCTGAATAGGAAGGTGTTATTGGAAGGTCAGATTTGGTTGCATAGCTCGTTAGGTATTCTTATTAAGGGAATGTGTGTGGTTAAGTGCGGGCATGATTAAGAATAGGAAGTGCCTTGGGGGTGTAACACGGTAGATTGGTCTCGTTTAAGAATATTAGCACAATATGTTTAATAGACAATGCTTCATTCGAATAAATTATTAGAAGGATAAAAGACTTCAATCATTTGATATATGAAAGTAGATAGAAATTAAAGAATATGCAGGTCTGTTGGATACCTTATTCTTGTATATTTTAAAAGTAAAAGGTATAAACATAACTTTTGTTCAAATAGGTAGTAAAAAAAGTTGTTTAAATGTGAAACGTTTGGTTTCTGGAACACTTCATACAGTAACATATATTGAAATTTAAACAGACAATTAGAACAAACAGACATTATTTTTAATTTGTAACTTTCTTTTATCAACAGTTAATTATTTTATACTATAAAATAATTAACTGTTGATAAAAGAAAGTTTTGCAGTAAAAAATTTAGGCTATAGAGTAAAATATTAAAACTTCATCATTCATGATTTATTTTACGAATAAAGCATAATTAACAAAAATCAGAATACATAAATTATCAATCCTAATTAACACATATCATAATCTATAATTAACATCATAGATTCTTAAGTTAAATTTAAATTTTTTTTTTCTATTTGCCGTTTAATAAAAAATTCATCAAACATTATTCCATATAAAATGAAATTTCAATGTTTTTTTCCCTCTTTTTACTGCACGTTTATATTTTTAAACAACTTTTTAAAAGATACTTTGTTTTAATTATAATATTTTTATGCTTGGAAAATATTTTTATCAAAGTCATTTAATTCTCTTTGTACTTAATACAGTTTCGAATTTATTAATAGAAAATTTATTATTTATATTTATTCAATTCTGAAAAAAAAACTTATTACTTTTTCTAAATTCTAAATATAAATAATTCATTTTAAATACTGAATTTTTGAAATTCAATACATTTCAGCAGTAAATAATTTTATGTTTCAATTTTTGTTTTATTCTTTTGACAATTATGAATTGCCATACTAAAAAGGATATTTTAATATTTTTATTTAAAACATATTCTTTGTAAAAGAACTATTTTAAGTTAAGAGATGATCTTTGAATACTTACTTATCATCTACTTTCTTTTCAGTCTACTCGTACAGAGGATCAGCTCCAAAGTCAGCTACAGGCTCTAAGAGAACAATTTAATGTTCGAAGATCTAATCTCCATGACCATGTATCTCAGTTAGAGGGCTTGAGAGAAGAGGTAAAGGGTGGTCATATATATTATAATTTTTTTTATTTTTATTTTCTCAGTGTGATTTATTATTATTTTAGTAAATATAATTGTGTAAAAATGTTAAGTGTTGGATTTAAACCTATATGATTTTTTTTAATTATTAGAAGGAAGACTATAGGTATTTGTATTGTTGTTTGACAAAATTTAAAAAAAATATTCAAAGGAGTCTCGGTTTATTACAAGACTTTTCACTTGAATAATCCATAGCATAAAAAGGTTTCAATAATGCCCGACAGATGTCAGCACTAAACATGAAACATTCTGTGTTGCTGAAGTAAATGATTGCAGTAACTAAAATGTGTTTTTTTAAATGACGGCGTTTTATTTACTTAAGTAAATAAAAAATATATATATATATTTTTGTTTGTTTCAAAGGGTACTTTTAAAGTATTATATAATTTATTTTTAAAACATTAAATTTATATCAAAGGATCGATTTGGATGTTTTTTTAAAAATATTTAGATAATTATAATTCAGAAAATTAAAATCTATATATGTATAATATATCATATAATCACTAATACGTGGATAATACATCAAATTTGAAAATTCTCACCAAATCTGAATTAAATTAAAATTTTGAATTTATTTTTTTATATGTGAAAATCTCAAAATCTTTTTACAGTTTTTCTGATTATAAACATGTAACTAATTATTAATGGATTATTAAATAATACGTAATATTAATAAACAAATAAGTAATAATAATAAAAGGAAAATTTTTCATATTAAAATTATTATAGGCCTTTAAAAATAATGTTTAAGCTGATTATTAATAATAAATTACTGCCTTTTTTTTTCGTAGATTAACCTATTATCTGAACGTAAATATGAGCTGGAAAAGAGGATATCAGCCCTCAGTGACGAAAGGGAGGGTCTCAATGTGTCCTTGGAGGAATCCAGCGACAAGATCCTGCTTCTGGAGAGGAGGAACAGAGAACAGGAACAGCAGGTACGGAACTCTTATTATTATATATATATATATATATATACAGTGGATAAAAAAAGTATTGGCAATTGCCTATAAATCATTATATTTGCTAACAAAGTATGTTTACAAATTTTATTTTAACATAGCGATTACAGAAGGAGGAAAGACAAACAAATATAACGAAATTTTCATTTAAATATTTTTTTAGTCAAAATCTACGAGAAAATCCAAAATTTACATGATAAAAAAAGTATTGGCAAAATTATGAAATTGACAAAATTATGAGCGAAAACAAAATCAGTATATGTTTAGTACTTTGTATGCATACC
The DNA here is from genome assembly GCA_021605075.1 of Caerostris darwini. NCBI lineage: Eukaryota > Metazoa > Arthropoda > Arachnida > Araneae > Araneidae > Caerostris > Caerostris darwini. The sequence goes on from BPLQ01001323.1 coordinate 3,559, forward strand.
TTCTGCATCTATAACAGCTTGTAATCTATTTCTCATAGAGGAAACTAAGGTATTTGTTGTACTGTTGGGAATTTTGTGCCACTCTTGCAAGAGTAAACGTTTGAGGTCGGTTTACTTGAAATATTATGTATTTAATTACGACAGCTAAAATTGCATAACATTTTATTTATTTGGCAATATGAATAAATAAATTAATTTTACCCACTGTATATACATTTATTTTTTTTTACCACTTATTTTTTTATTTTTTTACCTTTTTATTTTTTTACCACTTGTGTTATTTTTATTTTGAAACATTAGGCAAGCATTTTTACTTTTTGAACGTTATTACATGCGCAGGGTGAATTTGATATCATAATTCACTGCTCTACCATGAACAACAAGTTGGCAGACCAATAATAATTGTATTTCACAATGGAACGATCTTAAATATTTTTCTTTCAACAATGATTTAAAATTCAAATTTATTCGGAGTAATAGGAACTTACTTATGTTTCATTATCCCTGAGAACATTAAAGAGGGCGCGAAATTTGGTACTCACATTTAAAATTAAACTAGATGAATTATATATATATATATTTAACTTATGCTGTATAATAATGATCGGTGAAGATTGCCTCCTGGAACATAATTGTCTTTTAATATGATATTGCATGGGAAGATCACGGAAAACTCCCACTAAACCGCATGAGTGTAGATGCAAGGCTTATACATTTTGTCTAAATTGATATCGAATCTCCTTGTCGTGTGTGCAACGTACGCCGACAGCAGATTTGAACCTCAGTATTCCTGTAAGCAAACTTTTGTCCGATACCACAATTCCATGGGTAGGCTAAAAATTTAAATATCATATATTTAATAAAACAAACAATTTTTTTTTAATATTTAGATGTTTTAGTTTTAGACAATTTTGCTATTGGAAAATGTATGTACAGAATGGATTACAGAAATAGAACAAGAAATTCTTCTTTTTCAATGGCGCTACAGCCCCATGGTGGGGCAAGGTCGTCTGCCTACTGGCAGATTCCGAAACATAAGCTGTTTTCTTTTTACGAGTTAGGGTTGTCAGTCCTACGCTCAACAGTCATATTAGACAGGGGACCTAGGGTTTAAAGTGGGTTCCGAATCACTAAAAACATCCATGGCTCTGCCGGGACTCGAAGCCTGTGATACCGAGCCCAGAGCGCTAGTCACTCGGCCATCAGACCCCATATCAAGAAATTATTAGTGATAAATTCATTTTCAAGAATACATAAAAAAGATTGAATCAAAATTTAATTAATAACGGCATGAAAAATTATTAGTAATCAACATGATACACTGCTTTTCGCAAATGCTAATCATAAATGACACTAAAACCTATGCTGAAAAATTGGCATTATTAGCTCAATGTTTTAAAGTAAAATATAATAAGTAGTTTTTGAAATTATCATAAATTTCTAATAGGACAATTCAAAATATGATGTAACTATGCTACTTATAAACATTATACTAAATTAAAATAGTTATATTTTTAGCAGCTTTAAAATTGTACCGAAATATTTAATTTTTCCGTTTTTTAATAATGCATAACACTACCTGGAACAAAGCCAACAGCTCGAAAAAATTCTTAATAACTGTTGAATAAATACAATATTCAATTTTTATGGCAAAATTACAATAAAGTGAAGTTAATATAATGGTTATATTAATATTTGCATTTCGTTTTCAATGTCTTTTATTATTTGAGTAAGGCTTTCCTGTTTTTCAATCTTAAAAAGAAAATTTTTTTTGACATGGCTCAAAAGTAAGAATAACAGATGTTTGCGGTCTGGCAATGATGTTAAGATCTACTCTACGTATGCATGTCCTTGTTCAGCTTCTCTTGCACATCGCTTACACTAAATTTGAGCTTTAGTGAGGTAATTGTCAGTTGAGTAGAAGGTTGTTGCTGAGCGTATAGGTTTGCGCAGTTTAATGATCCTGGTATAGGCTAGTCTTTAATTTGGAGTAATAAGCAACAAAATAAAAGGTGTCTTTTTTAAATTCAAAAATTTTGTAAATCAAATATTTGTATCGACACTTTATAATAAACCTGGAATCTGCTGTTTTAGTAGAAATAGACAATGATAATTTCAGCTACCAATAATACAACAGGGCCTATTTGATACAACCCTAATCACCCTAATTTAGGGAAAAGGATAATTTGTTGTTTCATTCATAAATTAAAATCATTAATTATCATTGAAGATCTCCTTTACTACAAAAATTTCCATTACTATGCATTTGAATGCCAAAACCAGTACACAATTCCAATGTACAATTTCTGATATTTTTACAGCTTCGACTTCAGCAGCGGGACATTGATGAGCTTCGCCAGACCAACAGTCACTTGCAGAACAGACTGGACGTTGTGCTGCGGCGGTGTGGGACGCCCATACACGGAGACAAACCATCGCTCTTCAACGAGATCGAGATGTCCTCCCAGTCTTCGGTCGAGGACGAACTCAGATCACCCAGCCAGGTAAATACAATGCACGTGGATCTGCATGGGTTACTCCATAATAGTGTTACTCCATAATAGTGCCTCTATTATGGGTCTATTACGGGCTTGGTTACTCCACAACTCCATATGGATTACTGCATAACTGCAAAATAGGAAATGCATTTATACAACACTCTCAACTTTGTCTGCATCCATTTGATCAATTAACATAATATATATATTTTTTATTATATAGGAAAAAGAGGCATTAATACTCATTATAATGTATTGTTATTTAAAGAGAGAATATTAATTAAACTAATTTAAGTGGCATACAAATCTATCTATATCGTCCCTTTTGCGAGATTAATTTATTGAAAGTAAAAAATGGAATGCTAAAAACATTTTAAAATCTTCTTTAGTAAACCCTGTAAATTATTGTACTAAAAGTAAGTTTAGTTTTTAATATTTGGAAGTATTAGAAAAATACATAAATTATTAGCTTCGTATTTTATGAATTAGATAATTAACCAAAATTTCTACTTGAATTGAGTTACGAAGGTAATAGGGAAAATAATCTTTTAGAATAAATGATTTTTGTAATGTAGTGCTAAAAAAATTTATGACAGCTATAATGTTGTTGTAAGTTGTAGAAGCAGTTGTAAATTACTCAATTCTACCAGTTGTAATTGATAGCAATTGTAAATTACATAATTGGTCGAATAACAGTTTTTTGTCTACATTAATGAAATTTAAGCTTGCAAAACTATCTAAAAAATATTAAAAACTATTATTCTTGTTTTTTACGAAGTGAAAATATTTTATTCAGCCTGAAGAATATAAATATTAATTCCTTTGTTTTAAAACTTTTACTGTATTGCAAATAATAATTATAGAAGAAATTTGGATAATAATTTTGTGAATAGAAAAGAAACAATATGATAAACGGATAACTGCAATATTATATATATATATATATATATGTATATATATATAAGACTCGTCAAATATATGTTTACTTTTATTCCATATCATTCATATTTATAACATTAATATTGATACAATCAATTGTTAAAAACACAAATCATTTCAAAACAGAAACATTTCCAAATAAAACAAATACTCTCAACAAACAAAACAAAATTTTTCTTTAAAAATTTCTGATGTTTGCTATTTATCACATTAAAATTAATACAAAATTATTTCAGTTAAAAATATATATTTGAACTGTTTCCCTATATTTATTTTACCATATAAATGTGTTTTTTTCGTAAAATATTTTATTTATATTAATATTAAATGTTAAAATATTTATATTAATATAAATAATTTAATATAGAATAAAATATTTTTATTGTAACTTATTCAATAGTCACTACTTTATTCGTGAACTTTGTTGTTCTACATAGACTGTTTTGGTTGTGTTAGAACTTGCTTATCTATGCTTTTCGTTGATACCGTACAGATCACCTCAATATACGGTTAGTGGAACAACAGATTTCAATTTTATTAAAAGTGTTAATGGTGCTTTAATAAAAAATAAAACAGTGCCAATGTTTGGATAAAAAAACTTGTGATGATTTCTATTTATCTAATCGATTTTGCGCGTGATTGTACATTAAATGATTAAAAATGTACTTATAAAACAAACAGAATAGCACTGAGAATGATAAAATGTGACTAACATTTTATTGATGTCGATACAGATAAATGTTTTTTTTCTCAGATTATCAGATAAAAATTTCGCTTTCATGAAAAGATTAGTAATTAAATGTTTTTATTGACAGTGTGGACGGAGTAAAGTTCCTTCTCATCCGGGTTCCTCCATTGGTTTCCCTGAAGACGAAATCGAATGTGACGATTGTGATTTGGCCCTCGCCATGGACACTGAGGATTCGTGGAAGGTAATTTTTTTTCATGTTTCTAATGGCAATTATAAATTTATAATTCTTGGAAAGTAATTTTTTTCTTTATGGTTCTCTGAACAATTATAAATTGGACATTCGTTAAAGGATTTTTTTTTCAAGATTCTATTGCTAATTATAAATTTAGAATTCGTTCAAGGTAATTTTTCCTTTATGGTTCTCTCAGCAATTATAAATTGAGCATTCGTTAAAGGTAATTTTTTTTCATGATTCTATTAGCAATTTTAAATTGATAATTTGTTCAAGGTAATTTTCTTTTATGATTATTTCAGCAATCATAAACTGAGCATACTTGAAGGGTTTTTTTTTTTTTTTTTTTTTTTTTGTATGATTCTATTAGTAATTATGAATTCAAAATTTCTTGGAAGGTAATTTTTTCTTTATGATTTTCTCAGCAATTATAAATTAAGAATTCGTCGAAGGCAATTTTTTTCTTTGTGTTTCTCTCAGCCATCAAATTCAGAATTCGTGGAAGGTAATTTTTTCTTTATGATTATCTCAGCAATTATAAATTAAGAATTCGTTGAAGGCAATTTTTTTCTTTGTGTTTCTCTCAGCCATCAAATTTAGAATTCGTGGAAGGTAATTTTTTCTTTATGATTATCTCAGCAATTATAAATTGAGGATTCGTGGAAGGTAATTTTTCCTTTATGATTCTCTAAGCTATTACAAATTGAGAATCCGTGGAAGGTAATTTTTCCTTTATGATTCTCTAAGCTATTACAAATGGAGAATTTGTCGAATATAATTTTTTTTCTTTGGGATTCTCTCAGCTATTACAAATTAAGCATTCGTTAAAGGATTTTTTTTCATGTTTCTACTGCAATTATAAATTGAGAATTCTTGGAAAGTAATTTTTCTTTTGTGATTCTTTCAGCAATCATAAACTGAGCATTCGTGATGGTTTTTTTTTTCATGATTCTATTAGTAATTATAAATTGAGAGTTTGTGGAAGATAATATTTCTTTATGATTCTTTCAGCAATCATAAACTGAGCATAAGTGAAGTGGTTTTTTTTATGATTCTATTAGTAATTATAAACTGAGAATTCGTGGAAGGCAACTTTTTTTGTGATTATCTCAGCAATCATAAATTGAGCATTCGTGGAAGGCATTTTTTTACTGATTCTATTAGCAATTTTAAATTGCGAATTCATGGAAAGTAATTTTTCCTTTATGATTATGTCAGCAATCATAAACTGAGCATTCGTTAAAGGATTTTTTTTCATGTTTTATTAACAATTATGAATTGAGAATTCGTGGAAAATAATTATTTTTCTCTGATTCTTTCAGCAATCTTAAATTGAGCATTCTTGAAAAGTATTTCTTTTTCATGTTTCTATTAGTAATTATAAATTGAGAATTCTTGGTAGATAATTTTTCATGATTATCTCAACAATTAAAAATTTTGTTTAAATTACTTTAAAAAATATTAAGCTTCAATACAGTAGATGTAATTTAGGCGGAATGACTAGTTTTCAATTTTACATTTAAAATTCAACATGAATTTAAAAAAAATCGCAAAATTTATGCCGTTATAATTTATTCAATTACTATATAGATTTACGCATTTACTGATAACTCCAAATTATTTGAAAATCGATTGCAATTGCAATTAGAACGTATTGTTACAAAAGCTATTATTTTAAGAAATAAGAACGTTAATTAGTACGTAAATAAGTATAGAAAACATTAGTACATAAATTAATTAGTACAGTAAAATATTTTTTAAATAAATTTAAGTGTTTATGATGAAATCCTTATTAATCATGTTTGTAAAAATGGTCCTTTCCTTCATTGATTATGTTTTTTTTTTATTAAATTATTTTTATTTAGTACATCGAATAACTTAATAAAATTTTAATAGCATGCAAAATATAAAATAAAAAATCCTTACAATAATTGTAAAGTAAATATAAAGTATGGCGTATCGTATACGTATGGGAAAATTCATACGAAGCAGACATAGATAAGAAAAACCGTATAAAAATAATTTAACCAGCTTCATTACTAACATTGTTTTTAGATAAACGCATATAAATAATGAACTATTTTTCAGTTCCGTGAAGAATTGGTTCCTATTTACCGGCAGCTGAAAAGGCTGTGCGAAGACCTGCGCCGCCGGAGAGACAACTATTCTTCGGCAGACAGCGGGATCTCTCACTCGCCGGAAGAGATACGAGCCAGTGAGATAAGACTGGGCATGCTCACGTCCATCACAAAGGAGCTCGGCCATCTCATCGAGGAGGCCTTCCTGTCTCAAGACGATGGGGTACGAACCTGTTTTATGTAGTGTTGTGATATTCCAATTATAATTATGAATATGATTTATTAATCATTATACGAAATGGATTTAATAATGAATTTATATATGAATTGTTAAAAAAATTGTTAAAATATTGAATAGGGTACTTTTTATAAAGTTCTAATCTTTAATTTTGTAGTAAAATTTCTATTATAAGATAGTCGTCGTCATGGTGTACTTAGACCCATTTAACATGGATGTCTCTTCTCCCTACTATAAGGTACATAGTATTTATTGTATAATGACGTTCTATATTAAACCTGTAATTTATGTAATTTAATTTTCTTTAGTTTAAATGATTTATAACACAGATTCAATTAAATTTAATTCGATATTTGCAAGGGAGCTTGGTTGTTGCATTACCTGAAGCATCAATATGTTGTTCAAATCCAAAATTTGGAATCATATGGATGCTCAAACAATGTCAGCAACAACAATAATTAGTCCAAATGAATACCCATATATTGTTAATATCCGCCAGTAGGCAGACGACCTTGTCTCACCATGGCGCTGGTGTGCTAATGATGAAGAAGAAGATATATATTGTTAATAAGGTATCACTTCTTGCCAATTTTAAAAAATGTTCCGAATCATGGATGACCATACTCTAATGATTGACAGATTTTGGCATGAATAGCTGTAAAAAATCTCAATCCTTTGTGTACATTTTGCCTAGAAGGACACTATGTTCTCATTTCATGTAGCATTATGTATACTGTCTTTTTTAAATGTCAAATGAAATTATTTATTGATAACAATTGCCGATAAAGCGCTAGAGATACAATTAAAAAAATAAATACCATTAAAGTTTAAGATAGAATTTCAAAAAGACTTCATTTTAATGTGTAATTAATCATATTTTATTACTAAATATAACACACCATTGAAAAAATAACTGTTGAGTCTTAATATCTAATACAACTTTACTATTTAATCTATGTTATACTAATCTTGCAGATTATTGTAAGTACTTTATATTTGGCCAACCATTGAAAAGAACTCTAACTATAAAATTTCAAATGATCTTCAAACTTTCATTAACTCTTTAACGTTCTATACTTTTATTTTTATTTAGTACTATACGTCTATATAGTGCATGATTATTCCATGCTGTAGATACAAGAGTGCAATTATATGTTGTTCATTAGAAAAATATTACTTGGTAAAATTCTCAATGGGAATATAAAATACATATGAAATTAAAAATTAATATAGCCAAATAGGGTGGAGGGACTTTCACATTTAATTTGACTATATCCTAATTTAAATACTATGAAATAATTAAAATAAAGAGATTCTTTCTAGTTTCTTTAAACTTGATATAGATCATTTTTGTTATTGAATGCTTGGAGAAAAGCAATGAGTATCGAAAAAAATGAAAATATTTTTTTTTTCTCAGATGTGTCTTTCCTGCCAGACCCTCGCCGAGGACCGCGAGACGTTGGAAAAGGTACAAAAAGAGCTTCTAGAAAAGAACGATGACATTAAAAGGAAGTCAGAGGAAGTGTCCCAGCTTATTGCCAAAGTAATTGCACTGTATACTCCATTTCTAAATATTTTTTTTTAGGATTATTACACATGCTCTTAAACCTGTTTTTTTGCGATGAGTATGGACCGCACTAAGACAGGTTTGAGTGTAATCTTTCTTTTTTATTATTTTGATATTGTTACCTATGGTTTTATTCGAACTCAATCCATACAAATTTGGCAACTTACCGTGTAAACAAAAATAACATATAAATAAAGCAAAATTACAAAGGGAAAAGTCCAGACATTCTTAACAAAAACGACTAAAAAGCCTTAAAAACATTTAAAAACAAGTGAAACAATTAAAAAGGGAAAAAAAAAGACTTAAGAAAAGCACTTAAGCTAAAAGGTCTTGAACATAGTTCTAACAGTTCTAATTATAGTCCGCAAGATAAGGCTATATGTTCGTTTTAATTGTGTTATTTCTATTACTTATTGTTTTATGATGTATATATTATTTTGCCTCATTAATTATTAAAATAATTCCGATAATTAGTTATTTGAACCATGGTGCACTATAAATTGGTGCCTAGCCTCCGATATTGTTTCATTTTTGAGTTAGGGTTATGCTAATTAGATTTTTTAATGTAATCAGTAAAAAATATTAAATCAGTAATCAGTAATTTTCAGTATAAAAACATTAGTCTGGCTCTTGTACTCGATCTGTGAAAAATGGCTTTGCTAACTCTACCAGAGAAAGTTATATTTTTTCTTTTAACTGTATGTAATATTTTGTTGCATTAAACATCAATGTCACACCAATGATTAGTTATTATGAATATATTTCTGTGTATTTATTTGTTTGTCAATGAGTAAACATGGTGATTTATTGCAGTTAACCCTACAAGAAACGGAGTTGAATGCTGTGAGGGAAAGTAGGGACCAATTGCAGAGCGATTTAGAGAACAGTACTCTCGCCAAAGACCAAGTGGTGAAGAAAGCTTGGGAAGTCAGAGATCAAGCAGTTGCTAGGTATGTACCCATTCTTTTTTGCTGTTAACTTAAGAGTATTGTAATTGTGTAATGTGCATTGGCTTTCCATACTATGTATTATCTATATGTATATGTAAGGTATATATATGTTTTGAATTAAGTAAATGCTTATATTTTGGTCAGAATACACTCATAACGATATATATAGTACTACGATCTTTAAGTGCATGTTTAACTTTGTAACTATTTTATTTTTATTACATTTATTGTCATTGTATTTATATCATCATTAACTAAAAATTGTATTTCAAAATTCTAACGAAAGTCACAGCTACATTTATCATCAAACACTAGGTAGAAAATATGTTGTGCATTGCTGAAAGATTGATAATAATTGGATTTTGGGTGAAGTTAAATTTCGAATTAAAAACCATACTAGAGTTTGTTTATCTCACATATTTATCTAGTTATGATATTTCTACAACTGTAGCACATGATTCACATTTGACGTTTAGCTGTTTGTGCTATCTAATTCAATAGAATTCCACATTGACATTTTTTTAAATATCACATGATATTTGATATCACTTTTTTTTATTTGGTATCATATGGTTGACATCAATACATTGATGCGCCTGACATCAATGTAAAAATAAACGGATGTATTTGTACAATCGACAGAAATTTATGATTCTGATTGAATTTTCTATTTTCTGAACAAGAAATAATCAAGCTGTCTTTCAAATTGTATCAGCAATTTATTTTATCAACAATATTGTTTAAAAAAAGTATTCTAAAAAGTATTCTAGACAAGAAAAGGAGTACAGAAACGACTAAATAGATTACAGAAAACGTAAGAGAATCTGAATCAATTTAATTATTAAAAAGTGGATTATTCCTATAATTTTGCAAATCAGAAGCATATGCATTAAGGGACGAGATATGTTATCATTCGTCAGTAAAATATCCATGCTACAAAAGTTTTATTTTGGAACCGCTAAGATTTAAGAAACATTTTTGAAGCTCAAAATAAGTAAAAAAATGTTATGAAAAAGGATTCGATGAAAGAATCCTGACGAAATAAACCTAGATACAATTGCAATTTAGGAAGCATATGTTTATTCGTTAAATAATGACAGACCGAAAAAAAAAACCAATGATAATTAATTATAATTATTTTTCTCTTTAATAGTCAATATATTTGAAACTATTCACACTATAATTTTAAAGCTATTCACTTTTTATGTGCAACTATATATATATTTTTTTGAATCATTCGCACACAACCTTTCAAAACATAATAATTATACCAAAAATAAGTATATTTAGCATGCGTTCCGAGAAAAAATCCTATAAATAATGGTTGATCATGTGATAAAGTGAAACAGTGCTGTAAATAATGGTTGATCAAGTGACATCATTATAAGAAAGCCATGCAAATATTTTAATATTATTGAGATAAAGTTTGGTAAAGGTTCTACAAATTTTATTTACTACACAGAAAAACCCAATGCAATACTGTACTTGTTAATACAATAAATTATGCAAAAATATCTAACTGAACAACAACATAAAAACAATTTAAAAAATCTTTCCTTAACTTATAACATCTAGTTAACTTTGATGTTCTGGAACATTTTGGTGTTCCCTAGTTAAACTGTTATCCAAGAAGTTGTTTCATTCTTAGTTTTTTATGCATATTTATTTGTTTGATTAAATCAAATATTAAATCCTCTGTCTAAAATGTACTGTATCTTAACAGGAAAAATGCAGTAGAAATCGAACTGGCTAGGACGCGGATTGATGTTATGCATATCAACAGCCAGCTCATGGAAGCTGTTCAGCAAAAAGTGGAACTATCCGAACAGCTGGAACAGTGGAAGGTAAGGTTTAATGATCAATAAAAACAATTTTGTTGCTATTCATGAATGGAAGTGATTTCAAAGATAAATTCGAAAAGAAAGTTAGAATTTTCTAAAAGTATATTTATTTGAAAGGCCTGACAGCCGAGTGATTAGCTCTCTGCGCTCGTTGTCATAGGTTTTGGGTTCGAGTCTCAACGATACCATGATGTTTGTAGTGGTTCAGAATCCACTTTAAATCTTAGATCCTGGTCTAATATGACTGTGCAGCGTTGGGTTGACAACCCTACCCCGTAAAAAGAAGACATCTCTCGTCTCGAAAGCTACCAGTAACCAGACGGCCTTAGGCCACTATGGGGCTATCACGCCAATGAAAAAGAAGATGTTTATTTGAAGACTTTATGCAGATATTAAGCATTCTTTTTTAAAATGCTTTTAAAAAAAAGGAGAATTTAGTTATTTTTAAATGTTGAAACCAGGTTTACAAAAAAAAACTAAACTGATATAATTATTTATTCATTTAAGATTGTGTACATTTAGTTTTGTATGACAATTACTAATTTGTATTTTTATTATAATTTCCTTACAAATTTACACAATGCTTTTACAGCTTATTTTCAAATTTGAAAAGTTGCGGGATTTTTTAAAAGAGTAACATAAATAAAAAAAAAAATTTAATGTATTGTTTTTGCGTTTGAAAATGCCTTTTGAAACTGAATGTTTAAATGCTGTTTATTTTAAAATGTAAATCATATCAAACATAAACGTTGTATTCTCAGCATTTAATTTGTGTTAATAAATATTTTAATCCTATTGAGTAAAATATCAGTATTTTTATAATATTTTTAATGTATCTTTTTTTTCCTTTCCTCTTCACAGTTGGACATGGAAGTGTTGTTGGACAACCAGGTCAAAAAGAAACTTAAAACCCAAGAACTAGAAGACAAGAAAAAGAAATCTCAAACTGACCCAGCTTTGGAACCACCTCCGACAAAGAGGCAGAACTCTCGAGGAAAATTGTTCGGATTATGGCGATAAACTTCTATTGTGTATTTTAACGAATTGTCTTATCCGATGAAAAAACAATCATTAGGTATAAGAACAGTATCCTCGGACTGAATCTGCCAAAATTCAAACCTTAACACTTAGTTTATTATACAACAACTAGAACAAATGTAAGCCGTCTGACTACTGATTTTAAATCTGTTCCTTAAAAAAGGTGGACTTGTTCCTCGAATAGAGTGTGACTCTTTGTTGAATAATTAATTGTACAATATACGGTGGAAAATATATCACAGACCACAAATGAAAGTTGACAAAGTTGTAATTAACACTATGTGTTTAGTGAAATTGTATAACATTTTTTGCTTTCATTAATCAACTAATGACCTACTTTGAGATCTGATTCCAAAAAACAAAGTGATTAACCTCATCATGAGAGAAATGATTATTAATGAACGTTGATGTCTGAAGAGTTAAAATTTATAGATGGATTCAACACCTCCAGGAATGTTTTTCTTTATATATTGTTTATGTGAACTTTATGGCGCATTGAGAAATGTTGAACGAATATAAGAAATATTGAACGAGTATAAGATGATTCAGTCGAAATTTGAAGCATCTGACAAAAGGAGTTAAAAGAAAAATTCAAAATGGGAATATTTTTTTAAATGATTTACATTAAAATCGAAAAAGGTAAAATTTTAAAATAGTAAGTTTTATTAAATAAAATTCTTGCAGTTTTAAGTATGAATGACATTTTTACAATTTAAATTTTCAAATTTAAGGATGTATCATTTCATAATAAGTTAAATATTTTTATAATGTTCCTTATATTATTCTAATTTTACCCGTTATTTAAGTAAATTTTAAATTATGGGTGAAATTAGAATAATATAAGGAAAAAAGAATTTATTTATATCTATACAAAAAGAATTTATTTAAATGTGAAAAATTTTGATTATATTGCCTGTTTAATATCGATAATATATTATTAGCAATATTATAATAAAAAATTTTAATGTTATTTATATTTTGATTTTAGAGTTTAAAAAAAGAATATTTAAAACGGTAAAACATTATTGAATTAATTTATATTGTTAATTATGAAGTAGAGTTTTAAAAAGGAAAATGAATTCTTGAAAAACAATTTATTTTATTTACTTAAATAATAACAATAAAGTAAAATTTGAAAAAAAAACCTTTAATAAAACAAATATTATTTTCTATCGCTAAGTAAAATTGTATAAAATCTTTATTATTACTATTAACTGAAAACATGTCAGATCTGATTTAAAAAATTGACTAACTTCATTATAGGAGAAAATAATTAACTTTTACAGAAAAAAGGAACTTTTGCTTATTATTTTTATTACTTAATATTTTATACTAATATAACAATGTTCACTAATTTGCAAAAAATGTTTATATTTAGAAAACAAAAAAAATAATGAATATTAAACAGGCGTAATAACAATAGGGATATATCAAGAAAATTATTTAAAAAATGCTTTTGAATTTTTCTTTTAGCTATAACAGATATTTGAAAACTATGAATGCGTTAAAATTTTGAAAAGTTTATGGTCTATCCAATAGCTTATTGTATAGAAAAAAAATTATAGTGTATAGATTTAGATCTGAAGATTTACGATGACATCATCATATTTTTTATTTCTCGCATCATCTTTTTCATATGTTCACTGATGATTTAAAAACCGTCCAAATGAAGGCATTAGTGATAATTATCTGCAAAATTTACTTTTTCAGATATTATGTTTCAAGTTGTTCAGGTGCTTGAATTATTGAATAGGAAGCATGATTCCCCATTCATCAATAAACTGTTTAAAAAAACAGGATCATATATTGAAGCTTCTAATATTGTTATATTTTTTTTATCGTTATAGTAATCTTATAAATTATTTTATGTAAATACATCATTAATAGATGTTTATGTGAAAAAAAAAATTGTTAAATCTATAGAAGAATATGATGTTTCATAAAGGTGCTTAGCTTTAGAGTTTTATAATTTTTGGCCATTCTTTTGCATGCATTTAATATTTATTGGACAATCACTCATAACTAAGTCATGTTACAGTTTTCTTTAAGCATTTCAAAATAGGTATTTAATCTATTCATTTAAAAAAAAATATTATTGCTTTACATTTTTATTTTCAAGTTCATTCTGTAATGCTTTTAACCTAACCCTTGCTTAAAAAGCTCCGTTTGCCTCATAACAGTTGCTACTTTATTTTACCGCAGTTCATTAAAACCGCAGTTTACCGCAGTTGGAAAAAAAATACATTTAAATGTTTTCGTGATAATGTTCCTACAATTTGTTACAGTTTGAGTAATGATCATTGAAGACAATTTGCATAGTGAAAAAAATTATGATTGTAACTTTATCGTATTATCTAACACATAAAATTGTATTAGTAATACCATGGCATTGATTTAATTCTAGGAAATTATAATTTATGACAAAAATTATAAATAATCGAATGTTTTAAAATAAACTAATATTAAAAATCATATTAAAATTTTATTTGAAAATATAAAATATAAAATTAAAAATTCAATTGAAATTATAATTAATTAAAAATAAAAATGTAAGTAATTAATAAAAATTTAAAATATAAGATAGGGCTATGTATAACATTTGTCTATGAATAATTATTTGTTGATTACGATACTGTTGTAAAATAAAATATTTATGGTCATATAATAATCATTTTTTTCAAATTAAAAAATGTTGATGTTAATAACATTAACATGAAAATTTCCTCAAAGTTTGTTTAATATGATGTAATTAAATTAAATTTAAATGAATTTTTAATATTATATGCAGGAAATCTAATTTTTCTTGATTAAATAATTGGGAAAATAATACTAAAATGAAAATATAAAAATCAACTTTGCTAAGCTAACAATCGTAAAAATTGTACCTTAAAATATTTGAAAAAATTTTTTTTTAATCTGATAACAAAAATATTTATCTATCATGAAAATTTTTATGTGGTATATTATATAAAATCATCTTAAAACTTTTCATTAGTGAGTATTTTTTTATGTAATATAATCTATCGATTTCAGAAGTAATATTGAAAAACTGGCAAACATTTGAAAAAATTGTAAAATAATAACATATGTCTTATAAAATATTAAATTTAATTACATGTTGTTGTTTAATAATTTCCTAAATGATTTATTAACTTATTTCCTTGTACATGAGATTTATGAGAGATTGGATTTATGGAAGATTGCACCTTTTCTCAACTAGTGTTATAAATAGTCATTTCACCATCACGAGTTGCCTTTTAAAGTTTGGTGTGAAAGCACAAAATCAGACGTGATCAAATAAATTGCTAACTGAGTGTTTTCACTGCAGCGACAACTGTGATAGCATCTGTATCGATTTTCTGTTATATAGAGAATAAAATATGTTTTTCAGTATAAATTGTGTGTTTTTCATTTCTTTTTTCAATTCCTTCTATTAGCTCACACTCTCCCTATATATATCTTGTTCAAATTTCAATCGTTAATAAAACACTGTTTATTCATCCACTCAAGTTCAAATACATTTTTTTTGAACTTGTAGTGGAAGACACTGGATGTTAATACAGTTTTTTTTTAAAATTAATTCAGTAATTAAATTTGATTAATTAATTAATTTTTTTTAGATTTAAGTTGCATATATCTACCAATAGATGGTGCTAGATAAACTTAAAAACATGAACGAAAATTATTTAGAAGGGACTTTCTGCAATATAGTGAAAAAAAAAGTAGAAATTGACTTCAATTTTTTTTTTTATATTACTTGTTATTTTCTGCCTTTGGATGGGTCAAATATTAATAAAGATATCTTAAAAATGATCATTCAACTTTAAAAAGTGGAGAATAAAACACGGTGTAAAAGTTAGGACCGTATAAGTGTGTGGTCTTGATTCAGTGTTCTTCACGGATGCAAATTAAATTATTTCTTAAAATTAAAAACGTAATGTTTAGCTGCCCTATTTATTAAGATTGCAAAGACACCACTGCACAACTCAAACACATAACACATAAAACACAATTATCTAATAAATATTTACAAAATCATCTTAGAAGCTAGTTTGTTTAAGGGTTTTTTTTTATCTTCTGTACTGCCTGGAAATCTTCACTCGACTCTGCACCCTCCCTTTTTACTTTTTCCCTCTCCCATTATCTGTTTCAAATACAAACGGGCGAAAAAGAAAACTTGCAAAGTTCAAAGTCTAACGTGAGAGTCAATTTGTCCTTGAAAGGAGGATCTATCAAGCTTGATCTCTTCCCTGTTAGCTATATTTTGTTTCGAGAAGACATGGTGGATTCTTACTCCCGGTTAACGATAAAAAATGCACTGTCTACAACATTTTTGTTGCGGAGCCAGTAAAATTTGAAACCAATTGAATCTCAAAATTACAAATTGCGATTACCTTCACCAAAAGAGATATTATAGAATATCTATAGAAATGGTGAATTTAGGCATTTTACTAATGAGTTTATGTCTAATTTATTTCAAATAAGTCTAAGTCAACGATAAACTTTTTAAACACTATAAATTTTACAATATTGCATCAGATATGATTTTCATTACTTAAAAAAGTTTGCAACAGAACTACGAAAAGTACCTTTATATGCTCTCTACAGTATATACACAGACTAGTGAGATGGCAATCTATCGACAGATTCTGCAAAATTCAGTAAAGTTTTTAAATTTACTTTATTCTAAAAAAATGCAGCAAACAGTGAGTTGTCATTTGTTTAATGTTGGGTAGTAATATTTTGGCCGAATTGACTAGCACTCTGGTTCTCGGTGCCACAGGTTTTGGTTTGGATTTCCCGGCGGTGCTAGGGATATAGCACCATCTAGATAGTAGTGATTTTGAATCTGCTTTAAACTGTAGGTCCTGATCAAATATGACTACTACTATTACTACTACTACACCGCACCACATCATTGTGCCTAGAGCTGAATTGCCCCTATACAGTTTGAGAATGTTATGGGGTGAAATTGAATGGGCACGCGATGGAAGTGGGAAAATTTTCACAAAATTCATTTTTGGTGGTGCAGAAGATGAACAATGAGGAAACCTTTTACAAAAAAAATAAAGAATATCAAAAAATTAAAATTTAAAAAATCGGGGAAATATGATCAAATATGACTATAGAGCATTGAGCGTAGGGCTGACAATCCTAACTTTTAAGAAGAAAACATCTCTTGTTTCGGAATCTGTCAGTAGGCAGACGGCCATGGTTCAACATGGACTGTAGTACCAGGAAGTTAGTTACGTAGTAATATTTTGGATATTCTAATTTTTTGGTTCATTAAATTTAATTAGATTTAAAATCTCTGGAAATTTTTTTTATATAAGTTATGCATAAAAAAATCCCTTTATAAATCAATATATACATATTTATTTACAAATTTAGTTTCATCAAATCTGACGTAAATTTGGAGTTAATTTGAAAATGTCTCATGACGGAATACATACAACGATGGTGAATGCATACTGCAGCTGTAGTTGGAGTAAATCTAAGATGAATCCATTTAAAAGGCTGCCTGTTCATTTTACATTTTATAAAATTTATCATTTCTCTGTTGTTCTTCGATACGATACGATTGGCTAAATGCAGTCTGTTTACTTTTTCTGTCAAAAATGTTTTACAGTTCATGTCTCAATAATTTAGAATCATTAAGGAGTTTAAAATTACAATAAGATAAAGAGTTAGATTAATAATAAAAAGAATTGAATAGATAATAAAATTCGTGGTTGATTAGAGCACATTTTCCAGATATTGCGTAAGAGCAGTGGATGGTTGCGGTGTAGCAGGCTACTCTTAGTGTGTTGTCTTAGATAACTCTGAATTATTTCATATCTGAAATTGATCTTCGGTAAAAATGTCAGGCATTTGAAAACAATAACATCACTCGATTGTTTTATTAAGTGCAGATATATTTTATAGATCTCCTTGAAGGCCTTTATTTAGTTATTAGTTATCTGATTTGCAACAACTTCAGTGTTAAAATACTATTTTCCATGCATTAAAAATGAAATACGTTGTTTATTTTCATGACAAAAAAAATGGATTAAAAGAATTTTGAACGGTCTTAGTATTCTGAAAATTTAAATTTTCTGCATATTTTATGTATTAATTTATAGATTTTATTTACAAATATTATTACAAGAGTACGCATATATTCCATTTATTTATGGAATTAACAATAAGGCTACAAAATGTGATATATTTAAGAGCAAAAACAATTGATTATAGATGCACAATAATGTAAAAACAATTACTTATAAATGCACAATAATGTAGAAACAATTGAATGCCATAAAGTTTATTCATTTACATTACATTCTGCTATGAAATTTAAAAAAAAATCAGACTTTTAATTTTAATTTACTTGCAAAATGTTTCAAGTATGACTTCAGTGCCGTTATTATTTTTAAAATAGATATATATACATTTATATTAGAAATATAAATTATTATACATTATATCATCATTCAAAACTTTCACATTTTGTATATAAATCAAAACATTTGAATACTTATTTAATACTTTATAATTTTAAATAGAAACATTTAAATTCTGTATTATCCATGAAAGTTCAAAATTCAGACTCCAGGCACTAGAGAATATAGAATATGAATATACCTTTCATCGATACAGACCTTACAACAATTTTTCCTTTTGCTGATTATCTAATATATAAGAACTATGTATGAATGGATATACCTATTAATAACTTAAAGAAATTCTGAACGTCTCCAAATTTCTGAAAGCGGTCAGCAACAAGACTTGCGGGAACGTCCTAGAGAAGCTGTCTGGATTCAGATAGGGAGAATGTGTTGGCCCTTTCAACTAAACTATAGTTTTCTCTTCAAAATATTACAACAGCAGACCAGTGATTTAAAAAAGAGAAAATTATATTTTGCTAAATAAATTAATTGGTTGCAATAACAATTGCCACTGAAATTGCCATCTGTCCATATGTGGATGAAAACAAGAATCTAAAATCTCTTCGCAATACTTCTGAAAAGTGCGTTTCTTGTGGTTACACATAAATGTCAAGCAGCCAGTTGTAGGTATTATAAGCATGCTAATCCATTTGTATCCTTTTATTGTATGACACTCTGTCGATGTCGAGTATTTGCTTCTGCTAGGTGTAAACTCATCCAGAATCAATCTACAAAGTGAAGTTAGTACAGATTTTCACTAATTTGAGTTCGAATAACAGGATTAAGTGTCTGATTCAAGCACTCCCTGGGTCAGGAGGTATGAGACAAGTATAATATCAGTTATCTAATATATTTTTTTCCATCATGCAACCATTTGCATAATGTTATGGCTGATACTGTCTGTCTTGTAGCAAAACTCATCGAGAATCTCAGTGCTATTGCGTCACACGCATGTATCAATTATTTGATGAGGTGGTAATCTTGGTTTTCTTTAGTTGTATATTCGGAAAACTGTACCCACAATTTGGAACTTTTGCAACTAAAGCATTATCACATTTTATTATCACGAAGCGTTATCGCATTATTAAAGCATTTTGCATATTATCACGAATAGTTGCAAAATATTGTTTAACCTTATAAATGTTTTATTCGGAGGATCTTTTTCCAGATTAGAATCTATCGAAATACATACAACAATATTACTAATGTTTCCTAAATATTTATAGTTATAAATGTTTTATTCAAGGATAATAGTTTTCCAAATACTCTATTCAAAAAAAATTGAAAAATCCTTCTTATCATGTTTGGAATATTCAGTTTAATTCTTTCTGTCAAAGAAAGAATGTTTTGAATCCATAAAAAATATACTTCAGCACAATGTAAAACTATTTTTGTAAACTTTTTCTGCTAGCTTTCAGGAATTATAAATTTAAATTAAATTACTTATTCAGAATATATATATATTATTATCATAAGAATTTAATAATTCAGCATATATATAATATATTTCCAATGGAAAATATTTTTAAAAAAAATCTACTACACTGCTTATGTATCATCTAAAAAATAATTATTTGCAATATATTTGCTGTTTGTCAGTAATTGTGGAGAAAACTAAAGGCAATACTTTTAATTCGGTAAATTAAATATGAGTAAATCTCGCTATTTACATTTAGCATTGAATTTTATGCAGAAATACAAAATTAAAATGCAGTTATAGTTTCAAAAACAGTGAACAATAAAAAAAAAAAATTAAATGCTGTTGTTTCTAAAACCAAAAGTAATTTTATAAATAAGCTACTTAATACAACTATAAAAAGCATAGAAAAATAAAATGTTTCGTATGCATAAAAAGAGTTAAATAAACACAATTTAATTTAAAAAACAAATTATTGATGATCATATATTAATAATCCGAAAGTTAAAACGGTAGTAGCAAAAGTGAAAAAAAAGTTTCTATTAATAGTTGAAATATTCCAAATAGTCAATTTATTGGCCTTCATCATTCGAAAATAGCAAACAGTGTCTGTTCCTAATTGCTTCAGTTTATTTTTATCGCAAATAAGATTATCCATATTAGCAAATAAACGACGTTGAACAATGTCAGCAAAAACAACTATCAAAATAAGCCAAGATACCATTTGAGTAGTCATAAAGACAAGAGGGATAATATTGAAAGTATTTGAAAATCTTTCCATATTAAAAACACAGCAAAAAGGTGTACAGTTACCCTACAAAAGACAATAAATATCGAATGGGACAATAATTTCTCTAATTTCCTCAGCATCTTTTGATATCTTTGAAATTCTACGAACGCACCTGTTGACACAAGTTTCTTGGGAGTTTTTTCACAACTTAATAGAATTAATGCGCAAATTAAACAGTACAAAAATGCCACTGTAAAGTATGTGGAATATACTGTTTGATGAATAGAAATGTCCAATACAAAAGTTACCAACAAAGTAAGCTTAAATTTCCTTGGCAAGAAAAAAATCCGGCATTTATCAATCAAAACGTTTTGATAATTGTACTTTACATCCAATACTTTAAATAGAATGAAAATCCATAAAGGATACAACATTATGCAGAAAAGCAAATATACAGTTATTTGCTTGTGATGTTTAATATTTAATCTGCTTGTCAAATACTGTATTAAATCCAGTATTTTAAATCTTTTCTTGTATAGGTTATACCAAAGTATAGAAGTTAATATATGATTGATGAATACTGGTATTGGAAATTGGCCATGCATGCTTCCAGTCACCATGCATGATACGAATTTAATTATATGCAAGATTCTAATCAAATTAAATATCAAACACAACGAATAAGTCGCCCTTTTCCATCTATCGATATTCCATTCATAAGAAAACTGCACTTTGCTAATGTATAAATGAATATATGACTTGAAAAATATTTTCTTTTTAATAGACTAGTATTGGCTAACACTGATTTCAATTGCACTTTTTCCCACATAATTACTCCTTCAATTTGATTTTATATGCTCGTTATTTTAAATTGCTCATAAAATGCTAATACTTTCTAATTTACATTAAATATTTAATGAAAATACAACATTTTTTTTTCAAAAATATCATTCATATCTTCATTGCAGCCGATACTGCTGTAGAAGTATAAGTAAGTATTCTTCCCACTATGTTGGAGACATTGCTTATGGATTGCTTTTAATGTGGATATACAATTCAAAGATATCGAATATCAATAAAAATTACCCTTTGAAACTAAGAATTCCCTTACGATTTTTAACTATTTGCTTTTCTAAAAAATTCGTGCATTGTTCGCTGTCAGGTGATAAAGTAATTCATCAAGCATTCATAATAGACTAATCAATGCTGATTTAATTCCTTTTTTGAAAATGTGATCATCGATTTATTTCTTTTCTTCATTTCATTTATCCTTTTCTTACAAATCATCCAAAAGTGTCATGTTTGTAAAAGGTGCATTTTATGTGACAACACTGTTAGAAGGATAGAATCAATTATATGTTTTCTTTTTTTGTACAAATAAAAGTTTTGCAATTACCAACAGTATATTATTGTAGAATATTTTTTCGCAATAAACAACTTACTTTCTACAACAAAATTATTTTAATAAGATTTATTGAAGTTAAAACATTCTTTGAATTAAAATATTCGAACAACGATATCTCTGATATTTTTAATGATGTTTGTCCTTGATTTATGATGATGATGACAATGCGATTGCCAAACAATGTATCACGCAATGTATCAAACAATGTGTCTTGAGTCTGAACTTTCTATACTCGTGCATTAAAAAATAACAATATTTTAATAAAAATGAAAAAAAAAATTAAAGAAGGAGAATTAAAAACTGTTATGCAAGAACAATTTACAAGATTACAAGTAAAATCCATCAATTTAGTTAACAAAAGTGCTATGCGTTTGATAATTTAGAAATACAACTTAATTTGTCGCAGAAAGAAACTTCTTCTAAATTATAGAATTTTTTTAACAATTTAATATTAGCCTCAAAACTGCATATGCTAAAATGTTTGGTGATAAAACTATTTTAATGAAAGTTAATTTTAAAAGTTTTTTGTGCATGAATATCAACAATTATATTCTGCAGTTAGAAAATAAAATATTCAAGTTCTTTAATTATTCCATTTAATTTATTAATAAATGTAATTAGCCATAATTGTTAAGAAGTCGAAAATAAGTGTTGTTCGGCAAATTAAAATTCAGAATCAATTTTGAGTTTGTCCATCATAAATATCGACCACATTTTTTGTTGCATTTAATGAAATATCACAAATTAAATTAAATTCTCTATTTATATTTCTTTGCATTTTTTGTAAAATATATAACGAAAAATGGAAAAGTAAATTAATATATATTATGTAGCCAACTACAATGAATGCATGTTGCCCGTCATCCTGACAAGTTTTTAAATTCCTAATTTAAGTTCTACAAAAATATGAAATATCTATTACAGAAAGTAATCATATTTGACAACACCAAACATTTTAATCTGCTTTATTATGCATATTAATAGTTGTAAAAAATGCTTAACAGGGGAAATGTGTAACAAATTATGAAATGTGAAATTATGTGAATTATGAAAATGTGTAACATATTAAATTGTCATTTTTAAGCATTTTGTTGTTTTACTTTACGGTCTAACATATTAAATCCAATTATTTAAAACGGAAAATGTAATATTCATTATTATTATTTCAATACAAATTTCTCCTGAACTGGTTAACATATTAAAAATGAGATTTTAATGAAAATTCACTAACAATGCTAACATTATTTCTGCTTTAAAGTAATACAGATTTTTGATTATCAATAAAGTAATTGTTCTTGAAAAGATGTTTTTTGCAATTGATATTGTTCTGCTCACCCTTAATCTATTATTTCAACTGTTGTAACGATAAATGATTTTTAATTTTTGAAAATGACACGATTTACAATAAAATTTTTCTTGTTATTTGATTCATAATACTTAAGATTTTCTTTATTATAAGTTTTTCGCTTACAATTAAAAACCTGTTTTCAAAGTAAACAATTCTTAATAATTCATTCTAATTGGGAATTGTAATTCCAATTCATTGTAATTGAGAACCATAGAAAAATTATGTTAAGAAATTATGTACTTTTAATACATTGAAATGATTCCCCAACTTCAGTAATACATTTCTGATAATATAAATAGTTTTTCGAACAACAAAGTTTTCAGGAAGAAAATATCTTCTACTTCTTCATTTTATTGAGATTTTTTTAAGTAAATCAGCACTTATAGAAATGAGGCAGTTGTTAAAAATGGAAGAATATTCCTGACATTTTCAATAATTGCATCATTTCTACAAGTGCATCAATAACTTTTATTTTGAAATGTATATAAAAAATGTATGTTGAAATTATAACTTTATTAATTAAGAATATGATCATACATTTTCTAAATGATAATCTAAATTCTACATTTTGAAACTGTGAATAATCATCATTGTTGGTCAGATTTTTTTCTATAGAGAAATTCAATTATCACTATTATCCAACTTCTTCATTAGACAAAAGAATCGATCTTTTCTTCATTTAATGCACATTTCTATTGAGAATTTTTAGCTGAATGTCCTTTTTATGTAACTTTAAGCATACATTATGAATTTCAATGGATGGCATGTCACAAAGAGAAACAAAGAAGCAAAACAAACAATAGCTACTGAAACAGGGCTTTCGCGTGGAAGTGAGCAGAGAACCATTCAAGTGCTAATCAAACCAGAACAAGAGAACGAAGTCCAAATATCTTGAACGGTTAGATTGGGTGAGAACTTGACCTAGCTGCTTTCCATATGTTCCCCAGATACAGCATAACCAATTGCATAAACCAGCAATAATTTAAAAAAAAATAATCATCGAATTTTTCAAACGATTCTTGAATCTTCTGTAATGCTGCCCTGACTGCACTAGCTATAAGGCTACAAATTCTGCAAACCCCTGTCTACTCGCAGTGGTCTGAAGTAATTTCCATAGATTTGTATGGACCATTGCCCCAAACTAAAGCAATCAACCAATGGATATTAGAGATTGAGCTACGAGATGAGTTGAATTTTTTTCTCTTTCTCAAACCACTGCACTTGAAATGTTCTTAATCGAAGAAGGCTTCTTGCAGTATGGTATACCAAGAAAAGTCATCAGTGACTATATTCTTAAGTTCATTACATCTACCCTTCTACAAATTTGTTTTACCCTGAACATTAGTCAAAACTTAATACCAGTTTACTTTCCCCAATCGATTCAAGTTGTGCCAAACACAGAAGTCTTAAATCTGTCTAGTGTCTTGTTCTTCTCAGAAAGAAAGGCCATCCATCGAAACATTGTGTGGAACCACCCACAGATCCAGAAATTCAATGTGTTCCGGATAGTGCTTCAGAGACAAATCCCCTTGTGCAGACATCTAAAAAGCCAAATGCTAAAACTGTTACTGCAGGATGTCTTTCATTTCTAGGTCCTTCCGGGACGTCAGTGGAGTCAGAACGAGAGATTGTAACCGTTTCTTTTTTATATCTGGCAACACCTACATCAGATCATCAGCAGCTTCCTCTCTATACTGATTGAAGCTCCTCAGTAGTAGCCTAGGATTGATTGGTGTGGTTGAATGTCACAACTTTATATTTTATTTTAGTCTTTAATTTTTAATATTTATTCGTATGTAAATAAAAATAGAATAAATAATTATTACATAACTCGGGTCTTCATGGACATTGTGTAGATAACTCCGATATATCATGTTGTTGAAATATGACATTGCTTTGGTAAATATAAATACAATATTTGCTTTTCTATTAAACTAAACCAAAATTATTTTTCGATAAAAATACAAATAATTAATTGTTTTAAAAAACCAATTTTAATCATTCACTTTGGAAAATAAAAAAAATAATGATAATAACTTTGATTTATTTCAATGGCAACATATTATTACAATTTTTTTTTTTTTACTAATATGAACTCGTTTTTTGAACGTGATATATTCGTTTAAATATTTTTAATTTAAAAATGTTTTGAAGATGAAACACTGATGCTTTTTTATATTAAAATTATTATCTACGAATGCTACTCATATCAATGAAATATGTACAAAAATTTGACATGAATTTCTTTGATGTAAATATGTTCCAAAAGTTTAAACAACTTGCATAATAATTATTGATCTTGCTGGTGAAAAACTGTGGCGATACAAACAACCTTAAGCTGCCCATATTCATATGCCAAAAATATGCGAATACTGTTTGGTGAGAATTAACCCTTATAGATGAAGAGTTATGAAAAGATTGTCTTCATATGTGTTCCCATAAAACTCTTCACAGGTCACCTTTCCTGACGCAGGTGAGTAATAAAAATTTACGGCTTGATCTTAATTATACTTAAATTGTCTGCATATATGCATCATTATTTTACAAGTGTATGCATGTTTGTCATCAGCGAATTGTGTGTTAAACTTCCTTGCCATTGGATATGATAAAACAGGAAGAAAAAGGAGGCATCAAAATATTAATAAATCCAATTGGTGAAAAATATTGAGCCTTAAGTTAATAAATAATGCAAATTCTATCTTTTAGAATTGATCTGCTGATATAGGAATACACTCATGTGCTGGAAATTTAGTCTGGCAAATATGGTAGAGTTGGTTGATGATTCATATGGCCAGTTGAATTGATCAAAATATTTTCTCAACTGAATCTCAATTGGATAATATGACGTAAATTCTTCAGACTAATTTAAATTGTTATGCTTCTACCAAATAATGCTTCTTCAAATGCTTTTTGGTGTATACATATATATATATATATATATATATATATATACATAATAATATATATATATATATATTATTTCTCAGAATCAGAATTAATAATAAATTATAACAATGCCATCCGTAACAATAGAGTAGATTTTATTGTTTAATAACAATGTTAAAATGCAAAAACGAAAGACATTGTTATGGTATCTCATTGTTTTAGGCACTTTCTGTTGCTATTCATATTTTGTTCGTGGCCATTTGAGCGAACAGTGATTATTTTGATTGCGATTTAATATATATTGATATTTTCTGCAAAAAAGCGGATAACTTGCGTGATATTGTAATTTCATCGTCTCTTCTAAAGAGGAAAGAGATTTATTGATTTGTGTTGGATATTTCAAACGGATTGATGATGAATTTTGAGGAAGGAAAGGTGTTGTTGGGGAAAGTGAGTTTCGGTATATTGTCAACGATGTTTCTTATGAGTTGGTATGCATTGGATATTATTGACATCACTGGTATGATGTTGTTCATTGGATTTATTGGCAAAAAGATGAAGGATTTTGGATATGATTGGAATGATTATGATTGGGACCAGAAAGATCCCTTTGAGATCGAACTGCTAGGATATGGATGTATTGTGCTCATCGTATATTTGCACTTGTTTATGATTTGTATTCGTTGGCAACCAATTTTAACCATCCTAATAACTGGAGTTATAGCAGATGCCGTTAGAGTCCACTTAAACTCGTGGGAGGATGTAAAAGCTAAGCTAAGCTTCTTAAAAAAATAATATTTCAAAGAGCCTTTAACAATACGAAAATATTGGAACTATATATCAAGAAAACCTAACTACAATCACAAATGGATAATAATAGTATTATTTGATCTTCCTCAAACAGAATAAAGAAATAATCTGTGTTCATCTAAACGAATCACCTCATTATGAATGGCAGCAAAAGAGGATTAGGGCTCCTGGCGACACCTCTCTAAAAAAAGCGCATCGAGATTTCTACCTCCTGGGTGATGTGGAAACGAAATCATTCTGAAACGAAAGAGTTTTATTTAAATTTTTTTAGTTCATAATTCACAAAAAACATGTTTTTATTTAAAAAAAATTTCAGCAATGTAGATGATATGTGTTGTTTAATCTTCACATTTTATTACATCTCAAATTTCAAAATTAACTACTAATAAGCTATTATTGGAGAAATTTTTGGCCCCTGTTTAAGAGGCAAATCAGTTTAGAATCTTTCCAAAAGTTTAAAAATTCAAATTAATCTCTTTTCTATGGTGCGAATCAGTTTTTAAGCATAGAATTGAACAGAATGTTTGATAAGTTAATAAAAAGTGATTTAAATAACTTCAAATATTATTTAAAATAGAATTTAATTTGATTTTTTTGTGAAAAGCATTTTAGGGTTAATTGTATGTCAAAAGTGGTAGCTACAATTCATACATATTCCAAAATGGGAAGGTATTTTTCTAAAAAATGCGTCATATTTAGTTATATTCGAATTTGGTGCCGGCTTAAATTACATATTAATAATAAAAATTGTATTTTTACCCAAAAATTAACCATCATGCATCGTTGATAATGTACAAAGTACATTTATACTATGTGTTTCTAGTTCATATTTTGTCAATTTTAATAAATACATGCCGAGTTAAATACTACCAAATACTATATTTCTTTCAAAATATAATGATTCGCAAAATAATTAGAATAAGAACGTTCTACAAAAATATGAAATATATATTACAGAATGTAATCATATCTGACAACACCAAAATTTTAATCTGCTTTATTAGGCATTTGAATAGTCAAATGAAATGCGCAACATGGGAATATTAAATTATTATTTTTAATTATTTTATTTTTGTACTTTACGATCTAATGTAATAAGTGCAATTATTTATAAATTATACTATCATCATGCTTCAAAATAAAATAGAGAAAAGTCATTATTATGAAAAATATCGTTTTTAGATAGAAAAATATTTTGAACCTTTTAATTTTTCTTTCAATGACTGATGTTTAGTGTTAGAAAATGAATAATTTTTCATTTTAATGGTCTGTAAATTTAATTCTTTAAAAATTGTAAAGAGAAAAGCATGTTTCAATTAAAAAATGTATTATGTACCTAAAATATTTTTTAGTACATTTAATTCAATTAACTTGTGATGTATTTGATAATCGCTTTTACTATAAATTATTTGAATGTATGTATAAACAAAGAGAAAATATTTCAGATAATATTAAAATTGTCTACCACGTATGCCATTTCTAATCCATACAGACGGAAAAATTTTCTTAATAAATTACAACTGCAATAAACTCGTTTTAAATTAATTTTCAAGTAAATCTTTTTTTATATAAATGTGTCTCATTATATCTAAGAAAAAGTTTACAAAAATTTTTTAAACTACATATTTAAAAATAATTCACAACAATTACTGTATTGCTGGAAATCGTATTGCCTACAAAAAAAAATGACTTGCTATTTAATTTTTACTCTCAATTTGATCAGCATTCTACAATTCTTGGATAGTGACTGTAAAGCTCTCTCACAATTTTCCATTAAGTATCGACATTAATTAATTATCAACTTCAATATTTTGGTGGAGTATAAATGCTGTTTATTATAGATAATTTCTTATCCAAAATAAGAATGCTCTACAGTGTTTTTTTTTTCCTTTTAAATTTCAGCATTGAGCATTATGAAATAAAAGAACTTTGTTATATATTACTTAATCTTACATTTAAAACTGTAGTTTATATTTGATATATATATATATATATATATATATATATATATTCATTTTCTCTTTTATTTGGTCTGCTTATGGGTACCTAAAGTTCTGATCCACAAAATGTCATCAGCATATCGAATTTTGAATAAAGATGTCACCTAATAAATATTGCAATGACCAACAATGCTAGAAAGTTTCTTGAAATGAAATATTTCTAAATATAAATTTTGTAGAATGTAGGAATTTGGAAAAGCTACACAACATAAATGCACAAAGCGAATGCCACACCATGAAGGAATGAATTAGTCTTTACCATTTCTAATTTTTACAGATATATTTTCTCGATTAAACACTACTTTTTCCACCGTGTAATGATAACTTTGTTATTCTACCATGTAGTTAATAATAAGCTAATTGATAATTCAGAAAATCTGGATATAAAAACATTGAATTAATCATTATGAAATGAAATTAATATTATGCATGCTTTTTTTACCTGGTAATATCCGGCGGATACTCATGCAAATTTAAACACTGAAAGTTCTCCCGAATGACAGTGCTTTCTTCCATCTCTTATGTTTGGACTGTTTGTTAGATAGAAAAGATTTGTCTAGATCAGGGGTCTCCAAACTTTCCAGCCTTAGGGCCATACTGTTTACTCCAGTAAGTACCCAGGGCCAAAACCGTTTTAATTTTTCTGCCATTATCTGTAATTTCTAGATTAATCACCGAGTTCGCTAGCTAAATTCGATGGTTCAATTATTACAATTACTATTGTGTGTATCGATACGACCTTGACGACATCTAGAGGTAAAATTGATCCACAACTACAAACAATTATCAGTGAAAAATCACAATTACATAAATCATTACATACTTTACATTTTCTAACTAGTGCATACACTGCGGTTTCATTCGCATTAATTTATCTTTTCCGCTCCGGAAGGATTTTCAGGATAAAAATCATAGGTTGGATTCAGGATATATACATTCCAAACATCGATATACATACATATGAGATACTCTTTACCCCAACATAACTACCGAGGGTAACCGCGGGATGTTCACTAATTTATAATGTTAGTGGGATTCATTTCAATTACTTGCTAGTTGTTATGCTTAAGTTAAATTTTCTGCGTATTATGGTTGTCATTAAGCTTTACCTAGCAAGTAAAGTATTGTCATTCGAAGTAAAGTAAAACTGAGTTATTATCATTCTGTGTTTTTTTATCCAATTTATTACAGCAACAATAAGCTATTCGCTGTCGCTGGCCGGATTGATGACACTGGCGGGCCGGATTTGGCCCGCGGGCCGTTGTTTGGATCATATTTTAACATTATTTCATAATATTATATTTTATATATTTACATCCAGCTTTTCTGTATCATAAATTAACTTATTGTTAATTAAATCGTAGCAAAACAGTGTTCGTACATGTGGAAAAAATAGTGTTTAATTAAAGTTTTGGGAAAATCTTTCTGAAAGAATGAAAAATGGTAAAAACTAATTCTCATACGCCATTTTGTAATATGTCAGAAATTATTAAATTTTGCATATCGTTTTTTATACATTATGCAACAAGTATATAAATAAATAAATTATTTCGAACATAATGCATAGTTAATTTTTTGATAATAATCAGAAATATTATGTTTAAAAAATATTAATGATTTACAATCCTTCAATATTTGACTTTACACTGAGTTATTCTAATTTTTTCATCGATTCCCCCTTTTTAATAATTCTCTAAATTTTTTAATCGATTCACAAAAGAGCATTCTCATTTCTTTTAATATGAACAGTTTGAATAATATCGAAACATAATCAGTATTATGATAATTCGTTTTTAAAATTAATGATGCACATACAAAACTAATTTTGTAAATCAGACTTTAAAATCGTGAAATACAGAAAATTACTGAAAAGAACTTAATAAAACATTTAACAAGGGTTTATACTAAATATACTAATCAAAAAAAGAATTAAAAGTTATTTCAAAGTTAATTAGAAAAGTAATTTAACAGACATGAAACAACAATAAATGTAGAATAAAATATTGTTGTCGTGATTTAAACTCAAAACTTTTCCATAAAATTATTCTGAAGAAAAAAATTATCCTTTGCAGAAAAGTAATTCCATGTTGATTGTAAATAAATATTAAATTCATTTAATTTTTAAGCTCAAATATTTATAAGCTTAAAATTAAGAAATTAAATAAAAACACAATAAACTAATAATAATAACTTACTTGGTAAATTAGAATTTCCAATTTAAAATTTTTTTATGAAGCATATATATATATATTTATATATACATTAAATTTAACAGAAAAAACCTTACCTTAAATTAACAGAAAGACTAAATTATTAAACTATTTATGTTTCTATTTGATTACTATTTATTCAGAAATTTTTTTGATGAAATGTTAATAATATTTATTGATTGGTTTAATTGGTTGTTATGCATTAAATTGTAAAACAAAACACATCATTATTCAAAACAAGTGCATTAAAATACTTTTCATAGAAAATGCAAAGTTTTACTGTTTTCGTAGTATTAAAAGTACAAACAGACATTAAAAAAGAAATTTCAAACTAAATGACATTCTGTTGTTTTATTTTAAATAACAATTATGGGCAAAAATCTAAATTATATAAATATTTATTCGCGTTTCTGAAATCATGTAAGAGTTAAGTTCATTACTGTCAGAGTTTCTGAAATCATGTAAGAGTTTTTTACTGTAAGTGGAAGTTTCTTACTGGCTTTATTAAGCTAAATTGAGATAAAAAAAACTTGATAAATTGTTCGAATAAATTATGTAGAACAACTTCTTTTTTGTGCGATAGTTTGATCATCAAAAATTTCATATTTTAAATAATGATAATTTTTTGAAGACAAAGAAAAGTCAAACCGCAAGACGTATAATGAAGTTGAAAAATTTCATTTTAAAAATATATCAAAAAAGTTCTTCTAGAAGAAAAGATGTAAATGAAAGCTATTTTTCCGGAGAACGTATAATAAAAGAGTTGAGATCAATATTCTATATGTTTCATTTAGTTGGAGTTGAAATATTCAAGTTCCCAAAGGAAGATACTATTAATAGAAGAAAAAATAAATGGAAAATATTGATTCACGTCATTACTTTATGCATGAAATATATTCTTTCTACTGTGTACGTCTTAAAAATCTGCTTTCAAATACTATGGGTGAAATTCTCTTTGGAAAAAACAGACGAGTGTACCCGTTTGTTTTTGATGATAATAACTGTTATAATTTATGCGACACTTTTAAGAAAACGACAAAATATATTGCAGATAACCAAAGATCTCAGTAAAATATTTAAGCAATTATCATTGTCTACGCCGAGACGACAAAAATGCCCAATCATAGCATACTTTGTCCTTATTACAGCAATGTTTAATATTTTTATTGTATATTATATATCTCGAAATCGAATTGATTACAAAAGAAAACGTCATTGTGAAACTTATTTTTTATTAAAATTTATGGAGCTGCAGCTTTGTATAAAAGTTCTGCAAAGTTTTGATTTCGTATTTTTTATTCTATCCAACATTGTACTTCTTCTTTTTATTACTTATTATTTTCTGGTTTGCATTTATATTCGAACTATCATGAAATATTTGCTTGATCAACTTTGTGAAGATCACACGTTACAAGAATTTCAGACATTACTTAATCTATACGGAAATACTACAAAAATCATGAACACCTTTGATGAACATTTTTCATTCCTTATTTTCATTGTAATATCTGATATTATGAGTGCAACATTTTGGGCTTGTTATAACCTCACATTTTCGAAGGATATTCCACAAGATCGCATTTGGTATTCGGTTTATTTTGTAATTATGCACTGCTCATGCATGATAATCGTAATAGTAACAGCATCTATCACAAACGAAGTGGCAAACCAGGTAAAAAATCTTGTCCAGTGTTTATCATATCGAATTCCTACACATTACCAGGAAATGAAATTTTCATTGAGAAAAGACTTAACTCGCGACAGTGTTCTAACCCTGTGGGGAATTACAGTATTCAGAAAATCACTTGTTTTTACCAGTTTTGGTACTCTGTTGACGTACGGAATTTTACTCGGGAATCTAGAGGCACATTAACGAACAAAATTAGACATAAAGAACATTTTATAAATGCAGCACTAAATATATACTTTATGCTGGGATTATATTTGAATTTCCTACGCACTATAAGGAAATAAAATCTGCAAACGAAAAACCTTTATACCATTAAAAGTTATTTAACACTGGAATAAATTGTAGCATTTAGCAGATCACTTATGTTTATATGCTGTTATTGACTTACAGAATTTTATTCATGGTTTATTGTCAGATTAGATGAAACAGAAAATTAACGTTTATATTTCATATCTATGAGAGTTCATAAATGTATCTCTACATACAGTCTCAGGACATATTGGATATATATCGGCGAAAATATCTTTCAAGAAGTGAACGTATTTTCATAGCAGAGAAAATATGCTATATGCTATGAAGAAATGAAATCTGTGGACGAAAAAAACCACCCAAGAGAGCTATTTAAGATTGTAATATATTATTGATCACTTATGTTTATACGCTGTTGTTGACTTACAGGTTTTTATTCATGCTTTATGATGAGATTAAATAAAACAGAAAATTAAATTTTATATTTCATAACTATGAGAGTTCATAAATGTGTCCCTACATACACTATATGTCTTTGAAGATATCGGATATATATCGGAGAAAATGTCTCTCAAGAAGTGAACGTATTTTCATAGCAGAGAAAATTTAAGTCAAGAAGCACAAAATCATACATTGACATGAACGTTTCTGAAGCATTTGACTCATGAAAGTTATGGAAATGATTGAAATTTCAATATAATTAAATGATTGGCATACGAGGTATTAAGTATTCAAACGGTGTACAAAACCATCAGTTTTGACGAGTCCTCTGCCGAGACCATTTCCAAGTCTGATGAACAAAGAAGACTAGAAAATGTCTTTAAGATAGTATCATATACAATATCAGCAAATGAATCAGTTCTCGAGAAGCTTTTACTTACGCCTCGGAGTCACTAGTTGCAGGTACTGATGCTACAAATGACTATAGGAATAATTGCCCTATATGACATCTCCATCAACTGTAATTTGTACAGAATTTTTTAATTAAGGGCATTATCGACTAGGACACTACACGCCAATCGTAAAATAATTGTTTAGCGAGCTATTAATACTAATAGTCTTTCATCTCTCAAATGTATGAGGCAAAATACACTGTTTTGTTAATGACGTGCTGCATCTTCATCTTCTTTTTATCTATAAACCATTTGGAACGACACTTTTAACAAGATGTCGCCCGGCTTAACATTGCTTGGATCTTTCTGCATGTCTTATCAGATGTGCGAGTTCTCTGTTGGCCAGTTCAATCACCAAATTTTTATTCAATTGAACATGTGTGAGAGATAATTGGGCCTTGGTACCTACTTTCTACATGAAACTAAGATGGAATGTGGGATGATATCAACAACATGTGATCCACAATTCAATAGAAAACGATTCTAATATCTTCACATTTTTTCTTCTTAATATTTATCTGTTAATTTATTATTATTATGTCTTATTATGAACATAAATAATTTAGAGGGATTGCTGTAAATTAAAATTGTTTAAGCAAAGGACTGTTTCTAACTTCAGTAAAATCCATAAAACAATTGCAAACTTGATTATTGTAATATGTTTTGTTTGTTTTAAAAATTTGATAATAAGATTGTATTTTGAACATCGTAAGCGAATAATTTTTGCTTATCACTGCACTGTTGTATTCTTTAATAGGTTACATTTTATCTAAAGTGCTAGATATAAAGTATAATCATCAAAAACATGATAAAGAATCGATGAAAGAATTTTTTTCCTGAATTTTATTATTATTATGTCAAAAAATATTTCATTTTGTTGACAATGCCGAATTCGAATGATGAAACAAAATTATTTAAAAAGGAAAAAAAAACCAAAAAAAAAAAGAACAATAACTTACGTTTTATTTTGATATATCCTTTGTTGGAGGCAAAAACGATCTTTTTACTGTCTTACTAAGACCTGTCCGTACCTATTCTTATCAAATTAATGAAGAAACCAGAAAGAACATCAGAAAACCACGTTTAAATTAAAATTAAAACAACGTTTTAAGAAAACCACGAGAAAATTTAATACGTTCCAATGGCCTTTTCCTTTTGTAAACTAACGTTCTAAAATTAAAAAGTTACATTTTTCCAAGTGAATTCAAATAACGGTTGCCACAAAACCTTAATTAGGTCAACAGCATTAAAAAAAAACATTCAATCGACGTGTATTAACTTTTTAAAAATAAAAAATAACATATTTGCGTGCAAATTCAAATTACGATTGTTACAAAACCTTTATTACTTCAACAGCATTAAAAAGGAAATAATGATTTGATAATCAATTATAAGTTATTAATAAATTAAAAAATCGTTTTACTTGTTTGTTCCTTATTTTCATGAGTGGCAGCTTCATAAAAATTGTTTATTTCAGCTATCATATTCTGTAAACATACATTATAAGAACAATCTCAGAATAACCAATAATTTATTAGAATAAATATTTAAAGAATATATATTTATGTTCTTTATTTACTATAACTAAAAAATTGTTTGGGAAAAAAATAAGTTAAGAATTTCTCTAGAGTATTGTAACACTAAAGAAATTGGCGTTAGATTGGCGAAATATTCCGGGTTGCAAGATTGGCGACTGCCTTAGGGGTACAGTATTCTTCTTATCTTCTTTCATCCTAATTTCCAAATATCTCTGATATCCATTTAATATTTTTGCCAAATTTATGAATATCTCTACGTCAGTGTAAGATATGCTGGAAATGGCGGGTTATAAATAACAATATTTAGCACAACAGATACTACGAAAGTAAACTTACAAATCGTTGGCAAAAGAAAAAAAATTCTGCCATTGATTCTTTATCATGTTTTTGATGATGATTCTTTATCATGTTCATTTTTCTATCTGGTTCATATTTCTTTTTTATTTCTCTTAAATCTATGACTATTTTAATGATTTATTGGTTTCTTTTAACTGTTGTTTTTAGTGATAGATTTCAGCATTGTTTGTTTGAGATTATCAATGATTTGATTTGTAATATAACTAAACTGGAAAAATTAGAAACAGACGCTTCTTAGCAATTTTTAAATCATAAGTACCAATACATTGTCTGTTTAGAATATATCAAGTATTAATCAAAGATCTGCTTCCATGATACTAAATTTTGTTTTAACTTTTGGGTTTTTAATACACGATCGTAAATAATTGGTTTTCAAAATACATTTTGTTTTTAAATATTTGTTGGTGACTACGTAAAATGTAATTTTTTTTATGTTCGTTAGTGGTATAAAAAATTTAAGCAATATAAAATTTGCTAAAATTATTAACTCTTATTAAGTTGTAACTAATCATTATGTGACGATTAGTTTTACATTTTATTATTTTACATTTTATTATTAGTTTATTTTATTAATACAAAACTCTTTTATTTACATAGCATCTTTTACTGTTGTTTATTCTAATATTAATTCTTGCTGACATTGTTCAACGTTTAATTGAGAATATGGATGATTTGATTTGTAATAAAAATAACTGACACAATTAAGGATAGGCAATGTTATTTCTATTATGACAAGAATAGTTTTAACTGCAATTCACGAATAATTTAAAATGATTTTCTCCTTTATTTTCTTATTATATAAAGCATTAAGCGTTTCGTTTCGAGGCGTACGAAGGAGAAACTCAACAATAAAGGTATTCAAGGTGTATCATCGCTGTGGCCTATTTCATTTTTATTTTATTATTTTATGATAATAAATATATTTATAAACCTGAATACCGAATGGTGAAAAATATTTTGATCCTATGCTCAGTTCACCCTACGTATCCCTAACGCCTCATATGTGTATATATTAAGTTTCTTAAAGTACACCACGTATAAAAGAAGACACAGGATATCTTTAATTCTATAAAAAAGAGAGTTATTTCATAATTACATTTATTGAAGTGCATATTCTTATACTTTTTGCAGTGTAATAAGAAAAATTGTTAGTGTGAAGCAATGCGAAAGTTTTAATTAATTATTTTCTATTACAGTAATAGATTGCATTTATATCGTGCATACACAGTACATCATGTTTTACTTATATATATGCAATGAAAAGTACACAAATGGGTGCATGAGATCACTGTCATCCCAAAAACAATAAAGAGGTAAAGATAAATATTTATTTGTCAAAAGACTTAAAGTCGTTTAATAATATTAAATCAATTTAAACGCAAATAATTTATATCCAGTCCTTTTTTATAATCGATTCGCATAATTGTTAATGCGATCAAGTTATTTTTTATAAAAAACCAAGCAAAAATTATCAATTGTATAAAAAAAACACAAAAGGAAAAAAAAGAGTTTATTTGAACTTAAGAGAAAATGTTTCTGTAAGAATTAGATAAGGTGAACATTCATTCCCATACATCATTCTGGGGTATATCAGAAAATACAAAGCATTGAAGATTTTCTTCTAAATAATATCCAACAAGTATATCAATAAAATTATTAATATTTCTGAGAATAATAAATTGACAAAATTGAGGAATGAGATTATTTTGGCAGAATAATTAGAAGTGTTCTGGTACACATGAAATTTTTTAGTCCTTTAGTCTTGATGTTTCAAACTTCAGATGTTGACTGACTTGAGAACATTTGTCAGAGATAGATACGCAGCAGATTGAACATTAACCGGACATTACCAATGCAGCCAGTTACGCAATACCCAAATAATGTTTCCTTACAATTTGAAAAGAGTATCCCAGTCACAACAATTGGGCTTTCTATATTATGTTATCCATCTTCAATACAACAAAAGTACGTATCAATCTAAAAAGTTATTATAATCACAGACGTAGATAACATAAAATTCAATTGATCTTCTCAATTAAACTTTTCCTTTCAAAAAAATTATGCATCAGGCCTGCCCGGTCAGTTGAATCGTTTAATAAAATAAATTCTCTGAAAGCTTGAAATATTTATCAAAGCAATAATTTGCATTTGCAAGCAAGAATTTGCATTTGTGGTACAAGTATTTGCATGCTATTTACGATTTATTTAGCTGCGGTCATATATTAAAATGATATAAGTTATGAGAGATGCTGCAAATGTTAATATAAGTCTCCTATTTATGATACACGTATTCCAAGCAGTTAATTTATTACTTTTTATCATACGATTAAAAGAAAGACTGTCTATTCCTAACTGTTTTAATGAAACTTTATTGGGAAACAACAGATCTATATAATTAGAGAATCGAGATTGAACTAAATCAGCAAGAAACGCAACTAATATAAACCAATATAAAATTTCTAAAATTATAATACATAAGATTAATTTTTTATTAAAAACTGTAATATTTTTCCACATAAAAATCATTGAAATTAATTGAGTACACGTTTTGCAGTAATTTATGAATATTGGAAATGTCATAATACGTTCAAGATTTTTAATCGCTTCTATAACAGTTTGGCATTTCCTCCATTCTATAAAGAAATCATTAATACATACATTTTTACTGTATTTCCCAAGTAACTCTAAGATAAGGATGGAAATTAAGCAGTAAAGTAGCCAAAATATGAAAATTATTGCAGAGAATGTATGCTGAAGTAAGATATTTAACACAACCATTGTTTCTGGAGCAAATGCAAAATTCTGTGGTATCCAGAAATTCTTGTACGAAGATTTATATGTTCCACGATAATATACTACAGAAAAAAGATTAAACCATAAAGGATGTAATAAATAACTAATGATAAAAAATACAAAAACCTTTCTCTGTTGTATATAGCCTAGTTTATTCACTAAAGTTTTAATTAAATTCAATATATCATTTCTTTTAAAAAATGAAACCCACCAAAGAATCAGGATAACAACATGGTCGAAACACAAACTAAGATTGAATTGGGGATCTTTATATACAAATAGTAGTATTACTCGAGCGAAATGTAGAAATCTCAGCATGTGAAAGCATATGGCAGATGTATATATCCACAGTTTCTTATTTGTGATGATTATTCCAGTCGACGCAAAGCTCCATACCACCAAATTCAAAAGGAAAATACGATATGAAGCAGCCATTTATTTTGTATGTAATTCCCGTAAAATATTCACAGGTTCGGCAAATTTCAACGAACTTTATGGTTCAAATGAAACACAATTATTATTTTTTTTCTCTTTTATAACAACAAGAATTTATAAGGAATGATTCCTTATTTATGCTATTAAATGCCTTCAAAATGCAAAATCACTTTATTTAAAGAGGGATATCGGCTTTATAGATAGCTGTCATCGAATATAGAAAACTAATTTTTGCAAATGGTTTATCATTCAAAAATCAAAACCATAAACCTGTTATTTTCTTAATATGATTTCATTATAAAAGCATGAAGTAAAGTTTTCAAATATCGATTTAATTATTATGAAAGCCGTTATTTATTATTTTTTTAATTTCAGAAGCTTTTATTGCTCCTTGATTTGAATGAATAATATATCTAATAATAATTTCAAAATTAATTATGTAGTTGGTACAAAATTGTACAGAACGAAATATGCAATAAAATACATTTGTTTTAGTTTTTTTGAAATGTATCTTTTTCGAGGACATAAAATTACGATTGTCACAAAAGGAAATTTATTGAAAAAAATCACGAAATTATAGAAAGCACTTAATTTTTCTGAATATGATTTGTCACGAAGACGATTATAGAAAGATATCCTATTTGATTCAATTATTGATACCATTTATAATTGAATTATTTAAACCACTTATGATTGAATTATTTATACCATTTATGATTGCTTAGAAAGAAAGAAATTTCAATATAGACATAATAAGAAGATGTGAGAATTTCGTTTATGATGTCTTAAGAATTCCACCTGTAATTGTTTTGTTAATACAAAGTAAATCAAAAATATTACTTTTAATATGTATATTTTGTACATATGAGGTATATATATTTATACCATTACAAAAACCATTTGAGGTTTACATTATCGTTCCAAAAAAGCATGAAAGTTCTAACTTCTTACAGTGGGTAAAAAAAGTATTGGCAATTGCCTTAATTTATTCATATTGACAAATAAATAAAATGTTATGCAATTTTAGCTGTAGTAATTAAACACAAGACATCTTAGATATATAAAAATAGTAAAAATTTTATTTTAATTTGCATTTTCTACAATTTTTTCTTTCAAAAACGATAACTTGCATGTCAAAAAAGTATTGGTAAAGTTTTAACTGCTATGCAAATTTTGTTACATTGAAGTCATGTGTTTCGACTGATAAGAAACTCTACCGGTATAAAGTCTGCAAAACTACTCCAAAAGTGTCTATGCATTATTTTGCGATTACTGCAGTAAAATGACTTCGAAATCGAAGGAGTTGGACGTTAGTGTTAAAAACACGATTATTAGGCTCAGAAATGAAGGTTTAACTTATCGTGCTATAGGAGTGCAGTTCAATATAAGTTTATTTACTGTCAGAAGTATTGTAAAAAAGTTCAAGGAAACAGGATCAACGGAAAATAAGACTAAAAGTGGACGACCTCGAATATATTCTACAACAGAAGAACATGTCATTATTAACAAGGTTAAGAAAAACCCTAAAATAAGTGCACCCTAGATAGCTAGAGATGTTGCTTTCACTTCGCAAAAGACTTTCAGCGTACAGACTGTACGGAATGTTTTACACGAGAGAAGTTATTATGGAAGGGCAGCTAGAAAGAAACCATTCATCTCGGAAATAAATAGGAGAAAGAGGTTAGATTTCGCAAAATCCTACGTTGATTTATCTGAAGAGTTTTGGAACACAGTTATTTTTTCCGACGAATCAAAGTTTAACATTTTCGGCAGTGATGGACGACGATATGTGTGGAGGAGGCCAAATATTGAATTGGAAAAGCAACATTTAACTGCTACTGTAGAACATGGTGGAGGCAGCGTCTTAGTTTGGGCTGTATGGCAGCTAATGGAATTGACAACCTGCATTTTATTGATGGTATTAGGACAGCACGTACATACATTGACATTTTGCGCCATAACTTAAAAATCTGCGCCCAAAATCTTGGCTTGGGAACATCATTCGTTTTTCAACAAGACAATGATCCCAAGCATACAGCGAATCTCACCCATGAATGGCTACTCTTCGATGCTTCTCTCCAATTAAAAACCCCACCTCAATCGCCTGACATCAATCCAATTGAAAATTTATGGCACCTGCTGGATCTAGAAATCAAGAAATTTCAAGTAAAGACGACCTCAAACGTTTACTCTTGCAAGAGTGGCACAAAATTCCCAACAGTACAACAAAGACCTTAGTTTCCTCTATGAGAAATAGATTACAAGCTGTTATAGATGCAGAAGGTATGCATACAAAGTACTAAACATATACTGATTTTGTTTCCGCTCATAATTTTGTCAATTTCATAATTTTGCCAATACTTTTTTTATCATGTAAATTTTGGATTTTCTCGTAGATTTTGACTAAAAAAATATTTAAATGAAAATTTCGTTATATTTGTTTGTCTTTCCTCCTTCTGTAATCGCTATGTTAAAATAAAATTTGTAAAAATTACTTTGTTAGCAAATATAATGATGTATAGGCAATTGCCAATACTTTTTTTATCCACTGTATGTGCTGACTCTACAAATAGTTTAAATTATATTCACATTTACCTTCAGTAATTTATTTATAAATAACTTTCGTAAATTAGTAAAGCATAAAGTCACATAATTTAATTTTGTGAGGAATAAAAATGCATTATAAAATAATAGTTAAATATGATTGCAATAGATTAGTTTTTCTAATGTATTGTGAATTATTATTTGTGAAAAGAAACAACTATTCTTCTTAAACTTTATATATTAGCTAATTTCGTATTTTTATTCGTATTTTCTAATTTCGTATTTCTAAAAATTAATTAATTTTTATCTTCCAACAAGCCATCAGGAAATATATAAATATTTTTAAATATTAATAGAACCAAAAAAAAAAAAAAAAAAAAAAAATCATGGGAAAGATATGATTGATGTATCTAGCAATAGATGGCAGCACTATATATAACTTAGTTTTATTATTTGTAAACATACTTTGTTAGCAAATGTGATCATTTATAGACAATTGCCAATACTTTTTTTATCCACTGTATCTCAAGTTTTTATCTTTAAATTGGAAATAAAAAAAAAATTAAATCTACATACACTTTCTGTTTGAATGCAAATTGAAAGAAAAATTGGTTAAAAGAAAATGAAACATGAGATATAACTAAATGGTTTTTTTTTGAAAAAGACAAGAAGTAAAATAGTCATTTTATTAATATTTTCATTGATT
Source organism: Caerostris darwini (assembly GCA_021605075.1). Classification (NCBI taxonomy): domain Eukaryota; kingdom Metazoa; phylum Arthropoda; class Arachnida; order Araneae; family Araneidae; genus Caerostris; species Caerostris darwini. Next base: position 46,070 of record BPLQ01001323.1, read on the forward strand.
AAAATCTTATGCTTTTGATGTGAAAATTTGAGATCCAAAAAATTTTAATGCAAGTTAAAATTTAAACAAGACCAAATGCCTTTTTTAAAGAGATTTATAAAATCCAAATTTGTCTTTATGTTAGCTACTTCAAAGTCTTTAGGATTATATGCATATATGTAGACCTCTCTTCCAGTCTAACAAATTTATTACGTTCGGAGTCCCCACTTTTGTAGGGTGGGGCTGTGGTTGATTTGATAAACAAAATGAAGAAAAAGGGTGTTTCTTTTAACAACAGCCATTTAATAAAGACTTATAATCATGTACAACGATATTTACGTTTACTATAAATTCATTACAAACATCGTCTCTCGCTGCTTGACGCAGCCTGCCCCAGACTCGCCACCTCTCACGTTGCCGGTCAGCTTTCTTCTCCTCTTTCTCTCTGGCCAAATTTTTCGGTCGCGTTCCAAAAATCGAAGGAAAAAAAGTTTGGCGGGCCAAGATCAATTTTTCTAAAATTTAAAAAAATATTTATAATATTAATAACCATTTATTAACCAACCATTAACCTTAATATTATTAACTAATAATATATATACTTATTATTTTTGAAATATTTTACGAATAACTCAAACAAGCACTAGCTACGCCATAATTTTAATAATTTCAAAACTGTTCACAATGATGCTATATGTCCGCAATCTTTCCATACACAATCAATGATATTAGAACTCGCGCCGAAAGAAAACGCCCCTGGTTGGAGCTTACAGTGCGCAGTCTGCCACATGTGAGGTCTAATTCACCCATATGTCTGCTCCCCGAGAAAGAGATGACGCTTGTTGGCGCCAATCTACAGTTATAACTAACAAAGAACTTCCGCTTTTAACACTTTACCGATTGAAAGCTGTCTGTGCTTGCTATTTCCGTCGATTTATATTTTGCAGAACAAAAATAGAGAAAGTGAAAAAATCATCAGCTCTTTGAAAAAAAGGAAGAAAAGAATAATATTTAATCAAAAGTAGAAAAGGAGATGGATATATAATATATAAATATATATTTCTTATAATTTGCCTCGGACCGGCAAATTAAAATTCTTTCCGCGGGCCGGATAGAACTTTCCGTAGGGCTAGAGTTGGCCCGCGGGCCATAGTTTGCCCATCCCTGATCTACGGGGATCTTTGCATCTCCTGGGGTCAGAATTCAAAGTTGAATACTCCCCACATTGTAAATATGCTCTGTCAAAGATTAGTCAGTCGGGGGGGGGAAGGGGGCGGAGAAATGAGGCGACAATGCCTTAGAGGTTAATATCCTCAAGTCCTAATTAAAATGATGTAGCAATTATTAAAAATATAAAAGAAGCATAATACCATATGAAGTGGGAATGAACGGATCGAGAGCCGGCACACGCAGCATGGTACCCGTAAATTAACTATCATGTGTGTTAAGTGTCAACTATGATGCCAAGGTATGTTTAATTTATTGAGAAAAACGCATACAAAACAAGCAAAATACAGAAATCACTCGCAGGTGATTTAAAATATAGATAACACACAATAGTAAAAACATGTTTAGCAAATAAGAAAAATAAAACACAATATAAACAGAATAAAACATAAAAGTTGGTTGGTGATCTGTTAACAAGAAGAGCGTTGAAGTGATGGTTGATAGGAATAGTAGTTCAGTGAAAGAGTTGATTTGAGTCTGGGAAGGTAGATTGAAGTTGAGGCTGTAGGGTCGGTAGGGCTGTGGCTGGTACTTAGGTGGAAGACAAGAACATTGGAGTAAGTAGAGTTGAGAACCGGGATGTTGAATTTGAAGGCGATATTACTTATTGTAGAGACAGTGAAGAGAGGTGAAAGCTGATGATGTCCAGGATGTGGTCAGTGGATGTAATAAAATGTAAAATTGTGACAAAACTAATTGTAGGTCTTTATTGAAGGAACATAGTGGTAGAAGGCAGTGTAGGGTGGAGCGTTAGGATAAACAGTGCAAGATTGGTGGTGAGAGTAAAACAGACAATAATAGGGGCGGGGGAACAATAAGAAAAAGGATAATTTAAATTAAAAATAAACAATTAAGATGCTAGAATATGAGTCGTTTACGAAATGCAGTGGGCTGTTGGGTATGGTATAAATTGGTACATAGGGTAAGGTAGTAAATACAGATATAAAATACATGAAGATTGACAAGGAACAATATTACTAATAATGACTAAGATGAAATTAAAATGAGAGATATAAAATTAAAAGAGTGAATAAAAATAAGATGATTAATGTATTAAATTATTGATTGTAACAGAAAAGAAAATACACAAATGTATGGTAAACTAAATCATGGATTATAGTACATTAAAATATTTTTTTTTTCTTTCTAATGCAGCTGGCAAACACTTAGACAAGCGCAGGCAAGCGCTGCACAGACGTTACTCACTTTGCATTACCCAAGGGGGCGTGTAACTTGAAGATAAGCCAGGAAGTAACAATGCCCCCGCAACGCTCTACGATCCTATTAGGACCGGGAACTACGGTTTTAAAGTGGATTCCGAACCACTCCAAACATCCGTGGCACCGCCGGGACTCGAACACGAATCCTGTGGTACCGAGCTCCAGAGCGCTAGCCACTTGGTCATTCAGGCCTACGTTAAAATAAAATAAAAACAAATAAAAGAAAGTAAATTAGATAAATAAAAATAAAAACTTAATGGAATAGTACTGCAAATTAATCATTATAACGATAAACAATCACAATAATGAAAAAAAAAAAAAACAATAAAAGACAATAAATAAATATTTTATTATTATAAAATAAGAAAATAAGAAAATTGAGTCACCTGACTGTAATGTGAATGGACTGTGTATATATGCTCATAATTTATTAAATATATGTTTTCAATTAAGGTATGGAATGGGCAAAAATTTACAATCTGCTGAGAAATATTTATTACAAAATTCTTAGCAATGAAAACAAAGCACTCGTCTTGTATCGATATTGCTAATATTTTAATCTTTTTAACAACAATTGTTTTCTTTATACTGTGACATTAGATTTGTACAGGTCTACATTGTAAAAAATGGAATTCAAAAAGTCTGGTCAAATTAATAATAAAAAAAAATTGTATAAATCGAATTTTTAAAATTTGTGAAAAATGTAAAGGAGAAACATGCCTTGAATGCATGGAATCTTTTCTTTCGTAAGAAAATTAATATTAAACTCTATAATTAATATTAAACTGTCATATGTGTAGGATATATTTCGTTTATTTATTACTTTTTTAGTTTTTTCGCACTGAACTGCTGACAACATAAAGTGAAAATACGTAATAAAATCAATAATTTTTAAATTCATTATTAACTTTTAAATACATATTGTTATGGAACATACCATTATAAACATTTAGTTGATGAAATTTTGAAAATACTTATGCAGCATCTTACCTCTAAAGGTGACAGTTGAATAGTACAGTAATTAAAACAAAAATTTATTTGACAGCATATTTACAACACACCATTTTATGTGGTGGTGTGCTCAATTATCGGTGTCGATTTCGGGTGTTGTTCAAATTGTCAGCTATGAAGGTCATTCGGACTGCCAAACTTATTTTAAGAAATTACAACAGCAATAAAACACGTATTAATATTAATTTTCAAGTAAATCATTTCTTTAAATTCTAATTAAGTAGCAAAAATTTTGACATTTTTTTTACAGTATGCATTAATTTTTATATGAGACCCAGGCAGTTTCGAATGTACTGTAATCAAATCGACTATTCATAGGAAGAAGGTGAATTGCTATTTATTTTTAATTTTTAATTTGGTCTCTATTCTGCAAGTAGCTAAATTGTTGCATAGTGATTGTAAAGCAACGTTTCAATTTTCCACTAATTATTGACATTAATCAATTATTCATTACAGCATTTTAATACACAGTGTAAATATTAAAAAAATATATTTAATAAATATTACTGTTCATAACAAATAATCTTAGAATGTCCATATATATATATATATATATATATATTATTTTCAGTATTTCATATTAGGAAGCATTCATACCTAAGAGAATTTTATTATACTTTATCTGCTGTACACTTTTAGTGTTACATTTACAAATTGCTGTTTATATTGAACGCAAATCTTAATTTTATGTTTTATTAAGTCTGTTAACAGGTACCTAAAGTTCTAAGAAGCAAAGTCACCAGAATCCAAAACTTGTCACCTACTAAATGCCTCATATTCCAATAAGCAGTTTGTTGAATAGGGTCTTTTACAAAGCGTAATTTTTATTGTATATAAAAATTCGTAAAGATAAAACACCACACAACATTAGATATATTGCATTACAGAGAAAATGAACAACATAGAGGAATGTCTGGAAAGACCAAATTTAATAAAAACATTCAAACAACATTTAATAACTTAATTTTCAAATAAGTCGAATGATAAGACCATAGATAGACAGTGCATTAATAAGATATTGTAGTGGTCGATTTTCTGAAAATGCATTCTTAATCATGAATCGAATTCGCAATTTTGAATCGAAACAGTGAATTTTGGAATCGTTTTCTATTGAATCGTTGACCACATGTTGCTGATGTCATCTTACTGTCCATCTTAGTTTCAGACAGAATGGTAGGTACCAAAGCCCATTTATCTTCAAAATAGACTTAATTGACTAGAAATATGGTGAATGAACGGCCAATAAAGCACTTGTACAGTTCATAATGCATTCAAAATGATCCGAGTTATGTGAAACCGGGCGACATTTTGCTAAAAGTTTCGTTCTGCATGGTCTAGAGTTAAAGAAGAAGATGAAGATGCAGCACGCCATTAACAAAACAGTGTACTGTGGCTCTTATATGTTAGAGAGGTGAAAAACTGTTAGTATTAATAGCTCACTCAATAATTATTTTACGTTGGCAAGCTGTATGTCCACGTTGATATTGCCGTAGTCTAAATCTCTTCTATTATATACCTACAACTGTGGCTCGTGGGTTAGACACAAGAATATGTGGTATACGGTAATTAATTGAAGAAATTGTAGCATCAATACCTGCTTCCGCCAAGACACGGCGCAACTACTGGTTCTGATGCCCTGGCTAACAGGCTCACTTGATGATATTGTATAAGATAATGGCTTAAAGAGATTATCTTGTCTTCGTTGTTCATTAGATTTCAAAATGATCTCGGCAGATGTCTTGACAAAAATGGTGAATCTGTGAGACGTTTGAATCTGTGAGACCTCCTATACCACTCAATTAATTGGATTAAAAATTCCATCATTTCCATAAATTTCTTCAGTCAACTGTTTCAAAAATTTTGATCTCATGGTATGATTATAAGCTTCTTGACTGAAATGGGCTCTGCTATGAAAATACGTTTACTTCATCAAAGACATTTTCTCCGATATATATCCAATATGTCCAGAGACATATATTATGTAGGGATGCATTTATGAACTCTTATATATATTAAATATAAATCTTAACTTTCTGTTAGTATTTAATCTGATGATAAATCATGAATAAAATTCTGTAAGTCAACAACAGCGTACTAACATAAGTGGTCTACTAAATACTACAGTTTCTTACAGTGTTACATAACTCTCTCGAAAAGTTTTTTCGTCCGCAGATTCATTTCTTAAAATAGTACATAGCAATTTAAAATATAATCACAACATAACGTATATATTTAGTGCAACATTTACCTCTGTCTAATTTTATTAGTTAATGTTCCTCTAGATTACCTAGTAAAATTCCGTACGTCAGCAAAGTACCAAAACTTGTAAAAACAAGTGATTTTCTGAATACTGTGATTCCCCACAGGGTTAGAACACTGTCGCGAGTCAAGTCTTTTCTAAACGAAAATTTCATTTTCTGGTAATGTGTAGGAATTCGATATGATAAACACTGGACAAGATTTTTGACCTTGTTTGCAACTTCGTTTGTGATAGATGCTGTTACTATTAAGTTTAAAATGTGTAAGGAATGCATGATTACAAAATAAACCGAATACAAAACGCGATTTCGTGGAATATCCTTCAAAAATGTAAGGTTATAACAAGCCCAAAAAGACGCAATCATACTATTAGTTATGGTAATGAAAACAAGGAATGAAAAATGTTCATCAAAGGTATTCAGGATTTTTGTAATATTGCCGTATAGATTAAGTAATGTCTGAAATTCTTGTGACGTGTGATCTTCGCTGAGTTGATCAAGCAAATATTTCATGATAGTTCGAATAAAAATGCAAACCAGAAAATAATAGGCAATAAAAAGAAGAAGTACATAGTTGGATACAATGAAAAACACGAGATCTAAACTTTGCAGAGCTTGCATACAAAGCATCGGCTTCATAAATTTTAATAAAAAAAAAGTTTCACAAGGATGTATTCTTTTGTAATCAATTGGACTTAGAGATACATAGTATATAATAAAAATATTAAACACTACTGTAATAACTACAAAGTATGCTATGATTGGGCATTTTTGTCGCCTCGGCTTAGACACTGGTAATTGCTTAAATATTTTATTGAGGTCTTTTGTTATCTGCAATATATTTTGTCGTTTTCTTAAAAGTGTCACATAAATTATAACAGTTAATGTCATCATAAACAAACGGGTATACTCGTCTGTTTTGTCCAAAGAGAATGTCACCCATAATATTTGAAGGCAAATTTTTAAGCCGCACACTATACAGATAATATATTTCATGCAATAAGTAATGACATTAATAAATATTTTCCACTTATTTTTTCTTCTGTTAATAGTAGCTGTCTTTGTAAACTTGAATACTTCAACTCCAACTAAATGAAACATATAGAATATTAACCTCAACTCTTTTACTATATGTTCTCCGGAAAAATAGCCTTCATTTACATCTTTTCGTCTTGAAGAATTTTCTTGATATGTTTTTAAAGTGAAATTTTTCAACTTCATTATACTCTAATTATCGTTTCTTTGTTTTCAGAAATTTAGTATCATTGAAATTATTATGAAACTTTTGATGATCAAGCGATTTTACAAAAAAAGTTGTTCTACATAGCATTTTATGCGTACAATTTATCAAGATCTTTTTTGTGATAATTTAGATTAAGTAAGCTAGTAAGAAAGACAGTAATGAACTTATCTTATGATTTCAGAAACGCGAATAAATATTTTTATAATTTAGATTTTTGTCCATCCTTGTTATTTTAAAAAATAACATTAGAAACATTATTGAATAATGCCATTGATTTTTAAATTTCTTTTTTAATGGAATAAATTACAGATTGAAAACACTTTTAGTATTAAGAAAACAGTAAATTTTGCATTTCTAACGAAAAGAAATTTAATGCACTTGTTTGGAATAATGACATGTTTTATTTTGCAATTGCATGACTACGTATTAATTAAATCAAAAAATATTATTAATATTTCATGAAAAAAATGTTTTATTTAATGGAATTTCTTAATAAATAGAAATAAAATAGAAACATAAAGGAAATCATTAATTTCTTCTGTTAATTTAAAGCAATATTTTTTTTGTCAAATGTAATGCATATATATACATACTTCAGAAAAAAAATTATATTGGAAATGTTATTTTACCAAGTAATTTATTATTATTAGTTTAATTATTATTATTATTATTTTTTTACTTTTAGCATGTAAATATCTGGGCTTAAAAATTCATTGCATTTAATATTTATTTATTATTAACATATTATTATTACTTTTTTACAAATAATAATTTTTCTATTTCAGATTAATTTTATGAAAGGGTTTTGAGTGCAAAACACGACAACAGTAAATTCAATAATTTATTCAGCATTTGATTGCTGTTGTATGTCCGTTAAATAGCGTTTCCCAATTACCTTCGAGAAAACATATTTCGTTTTTTTGTTAGTATATTTATAATAAACCCTTGTCAAATGTTTTATTAAGTTCTTTTCAGTAATTTCCAGTATCTCACGATTTTAAAATCTCATTTCCAAAATTTGTTTTATGTATGTCATTAATTTTGAAAACGAATTATTATAACACTATGCTTCAATATATTCAAATATTGTTCATATTAAAAGAAATAAGAATATTTCAGAATTTTCTTTTATTTTTCCATGAGAATCGATTAAACAAAATTAGATTAACACAGTAGAAATATTGAAGGATTATAAATCGACTCATAAAATTTGTTTTTCAAGACTTCTTTTTTAATTGAATATTTCTAATTATTATTAAAAATTATCTATGCATTATGTTCTTTAAAATTTATTTATTGATTGATATGCGTGTTGTATAATATATAAAAACGATTCGCAAAATTTAATATTTTTTAATTTATTACAGAATGACGTATGATAATTAGTGTTAACAATTTCTAATTCTTACAAAAACATTTTCTCGAGACTTTAATTAAACACTATTTTTTCCACCATGTACTAACACTGTTTCTCTACCAGGTAATTAAAAATAAGCTAATTTATGATTCAGAAACGCTGGATATAAATATATATGAATATATAATATTTTTTTCATAATATATTAATATATATATAAATTTTTTTCATAAAAGTTGAATATACTACTGTACAAGATATTCTTTTTCCTATTTTATGTATTTTTTTGCATTCGATGTACGGCATTATGAATTTACTACCATTTTTTTTTTTTTTTTTTTTTCGTAATTTCACATGAAACTGATGACGAACTCATGCAATATAAAAGAAGATTATATTTCTTTATCTACTTTGAAGAGTAATTAAGAAGTCTTTTTCGCTGTGAATCCCTATATTATTAATTTGTGCTGCCATCTACAATAATAACTTTAAACTAAATATATTCTTCCATATTGTATTCTAACTAGGCAATAATCATTGACCAATTTTTTTTAAGAGCTATTACATCTAAAAATGTGTAATGTTCTTAGAAATTGATGTTTTTTAAATATTCTTTTTTTTTTTAATAAAAACTGCAACATATGCCTATAGAAAATCATAATTCATATTTTATTTTTATTAAACCTAATATACTTAACAAATGTAGCAATGAAATAACTCATTGCATTTTAAATATAAATTTGATAAGTGTTTTATTTGTCATTTAATTTTTAGATAATAGTGATTTTTTCAGTTTTCCCTCAATAAATTCTAAGCATTTTTCACACAAACTAAGCTTCATAAATTTGTTTTACTAAATATTCCATTAATTTAAATGAATTTTTAAAATTCATTTATTCTTGTATATATCATAGTATCCAAAAAATTTACTGTTAATGAATCATTAACGTTTTATTATTTTTTTTCTTTTTCAATTTTTACTTAATAACTGTTTTTCTCAATCAATTAGTTTTCTAAAAGTTCTGCGATAGGTAAATAGATTTAATTTTTAAAAACTAAAATATTAATTTATTTTTGTGTTTGACTTTTGAAAATTTTTTTAAAACTTTTTATCGATTAACATAAAAAAATAATTCCTTATTTCATCTTAATTAATTTAATGGGAATTCTTCGTAATTTAAATTTTAATAATTTATTTTGAGTAATTCTATGTTTCATTTTCTTTAATTACCAAACAATTTATAATAATTACGCTACAATTTTTTAATGCAGTAATTTCTAGCTACGTTGGTTCTGTCAGCATCTTATTTTACATGAAACAGTTATTTCAGTGATGATGGAAGTAATTACAACTGTAACACTGTCCTTCGTATGAAATTTCTTACATTTATGGATGGGATATTACAAATATTAATAAATACAGATTATGCTACAATAATCTTCTAAAACATCTTTTTTAAAACAGTGTTTTAATAAAGAATTTAATTCCTTATTAAAGTTGATTTGATAAAATTATAATTTACAAGAAACTTTTCGTTTCAAATTATTTAAATTGGTGTTGGTAAAAAAATCCTAATAAATCCCAATTAAATGTTGCTAAAAAAATCTGATATTTGTAAAACATATCCAACAAAAATATAAAAAAATAAACATATTTAAAGGAAATAAATTTATTTTTCTATAAAATTTGACACAACTTCAATAAATAAATCTGAGAATTCTATATGGTAATTATGAAACCCTTCAGCAAAAGTATAAAATTCAGCATTTGGAAAATGCTTCAAAATAACGTCCTTATGGTCTTTCCTGAAAAACAAATAATAAAATTAGTAAACAAATTAGACAATAAAAGCAGCTTTTTTTTTGTACTTAACATTTAAAAACGTTATTCGCAATGTCAGAAATATTTTATGATCTGTTGTACAAAATACCACATTAACACTTGTTTGTGAATGAATTCTCACAATTTTCTGGAAATTGGTTCCAAATTGTATTATCAATGATTTTCAATTGTTTTCAAATGTGAATTACTTCTTGGTCTTCTCATTCTATTTATAATCAAATAACATACAAAAAAGTTTCAGTTTAAATTATCTCTTTTTTTAATAACCTGTCCTTTTTTAAGTACTTAAAATTTAAAATTATCAAAAATAAGATATAACAATAATAATAATAACATATATATATACACTGAAGTGACAAAAGTCATGGGATACCTCTTAATATCGTGTCGGCCCTCCTTTCGCCCGGCGAAGTGCAGCAACTCGACGTGGCATGGACTCAACAAGTCGTTGGAAGTCTTCTGCAGGAATATTGAGCCATGCTGTCTCGATAGATGTCCATAATTGTGAAAGCGTTGATGGTGCAGGATTTTGGGCACGAAAACAGGCCTCCCGATGATGTCCCATAAATGCTCGATGGGATTCATGTCGGGCAATCTAGGTGGCTAGATCATTCGTTGGAATTGTCCAGAATGTTCTTCAAACCAATCGCGAACAGTTGTGGCCCGGTGACATGGCGCATTGTCATCTATAAAAATCCCATCGTTGTTTGGGTACATGAAGTCCATGAATGGCTGCAAGTGATCTCCAAGTAGCTGAACATAAGCATTTCCAGTCAATGTTCGGTCCAGTCGCACCAGAGGACCAAGTCCATGCCATGAAAAAACAGCCCACACCATTACGGAGCCACCACCAGCTTGAACAGTGCCTTGCTGACAGTTTGGGTCCATGGCTTCGTGGGGTCTGCGCCACACTCAAACCCTACCATCAGCTCTTACCAACTGAAATCGTGACTCATCGGACCAGGCCACGGTTTTCCTTTCATATAGGGACCAACCGATATGATCACGTGCCCACGAGAGTCGCTGCAAGCGATGTCGTTCTGTCAGTAAAGGCACTCGAGTCGGTCTTCTGCTGGAATAACCCAAGAAAGCGAAATTTCTCCGCACAGTTCTAACAGACAAATCCCTTGTACGTCCCACATTGATTTCTGCGGTTATTTGACGCAGTGTTGCTTGTCTGTTAGAATTTACGACTCTTTGCAGACGTCGCCGGTCTCGGTCGTTAAGTGCAGGCGGTCGACCACTGCGCTGTCCATGGTGGGATGTTATGCCTGAAATTTCATACTCTCGGCACACTCTTGACACAGTGGATCTGGGAATGTTGAATTCCCTAACGATTTCCTAAATGGCATGACCCATGCGTCTAGCTCCAACTAACATTCCGCGTTCAAAGTCTGTTAATTCCCGTCTTGCGGTCATCATCACGTCAAAACCTCTTCACATGAATAACTTGAACAGAAATGAAAGCTCTGCGAAAGCACTGCGCATTTATACCTGGTCTACGCGATGCTACTGCCATCTGAAAATTTGCATATTGCTATCCCATGACTTTTGTCACTTCAGTGTATATATATTAATACAATACGATAAGAATACAATAGGTAAAATACTTCTGAATAAATATCTGAAACAGCGAACAGTTTTTTTTAAATTTATTTTTTGATCATTAAAAATAGACTAAGTAATGGTACTATTACATAACTAAATGCAACATCTAGGAATATGGCTCAAATTTGTATGCAGGAGTATGGGTGGTTTAAACAAAGTACTTTGGCTGCTAGAAAAGCCACACATTTTTATCTTGGTGTTGGCGAAGCGTTGCTTTAGGTCAATGCCCATTGAAATAAATATTTTGAAATTGCCATATTTTATATCTAGAAATATTTAACTAATAAAAAACAAGTAATATAAAAAAAAAAAAAAAATTTATAAGTCAATTCCTACTTTTTTCACACTATATTGCAGAAAGTCCTTTATAAATAATTTTTATTCATTTTTTAAAATTTATATGGCGCCATCTATTTTTAGATATATGCAACCAAAATCTAAAAAAAAACTAAAATTAATGAACTAAATTTAATTACTGAATTAATATTTTAAAAAACTGTATTAACATCAAGTGTCATCCACTGCAAGTTAAAAAAAAATTTTATTTGAACTCGAGTGGAGGAATAAAAAGTATTTTATGCACGATCGAAAATGTGAACAAGATATATATAGGGAGAGTGTGAGCTAATAGAAGGAATTTAAATAAAAGAGAAGGATAATGAAATGAAAAGAAACAGTAACATTGAAAGGAGGCCCATCATCTGGTGGGTCTTGCAGTAATGACACATCAAATGTAGGAATGAGTGAAAAAAAAAAAAATAACGGATTATATTCTAAAAATAGTACGCGGTCTTTTTCTATTTTTAAAGAAATAGAAGAAATATCATACCTAAGATGAATTTTAAAGCGTGAGGAAGATTATTGTAGAAAATTTAAAAAATTTTATGTATAAATTTGCGAAAGTTTGGAAAGCTAAGAGATTGGCTAATATCTTGATTCCTGACGTACCAAGGTGAATTGGTGATCATTCGAAGAATTTTGTTTTCAGGTCTTTGAATGATTCCCAAGTTAATTTTTGCTGCGGTGCCCCAAACTGGATTTGTATAAGTAATCATGGGACATTTGTATGCACTAGTTAATAAGTAAAGATTCGATTTCAAAACAAGTAAAAATTGTTTAAAATTTAGGAATTACACCTGAATTTTATAAACTCGAGCTTATCAACAAATAATGTAGATTATTATCTGCATTGAAAACTTCTTTCGAAACCTTGTGCAACTTTTATTGGAAACATACTCAAAATTACAAAATAAATAACCTTTTCACAAAATTTATACTAAGTGCCACTCTGTTTCAACATAAGCTAAAACAGGAATATCTTTCAACTGAATTTCAAGAGATTTAATCCTCCAATAATTTTTTTTTCTATAAAATTCTTCTAGTGTCTCATTAATTTGAATGATTTAAGATTTCCTCTAATATTCAAAAATAAGGGAAACTTGAATACAGTTATATAAAATTTTATTTATATATATAGCGGTAATCTGATAATTTTAATGAACTTGTAAAATAATTACAAGTTTTTATTTAAATGTTTCTTAGATTGATTCTGACACAAAACATATTTTTTTCTGCAGCAAACTGTAGCGATATCCACCATAGGAACTCTAGCAGCTTAATAAAATTTAGCCTTGGTAAAATTGTCAGAATTAAAAGTCATAATATGGCTTCACCTGAGGAGCACAGAGGACAGACATCATTAGTAGCTACACCAATGCGGTGCAAGTGTTTATTAAGAAAATCATGTACGGTCGAGAGTCGGAAATTTGCTGTAAAAACTGCACAGGGCAAGCCCATTGGGATGGGTGATGAAATAAGTATTCCACGTTTTATCAGTTGAAAGCAGTTTGTAAGATTGTTTTAAGGGTCTGTCTGATTTCTCCTTTACCTCAGAACTAAATCGATGAAAGAATAAAGGAAATTGTGGCAATTTACAACCACTTTTGGCTAAGAGGTCGGCCTTTTCATTTCCAGGCAACCCGCAATGGCTGGGAATCCACTGATCTCCCAACCAGAAGCAATTGCATTGGACAGATTTATCTTAGCCTCTTCAACAAGGAAGCAATCACAAGGAGTATAAGAGATTGTTGCCAAGATTGCAGCTTGGGAGTCAATAAAGATAACTGCTTTATTAAGATTAGTAGTTAGTCCAAGAAAGTTTAAAATTACATTCCTTATGGCAAAAATCTCAGCATCGAATTTGGAGGCATTAAAATCAACAGCATATGATTGACACAAAACATTAGAATTAATAATCTGATATTACAATTCAATTTATATGTATTGAATTTAATTTGTGTGACATTATGCATGTTAATATTTGAGAACAACGCATTTGCTTTCTGATATGGTAAAACATCAACTATGTGTTGAAAAACAACGCAAAAACTCAAAGGCAATTTCGTGCAGATCCTTACTACCCTAAAAATTCACAATCATTGATGAAATGGCTTTTAGATCGGTATTAATAAGAATATTAAATAAAAACTTTGATGATTTTTTTTATTGAAAATAATTTAAAAAGTGTATTGATTTTTTATTATTTATTTAAACATTATTATTCATTTATTTCAAAAAAATAATATACTTCTATTTGGTGCTTTACATTCAGTTAAAATATTTTAAGTAAGCTGGCATTTTTTTCTGATTTTCAATGTAAAAAGAACTATAGCATCTATTCTCCATAAAATACTTTATGCAAAGTAAAAAAACGATAAAAAATACTTTATGTGAAGTAAAAAAAAACGATAAAAAAAATCTTTCATGAAAAGTAAAAAACGATACAAAAATACATGAAAAGTAGAAAACGATAAAAAAAATACTTTGAAAAGTAAAACACGATAAAAAAATGCTTCATGAAATATAAAATTAGGATAAAAAAAACCTTCATGAAAAGAAAAATGATAAAAAAATCTTCATGAAAAGTAAAAAAAGTACTTTATGTAAAGTAAAAAAAAAAAAAAACGATAAGAAAAATCTTTCATGAAAAGTAAAAAACGATACAAAAATACATGAAAAGTAGAAAACGATAAAAAAAATACTTTCAAAAGTAAAACATGATAAAAAAATGCTTCATGAAATATAAAATTAGGATAAAAAAAAAACCTTCATGAAAAGAGAAAAATGATAAAAAAATCTTCATGAAAAGTAAAAAAAGTACTTTATGTAAAGTAAAAAAAAATACGATCAGAAAACTCTTTCATGAAAAGTAAAAAACGATACAAAAATACATGAAAAGTAGAAAACGATAAAAAAATACTTTCAAAAGTAAAACATGATAAAAAAATGCTTCATGAAATATAAAATTAGGATAAAAAAAAAACCTTCATGAAAAGAAAAAATGATAAAAAAAATCTTCATGAAAAGTAAAAAAAAGTACTTTATGTAAAGTAAAAAAAAAAAACGATAAGAAAAATCTTTCATGAAAAGTAAAAAACGATACAAAAATACATGAAAAGTAGAAAACGATAAAAAAATACTTTCAAAAGTAAAACACGATAAAAAAAGGCTTCATGAAATATAAAATTAGGATAAAAAAACCTTCATGAAAAGAGAAAAAATGATAAAAAATCTTCATGAAAAGTAAAAAAAGTACTTTATGTAAAGTAAAAAAAAAAAACGATAAGAAAAATCTTTCATGAAAAGTAAAAAACGATACAAAAATACATGAAAAGTAGAAAACGATAAAAAAATACTTTCAAAAGTAAAACATGATAAAAAAATGCTTCATGAAATATAAAATTAGGATAAAAAAAAAAACCTTCATGAAAAGAGAAAAATGATAAAAAAATCTTCATGAAAAGTAAAAAAAGTACTTTATGTAAAGTAAAAAAAAAACGATAAGAAAAATCTTTCATGAAAAGTAAAAAACGATACAAAAATACATGAAAAGTAGAAAACGATAAAAAAAATACTTTCAAAAGTAAAACACGATAAAAAAAGGCTTCATGAAATATAAAATTAGGATAAAAAAAAACCTTCATGAAAAGAGAAAAATGATAAAAAAATCTTCATGAAAAGTAAAAAAAAGTACTTTATGTAAAGTAAAAAATAAACGATAAGAAAAATCTTTCATGAAAAGTAAAAAACGATACAAAAATACATGAAAAAGTAGAAAACGATAAAAAAATACTTTCAAAAAGTAAAACACGACAAAAAAGGCTTCATGAAACATAAAATTAGGATAAAAAAAACCTTCATGAAAAGAGAAAAATGATAAAAAAATCTTCATGAAAAGTAAAAAAAGTACGTTATGTAAAGTAAAAAAAAAACGATAAGAAAAATCTTTCATGAAAAGTAAAAAAACGATACAAAAATACATGAAAAGTAGAAAACGATAAAAAAAATACTTTCAAAAGTAAAACATGATAAAAAAATGCTTCATGAAATATAAAATTAGGATAAAAAAAAAACCTTCATGAAAAGAGAAAAATGATAAAAAAATCTTCATGAAAAGTAAAAAAAGTACTTTATGTAAAGTAAAAAAAAAACGATAAGAAAAATCTTTCATGAAAAGTAAAAAACGATGCAAAAATACATGAAAAGTAGAAAACGATAAAAAAATACTTTCAAAACTAAAACATGATAAAAAAAATGCTTCATGAAATATAAAATTAGGATAAAAAAACCTTCATGAAAAAGAGAAAAATGATAAAAAAATCTTCATGAAAAGTAAAAAAGTACTTTACGTAAAGTAAAAAAAAAACGATAAGAAAAATCTTTCATGAAAAGTAAAAAACGATACAAAAATACATGAAAAGTAGAAAACGATAAAAATACTTTCAAAAGTAAAACACGATAAAAAAAGGCTTCATGAAATATAAAATTAGGATAAAAAAAAAAACCTTCATGAAAAGAGAAAAATGATAAAAAAATCTTCATGAAAAGTAAAAAAAGTACTTTATGTAAAGTAAAAAAAAAAACGATAAGAAAAATCTTTCATGAAAAGTAAAAAACGATACAAAAATACATGAAAAGTAGAAAACGATAAAAAAATACTTTCAAAAGTAAAACACGATAAAAAAAGGCTTCATGAAATATAAAATTAGGATAAAAAAAAAACCTTCATGAAAAGAGAAAAATGATAAAAAAATCTTCATGAAAAGTAAAAAAAGTACTTTATGTAAAGTAAAAAAAAAAAACGATAAGAAAAATCTTTCATGAAAAGTAAAAACGATACAAAAATACATGAAAAGTAGAAAACGATAAAAAATACTTTCAAAAAAGTAAAACACGATAAAAAAAGGCTTCATGAAATATAAAATTAGGATAAAAAAAAACCTTCATGAAAAGAAAAATGATAAAAAAATCTTCATGAAAAGTAAAAAAGTACTTTATGTAAAGTAAAAAAAAAACGATAAGAAAAATCTTTCATGAAAAGTAAAAAACGATACAAAAATACATGAAAAGTAGAAAACGATAAAAAAATACTTTCAAAAGTAAAACATGATAAAAAAATGCTTCATGAAATATAAAATTAGGATAAAAAAAAACCTTCATGAAAAGAGAAAAATGATAAAAAAATCTTCATGAAAAGTAAAAAAGTACTTTATGTAAAGTAAAAAAAAAAAACGATAAGAAAACTCTTTCATGAAAAGTAAAAACGATACAAAAATACATGAAAAGTAGAAAACCATAAAAAAATACTTTCAAAAGTAAAACATGATAAAAAAAATGCTTCATGAGGAAATATAAAATTAGGATAAAAAAACCTTCATGAAAGAGAGAAAAATGATAAAAAAATCTTCATGAAAAGTACAAAAAAAAAGCACTTTATGTAAAAGTAAAAAAAAAACGATAAGAAAAATCTTTCATGAAAAGTAAAAAACGATACAAAAATACATGAAAAGTAGAAAACGATAAAAAATACTTTCAAAACTAAAACATGATAAAAAAATGCTTCATGAAATATAAAATTAGGATAAAAAAAAAACCTTCATGAAAATGATAAAAATCTTCGAGTACAAAAAACATAAGAAAATCTTTCATGAAAAGATACAAAAATACATGAAAATAGAAAACGAAAAAATACTTTCAAAAGTAAAACACGATAAAAAAGGCTTCATGAAATATAAAATTAGGATAAAAAAACCTTCATGAAAAGAGAAAAATTAAAAAAAAATCTTCATGAAAAGTAAAAAAAAGTACTTATGTAAAGTAAAAAAAAAAAACGATAAGAAAAATCTTTCATGAAAAGTAAAAACGATACAAAAATACATGAAAAGTAGAAAACGATAAAAATACTTTCAAAAGTAAAACACGATAAAAAAGGCTTCATGAAATATAAAATTAGGATAAAAACCTTCATGAAAAAGAGAAGAATGATAAAAAATCTTCATGAAAAGTAAAAAAAAGTACTTTATGTAAAGTAAAAAACGATAAGAAAAATCTTTCATGAAAAGTAAAAAACGATACAAAAATACATGAAAAGTAGAAAACGATAAAAAAATACTTTCAAAAGTAAAACATGATAAAAAATGCTTCATGAAATATAAAATTAGGATAAAAAAAAACCTTCATGAAAAGTTAAAAAATTACTTTATGTAAAGTAAAAAAATACGATAAGAAAAATCTTTCATGAAAAGTAAAAACGATACAAAAATACATGAAAAGTAGAAAACGATAAAAATACTTTCAAAAGTAAAACACGATAAAAAAAAGGCTTCATGAAATATAAAATTAGATAAAAAAAACCTTCATGAAAAGAGAAAATGATAAAAAAATCTTCATGAAAAGTAAAAAAAAGTATTTTATGTAAAGTAAAAAAAAAAAACGATAAGAAAAATCTTTCATGAAAAGCAAAAAACGATACAAAAAATACATGAAAAGTAGAAAACGATAAAAATACTTTCAAAAGTAAAACACGATAAAAAAAGGCTTCATGAAATATAAAATTAGGATAAAAAAACCTTCATGATAAGAGAAAATGATAAAAAATCTTCATGAAAAGTAAAAAAGTACTTTATGTAAAGTAAAAAAACGATAAAAAACTCTTTCATGAAAAGTAAAAAACGATACAAAAATACATGAAAAGTAGAAAACCATAAAAAAATACTTTCAAAAGTAAAACATGATAAAAAAATGCTTCATGAAATATAAAATTAGGAAAAAAACCTTCATGAAAAGAGAAAAATGATAAAAAAAAATCTTCATGAAAAGTAAAAAAGTACTTTATGTAAAGTAAAAAAAACGATAAGAAAACTCTTTCATGAAAAGTAAAAAACGATACAAAAATACATGAAAAGTAGAAAACCATAAAAAAATACTTTCAAAAGTAAAACATGATAAAAAAATGCTTTAGGAAATATAAAATTAGGATAAAAAAAACCTTCATGAAAAGAGAAAAATGATAAAAAAATCTTCATGAAAAGTAAAAAAAGCACTTTATGTAAAGTAAAAAAAAACGATAAGAAAATCTTTCATGAAAAGTAAAAAACGATACAAAAATACATGAAAAGTAGAAAACGATAAAAAAATACTTTCAAAACTAAAACATGATAAAAAAATGCTTCATGAAATATAAAATTAGGATAAAAAAAAACCTTCATGAAAAGAGAAAAATGATAAAAAAATCTTCATGAAAAGTAAAAAAGTACTTTACGTAAAGTAAAAAAAAAACGATAAGAAAATCTTTCATGAAAAGTAAAAACGATACAAAAATACATGAAAAGTAGAAAACGATAAAAAAATACTTTCAAAAGTAAAACACGATAAAAAAAGGCTTCATGAAATATAAAATTAGGATAAAAAAAAAACCTTCATGAAAAGAGAAAAATTATAAAAAAATCTTCATGAAAAGTAAAAAAAGTACTTTATGTAAAGTAAAAAAAAAAACGATAAGAAAAATCTTTCATGAAAAGTAAAAAACGATACAAAAATACATGAAAAGTAGAAAACGATAAAAAAATACTTTCAAAAGTAAAACACGATAAAAAAAGGCTTCATGAAATATAAAATTAGGATAAAAAAACCTTCATGAAAAAGAGAAAATGATAAAAAATCTTCATGAAAAGTAAAAAAAAGTACTTTATGTAAAGTAAAAAAAAATACGATAAGAAAAATCTTTCATGAAAAGTAAAAACGATACAAAAATACATGAAAAGTAGAAAACGATAAAAAAATACTTTCAAAAGTAAAACACGATAAAAAAAGGCTTCATGAAATATAAAATTAGGATAAAAAAAAAACCTTCATGAAAAGAGAAAAATGATAAAAAAAATCTTCATGAAAAGTAAAAAAAGTACTTTATGTAAAGTAAAAAAAAAAACGATAAGAAAAATCTTCATGAAAAGTAAAAACGATACAAAATACATGAAAAGTAGAAAACGATAAAAAAATACTTTCAAAAGTAAAACACGATAAAAAAAGGCTTCATGAAATATAAAAATTAGGATAAAAAAACCTTCATGATAAGAGAAAAATGATAAAAAAAAATCTTCATGAAAAGTAAAAAAAAGTACTTTATGTAAAGTAAAAAAAAAAAAAACGATAAGAAAATCTTTCATGAAAAGTAAAAACGATACAAAAATACATGAAAAGTAGAAAACGATAAAAAAAATACTTTCAAAAGTAAAACATGATAAAAATGCTTCATGAAATATAAAATTAGGAGAAAAAAAACCTTCATGAAAAAGAGAAAAATGATAAAAATCTTCATGAAAAGTAAAAAAAGTACTTTATGTAAAAAAAAAAAAAAAACGATAAGAAAAATCTTTCATGAAAAGTAAAAACGATACAAAAATACATGAAAAGTAGAAAACGATAAAAAAATACTTTCAAAAAAGTAAACCACGATAAAAAAATGCTTCATGAAATATAAAATTAGGATAAAAAAAAAAACCTTCATGAAAAGAGAAAAATGATAAAAAAAATCTTCATGAAATGTACAAAATGATAAAAAAATAGTTCATGAAAAAAGAAAAACGATTAAAAAATACTTCATGAAAAGTAAAAAACGATAAAAAAATTACTTCATGAAAAATACTTTTTCACGCTATTTTGAGAAAAACAAGAAGTTCCATAGCAGTCTGTCACCCATGTTCCATAGTAATTCATTACCCGATCGTTATAATTAAGAAGTAATATTAACATTTTCCATAGAAACACTATTTAAATGTAAATTATAATTACGCCTTTCAGTATATAAACACCTAATTTTAATTTTGATTCATATCGAGAATGGCATGAATGAAATATGAAAAGAATTATTTAAAAAAAAAAAAGGAATATAGCTTTTTAATTCATTTTTTATGAAATTAATGTGAAGAAACTTACCTCAGTTGAACATAACTCCTTTTGCCAGTAAGGAAAAGTGCTTCTCCAAGAAATGTAGGATTTTTAGACAAATCGATGTTGAATCGTTCTTGATTTTTTTCAAACTCAAATAAAGCTTCCATATTAATTTCCCAAGAAAACTTTCCTGATTCGTCTTTATAAATGGGAACTGAAAGTGTCATATTTGCAGAAGAGAAATTTTCAACGTTCTGAAAGACACAAATTATATTTCGGTCACAGAAAAAATAAATAAATATGAAAATTGATGTATAAAACAATGTGCACAGAAGAATCATCAAACAATTTATATTGCCAAGTTATTTTTATTGTTTATTGCTTTAAAAATATATTGTATACATCAAATGCATTGTAAATCAATTGTAGTCCAGAACAAATGTAAAAAATGCATTACTGGCCATTAAAATTGCTACACCAAGAAGGCGATATGCTACTGACGTGAAATTTAAACAGCAGGAAGAAGGAAGAAGGTGCTGTGATATGCAAATGATTAGCTTTTCAGCGCAATCTGATAAAGCAGACGCCGTTAGCGACATCTACAATGTGTTTAAATGAGGAAATAGTTCAGACGGTTTCTCATACACAAATTGCATTTGAACGTTGTTACCTGGTGAAAAGTTGTTGTGATGCCTTGTTTGAGAAGCATTAATGCGTACCAGCACGTTTCTGACTTTGAAAAAGGTCGAAATGTGGCGTACCGAAATTGCGGTTTATCGTATCGCAGTATTGCTGCTCGCGTCGGTCGAGATCCAATAACTGTTAACAGAATATGGAATCGATGATTTCAGGAAGGTAATACGGAACGCCGTGCTAGATCTCAACGGCGCCCTATCACCTGCAGCCAGGAAGACAGTAGTAATCCAGTATAATATATATTTGTCCAATAAATATCATTTTGTTATCTGTATTTCTTCCTGGTGTAGCAATTTTAATGGCCAGTAGTGTATATTATATTCAATATATATATGCTACATACATTAACCTATTACTACAATAATTTATTGCTATAAAAATTATTGTACCAAGAAACAATCATCACACACTGGCAATTATCACACTCCATGACAGTTCAACCCCACTGAGCGACGCTTTACTCTAACTAGATGCAATGGACGAAGCTGATTGTGTCAACGCAAATAATGGCCATCGTGATAGAAAATTATTGTTACCAAGCTTCTAGCAATCGTATGAACAAATACAGGGGTGAGTACAATTCTTGTATCTGTATGCGAATGTATTCGTCGTTCCTTCACGAGCATTTTTTATACATAATCTATTAAATTTCCTTCAAGAGCTTTTTCATACATATTATTTTTAATTTCTTTCACCAGCAAATAATTATATAATTAAATAAAGCAAAATTATTCTAAAAGATCGGCAAGCGGTGAAAGCAAAGACAATGTTATTAATTTTTCCAAGAAAAGAAAATCGCTGAAAATTATATAAGTTTTTTTTTTTTTTTTTTTTCACCTTACCTCAGGAAAGAATTTTTTTATTAGTGGTAAAATCATTTTGTGTGCTTCACTCTCCGGTAAATGAGCCGGAATAGCTTTGATGTATTTGTCCACAATTCTAAAGAAATCGAATATTTGCTTCGCCCTTTTGGGAGTATCAGGATCATCTGTCACTATCATGTCTTCTATAACTATTTTTTCCACTAACTCCGGCTGAAAAGGGATTGTAAAAAATTTAAGTTAAAACAATTGTAAAAAGAAAGAAAGAAAAAAACACTTGCAAACATATAAAATTAAGTATTGTAAATTTTGCTATCTAGAATTAAAAATTAAACCTTATTTTCATTATGAAAAAGGTTCAACATTTATCTTTCTGTAGTGGCAACTTGGTCAACAACACATACGAGGGTAGGATTAAATGTTTTCGGCCTGACACAGAGGTGGCTCTCCAACCAGCAAAAATTTATGCTTTCTGCCTGGGTGCACATATCATTAGTTCGTATGACAAATTTCAACTTGTACTTTCAATTACTTTGCTTACACGAATTTTTCCATTAGACGTCTTGCGTGTTTTTCGTTAAAATGCATAAACTTGAATATCGTGCGGACATAAAATTCTTCGTTTTGGATGGATTAACCCCTAAGGAAATTCCTCCGAAGTTGACAAACGTTTACGGGGACTCTGCTCCTTCTATGTCAACCGTTAAAAAGTGGGCAGTTGAATTGAAACGTGGTCGCACATCCCTCGAAGATGACCCACGGGAAGGACGGCCAAAAACCGCAACCACACTGGTAACAATCGAAAAAGTGCACGATATCGTGTTGGACGATAGGTGAGTGAAAGTGAGTGAAATAGCTGAAGAAAGGGTGCGAAACATCTTGCACGAAGAATTAGGGATGTGAAAGCTCTGCGCAAGATGGGTGCCGCATTTGCTGAAGGCCGTTCAAAAGCAAATGCGCAAACGATTTTCGCAGCAATCTTTGGACCAATTCAATAGGGAACCGACAGATTTTGTGCGGCGATTTGTCATCCTGGATGAGACATGGGTTCCCCACTACACGCCAGAGACAAAACAGTAGTCCCAGCAGTGGGTGGAAGCCGGTGGTTCAGCGCCGAAAAAAGCGAAGTCGATCTCATCCGCTGGAAAGGACATGGCCAGCGTGTTTTGGGATGCGAAAGGGATCCTGTTAATTGATTAACTGAAAAAGGCAAAACAATTACAGGCGAATGTTACTCCAACCTTCTTGACCAGCTGGATGACAAAATTCGCGACAAGAAGCCTGGATTGGAGAAGAAAAAAGTCATAGTTCACCAGTACAACGCACCTGTGCAATAAGAGTGCGTTGGCGATGGGAAAACTGCGGGATTTGGGGTACGATTGGTACGCAACTAACTGCTCTTCTTTCTAAAAATTACTTCTTTTTCTTCATTAGCTCAACAGCCCTATTGGTGGGCCATGGCCATCTGCCTACTGGCAGCTTTCGAGACAGGATAAGTTTTTCTTCAACGGGTGAGGGCTATCAACCCTACTCCCAACAGTCATATTAGACCGGGACTTACGATTTAAAGGTGGATTCCGAACCACTACAAACATCCATTAGACAGCTGGGAGTCGTACTTGAAGGCTGTGATACCAAAGGGCAGTGTGCTAGCCACTTGGCCCCCAGGTAATTATCTTATAGAAGGTATTTCATTTTTAAGAAGAAAGAAGATTTCATGTAATAGCCTTTTTATGCTTAAAATGTACAATTTTCTTTTGTTGTCTTAAATCCGAAACTTGTGGCACAGAGCGCCAGAGCGCTAGTCACTCGCCCATCAAGGCCCAAAAGCAGCTACACTGTATTAATAAAAAAATACTTTTAGATACTTTAGAAAATACTTTTATATAATTATAATAAATATATAAATATAATATATACACTCAAGAGCCAAAACATTATGACCACCCTACATTTTGCAATGAACTCACCTGAATGACGTGGAAGGCACGTGATCAGGTGGAAGTGGTATTTAACTGCTGCTGGAGAGTCTGAAGAATCATTCATTCAATTACTTCTGTGTGTGATGGGAAAAGCTGCGGATCTAAGCGACTTTGATAGAGGGCAGATTGTAATGGCTCGAAGGCTCGGAACAAGTATTTCCGAGACTGCACGACTTGTGGGTTGTTCGCGATCTACAGTTGTTAGTATTATGCAAAGTGGATGAATGACGGTAAAACCAGCAGTAGCCGTCATGGTGTTGGACGTCCACACGCTATCCAAGAAAAAGGTCGTCGGAGACAGTCTCGCATGGTGAAGCAAAACCGGAGCCAGACAGTGGCTCAGCTGACAGCCCAATACAATGCAGGGCCAAGCAGAATAGTATCGGAGCACACTGTTCTGCGGACACTGTTGGATATGGGGCTACGCAGCAAACATCCCACTCGTTTCCTTTGCTGACCAAGCGTCATCGCCAACTGCACCTACGCTGGGCCCGGGAACATCGTGACTGGTCCATGGATCAGTGGGAGAGAGTTGCCTGGTCAGATGAATCACGGTTTGTCATTCATCACGTCGATGGCAGTGTCAGGATACGCCGTCTCCCAAACGAACAGTTGCTCCCGCAATGTACAGTAGGTCATACACAGGCCGGTGGTGGCGGTATTATGCTTTGGGGGACGTTCTCTTAGGCGTCTCTGGGACCCGTGGTTGTGGTAGAGCGGACCATGAATGCTACAGGGTATCTGAACATCATTGCGGACCAGTTGCACCGTTACATGGCCTCTGTTTTTCCAGCTGGAAGTGGAATGTTCCAACAGGAAAACGCCCCTTGTCACAAGGCTAAAATTGTGTTGGAGTGGTTCCAGGAACATGATGCTGAATTCCAGTTAATGTCCTGGCCGCCTAACTGACCAGATCTCAATCCGATAGAACACATTTGGGATGTCCTGGGACGGCAGCTCAGAGACCAATATATCTGGGATGTAATATCTGGGATTTGCTTGACCGTTGCTTAAATATCCGGTACAATCTGTCTCCTACCATCTACCAAGGACTTGTGGCATCCATGCCAAGGTGGGATGAAGCTGTGTTGCGCGCCAAAGGTGGGCCAACTAGTTATTGACAGGTGGTCATAATGTTTTGGCTCTTGAGTGTGTGTATATATATATATACAGGGGGTTATCAAAATAATGGAAACACCTGTAAATAAAAGGGGCATTTTTGAATGTGCTTGGTAAGCATTGAAATATAATAATAGCTACCAAGTTTTTTAAAAATAGAAATGTATATATTCTGGTAGTATGTAGTAGTTCTATTGCTGTTCTGTAAGTCTTCGATTTATTTCAAACGCGTCAAATGTCGGACCTTTCAGATTTTCAAATTGTAGGAGCTGGAGCAATTGTAACTGAAACATCCCAACTTTCAGGTGTTTCTAGAGGTACGGAGTCTAAAGTCATCTTAGCATACGCACAACTCGGCAAAGCAAAAGAGTAGACGGAAAGACAAATTCAGTGAAAGAGACCGACGGGTATTGAAGCGGATTGTGATGTCTCAAAAGCGAACAATTGCAGCAAAAGTGACCGCAGATCTCAATCACCATCTGGATTCTGCAGTGTCAATCATTACAGTTAGAATTCACCTTCATAAACAAGACATTTACGCCAGAGCAGCAATTCCCAAAGCACTTGTAGCAGATGTTAATGCCAAACGTCGTTTACAGCGGTGCCACACTCACAAAACCTGGTCGGTTGATAAGTGGAAGAAAGTAATATGGTCTGACGAATCGTCTTTCACACTTTTCCCTGCAATAGGACGGGTGTACGTTTGGAGGACACCTGCAGAAGTGTATGATCGTGCTTTTCTCCTTCCAGTGCTTCCAGTGCTCCGTGCTTTTCTCCTTTCAAACAGGGAGATGGATCCATCATGATATGAATAGCCGTGTCGTGGCTTTTTGCTGGACCAATCGTAACTCTGAAAGGAAGGATCACTGGGGAGAAGTATAGAAACAATTTAGCTGGCCAGGTCCATCCTATGATGCAAACTTTGTTTCCTGCAGGAGATGGAATTTTCCAGGATGATAATGCACCCATCCATGCAGCGGAACTTGTCCAATCATGGTTTGATGAACACGAGGATAAAGTTAAACCTTGACGAACCTTGGCCGGCACGGTCACCCGACCTCAATATCATTGAACCGTTATGGCCTATTTTAGAGCATTATTTAATGCTCTAAAATAGACCATAACGGTTCAATGATGAATGAAGAATCGATGAATTCAATGAAGGAATCGATATTCTCCACCGGCATCTGTCTCAGAACTTTCACAATATCTCCATGAAGAATGGTACAATATTCCTCTAAACACTATTCAGCACTTGTATGAATCGATTCCTAGGCGAATCCAAGCTGTTTTACATGACAAAAGCAGTCCTACACCATACTAATAAAAGATTCTTTATAAATCTATGGTGTTTCCATTATTTTTATATCCCCCTGTATTTACATTCTTAACAGTTAAATCTCCGTGTTTAAAATAGCTTACTTTTGTGAGAGCCAGTGCCATTATGGCTCTGCTATTCATACTGTGAGCAACGAATACAGCTTTTGAAATGTTTTGCGATTTCATAAAATTTTCTATATCTGCTGCGACGTGATTTAAAGTGAAATCATTACTATATCCACTTTTCCCGTGATTTCTCATGTCTACAGAATAAACCTGAAAACAAAAGATTCATTCAAAATATGTATTTTATGAATTTATATATTTGAAATTATATAAGAACGGATATAAGATATTTCATGAGTTTATGAGTGGTTAAATTAATTGTAAATGTTCGCATGTTTTGATTTTATTCATTGTTTATTAAAAATTTTATTGCTTAAAATCTTTCAGTACATAGAATTTCATTATTTACCAAATAGACAATTTTTCTAATGAAAATTAGTAAAAATTCTAAATGAATTTATTACAGGATCTACTACTTTTCGAAATATTTCAAGAAGAACTAATAAAATCTATTTAGTCCTCCACATGTTTTTTATTTTCTAAAACTTATTTTGTGTAACTATCGTGTCGATATGGTTGTCAATATGTATTTATTGATATTTTTTGCATTAATAAAAATTATTTGGCATCATTATATAATTCATGGGTTGTAGTGGTATATGTTACGTGCTCTTTGGAAGGGTGTATATAATGGTCATTAGCCCTTATCGGATGCAAATTCTGATCTGTGCAAAAAATGTCCAGTTTCAGGTTAAAAAAGGTCTTTTGCCGCAACAGTGAATGAAAGCGATATCTTTGTGCAGTGTTTCAATTGCTAGGGTCTTGCGAAATGTCAAAGCGCCAGATGGTCAAAGTTATATGCCCACAGTATAAAAGGTATTTTCCCAAAACATGGAATATCAACCATCGGCCGCCAAAGCAATATATTTCCATTCGCAAGAGACATTTAAATAAATAAACGATAATAAATTAAAGAGCACAGATAACTTCTCACGCCTTAGTTGTCTTAAACATTCGCTCTTGACCATCTGGATCTTTAGTTAACTTTTTTAATGTAAATGGCGATAGATGGCGCCACCTGCAAAGAAATGTAATGAGGTGTGAGATCTACGCGGATTCCTAGCTAAGAAGAAGGATGGATGTAAGCAAAGAAGGTTGGTGATGGCGAAGTGATGGCTCTAAAACTTATATAAAATGTTATTAATTACATATATTCAATTTTAAATCACTGAGAGTCATTTTATTTAATGAAAAGGAAGAAAAGGCTAACACATTGAAGTTTTGCCCCCCTCAATTATAGCCTCACACAAAGATATCACTTTCATTCGCAGATGACGCAGAAGACCTTTTTCTTCTTGAAATTGGTAATTTTTTCAACAGACCTGATTCGCATCCGGTAAGGGCTAGGTGGCCATCATATACACCCTTTCAATGGACACAGATAAAATATACCCCAACAACGCATGCATTATATAAAGCTGACAAACAATTTTATCTTAATACAAAAAATATTTATAAATACATATTGACACCCAAATTAACACGACATAACTTTGTTTTATATTTTCAATGCTCTTTCTACTTTTTAAGTATCTAATGTTATATTAGATACTTGGAATCCACTTTAAACTGTAGGTCCCGGTCTAATAGGATCGTAGATCGTTGCGGGGGCATTGTTACTCCGCGTCCGCGGCAAATCTTCAAGTTACACGTGCCCCCTGGGTAACGCAAAGTGAGTAACGCCTGTGCAGCGCTTGACTTGAGGCATCCAAGACAGCTGTCTAAGTGTTTGTCAGATTAAATAGTTAATCAAAAATTATATTACTGACATATCATATGTCATTATATATCTCATCTCTCAATAAACTAATTATTTTTATCTGTTTTATACGATTAACAGCTCTTGCTGTAAAAAAAAAAAAAGAAAATACCTGAGGTACAATTAATATTTATTCACACAAGAGTTTTAAATAATTTTTACGATACATTTTAACAGAATTTATAACATTAAATGGAATATTCTAAAGTTACAATTTTAAATCAAATATTTCGTTGAAAACTGATAGTGACAAGAATACTAAAAATTATTTTTGAAACAAAAGATTTTTAATGTAATTTGAATAAAAAGAATTTACCTTTCTTTTTGTTTTGTTTGCTATTTTATATTTCACTATATTCCAAGTGCGATTAGTTGCAAAGAAACCATGAATTAGTATGATTGGACATCTTGCAGGATCTTCATTACTTTCAGGACTATTGCTAGTAAAAAATAGGTTTACGGGCTTGTACCTAAAAATTTGAAATTTAGAGATATTTTAAAATTGCCAAAAATATCTTAAAATATTGAGCATCGTTTAAAGAACACTTATATGCAAAAAAAAAAATTATATAAATAAACGAATAAACTCTATGCACAAGTATTAATTGGAATGAAATAAGAACATTTAATTGACACTGGGTATCATTTAAAGAACTCTCATATGTAAAATTTTTTTGATATAAATAAACGAATAAACTCTATGCGCAAGTATTAATTTGAAGGAAATAAGAACATTTAATTGACATTGGGCATCATTTAAAGAACACTCATATGTAAAAATTTTTTGATATAAATAAACGAATAAACTCTATGCGCAAGTATTAATTCGAAGGAAATAAGAACATTTAATTGACATTGGGCATCATTTAAAGAACACTCATATGTAAAATTTTTTTGATATAAATAAACGAATAAACTCTACGCGCAAGTATTCATTTGAAGGAAATAAGAACATTTAATTGACATTGGGCATCATTTAAAGAACACTCATATGTAAAATTTTTTTGATATAAATAAACGAATAAACTCTATGCGCAAGTATTCATTTGAAGGAAATAAGAACATTTCATTGACATTGGGCATCATTTAAAGAACACTCATATGTAAAAATTTTTTTGATATAAATAAACGAATAAACTCTATCGCAAGTATTCATTTGAAGGAAATAAGAACATTTAATTGACATTGGGCATCATTTAAAGAACACTCATATGTAAAAATTTTTTGATATAAATAAACGAATAAACTCTATGCGCAAGTATTCATTTGAAGGAAATAAGAACATTTAATTGACATTGGGCATCATTTAAAGAACACTCATATGTAAAATTTTTTTGATATAAATAAACGAATAAACTCTATGCGCAAGTATTAATTCGAATGAAATAAGAACATTGAATTTACATTGGGCGTCATTTAAAGAACACTCATATGTAAAATTCTTTTGATGTAAATAAATTAATCAACTCTATGCACAAGTATTAATTGGAATGAAATAAGAACATTTAATTGACACTGGGTATCATTTAAAGAACTCTCATATGTAAAATTTTTTTGATATAAATAAACGAATAAACTCTATGCGCAAGTATTCATTTGAAGGAAATAAGAACATTTAATTGACATTGGGCATCATTTAAAGAACACTCATATGTAAAATTTTTTTGATATAAATAAACGAATAAACTCTATGCGCAAGTATTCATTTGAAGGAAATAAGAACATTTAATTGACATTGGGCATCATTTAAAGAACACTCATATGTAAAAATTTTTTGATATAAATAAACGAATAAACTCTATGCGCAAGTATTCATTTGAAGGAAATAAGAACATTTAATTGACATTGGGCATCATTTAAAGAACACTCATATGTAAAAATTTTTTGATATAAATAAACGAATAAACTCTATGCGCAAGTATTAATTCGAAGGAAATAAGAACATTTAATTGACATTGGGCATCATTTAAAGAACACTCATATGTAAAATTTTTTTGATATAAATAAACGAATAAACTCTACGCGCAAGTATTCATTTGAAGGAAATAAGAACATTTAATTGACATTGGGCATCATTTAAAGAACACTCATAAGTAAAATTTTTTTGATATAAATAAACGAATAAACTCTACGCGCAAGTATTCATTTGAAGGAAATAAGAACATTTAATTGACATTGGCCATCATTTAAAGAACACTCATATGTAAAAAAATTTTTGATATAAATAAACGAATAAACTCTATGCGCAAGTATTAATTCGAAGGAAATAAGAACATTTAATTGACATTGGACATCATTTAAAGAACACTCATATGTAAAATTTTTTTGATGTAAATAAACGAATAAACTCTACGCGCAAGTATTCATTTGAAGGAAATAAGAACATTTAATTGACATTGGGCATCATTTAAAGAACACTCATATGTAAAATTTTTTTGATATAAATAAACGAATAAACTCTACGCGCAAGTATTCATTTGAAGGAAATAAGAACATTTAATTGACATTGGGCATCATTTAAAGAACACTCATATGTAAAATTTTTTTGATATAAATAAACGAATAAACTCTATGCGCAAGTATTAATTTGAAGGAAATAAGAACATTTAATTGATATTGGGCATCATTTAAAGAACACTCATATGTAAAAATTTTTTGATATAAATAAACGAATAAACTCTATGCGCAAGTATTAATTCGAAGGAAATAAGAACATTTAATTGACATTGGGCATCATTTAAAGAACACTCATATGTAAAATTTTTTTGATATAAATAAACGAATAAACTCTACCTCGCAAGTATTAATTTGAAGGAAATAAGAATATTTAATTGATATTGGGCATCATTTAAAGAACACTCATATGTAAAATTTTTTTGATATAAATAAACGAATAAACTCTATGCGCAAGTATTAATTCGAATGAAATAAGAACATTGAATTTACATTGGGCGTCATTTAAAGAAGACTCACATGTAAAATTTTTTTGATGTAAATAAATTAATCAACTCTATGAGCAAGTATTAATTGGAAGGAAATAGGAACATTGAATTTACATTGGGCATCATTTAAAGAACATTCATATGTAAAATTCTTTTGAAATAAATAAACGAACAAACTGTATGCGCAAGTATTAATTGGAATGAAATAAGGACATTCAGTTTAATTAGAGTAAACAAACTGATGTGAAACAAATCGCCTAATTTCTTTTTTAAATATATTAAAAGAGAGGCAATTTGATTCTGAAATTGATATCACATTCATTGGCATTTGCGTTAATTATAAATTAATAATGAGTATTTATTTTTAAACTAAAACATAAAATTATTACTGTGTCATACTTATCATTACATATTTAAAACATATAATGTTAAAGATATTTATTATTTTTTTACAGTAAATCATAACGAATATTTGTGAATTAATGTATATTTGATTACATATGCTTTAATGATTTCCTTTTCGTTGATAGGTTAAATAGATATAAAAAACAAAAAGAAATAAACAAAATTTCTTGATTCGCAAAAAATATTTATATAAATAGAAATCACAAATTATTAAAAAAGCGTAATTGATATAAATTTGAAAGTTCTATTAAATTAATACATTCAAAAGATTCAATTATTTCTAATGATAGAACAATTTTTTAAAAAAAATTTACCTTATTTCTGCAGACATTGTAATAACTTGCTCTTTTCTTCTATTCGTTTACATCTAAAAAGACACATCCAACATTAAAAGCAGGTAATTGTTAATTTCAATTTTCCTTCTTTTTATTTGTGTAACGGAAGTACTTAGATGGGAAAAAAATAATCAAAAGTGCTTCTTTGGCGTGGCCTAATGTATCATTGATGTTCATTACGGAATTAAATATCCATTTTAGAATATTTGGCAAGAAAAGCACATTTATTCTAATATTTCCTAATATAATAAAGGCTGCAATATGTATATGCAATTTCATATTTGTGTTTTTATCCTATCTGTATAAGCAATTCAAAAAATTCAATCGAAAATAATTTACAATATATCCCTAAGTCCACATAAATCAGACTTGAGCACATTTATTTAATTTACTAATGTGATAATATAAATTTATATGCAGATATATTTTTATTCCATTTTTGTTCAATATTAACCTGTTCAATGTTTGTTCAATATTTTGTTCAATATTCCTTAAACCTTTTTCCTTTTATATGCAATTGTTTACTTTTCAGTTGTTAAGAAAAACAACTAATATATATAAAAAAAATTAAGTCACTTCCTAATTTTTTTTCACTATATTGCAGAAAAGTCCTTTACAAATAAAGCTGAAATTTTTCTCTTACATCTGGCGCCATCTATTGGTAGATATATGCAACTTAAATCTAAAAAAAACTAAAATTAATTAATTAAATTTAATTACTGAATTAATATTTGAAAAAACTGTATTAACGTCAAGTGTCCTCCACCACAAGTTCAAAAAAATGTATTTGAACTGGAATGGATGAATTAAAAGAATTTTATTAACGATTGAAAATTTGAACAAGATATATATAGAGGGAGAGTGGAAACTAATAGTAAGAATTTAATAATAACAAATCAATTTTCGTAAGATAATACTAATCAATAAATTATGAATGAAATATTTTTAAAAAACTGGAGTACTAAAAAAAAACCAATTTATAGTTTTATTTTACTATAATTCCGAGTAATTAGTACGAATAAATATTTTACGATTAGAAAAATATCACGAACATTTTTAAAATATAAATTTTAAAAATTTATATTTTTATATAACAATAATATAATTTATCGCATTTTTTGTTCCTCTACAATTGATTTATTACAAAAATGTTGATGTTTCTTCGCACTTCTCTAATTAAATAAAATCGATAAATACGAGAAGTTCCGCAAGAAATTTTTTTTTTTTAATAAATATTGAAAATATTTTTATTTTTACTTAAACAATGAAGATAGATATAATAAAAATAAAACAATATAATAAGTATAAAAATCGAAATAAAGATATTAATTTCAATCAAGTTAATTTAATAATTGTTTCTAAATATCGAACTGTATATAGATAATTTTAAAATTACAAGTGTTGTTTAAATAAAATCCATATTAAAGAAATGTTGTGAAAATATTTATTATTATTGTTTATATACGGAAAATTTATAAATAAGGTGACAGATAATTTCAAGCATTTATTAAAATGAAACTTAAGTAACCATCGTCATTACAATCTTTTTCTATTATATACAATGAAATCATATGACCATGTGAACGATAAATTTTATCTGTTTCAATCCAGAAATAGAAAAGAACATCCAAGAAATATATTTTATGTTAATTTTTATTAATAGTTATTATATTTTTCGAATTCAATATTGCTATATTTTGTAGGCTATCATTAAAAAATTGATCTTAAAATAATCCATTGCATAATTGGAAACACATAAAGGAACTTTGAGTGAACAATGTACAACACAAGTTCGACATACCGTAACAAGAGGGATTTGACAACAAAAACAAGCGATAATTTAAATTCATTGCTATTTAAAATTAAATGACACATATTTCTTATAAAATAATATTTTTAATTTCATTTAGTTGTTTTATTTTAATATTGAAGATTTTAATTCGACATTATCAATCGAGTGAACAACGTCCAACACAAGAGAGGGATTGGACAACATCAACAAGCAATAATTTAATTTCGATGTTATTTAAAATTAAGTGACAAATCTTTTATTTGAAATAAATTTTAAAATTTCATTTAGTTGTTTCATTTTGATATTGAAGATTTTAATTCAACTTTATTCAAGATTATAATTCAAATTTAATGCAAATTCTTTGCACGAAAATTACTAAAAGCATTGTATAAATCAGAAATACTGGATCTGCAATAATCATTGGAATAAAATTGAACTTGAAATTTTTATTGAAGAAGTCTATCGAGAAGCATATACTTGGGTTAACAATGCATCAATAAATTATTGGCATATACTTGGGTTAACAATGCATCAATTATTTCAGATTATAACTCAAGTTTATTGTAGATGTTTTGCACAAAAATTACTAAAATGATTGCATAAATCAGAAATACAGTTTCTGCAATAATCATTGGAATAAAATTGAACTTGAAAAAATTTATTGAAGAAGTCTATCAAGAAACATAATATTTGCATGCATCAATCACAGGCACAACAATTGTTAGTCCTGCTTTGCAATCATCTGATTTCGTCAATTATTTTTCATTTCTGAAATAAGTTACTAATGCAGCAAAGGATGTCAGCAAGAGGTTTCTGTTCAGGATCCACATATTCCACGCCGTTAAAGTACAATTTCTCTTTATTTCTTTATAATCGAAATAATTCAAGTTCATTTTGAACTTCTCAGAGTGTGCCGCGTGGCTCAATACAAGTTCGACATACCGCAGGCTGCGAGACTGGCCAATAGAGAGTTTTTGCATAACGTTTTTTTATCATCCGGTATTTTTTTCTCTCTAGCACGCATGCTCATAGGAAACATTATTACAGATACGCATGCGCAATTTCCTATGAGCATGCGCGCTAGGGAGAAAAAAATACCGGACGATAAAAAAACATTATGCGAAAACTCTCTAATATCTGCTAGCGATACTATTGAAATAAACCACAATGCTGTTTGAGCGCAGCTGTAGGCATAAATCAGAAATAAAGGATTTGCAATAATCACTGAAATAAAATTGAACTTGAAAAGTTTATTGAAGAAGTCTATCAAGAAGAATATACTTGGGTTAACAATGCATCAATCACAGGCACAAAATTTGTTAGTCCTGCTTTGTAATCCTCTGATTTCGTCAATTGTTTTTCATTTCTGAAATAATAACACCATAAGTTACTAATGCAGCAAAGGATGTCAGCAAGAGGTTTCTGTTTAGGATCCACATATTCCACGCCGTTAAAGTACAATTTCTCTTTATTTCTTTATAATCGAAATAATTCAAGTTCATTTTGAACTTCTCCGAGTGTGCTGCCTGGCTCAACACAAGTTCGACGTACCTCAGGCTGCGAGACTGGACAATATCTGCTAGCGATACCATAGAAATGAACCACAATACTGTTTGAGGACAGCTGTAGGAAAATTCTCTTAGACTTGCCGAATTGCGATCTGAAAATAATAAAACCGTAGAAAATGCATTTATTGCTATTTCACACGACACGAGAAATACAGGAAAGGACATTAAACCACCGAAGGACCTCATTGTATTTACCAAATATTTAAATCTCTTATATTTTGTTGAGCAATTTTCTGATAGAACATCCTCTTCACTTGAATTTCCAAGTTTTTGTAAAATAAAAACAACGTTGAGGCAAAACAAAACGACTGTTGTAAAGAAAGCAATATATTTTGAATAATGATTCATGATATCTAAGAAAAACACAAAGTTTGCAGTATAAGGATTTTCGGTAATAATCCAATAGTTACGACACGAGCGAGTGCGATTTGTTTTATTAAAAAAATCGCCATCTATAGTTTTAAATAGCAACCAAACTGAAGGTGGAAATAAAAACATCGACAGAATAAACAAGCACACTATAATTTTTATCTCTAAATTTCGGTTGTCTTTCATGATAAGAGATTTGGATAAATTGTAGAATGCAGTTCGATGTAAATACAAATAACACCAAAGAACCATATTAAGCATTTTAGAAGCCATCAGCCCACTGTACATATCTTTCAAATCTTGGCTAATTATAGCACAGCTTGCAGTTTTCAAGGAACTTATGGTCCAACCCAATATAAATAGCAAAGGTAGGCAATAACGTGCTATCCTGGATCTCTGTATAGTAGGAATACCTGTTGAGGCCAGTAAATATACTGTAAACTTCATTACCGGAGTGAAATAATATTCTGTAGGCTTATTTAACGTCATTTTCTTTTTCTGTAAAAAAATCAGTAAGTTTTGAGACTTCATTCAAACAAGCAAAACATTCTTAGATTTGTTTAAATGCTTTTCTTTAGTTGTCATTTCATATTACTAGAATCTTAAAATTAAATAAGTCTTAATCTGCACCGTTAACTTTGTAACTTTACGTGTTTAACTTTATTCATACCTTTAAGTCATTTTGAGTTGATATTCTATACTGAATGCAAAAATTACTTTCGTGATAAAAAATTAATGGTCTCGAAATATAAGTATACGCATTTTATGACTTCAGTAAATCAATTCCAATAACAAAATCAATATCGATTATCAATATAATAACATGCCACAGAGTATGATGGATTTTCGTAATATTTTTTTCCGGTTTGACAGGTAGTTTTAATCTACAAATGTATTTCTTTAGTGCATTAATTTTAAGACTTTATGAATGAAAATTCCAATTTGTAAAATGTATCTATTATCTGGATAAAATGCATTAGTTAATTACTGAGAAAGAATAAGGGTTTTTTTTTTAAATTAAAGAATGAAATGTTGTCTTGTGAGTTAAGTCATTTTTTTTGTCACCATTTTCTAATTTGCAAAACTTAAGAAATAAATGAATATTCTGAATTTTGTCTATAAAGTCGACAAAGAATATTTTGTTAAAATGATTTTAAAATTTACAGATAATGATGTATGCATAATATAGGAATATTTTATATAAACTAATTTTATTATTATGTGGTAAATATCTTATTATTTATTTATAGTCTTATGTGGTAGTTAGTATTTAGTCTTATGTGGTAAATTGTGAGAAGTGAACAATAAAAAAAATAAATAAAAAAAAGATACACCTTCAAGTACTTTGTGCAATTTTTTATAATTTTAATCTTTCTTAAAAACATTAAAAACGAGATAAAATATTCATTATATATATACACACACACACACATATATATATATATATAATATTCTAACAATCTTTTTGGCACCATAACTAGTAATAATTACATTTTAAAGTTTGATAAGATTTACTAGTATTTTTATTAGTATTTTAGATTCTTATTTTAGTATTTTGGTATATTTATAGAATTCAGGATATTAAAAAGCTCTTGGCGGCTTTGGCTTTGGATTTTGGCAAAATAGCATTTTACAGCGACACCTAATTTCGATAGCCATTTTGTTTGTTTACTTGATGACTTGGCATCATAGTGATGTTTTTTGGCATAATATCGTTTTATCACAAAAATTAACTAGTTTTGTTTGGTTATACTAACTGGTTATTAATTAAATTATGTTTGTTTACTTGGCGACTTGGCATCCTGGTTTAAAAAAAAATTAAAATGGTTTTGGCCCTTGGTACTTACTGGTGTAAACAGTATGGCCCTAAGGCTGGAAAATTTGGAGACCCCTGATATATAGTATCAAAACTTAGTGATTATATATAGTATCAGCATTTAGTGATTATATATAGTATCAACATTTAGTTATTATATATAGCATCAACATTTAGTGATTATATATAGTATCAACATTTAGTGATTATATATAGTATCAAAACTTAGTGATTATATATAGTATCAGCATTTAGTGATTATATATAGTATCAACATTTAGTTATTATATATAGTATTAACATTTAGTGATTTTAATATTATCGATAAAAGGGGGATTCTAGATACGCAGCACAGTAGAGGTTCTAATCCTGATATATCCGACACATTCAAAGCCATGACTGTACCGGATTAGCGATTCTGACGGATAATCAAGCGTTAATATAGTTTAAAACTGGGATACCAAAGATAAATTACTCTAACTAAAAATATGTATATATGAAATATTTATGTGTGTTGCAAAATTAATTAAATCAGAAATTTTCCATAATTTTCATTGTCATTTGTCCTAAAATCCCGAATATCACACATACAATACCAAATTTTATGTTGTTTTTGTATAAAGTAACATAATAGGAAAGCTGCTTTTTGTTGGTAAGTAAATTAAGTTACATTAAATATAATAATTTTTTTTGTATCGTTTTCAGTTTTAGTACCCTATTTTTTTTTTTTTTTTTTTGGAATCCCCCCCCCTTGTTTTTGCGGTGTTCCTCAATTTCTCCACCTGACTCCAAATCGGCAAGAAAACAATCAAAATGGCTGCCGCGGTTACAGTTTTCGTGCTAAATCGCTATCACACCAAAAAATGATTGCTAAATTGCTATTACATCAAATTAACTACTACTGTGTCCAAAAAGTAAGACCAATCTTCAATTTAAAATTCTCGAGGCTTACGGAATTTCAATTTTTTTTCTTTTTTATGTTGTTGGCACTGCCCTTGACATCTGTGTGAAATGTGACGTCAAAATATTCATTAGTGTTTGAGTTACGCTGGACTTTGTGAGACGCTAAAACTGATTTCGGCGATTTTTGAAATGTCTAAATTAATTGAGCTAAGAACTTGCATTCAATTTCGTTTCAGAAACGTATAGAATTTTGCAGAAGGCATTCGGTGAGCATTCCTTTATCGGAAAGAAATGTTTAGAAGTGGTATAAATAGTTCAAATATGGCAGAGAACGCGTTGAAAACGAAAGGCTGGTTCCCACCGAGGGAACCATGAGACCATGAGTTTGACCAACTTTCAACTTGAAGCGGAACTTCACTAGGTGTAATGCGATTTCTGACGTTGTTCTGACGCTGTTAACGGGTGGAAAATTTTTTCTTCCCTTCCGCATGTTGCGTAGCCGCCTCTCGCCTCGGTGGGAACGAGCCTTAAGAGCCCTCTGATCGGCCATCAACCTCAACCGACGGAGCTCACGACCAAAAAATTAAAGATTGGGTGCTTGCAAACCGTCGATTTACAATTAGAGACCTTGCTGATGATGTTGGAATTTAAAAGGATCGGTCAGTTCCATTTTGGGCCTCAAACGCTTCAAATCTCGATTGGTACCGAAAACACTGAATGCGCCAGTTCACACTGCTTTGATTCTTCGTAACTATTTCGCCAAAAATGAAACCCATATCGTTCCACAACCACCGTATTCCCATGTGTGACCTTAATCGTATTCCTTAAACTCAAAAGACCACTCCGGGGACACCGTTTTGAGTCGCTTGAAGAGATTCAACGTGAATCACCGCGCGCTTTGCCGATTGACTTTTTAACATGCATTGAGAATTGGAAAAAACGGTAGCATAAGTGCATTGTGTCCGGAGGTTAATACTTTTTTTTTGAATTTTGGAAACAAATTTGGAAGAATAAAGAAAGAGTTTTTGAAAAAAAAAATAATTGGTCTAACTTTTTGGGTACAGTAATATGATTGCGAAATTGCTATTACAACAAATTAGCTATTATGCTAAAATTTATTACTAAATGACCAAAATGTGTCGCTTTAATGCCAAAATGTATCGCTATCACGCGAAAATTTATTGCTAAATCGTCAAAATTTATGTTTACGACGCGAAATTGAATAATAAGACAATATTATTGAAAAAGAAGGGAAAAAAAAGCAGAGAATTACTGACATTTCATTCAGCAATATCCTTTTAGGGAAGCGGAAAAATCTTTGTCATGTAGAATTTGTGCTGTCGCCATCGCATGCACTCAGTGAGATAATTGTCGAATATTCCATTTATGTATCAATGTCACTGATCGTTATAAGATATTTCTCTCGGAATATTCATTAAAAAATAGATATATTTCTGTTGATATTTACTAAAAAAATATTTGTGCAGATAACAAGGAAATTAACATTAAAATAGAATTACAATGCTTGAAAAAAAAAAAAGAAGTAACAAATTTCTCCAATTAAACTATTACAACTCTAAAGAATTTGGCGAAATAATAATCTGGAGCCAGTCATAAAAAAAAAAGGAATGCAAGATTGTCATAATACGAGTAAGAATCCGAGTCGTCTTTGGCAAGGATTATGGCTTTTTGGCGACTGCTAACTTGGCATAAATCTGAGGTTTCGCACAGGGGCATCTTATATCAGAGAATCCCCTATTAAATAAATTACCTGAAATGATACAACATTTAAGCATGCTTATTTTTTCGTGTACCTTATCATTTTTTTCTTGTTCAGTGCATATAAAGGTTTAGTTTCAAACATCATTTATTTTAATTCCCTAGAATAATTCGTATTTTCAATCAATTTGCTTCAAATAATGTTATTTCTTTCACATCCATTATTTCTTTCTATTTCGTTTTAAGATGATTACGAAATTGTTTTCGTTAAATGTCTTATAAAACATCAATTTTTTTAGTGAACCAATTGTTTAGTATTGCTTCATGTGAAAAGTAGTTTTCAAATACGTATCTTATTTTAATGGGCTGAAAATACAAAATTACCAGTCTATATGAAATCATTTCAAATAAAAAGTATGATATAAAAAAAGCAATAACGGCCTAATAACTATCTTATATAAAATACTATGTTCGTTCCATTTGATTCGTGCGTTAAATATTTCAAGATGTAATTAATATATTTTTGTAAATAAATCCCTAAAATAATAAATAATGCTTAGAAAATACTGTGGTGTAGAATTGACTGATTGTAATCAATTCAGTTAATTTTCAATTTAAGATTCTACTTATTTCTATAAAATAAACAGAATCTTAATAAAATTTTCTTCAAAAGTCTAGGACAGTTTAATTTTGACTTGCATGATTTTCGTTTTAATATTTTCAAAAAATGTTTTTTCTTAAACATAAAATGATTAAAAACATAAAAGCATATTGTGTATATATTAGGTTGGGGAAAAAGAAATCCATAATTTTTTCGATAGATCGCTGTAGTGATCGATATCACGTAAAGTATCAATTAAACAATTTCAGATTTATGCTCGTTAGAAAGGTGGCACTTCGTACTAAAAATAATTCTTTTTCTGTTTTTTGTTTGGTCCATTCAGTTGGGAGTTACAGGGTGTTAAAAATGGAAGTGAACAAAGAGAAAATTCTGTACATTTTACAGTTTTTCTTTGACAAAGGCGAAAATGCAAGCCAGGCGGCTAAAATTGTGAATAGTGTTTATGGTTCCGATACTGTAACAGCCAATTATGTGCAATTTTGGTTTCGTAGATTCCGTTCAGGAATTTTTGATGTTAAAGATGCACCTCGCAGAGGTAGGCCGGTCGTCGAAAATGTCGATAAAATCGGAGAAATGATCGAAGTTGACCGGCATGTTAGCAGTCGTAACATCGCCCAGAAGCTAAAAATCGACCATGAAACAGTTTTAAACCATTTACACAAAGCTGGATTCAAAAAGAAGCTCGATGTTTGGGTGCCACACCAATTAACAGAAAAAAAACATGATGGATCGAATTTCCATCTGCGAAGCCTTGGCCAAACGGAATGAGATAGACCCATTTCTTAAACGGATGGTGACTCGAGATGAGAAATGGATCACATACGATAACCCTGTGCGAAAACGATCGTGGTCAAAGAGCGGTGAAGCACCTCAAACGGTGGCCAAACCAGGACTAACGGCCAGGAAGGTTCTGTTATGCATTTGGTGGGACTTGAAGGGGATTATTTATTATGAGTTGCTTCCATATGGCCAAACGCTAAATTCTGATCTCTACTGTCAACAACTGGACCGTTTGAAGATAGCGATTGACCAGAAACGGCCAGAATTGGCCAACAGGAGAGGTGTCGTGTTCCACCAGGACAACGCTAGGCCACACACATCTGCAGTGACTCGCCAGAAACTTCGGGAGCTTGGTTGGGAAGTTTTAACGCATCCGCCATACAGTCCGGACTTGGCACCAAGCGATTATCATCTTTTTCTTGCATTGCAAAATTTCTTTAATGATAAAAAAATTGGCATCTAGGGAGGATTGTGAAAATCGACTACTAGAGTTTTTTGCAAATAGAGACCAGGACTTCTATGAGAGAGGCATTATGAAGTTACCTTTAAAATGGCAACAAATCATACAACAAAACGGTGCATATTTGACCCAAATCGGACAATCCGAAGCATGTTAAATAAAGTCCTGAAGTTCATATAAAAATAATGGATTTCTTTTTCCCCAACCTAATATATACGTAAATTTAAGACATTAATATAATTATCAGTATATATGTATATATAAGTATGAAAAAAATATACCACACTTACTACAAAAATAACACGTGTACTTCGTTCTTTAAATTTATAAGCATAAACATAAAACAAGAAATTTATGAGTGTTAGCAATATTTGTCTTTATTTAAGGTTTATGTTCATTTAAATCAATGATATCTGTTTGGACGCTTGCTAATTTGAAATAATGCACAACCCTCTTCCCAAGTTGGAGTTTTATTTTAAACAATTGTAAACAGTTAACAATTGAAACGGCGAAGATTTGTGTTTTAATAGAACGTTTCTCTAATTGACAATTTGAAATCGGCGCCTTAATCGAGTTGGACAATTCAAATTGGATGTAATAGTGATAATCATCATTATTAGCGCAACAGCCCATTGTGGGCCAAGGCCGTCTACCTACTGGTAGATTTCGAGACGAGAGATGTTTTTCTTTTTAAGGGGTAGGGTTGTCAGCTCTACGCCCAACTCTCATATGAGACCGGGACCTGCGGCTTAAAGTGGAACCACTACAAACATCCATGGCGCCGCCGGGACTCGAACCTGAAACCTGAGGCACCGAGCGCCGGAGCGCTAGCCACTCGGCCATTCAGGTTCAATAGTGATAACAGCAAACGAAATTTATTTTATAAGTATTTAATTTGTGCTTACTATTACCAACAGAATGTAAAATTAAAAAACAGTTTAATCTATTATAATTTTTTCATATGTTAAGTCTGGTCGGTAGAAAATACTTCATAACTTTTCTAAAAACACTGAACGAGCTTTTGATGGTATTCTTTAAAATCTGGTTCCCGAGATATGTAGTCAACCATGGATTTAAATAAACTGATTGATTGATTAATATTTTGAATTTTTCTATTTATTATTTTGTTCTTTGAAAAAAACTGTTGAATTCTTTCTCATATTTGGTTTAAATTTAAAAAGCAAATTTGATGAAGAATACAGAAGTTCTTTTTAGAACGTTTCAAAAGTAAGCAAGTAATAAAGTAATGTATAATCTTCAAACCATATACAATTACAGCAATGTATTCAGTTGGTATCAAATAATTACAAGGATATTTACGGTTCATTACGTTGAATGAATTCGCAGGTGTAGTATGGATATCTTGTTCCACATTTTTGAGCAACTAATGTTGTTGTTTTTGTTGAATGCTTAAATACTTCTCCTTCATTGTCCCTCCTGGACGTCCTTTTACTTTATAAATCCTCCATTTCGGAAGTTATTCAAGCTTTGAAAACTAAGTTAAACATGTACACTATTTGCAAAGTTTTTATAGTAATATTAATGAATAATTATAGAATTCATTTCTTTGCTTAAGGATTTTTTTTTATCAATAAATTCCAACGATAGAATTTTCAATCATAATATTTAGACTTTTAAAATGCAAGTCACAAATGTTCACCATTACAAATAATTTTTTCTCGTATAACATATGGAATTTAATTCAGTTATTTTTCAAGCATGTATATTTTCACTTTTTTAATTATAGAACACCATAAATTATAAATCCTAATTATACCATAAATTTTCAATCCTAATTATACCATAAATTATCAAT
Source organism: Caerostris darwini (assembly GCA_021605075.1). NCBI lineage: Eukaryota > Metazoa > Arthropoda > Arachnida > Araneae > Araneidae > Caerostris > Caerostris darwini. Next base: position 90,394 of record BPLQ01001323.1, read on the forward strand.
CCTAATTGTACCATAAATTATCAATCCTGATTGTACCATAAATTATCAATCCTAATTATACCATAAATTATCAATCCTAATTATACCATAAATTATCAATTCATACCTTAAATTATCAATCCTAATTATACCATAAATTATCAATTCGTACCTTAAATTATCAATCCTAATTATACCATAAATTATCAATCCTAATTATACCATAAATTATCAATCCTAATTATACCATAAATTATCAATCCTAATTATATCATAAATTATCAATTCCTCATACCTTAAATTACCAATTCATAAATACCATAAATATCATAATTATACCATAAATTAACTATATCTGTAAATAAGAAATTTTTATTAAAGAACTACATATTGCAAGCTTTTTAAGTAGTCAGTTAGTCAACTTTCATGGAACCTCAAATTCGACATAAATTATAAAAGAATATAACAAACTATATAGATTTTCTAAAATATAAAAGAACATAATGAACTACATATATGAATGAACTACATAATGAACTACATATATGAATGAACTACATAATGAACTACTGTATATAGTGTTTCTTTATTGTAATGTTGGAACTCTAATTGATGCTAATAAAAATACTACGAACTTCGTTGTTGTAAAGGGGTGGCTTTACTTAGATTGCTTTGTTTTATTTATCGGTTTTTTTTTTCTTTTGAAATTTCAATAAAGCTTTTTTTTTAACCGTTATCATTTTTATTTGAAAAGTGGATATTAATTCAGCTCAAGGATAAAAAATAATCTAGTTTTTTTATTTGTTTTCTTTACTCGAATTAATTTTCAAAAACTTTATTATGTAAACAAATTTAAAAGAAAAAAAAAAAAAAAGAAGAAAAAAAAATTAAATTTAAAACTGATACAAACGTAATCCAATGAAAATTTATTTTATTAATTTGCAAATTGTTTTTTGCTTCAGTAAAGAGAACAAAGTTTAAGATAAATTTGTTTTGTTAGTCAAATCAATATTCATATCACATAAATACGTTGTTAATTGTTTACTTTGCATGCATATCGATTTTATCTGGATATGATAAGGTTCTTTGTTCACTACTTTGTGTTTCCAAATTGATTCTACATAAAATTAACAGATAAAATGCATTTAGGAAATTTTTTTTCGCACGATAATGCTGCAAATTATTATATAGTGCATAAAATAATTTTTTAATTGAACTTAAAATTGAAAAATGTATACTCTAAATGCTGAAGACACTATACAAAGTAACATTGTAAGATAAATTCGATCTATAAACATATTATCAAATTATGTTTGTTCTGTATATTTGTTGCATAAATAAAACTTATTTTATTTGTTTTTCTCCAATTTAATTTTGTCCATATAATTTTAGAAGAAAAAAATATGGAAAATCGATTAAAAATTTAGATACTGATTGAAAATCTTTTTAGGATTCCTCCCTACTTTTGGAATTTTTATATAGATAATATTAATATCAACGCTCCATTGAAATCTATTGCTGTAATTATTTTTAAATATAGTAATAGATTTTAATGGAGCTTTGATATTAATTTATAATCTCAGAGCCCCATTAAAGTCTATTACTATTCCACTATAATTATTTTTAAAAATAATTTTAAAATCCATACTTTTTTTTTAGTATTATTTTTCAAAATTATATCCCCCATTGTTTTAATTACATCTTTTTGAATTTTTAATGTTCTCTGAAAATATTAAAGTATATATATATATATTATGTTTTTACCTTATGAGATGCGGAATGAGTGAGTATTAAAAGGCGGGCTGAAACGTTCGTAGGCTGACACGTAGATGGCGCTACTAGTGTTAAATCCATATGATTTTTAGTTATCCCTAACCTTCAAAAGACCCGTGTATAAATTTGACAGCTGTTGCACTATTAGTATGTGAGTTATAGCATTTTTTGGGAAACAACTTTTGTTAGTTTGAAAAAATGGATAAAAAGGAATTTCATATATTAATAAAGCATTGCTTTTTGGCAAAAAAAAAAAAAAAATACTATTGAAGCCAAGACTTGGCTTGATAAACATTATTCGGACTTTGCACCAGGAAAATCAACTGTAGAGAAGTGGTTTGCTAAATTTAAACGAGGCGAAATGAGCACCGAGGACGATCCATGCAGTGGACGCCCCAAAGAGGCTGTTACCGACGAAAACACCAAACAAATCCACAAAATAATTTCTGATAACCGTGGCAACTGGCAACTGGCGTACCGATTACGGAGTACCAACAGGGGAAATACCCCTTAAACCTCCTCATCTTAATTTATAAATATGCTTTAAATTTTAATTGGTTGCTTAATTAATGTTAGTAGAAATACAAGATAAAGTTTCTAAAAATTCAAGTTAAATGGTACTCAAAAAAAAAAAAGATAAAAATACTAATAATAATAAAAGTAAGTTACAACATAAAAGAAATTAAAATTAAATTTAAATTCAGTACAATTAGGGACCAGTTGTCGATGCCAAAATAATGAAAAAACTAAACAGAGTTATATGAACTCATTTAACCAAGTAAACAAGGGATTATAGATGTGGTTTGCTAAATTTAAATGAGGCGAAATGAGCACCGAGGACAATGCACGTAGTGGACGCCCCAAAGAGGCTGTTACCGACGAAAACATCAAAAAAGTCCACAAAACAATTTCTGATAACCGTAAAGTGAGGTTGATTGAGATAGCTGAGACCCTAAAAATATCAAAGGTACGTTTTGGACCTATCGTGAATGAATATTTGGATATTCGATAGCTCTGTTCAAAGTGGGTGCCGCGCAAGCTCACATTAGTTTTTAGACATTTTCTTGTTTCCTGTGATTAAATAACTACAATCCTTAATAAATTATTTCCTGAAATGTAGTTGTAATATATATCAAAGTATCGTATAAATTTACTTATTTTTTTATATAACCTTATTTAATTATTTTATTGTGAAGTGCAAATTACAATGTTTGATATTTTTTTGAATAGAATTTTATATTTATAAGTTATATATATACAGAAATCATAATTTTGTTTCATTTAATTCTTTTTATCTACAAATTATTTATCTATCAAATATATCTAATATGGGGATATATATATATATATATATATATATATATATATATATAGTTTTCAAAAATGAAAAATTGTTTAATCTCATCGATAATCCAAGTAGTTGGTTAAATATCTATGAAAAAGCAATACTCAAACTTTAGCTGCTTGGATTATAATAGCTGCTGGGAGTGCTTAAGCCAGGGATGGCCAACCCGCGGCGCTCCTTGAACATTTATCAGGCCCGTGAGATTTATCACACTTTTACAAAATATATTTATTTTATAATTGCAAAGTATTGAAAACCAATGTATTAAAAAAATACATTATGTGTGCATCCATATATTCAAAAATTAACTGTCGAAATTATGAAAAAAAAATTAACTTTGATTTTAAAATAATATTATTACGAATATATGGCAAATATTGCCTGTTTTATTTATGTGTTTACAGTTATGAGTTCGCAGAATAATTAAATTATATTCTGCGAACTCATTATGAGAGCGCATCTTGGAACATCTAATATGATAGGTCCTATTTTTTACTTTAAGGGACCTCAACGACTCAGTGACCAACCCTAGATACGCACAGTTGATAGTTAATAGCAGAGCAAATATGACTCTTAATTGAAATTGTTAGGACTTTTGGTTCAACTTTCACATGAGAATCGGGTTTTTTTTTTTTTCCCGAAAATGAAATTGACCAAACACAAAACATGCTCAAGCATAACGGACACTAACCTGCAACACTAATTACAAGGTACAAATACCCAAATAGAGATCGATTTGCAAAAGCTAAGTGAAAGAGTGGAGAAACAAATATCGCACTAGTAAAATAAATATTTTTTAATGATTTCATTTTTTAAATTTTATTTATATTTATACATTTTTTATATTTCATTTTTAGTGTTCTATATTTCCTTACAACGTGCGTTTAGTATCATTCTTATTATATTATCTATGTTTACATATAAGAATAATAGTGAACACAATAATAATAACTCATTACGTTTCAATTTATCACTCCAAAAAAAGGTCTATAAGGAGTCTAAATCTAATGTAGAGATATATAATTTTATATGCGGCCGCGCAAGATCATTTGACTTGGCGACCCCTGTTCTAAACAGACAGTTTATTAGCACTTATCATTTGGAAATTGCTAGGAAGTGTCTGCTTCTAATTTTTTCAGTTTAGTTTTATTACAAATCAAATCACTGATAATTTCAAACAAAAAATGCTTAAATATGTCACTAAAAACAATTGTTAAAAGAAGAAGCCACTGTATTATTTGATTAGTCATAGATTTAAGAGGAATAAAAAAGAAAAATAAATAAATATTGAATATAACTATAATTTCCAAAATATGTCTGATATTCATTTGATATTTTCCCCAAATCTATGAATATTTCTACTTTATTATTATAATATCTTTGTTTACATGCAAGAATAATAGTAAACACAATAATAATAACTCATTATGTTTCAATTTATCACTCCAAAAAAATGTATATGGTGGGTCTAAATCTAATATGGGGATACATAATTTTATATGCGGCCCGCGGAATTATGATGCATTTCTAAAGTGGCCCGCAACATCATTCGGGTTGGCTGCCCCTGTTCTAAACAGACAGTTTATTAACACTTATCATTTGAAAATTGCTAAGAAGTGCTTGCTTCTAATTTTTTCAGTTTAGTTTTATTACAAATCAAATCATTGACAATCTCAAACAAACAATGCTTAAATTTGTCACTAAAAACAATTGTTAAAAGAAGCCACTGTATCATTTGAATAGTCATAGATTTAAGAGGAATAAAAAAGAAAAATAAATAAATATTGAAAATAACAATAATATCCAAATATCTCAGATATTCATTTACTATTTTTCCCAAATCTATAAATATTCCTACTTAACAATGTTTTGGCGTTTATTAATATCTTTGTTTACATGTAAGAATAATAATAAACACAATAATAATAACTCATCATGTTTCAATTTATCACTTCAAAAAAATGTCTATAGTGGATCTAAATCTAATATGAGGATATATAATTTTATATGCGGCCCGCAGATTTATGATGCATTTCCAAAGTGGCCCGCAACATCATTTGAGTTGGCCACCCCTGTTCTAGATATTATATCTAGCAGTTTTTCCTTTGATTGTGTGCAATAAATTCCAACAGCATTAGTTAAAATAGAAAAAATAGTTATAATAGTTATGTGATAGAAAAAAGTATGTTACATTTGCATATTTGTTTATAATCACATTATAACTAATACTGTTGTAATTTATTTGGATCATTTGGGTTGGCGACATCTGGCTTAAGCAATCGTATTGTCACAGCCAGTGAAGTAACAAAAATTGCGCCAAACTGCAACTGGTAATGATTTCCTCCACGTGATTTTATTATGAAACTCGTTTCTGTTTACGATACGCTAGTTTTCCCCCTCAGGTTACAGGAAAAAGTGAGACGGCACGCCAAATTTTCCTGCTTTAGTCGTGTTTCCCAGTTGATTAAGACCAGATTTAGTGCCAAGAAACGGTAGGTGTTTATGGTTTTATTTTATGCTTTACTTTATGAGGAAAATAACGTTTTTGTAATTAATTAGTCATTAAAGAAATGCTCATGAAATGACTGACACGGTGTTTAAATTTGTTGTATAATATACATTCAATAATATCCACCCATCTAACATTTTAGTGATAAACAAATTGTAAGAGGGAAAATTTCTCGACCACGCTTAGCGTATCGGTGCACGGGATCTGGGTTGCAATATATTTTTAATTAGTGCTCTTTTGGCTAAATAATTCGTTGAAATTTGTTTTTTAAACGCGATTGTGTAAATTAGAATTTTTAAAAAAAATTCTTCTCATAAATTGAAAGTGAAATTATAATTTTATTTTCAGTTATGTGTATATTACAAATTTAATGATTTGTTTTATTTAATTGATGCAAAATTTTACAATTGCCATTTTTAAATTTGTATTGTTACACTTAATTTTTTTTAAATTTTAAAATATAATATATAATATATATGTATGTATATATATATGTATATATATATATATATATATATAAATAATTGTTAAAGGTTTTAGGTCCATTGAACAAGAGAATCTCTTTATCTATCTATCTTTATTATCTTTTTTTTTTTTTTTTTTTCTTCCGTTACTGATCTGAATATTATGACATTTTAACTATTTGTTTATTTTATCTAATAACAATACGGTACCGATAACTTTTTATAATAACACTCCTATATTAGAATCTAATGCTAAAGTATAAATTTTTGCAGAAAAAAATTCAAATATTTTATCAAATTTTAATATAGTAAGGGACATTGTTTTTTAAAATCATTTTTTTTCTCTACTATATGAAATATTAAAAACATATCTGCAGGTTAAAAAATTCCAGAATTTTAACTTTGATTTCATAAATATAAATAAAAAGAACCCATTTTTCCATAAATGTATTTTTGTGAATAAAAACAAATATTTTCTGATTTAAAAAAAAAAAAAATTCAAATTTGTAAAATCATTATTAAAATGTATCCAAAATTCTAATAACAACAATATTGAATGATTAAACAATAAATTATCTGTAATCATGATAAAGTCCTTTTAATCGTAGGTGTGCACTATACACTATCTGAATGAACTACCTGCTGTTTCTACTACGCAATCAATAATAATTCCGCAATAGTAGTTTTGAAAATAAGGAAATTTGTGCTCATCAAAAATATTTCCTTGCATTTATTTTTGTAAATGATTTAGAATAGTTAAATTTGCATTTGTAGAAAGTATGTCATGTCTCATAATAAGACATTTACATCATCGATGAGTATTGATGATTTACCTATTAGGTATCGATGATTTACTTATTAAATATCGATGATTTACCTAATATTAACGATGATTTACCTAATATTAACAATGATTTATCTATTACTAATGATTTACCTAATATACTGTATCGATAATTAATAAAGGCGATTTAACTCACATTTGCAGTGTCTGGATAAAACAATAATATTTCGCTTTAGCCCATTCTATTAACCCTTTCTACCCGTTTTCTGATTTTTTCAAACATATTCTTGTCTCAGATATATACAGTACAATATTTTTTATACCAAAATCAAAATACGTTATTAGAATTATGATCATTAAGTTTTGGAACTGTTTTTATTATTATAGAAATATTAACTAAGCCATTCAGATTAAAATGTAATCTGGATTAGAATTGTTACTATAAGTCTCTGTTTCCTCTGCAGTGCTTTGAAGATAACCGTACATCGCTGGTATTAGAGAGTTTTTGCATACCGTACCGTACTCTGTTTCCTGTGAGCTTGCGCGCCAGGGAGAAAAAGCTAACGGACGTCCTACGGTAACTAACGTACGGTATGCAAAAACTCTCTATTATCACTAAAATTGCCTTTACATATACTCATTCTGGAAAAAAATAACTTAAAATGTAAGTAGTAATAAGCGATATATAACAAGCAGCTCCTTGCCAATCCTTTGTGTATTGAGGAACATCGTGTCAAAAAGTCCGTAAAATAACATGAAATCGCCATAGAATTACTGTTGTCAGACGTACGATGTCACAAGTGAACTCGTGTATAGCTATACAAGTTAACCCAAAATACTAGTTTTAATCTAGAATTAAAAATTAATTGTCACACGAGTTAATTCGCGGTGTATCACTAAAAATGTCTTTGCATTTACTCATCCTGGAAAAAATAACTTAAAGAAAATGTAATCTGTAATAATTAATATATAACACGCAGCTCCACGCCATTCTTTTGTGTACTGAGGAACATTGTGTCAAACGTACGTAAAATAACATGAAATCGCGATAACATTATTATTGCCAGACATACATCACAAGTGAACTTGTGTTTGCCTTAGAACTATACAAGTTAACGCAAAATACAAGTTAACCCAAAGAACAAGTTTTAATCTAGAATTAAAAATTATTTGTCGCACGAGTTAACGCGTAGTGTTTTGAAATCTGGCACACTAATAACCTCGGGATAATACACAAAAAGGCTAGATGTCAAACTCTGCCTATTATGTTTTATACTTTACATTAACATTTAACTGTGGTCATATTTTGGATCCTTTGACCACGTACCATTTTTCATTGGTGCAAATTCTGTGTTATCTGTGTCACACTGTTGAAGCTTGTGACACTCCGCCAACATTGTGTCACCATAATTTTGAAACGGAAACACCCCTACATAGCATCCGGGAGAGTTGTTAAGATCTAAAGATGTAAATCTGAGAAATAAAAGAATTTTTTGTCCAAAAGATTTATCATGCATATATCCTTTGACACCACGGAAGATTTCGGTGGCATCGCTTGTTTGATCTGTGGTTAAATTTCCCCATCCTATTATTCATTAAGCAGTTCCAGTCATAATACACTTTAGAGATTTGAGTTTTGGTGAAGCTCCGTGGCTGCGCGACAGCCGTTAGCTTCTGTCTTGGATTGTCCATTGGAAAGATGAAAGAGCATTGCTGGGGAAAGAAAGCTGTAAAGACTAAAAGGAATCTTGCCCAAATACTAAAAAAAAAAGATTAATAGAGTGAGGTTTTTTTTTTAATTAATATTATTATAATAATGAGTCATGAAAGTAATTAAAATACATGGGAGATAAATAAAATGAACGAGTAACTGTCCAGTATAATACACTTTAATTTAATTCTCGAAATTTAAGCAAAAAAAAAAATTAATTAAAGAAACGGTTAATGAAAAATTTGAATTATTACCAAATATTACTTTAAATTCATGCACACTATATGGAAAAATACGTATTTAACACATGTTTGAAAGAGTCAAATCACTACGGTTTTCTTTGTGGTACGTATTCCTGAAATCCAAAATCGTCTGCTTTAGATTCGACAAATAATTGGTCAACTTTTCCTCTGGAACAATTTTTACAAACTTCTCCTCCAATTGCTATCGATTCCATGGTATCCGCTGAACTATCTGAGTATTCATCCGAATCTTCAGAACTTTCATCGGAACTGGTTTCATCGCTATCATCTTCGTTTCTTTTTTTAGATTTCTTTTTACCTTTTTTGTTTTTCTTCTTGTCATCCTTTTTGTTATTGGTGCTTCTTTTTTGCTTCTTACCCTTCTTATTATGAGATTCCGGAGCGCGTGAGCAGGCAGTCGTCTTACAATTTTCTCCCTGTTTTGCATCTTTCGGTTTTTCCTTTTGTTTTGCTGCTAATCGGGGATGTTTATTAGGACAGCCAGGTATAGACTCTGATCTTTCCCATCGCCACTTTACTATCGTCGACCTGACTTTGTTTCTCCATTCTATTATCTGTTGATCTACAAAAACAAAAGTATAATAAACATACAACTCTTCGAAAATTTTCATGTACTACTGTGTTCAAAAAGTAAGACCAATTTTCATTTTAAGATTCGCGGGGCTTATGGAATTTGAATTGGTTTTTTTTTTTTTCTTTTTTACGTTGCTGGCACTGTCCTTGACATCGGTGTGAAATTCGACGTCAAAATATTCATTAGTGTTTGAGTTACGCTTGGCTTTGTGAGACGTTAAAACTGATTCCGGTGATTCTGGAAATATCTGAATTAATTGAGCAAAGAACGTGCATTAAATTTGCTTTGCGGAAACGTATAGAATGTTGCAGAAGACATTCGGTGAGCATTTCTATATCGGAAAGAAATGTTTATGCCGATGACTTTTTAGCATGCAATGAGGATTGGAAAAAAAGTTGGCATAAGTGCATTGTGTCCGGAGGGGATTGAATAAATTTGGCGGCTTTGAAGGCGATGAAATAAATTTGGAAGAATAAATAAAGAATTTTTGAAAAAAAAAAAAATAATTGGTCCTACTTTTTGGGCACAGTAGTATGTAAAGGCAGTTTAACTTTGAAGAAACCATCCAGTATCAGTTGTAAATTTCCTTAAATTTAATAATTTATATAATTTTGATTTCATAACTACATGAAAATATGTATAAATAATAGAAATAAAGATGTGTTATCTAAATACCAAAATATTATTTTCTAATGTTGTTGCACACTCCTTTAAAATATTTTTACTAAAACGACGCAAAGATGATAGCTGAGAGTTCTGCTCGTGATAGGCAGATTATAAGAACAGTGGTTATGACTGTCAGCCGCTTAGTGACGTAAAAGTTTATGATTTATTGCAGATCCATAATAATAAAGAATTATCGAATGATTGATTTTATGATGGGCTCAGTGACTGATTTAGGCTTAGGCCTGCAAGCCTCGGTGCTATGGCGGCAAATATTTAAGGGCTCCAAAATTTTTGAGGCGCCAAAAATTTGAAATCGATTTTGTTTTTTATCAGCGGTAAGACCGAATTTTAATACTTCTTTAATGCTAAAAGGGTTAAACATTTAGAGACAGCGATTCTCGTCATTGTTTGGAATTCAATTTTAGAACGTTTTAATGCTGTTAATAGAAAACTTCAACAATTCCAAATTGACTTATCAACTGTTGTCGAACTTTATGATTCTCTTGCTTCATTTCTTCAAGATACGAGGAATAAACAATTTTCTCACTATGAAGAAAAAGCAAAATTACTTTCAGGAGTCGAAAATTATTATGTGCATGATATGCGACGCAAAACAAATTCGAAAAATCCATTCAGATGAGTCAAGAGTAAATGAAAGGGAAACTTATTCTGGCCATGAAAATTTTTGAACTAATATTTATTACCGCATTCTAGATATTTTGAGTGTAGAATTAACTAGACGTAAAAAGTATACAAGCAACTTCACGATAGCTTTAACTTCTTCGATAATTTACCTGCGATTAAAATAGATAAATTAACAGAGCAAACGGCGAAGACAGTCGCAAAATATTCAAACGATTTAGAAGAAGTATTAAGTAATTCGAATCCATTATTACTATTCGTATTATTATTATTATTATAATATATAAGGGCGTCAAATTAACTTGGGCCTAGGGCACCATCGAACCTAAATCCATCACTGGATATGGAAAAAGGATTATCATAAAGGATTTACAAAAGAGTATTTTTTCGCGTAGCAAACTCCATTTGTTGACACACATAATTATTGGCCCAAAATCTAGATATAGATTTGAATATACAAACCTTAACTTTATAAAGAAGAGCAAATTGAGGGGGCAAAACAGATAATCCTATATGCAAAATTAGTGGAAAATTTCCTTAATCTATTGTAAACTATTTGTCATTGTGAATGACAATAGATGGCGCCACGACCAAGAGGCTCTGCCATAACTCCACCTCCTGTAACTCCATATAAGGCGAATGCTTATACGGGGATGAAAAATGTAACAGCAAGGGCAGAAGAAGGAACGCGAGTGTGGTTGGCGGGCAGTTGCTAAAAATACGTATTGTTGGAATGTGAATAAATACTTTATATATCAACTGAAAGTGTGCTTATTTATGAGAACGGAAAAAGGAGACAACACTATGCTCGAAAAAAATTATGCTACGACAAGAAGTGCAACTACCAAGGCTATTGTACTACATTTATTTGCATTGGTGGATATCTTAGATTGCATATTTTTGCTTAATTTTTTTCTAAGGAACTATCGTAAATTTAATAACATTTTGTGCGACTTGAGACATTTGCCCATTCCGATGCCGGCTAAGTGAAAGTGTTTCTTCTTCAAATCTACAACTAAGCTAAAAGTTTGACATCATTTAGTAATATACTATAAGTTTGTGATTTATTGCAGATCCATAATAATAAAGAAATATTGATAGTTTTTATTTCAGTGATGGTTATTGGATTGATTTTATGACGTGCTAAAGTTTTTTTTTTTCTCTTATTATGCAGAACATATAACTGGATGTTATTCACTACTGATTTGACTAGTTTGCAGCAGGTTTTGCGTCATTTAGAATTGGTAATAAGCTACAACCAAAAGAAAGACTAGACAATCTTTGAAGAAATGTCTTTCTCATGATCTTCTAAGGCAGAATTTTTATATTTTAGTTACATTTTTTTAAATAAAAAATAAATTTTAAAAATGAAGATATAGAAACAGCCCTCATTTAAAGTCCTTATTAGACTCGAGGGCAGGGGACCAACCCAAATGATCTTGCGAGCCACTTTGAAAATGCTTCACAACTCCGCGGGCAGCATATAAATTTATATATCCCCATATTAGATTTAGACCCACTATGGAAATGTTTTGGAGTAATAAATTATAACATAATGAGTTATTATTGTTGTGTTTTCTATTATTATTATTACATGTAAAAATAGAATATAATTCTGAGAACTCGTAACTGTAAACTCATAAATAAAACAGGCAATATCTGTCATATGTCATATAGTATTTAAATCAAAAAATAATTAAGTATTTTGTATTTGGTCAATTTCAATTTCGGGAAAAAAAACACGATTCGCAAGTGTAAGTTGAACCAAAAGCGCTAATAACTTCAACTAAGAGTCTGATTTGCGCTGCTATCAACAATCAACTGTGCATATCTAGAGATGGTCACTGAGGTCACTTAAAGGGAAACATAGAACCTGTTATATTAGATGTTCCAAGGTGCGTGTGTATCAGAATATGCGAGTTCGCAGAATATAATTTAATTATTCTGCAAACTCACCGTAAACTCTTAAATAAAACAGGCAATATATTCGCAGGAATATTATTTTAAAATCAAAGTTAATTTTTTCTCATAATTTCGGCAGTTAATTTTTGAATATATGGATGCACAAATAATGAATTTTTTAATACATTGGGTTTCACTACTTTGGCCATTATAAAATAAATATATTTTGTAAAAGTGTGATAAATCTCATGGGACGGAAAAATATTCAAGACGGGCCGCGGGTCTCCCAGCCCTGCTCTAGTCTATGCAGTTAGATCCCGTAGCTAATCCATCACCTCTTTTTTCTCGTGTTCACTATTCATTTACTGCTCGTTGTACAAAAACGGACCATAATTGTCAAAACGTGATTGACGCATCTTTCTTTGAAGAAATTAATATTTATAAATTGAGCGAATTTCGTTGTTAAAAGTACTTTTTTGATGTGAATCAAAGTCGAATAGCATTGTTTTAACTGGTTTAAAAGAGTATAATAATATCACTGAAGTAACAATATTTACATAATAACTTTAAATTCTTGTAAATGATGCATTTTTTTTTTTTTTTGGCGACTCTTTTATCACCAAATAAAAGACAATGCATAATATAATCTCTAATATAATGCATAATATAATCTATCTGTAATTATCTATCTAGTTATCATTCTTATCGGAATCTTTTCAGCTTTGGATTTTCAATTACTATTGCGATGGATGGTCAGATTTTGGATAACGAGTTAGAGACCTATTAGAGGGACAACTAATTACTGCTCTAATTTGCCATATGGTGTAATTTGATATGAGACTTCCTTTCCAAATTGAATCAGAAAGCTTCTACAATAGTGTAACTAGACGGGGCATAGGGATGTTTTTTTTTTGTCCTAATTCATTAACGGTCTGTCGTTGTTTTTCTTCTTGGGTTTCATTAACCATTCGTCAGTTCTCAACCTTCATCTACATTAATTATGCAAATTAACACTCAATATCTTGCATGATGCAAATTTTTATAACTCTCGTTTTTATATCGTCACTCCATGCTTCTCTGTTATACCGGTACCCATTACCATATGTCATCTTCCTCGATATCAAGTGCAATTACTATCAAACAAAATACATTTTTCACTTCAATTTTCTTAATTTTTAGCAATTGAGGATAGAGTTTACTGGCCTAGGACCTTCTTCATACTTTCCGGTTACCTTATCTTCATGTGTGTTCTTAATATTTTACTAGTCATGAAAAAATGAAGATATAGAAACAGCATTTATTTAAAATCCTTATTAAACTCTAGGCTATGCAATTAGAAGGCCGTGCCAAATCCGTCACCTCTCTTTTCTTCTGTTCACTATTCATTTACTGCTCGTTTTACAAAAACGTATCATAATTGTCAAAACGCGATTGATGCATCTTTATTTGAACAAATTAATATTTATAAATTGAGCGAATTTCGTTGTTAAAGGTACTTTTTTATATGACTCAATGTGGAAAGCATTGTTGTAACTGGTGTGAAAAAGTATATTAATATCATTGAAGTAACGATATTTGCATATTAACTTAAGGTTGTTGTAAACGTTGCAACTTTTTAGCAATTGACTGCCAAATGGCTGCTTTATCTTAAAATATCCAATTGAATCGTTAATAATTCCAAAATTTTAATGAATATTAATTGAAAAACCTGCGTATATTTCGTTGATTATTTAATATAAATCTGATTTAAGTAAATTTGATAATTTATACTTTATATTGAGCTTCATTTAGTCTGGCGTTGATCAATATGTTTAGATACCGAAACTAGATCAACAAAATTATAAACAGAAAATAACAACTGAAATGATATAGATTAAAAATTTTGATATTTTCGACTTCAATAAACGACTAATTTTTTAGTATTTGCCAACATGCTTCAATTAACGTGTGCCTTGGCCAGTTTTATTTTGCTAATATTCTTTGATTTGGCGTAAATTAGCTTAGTAAGTTGGCATTATTTCGCCAACGTCTAATAATCAAAATACCCAGGGAATATTTGCCTACAATGCAAACTTCAAAAAAGTTATCATTAGGTCTTGTGAAAGTAATAAGTAGTTTTAAATAATAATAATAATAAGTAATTTTACTTTTACAAACTGAAAATATTAGGATTATTTCTATATACATATATAGAAATATCCATATATTAATAATGGAAAATTATTTATTATTTTAAATTACCTTTAAATATTTCCAAGTCTTTATCTTTTACTTTGTGTTGTGATTCCATTCCGTTTAAATTAAATAAATATTGAATTTTAAAATATTTTTACTTTATAGTATTTCACTACTTTCATCCGAATTTCATTTATATTTATTTTAATCAATTTAAAAGATGTTTTCTTTATAAAATCACATGCTTTCAACGTGCTTATACATGCAGAAAAAATATCATCTTACATGTTATTATTTTGGTTTTACAAACTTTATTTTATGGTATTTTTTGCTGAAAACTGGTAAACAATGTTTGAAAAAACAGTAGACAATTTTTCTTAAAATGATTAACAAATTTTTATATGAAAGTAAATAAGGAATAAAAATTACAAGATTATTATGTATTATATATTATATTTACAAGCTTATATTTTAATTTATATTTATATAAATTAAATAATTATTTTACAGGCATAGAAAAGCTCTGAGACTAAGGCTATAAACTAATTTATTTTAAAGTATAAAAGTTATAACAACTAATTTAAATGTGTGAAACTTTTGCAGAGTTACACAGTTCCGCATCGGCGATATCAATTAAATTCTCCTCTTTTAAGCATATTTTTATAAAACATCATTAAAAATTTTTTAACAATAATGCGTTAAAAAATGAAGTAATTTAAATTACTTCCTTTTCTAGAAGCTTGTAATCAGATTTTTTTTATCATGTGTGAATATGGTGTTGTCCTGGTTAGGGGTTCGTGCCGCAACCCAGAAAGTGCAGCAAGCACATAAAACGATATTCCAAATTTGCAAATTTTGGCACAAAAATGGTAGTTTGGGCCCCTTAACTCTTGAAATGATTCATGAATAACCTTAATCCTCAGGAAGTTTTTGGAGAATTTGGTTTTTGCTTGAATTGTATTTGCAATACTTCATTCTTCATTTACGATTAATATTTTCAAACTTTGATATATTCTTTTGGCTATTGAATGTGATAACTAGGAATTGCAATACCGTTATACCGAATACCGGTATTTTGAGCCATTTGAACAATTTTGTAATACCGGTATTCACTAGTTTAAATAGCGGTTTTTTCGGTATTTACTAGAAATTTAGAATTCTTATGTGTGAAATTCTTATTCTTATCTGTAAATTCTTATTTAGATTTCTTATCTGGGAAAACAAGGTTGTAATTGTAAAGAAATAACATAATAATTGATTTAGTGTAATATTTCGATATTTTTTAAATTGGTGAGTTTGTTATTCGCATTGTATTTGTATATCATACTTTAGTATTCAAAATATTTTTCAGATTCCTTATATATATACTCATAAATAATAAATATAATGATAATGAATAAGAATAACTTTAAAGAACATAAAAAATCAGTTGATAATACTTCGGTTTGGTTTCATTATTTATATGATGAAAAGAATATGGTGCCAAAATGTAAAAAAAATTTAAAGAGTTATTAAAGCTAATGAAGTACAAGCGGACTCTAAACAATCTAATTGCGATGTATATACAAACTTAAGCTCAGTTCTAAGCCCAAGCCATCAGGGATTTTAGACAATTTTGAAAAAAAAAAATAATTTGAAGGATATTATAAGTAAAATGACAGCACCCATTACATTTCTACTACGAGTATTAAAACTGGTATCCCGGTATTAAGATAAAAAAAAATACCAAATACCGGTATTGAACTTTTGGTCCTATATTGCAATCCCTGGTGATAACGTTTCTTGTAGAATTTGGAATACTTCATTCTTCATTTACGTCAGCATTCATGTTACTTTTGTATATTCTTTTAGAGTTCTTTGAACTATTCTTTCTTCATGAAGTTCTTGATCTATTCAACATTACTATATTCATGTGGTTACTGAATTTGACCATTCTTGTAGCATTCCAATCAATTGCTTCATATATCTCGTGCATTATTAAATATTGGCATATTCCTGAGTTTATTCATCCGTTCTCGAATGTTCACACATGATATGTTGAAATTTGCCGTGCAGATTTCAGTTCTTATTATTATATTCCACCAAATATATTAGAATAAGAATATGAGAGCCTGTATCATGGAAATGAACATAATAGGAAAAAAATGTACGCATAAATTGCCAAAAGGTTTATTGAAAATAGATGAAAGAATTTCATTGTTATAAAAAACATTTTTTAAAGGGGGAAAAAAAAGGTTAAAAAAATAGCACAGTGCAGAATCTATTTATTCTTGTCAAGTTCTATTGTTTACTACCAAGTTCTAGAGGATGTGATTTCAGAAAAATGATAGTGGTTGGTTAACTTTGTCTGTAGAAGAATAGTAATAATAGGGCTTAATTTTTAAACACACATTATTAAGTTCTTGCGTGCTGTATGTATGGAGCCTTCATTTGGCCTATTATTTAGAAATTACTCGTTATAATTTAAAGATTAAGGCTTGTTTGAATTTTTACCATTGTGACATTTTTGAATATTGAGATACATGATTATGAAGTTATGTTTTGGTTGTGAGGTATTTAAGTTTACAAATTTAAAATCATCACAATTTTAATAAATGCACTATATTCACAATATTGGCGCTAAACAACAAATATTGATAGGGACAAGTTTAATAACACTGCAATGCTTATACTTTGGAAAATTCCTTTTGAGATATATGCCTGAATATGTTCTGTTCAAGAACTTAAAAGATCTTACACCATATCTCAATCCGTAACTACTCCTTTAGTCAGCAAAAGAAATACATTGTAATAAACTAGTTATTAACAGTGCATAATTCATTATCTATTCCTATAATTTCTATTTTTATATAATAATTCATGTTAAATCAATATACCTCGCGGTATCAAAAGTCGCCAATAACATAATGACAATGCTTATCTACCATTTATTGAATTTTTCGATTATCTGAATTTGTTTCGATTATCTGAAATAATAAGGACTACGCTCAACCTTGATAAGCAAAAAACTAAGGTTAACTGTATTTATGTAAATTGTCACTAAGTAAAGGCTCGTTCCCACCGAGGCGAGAGACGTGAAGATGCAAGAGGCAAGCGACCAAATTTTTTCGACCCCTTCACAGCGAAACGTCAGAAATAGCATTACGCATAGTGAAAAACCGCTTCGAGTTGAAAGTTGGGCTACTCCACGCGGCGAACTGCAAACCGGTTTCAGGCGACCGCGGTGAGGTCAAATTTTGGTCGCTTGCATCTTGTCGCCTTGGTTAGCACGAGCCTTAAGGAAATGAACTATAAATTTTCACCCAATTTATTAATTTTTACACGTATAATCTGTATGATGTATGCTTCCAATGCTTTCATAATGAAATTATCCATTAATGTTTTCTTCCTGCAATGTTAAACCATTGTATAAGTGTGCCGGCATAATGCACTTTAGCCTCTTCTTGCTGCTCAATCAATTCAATAAGCTTTTCCATTGAATTTAGACCTCCGGAATAAGTTATTTTCTTCTGCTGGACATCATTTTCATCATCACTTTTTCATTGTTCGAAGTTTCCAACAATGTTGTTTGTAATTTCTTGCTGTTCGTCTACGTTTATCGATTTGTCAATATATTCTTCAGCAAGAGTTTTCATAAACAGAAAATCAATTTTTCAGCAAGCTTTCAATCAATAACTGTTCACATTAGATTTTTTTTTATTTCAAACTTTCTTAAATGGCTTTAATAATTAAGAACACTTTACACAAATGGAAGAATGTACCATAAATAGCTTTTTTTTTAAAATACCATAATTCTATTAAAGCAGATATTCGTTTAAGCGAAGCTCAGAAGGCTTTTGCAAAAAATGATTCTACTTTAAAGGAAACATACCTCTATTTTTGTCACGTATTACAATATTCTTTGTTGTTTTCAGATCTTCGCCATGGAACTTAAGTATGACATTCACTTACCACCTGGCGACAGAGAGGAAAACTTGCCTCCTGTAATACTTCTTCATGGGATGTTGGATTCTAGAAAATCATGGAAATACATAGCGCCACAAATAGCAAAATGTACTGGGAGAAAAGTATGCTAATTTATGATTCCGCAACTGTAAGGCTTTGGAAAAAAAAATCATGTAATTTTATAAATGTGAAATCTTTTAAAGAAGAATTATGCTTAAAGTAAAGATGTGACCAAGTTTATTTGAATAAGGGAAAATAGCTATATATATATATATATATCTGTGTGTGTTTGTCTGTCTGAGTCTGTATGTAGTAGAAGTGTATGTGTGTGCAAATTGAAATATTTAATTCAAATGTGATCTAAATTACGTTATAAAAGAATATTTCTTCCAATGCAGATGGCAAACACTTAGACACTTGATCTTGGATGCCTTAAGGCAAGCTCTGCACAAACGTTACTCAATTTGCATTACCCAGGGGGCGCGTGTAACTTGAAGATAAGCCACGGACGCGGATTAACAATGCCCCCGCAACGCTCTACGATCATATTCGACCGGGACCTACGGTTTAAAGTAGATTCCGAACCACTACAACATCCATGGCACCGCCGGGACTCGAACCCGAAACCTGTGGTACCGAGCGCCAGATCGCTAGCCACTCGGCCATTCAGGCCATTATAGAAGAATATATATGTAAAGAATTTAAAACATGGATCTTAGTCAGGTGTCTTCATATGTCTTGGGAATATCATATTTTAATACTGATACATGCAATAAATTAGGACGATATTATTTATGTATGGGATTACTAATATAAATTACTAATAGATTGCTTTCAGCATGCTAACAACATTATTCAAGATAAATAATATCAGTTTTAACATTGACAAATAAATAAAATTTGACATCTTCGTTCTTCTCATATGTATTATACTATTATTATAAGAGCTTAGGAAAAAAAGCACATGATATATTATTTTATCAAGTTTTTGTCAACTGTTTTCAATGTAATTAAATTATTGTTTCGCCATTTAAAAACGTTATGCTAACAAGGGAATCCGCAGTTTTGCTTTTTCCTATAAAAACTAGGGAAGGGGGTTACAGGAATAGAAAAGATTATTTAAAATATTTAATTAAGTGTAATTTTGTACAAACTAACTACATAAAGTGTTAAAATGATTTTATTTGTTTTTTTTATCATTTTTTTTCTATAAATTTTATCTAATTTCTATTGGACATTAACATTTAATAAAATGCCGACATAGCTATGAACTAGAGGACATTCCTGTTTCCATAGCTTTTGAAGAAAGTGTTTGTTTAATTTATAATAGTAGTATGTTTCCTTATGTACTTTCTTAATATTTGTATCTTTATTTATATATATAATGAGACATTTTATAATTGCCTGTTTTCGAAATCTTTTCAGGTATACACGGTAGATGCTCGAAATCACGGAGAAAGTCCTTGGAGTGATGAATTTACATTTGACATCTTAGCTGATGATTTAGACAATTTTCTTAATCACCACAACATTCCAAGAGCAGTTCTTGTAGGGCATAGTATGGGCGGAAGAACTTCCTTAACTTTAGCCTTGAAAAAGGTACTTAGCTAATTTATTCTCACCGGAACAAAACATTTCTAACAAGTTCATTTGATTTTTGATTTTTATTTTAATATGAGTTTCATTACATGTATTTCAAATGATCAATATTATTTCATGCATTGGAACATTTACAGGAAAGATTTTGTCACATTTTTTTTTCTTTTGTGTAAATTGTTATTATCAGCAAAATGTGTTTGCTTAAATGTATTGTTTATTATTCCCTTCAATTACATATCAATTACTTCTTCTACCTTACTGCATAATGTCGAGAAATAAGGGATTGTTAAATTAATATATGCATAGATGTTTTCTTTTTAGAACGTTGATATAGTAATACTTTTTCATGTTCTGGAATATTTAACCTTAATACCTGTGTGAGATGCAAAGAACATGTACATACAGTATGTCCCATATATAAATAACACTTCCACATACAGTATTACTCATATAATGTCCCATAAAAACAGGAAAAAATTCAGATTCTTTCGAAACTAATATTATTTTGGAAAAAAAAAATGAAACAATATTTGTTTTTAATTTATGATTGTTTAATTAAGACACAATTTTGTATTTTGTTTTTCTGATCTTAATGATAGTAGGTAGGTCAGGTGATACTCCTTAACCGTCAACTTAAGTTTATTGGCTTTTTATTGACCCTATTATAACATTGTTATGTGCTAGGTAAAGAAAGAAAAAGACTAATTCAATTAGTATACTTATATTGAATTAGTCTTTTTTTTCTTTATGCAGAATGTAATATTGAGTAACAGAATATTTAGATTGTCTATTTTATAGTTGCAGAGTTTTATTATGTATATTATAATATTAATTGCAAATAAATTTATTCACATCCCTGTTCTCTTGATTTAATCTTAACTGCATTGTCATTCAGGACATATGTTTTTTTCACCCATGTTCCACTTTGTAGACAGTAACATCTAGATCAAGTCCAAGAACCTATGTGGTCTCATGGAAGAAGGGAAAGTGGGGGGGGGGCAGCTTCTGTTGTGATGGAGCACCCGTAGGTAGAAGTCAGACTTGGCACCTTGACTCTGAAGAAGGAAGTCAG
Source organism: Caerostris darwini (assembly GCA_021605075.1). Classification (NCBI taxonomy): domain Eukaryota; kingdom Metazoa; phylum Arthropoda; class Arachnida; order Araneae; family Araneidae; genus Caerostris; species Caerostris darwini. Next base: position 111,797 of record BPLQ01001323.1, read on the forward strand.
TGCCTTCCAGGAGGACTTTTAGCTGGAATTACCTCTGGGCCACGATCAGGACAGATGTAATCCAAAGTAATCGAATTAAATATTAAGTGTACAATGATGTTTTTTATTTTTCTATTGAAGTTCCAATGATGTTTGTATTTTTCTATTCAACCCCTGACAATATTGTATCGACTATTGGAGCCGATAATTTGAAATTGAAAGTCAAATTAATGCTGCAATTGTATTAACTTTGATTTGGTAAATGCATGCTCTGAAATGTTAAATGTAACAAAACTGTGAATATAATTACATAGACCAAGCGGTTTTGGCTAAATTTTCTTTTCGTTCCTCATTAAATGTGCAAGTGCATATTAATATTTATAAGAAATGCAAAGATGTCTAATTAATATTAACAAACTAAAAGTGGAACTGTAAATTTAAATTCCTATCTAAAATATACATTTATGACTTTGATGAATAGTTCTATTTGTATGTCAGCCTGAAAAAGTGGAAAAATTGGTTGTGGAAGATATGCATCTTCGAGATTTTCGACCGACGCAAAGAGGGCCAATCATGAATCTGATCAAACTCTTACAAGAATCTGTTGAACACATACCTCCTGATGTAGACGAACTCACGGCAAAACGCTTCCTTGTTGATTTCATGGAACCTATGCTTTCTGGTGTAAGTGTACATTTATGATTAAAACATTTTTCTGCACTCATTTTTTTTTTAGTATATGTATATGTATTTTTCAAAATATACTTTTGTTTTTATTGTTATTACATGTATATATATATACATACAGATATAGATAGATATATAGTGTTTTAACTGCTTTGTTAAGCAGAAACTATAATAAAATGCAAATAAAATTTCAAAAAAAGAAAATGAAAATAATTTTTTTTTCTCTAATTGGAATTGCAATTTTCGCTCTTTTAATTTATGTATTAACATTTTTTTTTCTTATTTAATGTAAGTTTATATAGCTCTGTTGACTATTTTTTATAAATGTCGTCGATAGATAACGTAAATGTTAGCGATAGGTGGTGCACAGCCAGCGCTGACGTTGCAGATGACGCCACCGCGCTAAATGAATAACTTTATATACTACCGGGCCAACCGAATGGAAGGCAGAACAAAGGGAAAATGTATGTGTGAAAAACTTTGGAGGCCAGAGCTGTGGCTTTTAAAAGAAATTTTGTTTTAAAAATAAAGTATATTATTAGTTTAAAATTTAATAATTAATAATAGTTAGGTATTTAAGATAATAGTTCTTTTTATAAAGGATATTCTTGAACTATCTTTTATTAAAAGTTAAATAATTTTGTAGTGGTTTTTCAAAAAAACGTTTTTGGGCTGAATACCTGAATCAGATATTTTCTGTGATATAGTAATACGAAATACCATGAAATTTCTAATACTAATTGATCTACGTTCTTCCAGTTATAAAGCTGGAATCTAGTATTGAGTTCTAAATTTCATTTGTCCTATGAATGAAAAATTTAATACAAATTTCTTTCATATAATTATGTCATTTGAATTTATTACTATAAATAATTAATTAAAATGTGTTGTGTTATTATATATATTTATTTTTTATTATTTTAGAATAATCGTGCAAATGTTGCAGCTAAAAATTTTGACGCAAGCATGATACCATTGAAGAAAGAAAATGGTCGTTACTCATGGCAAGCAAATCTGAACGCCTTAGAACAGTTTTTGACGACAGATAAAATACGACAAGACATACGAGGGGTTTACTTAGGCGATTCTTTATTCATTTATGGAACGAAGTCCTTCTTTAAAATGTAAATATTTTTTTTGTGCAGTGTTATTAATATAGTAATAATTTGAGAATATACGATACATATCGGGATAAAGTCATTTCTTTTATTATTTTTACCTACCGAACTACAATTTCTGTCAAGAATCCAACTTTAACATGGTGATTCTGATATCTCCTGGCTTAATATTTAAAAAAAATAGCGATTAATTTAACCCTTAAAATAAAACTGCTTAATTATGTTATCCAATTTTTCTCTGCACTGAATAAAACGATTTTTGTTACTTTTTTTTAAATAAAATCTTCAGCTTTTGTTTTTAAGAATTTTTGTAGTATTTATCTTCTAAATGCTTTGCTCGCGAATTAATATTTACTATTAGTTAAAATAAAATAAAAGTTGAAATCGCCCAAAAATAATCTCGAGATCTCTTGATTTCTTTGTTTACGGAATTTTTCATCACAGTGATATACTTTTCAAAGAAAAAGTTTTGTTAAAACTGATTATTTTAAGACAAGCAAAACAGAAATAGATTCAATTGCTAATGAATTACTGCAATAAAACGCCATATCATTTCACAATAAAAGAAATGCCTCATCTGAATATCTAACCATAACTGCAGAGGCATTTTAACAGGCACATATTTAAATAACAGCTGTTTCTTATTTACCTCGAGGTTGTCTTTAATCAGAGTTTTATTGGATTGCCAAATGTTTTCAGAAAGATGATGATCGTCAGCTAAAACTGACATACTGTGCCATGATCGTCAATTTGGCAATATTATAGTCTTACACTAATTTGGAATATTTTTTAATTTTACTTAATTCTTTATACTGTAATAAAATTTAAAAAATGAAATAAAATTCTATTATACAGAAAAAATATTCCAAATAGGTATAAGAATATAATATTGCCAAGTTGGCGATCTTGGCAAAGTACTTGTCAGTATTTAACTGATGATCATTATCTTTCTGAACACATTTGGCAATCCAAGTAAATTCTCATTAAAGACGACCTCGAGGCAAACATGAAACAGCTATTAGTTAAGTGTGCATGTTATAAGGCTTTTGCGATAGTGATTAAATATTCACTTAAAATATTTGACTCAGTTTCACTGAAACTTTAAAAAAAACAGATATGGAACAATGCAATTAACTAATTAAAGTAAAATGAAACAATTATTTACATGGAGCTTCGTAACAATGCAATTTTACTAATAAAATATTTTAAGCTAGATAATGCATAATAAGATTACTTTTTTGTTTATTAGACTATTGAATTTTCATATACTTTAAATACTACAGAGTTTTCGATGGATGAAAATTTTATTAATACCAATTAGTTCTCAATTTGGCTTCTTGGAACACATTTTTAATTGCTTTTAACTTAATTTTGAGTTTTTAACCCGTTCGTAAATTTTAGCTTAACGCTAGAGTCACGATTTGGCATCTTTTGTAAAAAAAATTGATTGTATTTCATTATCTGCACTTTATTTTTAAAGTAAACTTTTATTTATCTCCATTAGACCTGTTAATACGATGCTATCTTCGATAAAAAAAATTATTTAAGAGACTTTTTCTTTTAAACTTCCAAGAATTAAAAAAATCACAGTTCACAAGCAGTATAAAGTGTACTAGGTGATTGTGATATTATATATACACAGTCCAGACGCATTAATGTGGCCACCACCTACTTTCGACGTCAACGTGAAATAACCAATCACAAAAGGTAGGTGGCAGCACATTGCAGTGGAGTGTATATAAAGAATACCACTTAAATACCACTTAATACCACACTCCACTTAAAGCCAGAATATGCAAGAGTGTATATTCTGGCTTTTGACAGGTGGTCACCTTAATGTGACTGGACTGTGTACATGTAAATCACTAACTATTTGTGGGGAATTACTGCAATGAGTAATAATATTTTCGACTCACTAATTATAACTATTTAATATTTCAGTGACAAAGATCCACGGATATTGGAATGCTTCCCTCGGGCAAGAAAAGCTTGGATTCGAAGGTGCATCTCATCTTGTCCATTTTGAACATCCTAGAAGATTTGTGAAAGACGTTTCTGACTTTATTAATGGTTATCATAATATAAAATCTAAATATTAGTGACATGCCACAATTTATTTATGTAAAAGATTATTTTTTTATAAATTTATTAAAAGAATTTGTTATAATTTTTATCTATTTCACTATGATTTTCATATGATTTTCATAAATCTTATTTACAAATCAACTGATAACTTTGTTGTGGTTAATTATTTTTATCTAAGACTTTAAAAATTGCCCACTCTAATTTAAAAATATGGAATTTATATTAATACCATAAACAATTTTTGTATACATGTTGTTCCTTAGATTTTGCTTATTATATATAAGGCCTGTTTAAAATTTCAATACAATAGGTAATGAATCGTAAAATATTGGCGATACAACACAGAAAAAACTATTTTATTGGTACAAAAATAAAAAAATCTGTATTCTTCAACATCATGCGAAATTGTAAATAATCTTTTCAATGTGACTTTCAGTGTCATATGAATTGACTCCTGAAAAAAAAAGTGTTCAAAATCATAAGCTGCAGCAATGAAACTGAAAATCATTTGACAAATATCAAAAAGATATGTAGAACTGCATCAGCAGTTGAAAAAGTACACATATATCAATACAAAAACATTGAAGTTGCACAGGAAGTCAGCAGAACTGAAAAAATACTTAATTATAACATGCTGAGTATATTAAGGAATGAGTACCAATATTGTACGTACAAAAATATTATAATATACATAAAATATTTTATTTTATATTATGTTATATTACGAAGTTACGGATACGGAATAGTTCCAGACTAATCCTTTCCTGAAACAGCTTACATAGATTTAAGCACTTTGGGTGTAGAATTGCTGCTACTAACAACTAGTTTCTGAATTTCATAACTTTTTTTGCTTTTATCACCATATACCATATACAAAGTTTTAAACTGTTTTCTTTTAAACAGTGGTTTTCAAACTATGGATGTGAGATCCAAAGTGGGTGAAAATGTGTTGAAAGTAGATGCGACGTATTCTTTACGGATAAAAATTAATTCATTATTCCTAAATAAAGGGAAAAATATTTCATATAATGAGGGTGGAGATTTTTCTGAGGAATTCGAACCTTAATTATTATGTTATTAATCTAATTGAAATCTCTATGCTGTTCATGTATTGGTACTATTCATTCAACTCCTGCTATTCATACATTATTAATGTACAGTTAATCTACTGTGATATTTAAGGATGTTAAAGATTGAACTGGGCTACAGATGTTTCCTTTATTAAAAGATGGGGAGGAGCAACGATAGAAGTGCTGCTTTTAAATTGCTGTTATTATTACTTCTGCAGACAAAAAATGCGAAGAAAAATAATTTCACTATTGAATGTAAGTCAAATATCTCCTTCATGTGAATGTTAAATTATCTGCATAACTATCCTTGTTTTTGTTTTATCTATGAATTTGTAATATTAAAAATTTGGAAGACATCTTGAGTTAATCCTGGCAAAGCTCGTTGTAATGATTTTCAGCACTCTTTTTAAATCAATCAATTAAAATACTAAAAGATTTGTGCAAAATAACATTAACTCTACTGGTGAGACGAAGATGTTGAAACCAATAACTTCATTCGAAATTTACAGTCTTGAGACTGAAAGACCGAGATTGATTCTTTAGAGACCGAGGCGTGAGATTGAGAACTCTAACCTCTATTAGACAAAAAGTATGGTTCAGTAAGCGGCATAGAAACTGAATCCCTGAAAATGTCAATGCTCCAGCTGAAGGACATGAAAAAACTTCACATGGAATTTGTCAAAACTATTTCTTATCCATACCTTTGAAAATAGCCTTTTTTTTGCCATTCAGCGAGTAATCAAACGTTAAGTTTACAAAACGTTTCTACTTATGAATTGCCCGCTTCATGGCTGAGTTGTAACGTACGCCGCTAATAAGCGTTAGGGCTGAGGTTCAATCCGCTGGCGGCATTGTTGCAGACACTGTTTCAAAAAACGACATTCAATGGCGTTTGTGATGTTCATCATCTTGCTTTGTTCGTCGGACTACCTGGTAAGAGTTTTCCGGGTTTTCTCCCATACTATACGCGGAGTAGTTCCCCCTAAAAGTCCTCCCAGAAGGCACTGCCTTCCTTCTTCAACGACACGAAGCCAAGTCAGACTTTTACCTGCGTGTGTTCTGTCACAACAGAAGCTGTCTCCTTTCACTCCATACCTGAGAAGATTATTCATGGAATGCCCATCCAACACTGCAGGATACTGATGGTTAAACACACACTTAAAACTTGTTTATAATTCTAGAATGAATGGCTGAATTCAAGATGAATGATTCATTCGTGGTGAACACAAAAATTGATTAATTGTGTTTTTCAACAGTAGACAATAGTTTTGAAAGACAATTTCTAACAAATATGTAGTTAACTTAATAGTTATTTAATTTGATAATAGTTAATTTAATGTACATTTAAATGTAGTTAATTCTTGCTGCAATACCTCATCTGCAAATATTCTGCTACTTTTATGCACATATACTTTTTCATGTATCATTCTTCTTTAATGAGATCCTGGTGAGTTATCACTGAAGTTAAGGAAAATATTAACGAATTTCCTCCGTTTCTTAAGCATAACATTGCGTGAACAGTGATTTCCTCATTATTTGTACCTTGGTAATTGTTTACGAAGTAATGACTAATAATATGACAAAACTTTGAAAACACATGACAGATATATCACTACAAATGGAGAAACAATAAAATTCATTGCAGCTTAAAATTTAAAATGGTTTTATGATTTCTATTTAATTGGACAAGTCCCCTTTATCAATTTATTTTCGCAAATAATATTTTTACAAAGATACTTATTAGGTAATGAGTAGAATATAAAATTTGACTTCCTTTTTTGAAGCCGAGGTGAAGTAGTTTAAATAAAATCTGACGATTTTGAGAAATTGAAATTTTTAGCTACACTTACTGTAAGTATATGTCTAAAAATATTTTTCTTATGAATTTCATCTATATTTTTTAAATATTTTCTTTGTTAATTTTAAACCATATCTTCTTTACATTTCTAATCAGCTTCTTCATTTATTGTATAAAAACGAATTTGTTTATGTATATTTACTGGCATTTGTTAAAAGAATTAAAAATTCATCAAATAACATTTAAAATTAAACGTAAGCAGGTAACGCAAGTTACATTTTTTTATTATTTTAAATCCGTATTACTGATATATTTTTTTTTTCATTTTAATAAATATTTTGCATTATTTTTGTTTATTATATAAATCTGTATTTGTTTGTATACTTTAATTGTATTTATTAGAAATACTGAAACTATTTAATGCTAAAAAATATATCTTCAAATTTAAACACATTATGCATGTCACTAAAAATATATTTTATTGTTTTTAAACATTTGTGATACATTTTTGGTTTTTTTTAATCCACATCTATTCTAATTTTTATTTCTCTGAATCTTTAATTACTTTATGAATTTATATTTGTTAGTGCATTTTAATAGTATTTACTATTCTATAAACTATTCAAAATAATATTTAACACTGTTAAAGTATACCTTCAAAATTTAAGCAAATCTTGCTTGCCACTAAAGAGTTTTTTAATATTTTTAAACTACATTTTTAATACATGTTTTGTTTCTCTAAGTTTCTATTTCGCTGTATCTTTAATTATCTTATGTATTTAGATTTGTTAGTGCATTTTTATAATATTTGTTAGTGCATATTTATAATATTTGTTAGAAACTGTGAAAACTATTCAAAATAACATTTAATGTTTTAAAATATACCTTCAAAATTTAAGCAAATCTTGCTTGCCACTAAAGAGTTTTTTAATGTTTTTAAACTACATTTATAGTACGGTTTTTGTTTCTTTTTATTTCTATTTCGCTGTATCTTTAATTATCTTATGTATTTAGATTTGTTAGTGCATTTTTATAATATTTGTTAGTGCATTTTTATAATATTTGTTAGAAACTGTGAAAACTATTCAAAATAACATTTAATGTTTTAAATATACCTTCAAAATTTAAGCAAATCTTGCGTGCCACTAAAGAGTTTTTTTTTTATGTTTTTAAACTACATTTTTAATACATGTTTTGTTTATTTTAATTTTTATATCGCTGTATCTTTAATTTTTTTTTGGAGTTAGATTTGGTAGTGTATTTTATAGTATTTATTACAAACAGGGAAAATTATTCAAAAAAGCATTTAACGCTCTAAAATATGCTTTTAAACCTAATGCAGATCATGCATGTGTAAAAGTAGTTATTAATATTATTTTTATTATTGTTTTTTTATTATTTATTTATATTTTTGTCCTTTTTTCCGCTTTAACAGGATAATTGCTGTTAGAGGAAATTTTTGTATGAGCGTTTTTTACCTAATCCTTAAGGTTTTACGAGTATATTTTTCTTCTGTGCGCAGTAATTGCTATCGTTACTTATATTTCTAAAGGACTTTGATGCTAATTTTTCTTCAATGGATTGTTTTTTTTAAAGTATCTCTTAATGATACATTTGTTTAGTGAAGTTCTTGAGAGGAGTGACGTTTACCTTAGAAAGGTAGAATAGAGTATAAAACATGCGGAATCTTAGATTAACTGTTCAATATTCTCGTTTACATGTGGTAAATATTTGTGCCCAGAAGAGATTTAAAAAATTTAGGAGTATTTGATGCAGAATTACCTTCGAATAAATCAAGTGAGTTCAATTTTTTTTTCTTCAGTACCGCATGCTGTTTTTGCTGTTTATATATATATATATAATGTTTTTGCTGTTGTTTTTGCTGTTTATATATATTATTTTATTTATATATATATATATATATATATCTTTTTATATATATATATATATATATATATATATATATATATATATATATATATATATATATATATATATATATATATATATATATATATATATATATATATATATATATATATATATATATATATATATATATATGTATATATATATATATATATATATATATATATATATATATATGGTTGAGTGGCTAGCGCTCTGGTACTCGGTCCCACAGGCTTCAGATTCGAATCTCGGCGGTGTCATGGATATTTGTAGTCGTTCGGAAACCACTTTAAACCTTAGGTCCCGATCTAATATGATCGCAGAGAGCTGTGGGAATAGTGTTATATTCGTAGTTACGCCATGTTATACTTAACCTTATACTCGTAGCATATCTTCAAGCTACCCATGCCCCCTGGGTAGTGATAAATGAGTAACAGCGGGGCAGTCCTTGCTTTATGGCATAAAGAATAACTGTCATATTGAATAACTGTCTCTCTCTCTCTCTCTGTATATATATATATATATATATATATATATATATGCGTGCGTGTGACTCGCTTATTATACAACATGTGAGGTTCAATGAACTGTTACTGCCGCTCCCATTACCCTTATCCCCTACGAGACATTCTTGGCACCCTGCGCTATATCATATTTCTCACATCCAAGAAGGAAGGATCGGAACCAAAGGGCCAAACGAGGACAAACCGCGCTAAGAGAAGGACCATGCGTGGATCTCATTTGTAGAGAAAATTCTTTTAACTGTACAAATTAAAATTGTAAATATGGACCACCGTCGCTTTGTTTTCTTCTATCAAACGTAACTAAGGAAACAGCATAAATAAAGAATACGATACAATATATAACAAGTTACATAAAAAAAAAAAAAAATTTAAATCAATTCCGACTTTTTTTTCACTATATTGCACTATATATATAAGTCCTTTTTAAATAATTTTCATTCCTTTTTTTAAGTTTATCTGGCGCCCTCTATTGGTAGATATATGCAACTTAAATCTAAAAAAAAACTAAAATTAATTAATTAAATTTAATGGATGAATTATTATTTGAAAAAAACTGTAGTATCCAGTGTCATCCACTACAAGTTCAAAAAAAAAATGCACTTGAACGTGAGTGGAGGAATAAAAAGTATTTTATTGAACAAGATGTATATAGGGAGTGTGTGAACTAATAGAAGGAATTGAATAAAGTCGAAATTGAAAAAGCCATCCTAACAACTATGACCTGTATGATAATTTTTGAAAAGGAAAAACTTACCTGTTTCTTTCAATATGCAAGTGTACTTAGTGGAAAAAGAGGGTTGAAGATCATATAGATCTTATATGTAGGGGACAGAGGTGTAGAAGAGTATGTTATTAAGTAAAATTGCTGAATCTATTATTTACAATAAATTGAATTATTTCGTCTCTGATAACAACATTCTAAATTCTGAGTAATTTATTTTCATAAAAACGTTTCCACTATTCAATATATCAATAGAATATATCACAGAAGGCAATGCGTTTCCTTGATATTCAGAAAAATTTCTATAGAGTTTGAATAACCGGATTAATTTCTAAGCATATATATATATATTTTTAAATCTCCTTCCTATACTAAGAAATCAATTAAAATCTTTATGGCAGAAAATTTACTGTTCAAATTATTAAAATCATCTCTATCTTTAAATTAATTTCAGCAGGTACTTTTCAGGCTAGCAAAATCTCCCCCTTATTCGACTAATCTTAACCGCTGACTAACCTTAAAGTTTTTATTACAATTTGTGCTGATGACAAGGTTATTCTTTGTATTAAATATAACATTAATTTTCTTACTACTGCCCTTGATAATCATCTAAAAGTTCTTAATAACTAATTCGACAAATGGAAAATTGTATTGAATGTTGAAAAAACTTAGGCAGTATTATTCCTTGGAAAAACAACACTAAATATTTAGGCATTTATTTTGATCAACACCTAACTTGGAGAAATCACTTCGAATGCACTAAAACTAAACCCCTCATGGCCATTAGAAAAATCTTTCCTCTCATTAATAGAAGTTCTTAATGAGTAGAAAAGTAAAATTCTTTCATACACGGCTATTCTTCATCCAGTTATAACTTATGCCTGTCCAGTCTGGTCATAGGCCACTAAATCTAATTTAAATATCATCGAAATACTTCAAAACATTACTCCGGCAAATCACATCTGGTAAATGGAATTCAGCATTCCAAGTCCTCTTGAAGACTTCCTTAAACAAATTTCTGAAAAATTCTTTAATGCCATAGAAAACCACTAAACACAGCAATCCACTCAAAAATTAAAATGTATTATCCTAATATTTCTATTAAATGACGGCATATATTTTTAATTTAGTCATTTATTTTCTTAATCTTTTCCTTCTGTTTTTGTTTAAATTATTACTTTAATTAGACTGGGGAATACTTATGTTTCTACTCTGCAAATTGGAATCAATAGTCGTCAAGATATTTAACGACTATTGATTCCAATTGACTATTTACTATTTGACGACTAACATTACTCCGGCAAATCACATCTGGTAAATGGTTCACGAGGAATTCAGAAATCCAAGTCCTCTTGAAGACTTCCTTAAACAAGCTTCTGAAAAAATCTTTAATGCCGTAGAAAACCACTAAACACTGCAATCCACTCAAAAATTAAAATGTATTATCCTAATATTGTTATTAAATGACAGCATAGAACTTTAATTTAGTCATTTATTTTCTTAATCTTTTCCTTCTGTTTTTGTGTTTAAATTATTACTTTATTAGTTAAATTTACTCTTATTCTGGGGAATTATCTTTAAGTCGATTGTTTTGCTGTCATAATTATGCTGGAGATGAGGAACCTCGGGGCTAGGAAGCTCCAAAAAATAAAATACAAGAGCATGACACAACAAGTTGTCCGCCTACTTGTCAACAAGGTCAAGATCAAAAGTATAATTAGATTGGGGAATGCTTATGTTTTTACTCTGCAAATTGGAATCAATAGTCGTCAAGATATTTGCTAGTCAAGATCAAAAGAAAACTGAAGGGAGTATGTTATACAGCGACGGAATTATTACTATTATATTTTTCAACTGTCAGACTACGCAAAAAACCATGAACAATTATAAGAAAAGAAATCTGAAGGGAATGCTTATGAATTTTACTGTTATATTTTTCAACTGTCAGACTGAACAATTATTAAGAAAGAAATCTGAAGGGAGTATGGACGGAATTATTCTGTTATATTTTTCAACTGTCAGTAAAAAACCACGAACAATTATTAAGAAAGAAATCTGAAGGGAGTATGTTATAAAGCGACGGAATTATTACTGTTATATTTTTCAACTGTCAGACATAAAAACCATGAACAATTATTAAGAAAGAAAACTGAAGGGAGTATGTTATAAAGCGACGGAATTATTACTGTTATATTTTTCAACTGTCAGACTACATAAAAACCACGAACAATTATTATGAAAGAAAACTGAAGGGAGTATGTTATAAAGCGACGGAATTATTACTGTTATATTTTTCAACTGTCAGACTACGTAAAATGAACCTGAAGGAGTATGTTATAAAGCGACGGAATTATTACTGTTATATTTTTCAACTGTCAGACTACGTAAAAACCAAACAATTATTATGAAAGAAAACTGAAGGGAGTATGTTATAAAGCGACGGAATTATTACTGTTATATTTTTCAACTGTCAGACTACGTAAAAACCATGAACAATTATTATGAAAGAAAACTGAAGGGAGTATGTTATAAAGCGACGGAATTATTACTGTTATATTTTTCAACTGTCAGACTACGTAAAAACCATGAACAATTATTATGAAAGAAAACTGAAGGGAGTATGTTATAAAAGCGACGGAATTATTACTGTTATATTTTTCAACTGTCAGACTACGTAAAAACCATGAACAATTATTATGAAAGAAAACTGAAGGGAGTATGTTATAAAGCGACGGAATTATTACTGTTATATTTTTCAAATAAAGTAGAAAAAAAATTCTCTGTCATGAGCTCTTAATTGCTCCATGTAATATAAAAGCTTTTACAGTAGAGAAAAAAAAATGTATAAAAATTAGCGAAGGAAAAAAGAATGAATTGAAATAAACTAACTATAAGCACCACTAGTAATAAATATAAACAAATTTTATATTTATTAATACATACCGTAGTCATGTGCGACTCTTCTTCATTATAATCTTCAAATAATCTTCCTCTTCAACGCGTTCTCTGCCTTCTTTGAACTGCTTATACTACCTTTAAACATTTCTTTTCGATATAGGAATGCTCATCGAATGACTTCTGCCGCATTCTATACGTTTCCTCAAACAAAAATTTAATGCAAGTTCTTTTCTCAATTAATTCAGACATTTCAAAAATCGCCGGAATCAGTTTTAGTGTCTCACAAAGCCAGCGTAACTCATGCACTAATGAATAATTTGACGTCAAATTTCACACAGATATCAAGGACAGTGCCAGTAACCTAAAAAAAAAAAAAAAATAAATTCCATAAGTCCCAGAATTTTAAATTGAAAATTGGTCTTACTTTTTGGACACAGTAGTATATTATGTAATTTTAACTTAATTAAAAATTACTTTTAAATTATTTATACAATTTTGTTATAATGCAATTATGCTGATTTAATAATTTCTTTGTACATGAAATTCTTCAGAAATACCAAACACTGGTTTTTTTTTTTCAAGAAAAAAAATTTATTAAAGCTAGAGATTTTTAAAAAAATGTTGAATTAAAACAAACAACAAAAGATCTGCCGATCAATTGTGAATAGAGCACTAAGTAAAATACATTTTCATCATCTTCACGGCAACTTCTGAACTAGATTTTTCTATCTGCTTTTCGTGGTTCTTCATAGTACTCATTAAATGATATCGGAATTTTGTAAAAAAATTTTTTTTTTTTTTTTTTGCTGGGAGCTTTCAAAGATAATAACCATCTGATACTCTTCCAGTTTATGTTGCTTTGTAGTTTATAAAAGAACCAATATTACCAAACAACTCATACAGCCTGTCTCACATCGCAGAATTATCTAAAATTTTAATCTTTTAGTAGTATACATTTAAGCAATTTTTATGGAATACATATTTTAAATTATGATTTAGATACATTAAACATCTTAAAGAATAGATAAATATAAAGTATTAAAAAAGTGTAGTTACTTATAGAACTATAAAACATTTTGTAACAAAATAAAAGGTCCAATATTTGATGGAAAACTATTTTATAAATTGACTAAGAAAAAAAATTATTAGCAATAACTATGCTTTCTCATACACAGTGGCAAGTGGCCCTTTGGAGTTATGATAAATAGTCAGTGATTTTGAGTCTCTCATCCGCAAGGAAGTACAGTACAACCAGCTCTTTCACTGAAAAACGTTAAGTATATAGTCTCTCCTCCCGAGAGTAAATATTTTTAGCGCATCCCGGCGCATAGCCGAGTTTCGTGTTTTCAACTTAGAAGTGGAATTTTTCCACGAATCTATAATTATCAGTCTTTAAATGTGTTAAATATTATATGTCTATAATTGTATGGGGGTGAGTTTGTGCTTGTGTGTAAATAAAGCTGTGAGTTCTCCAACCTGTGTCTCAAGTATCTCAACCCAACCATGCCCAGTTACAATCTAGTTGCCTAATCTGCCCACTACTATACTAAAATTTTTAGGACCTGAGTCAGACTTTTAAAAATATTGAGACTAAAAGCTAGAAAAGCCTTTGTTCATTTATGAAAATTAATATTTGTATGTTTTGAAAAATGAAAAATGTATGAGTTTGTTATGAAAAATAGGCATTTCAATATATTATCAATAACTTTTTTTTTCTAGAATTGGATTTATATCAATTCTAAAATTTTTCTTAGATGTTCTTAATTATTTTTAGCTTTTAAACAACTAAAATACGTAAATACTTTTCATTGTAGATTTATTCCTGATTGAGTAAAATAAATATGCAGCTGAAATATGATCTGTATACTCCCAACTTTGTCAACGATAATCTTGCATCAGTTGTATTGCTTCATTCAATGTGTGAAACTAAGAAGACGTGGATGAAAATAGCTCCAGACATCGCAAAATGCACAGGAAGAAAAGTAAAACTTTTGTTTGTTTTTTTATTCGATATTTACAGACATAAATGGCAACTTTTTTGAAATTGTATTTAAGATGTTGCATATTAACAGAAAAAATAATAATTTCCTTAAAAATTATTGTTTTAAATGGAATTTCGAAGAATAATATGTTTCATATAAATACGAAAAATCAATCTTTAAATATTTCGATGATTGGCCCCAATGGTATCAAAAGTTGATGTCATTGGGTGCATATCCTCAATACCCAAATGGTATGATGGTATATATCAAACCATTTATACCATACCATATATATCACCAGTATATACCATACCAACAATAGCCAAATGGTATTGAAAGTTAATAGAAAGACTTAGATCTAATGTAATGGTAGCGCTGTTGTGATCAGAAAAGGGAAAAATTCCTTCTTATAGAAAGAAAAATTACCAACGATTTTCACAAAGTATTTAAGCGTCCCTCACCTGCAGTGAATTGTTGTAAGTTTTCAGTATTTTCTCCCACAAGATACACAAAGGCAAGGCAATATCATGTTCTCTCTTCATCGCCCATAAGTGGGCTGTTCATGGTATACTAATTGGAACACAGCATCTACCAATACACAAAGAAAAAAAGCTTTCTACTAAAAATATCTATGGAAAAACTTAAATACTAATCAAACCATCGGTATCTAAACAATAAATGCATAAAATAACTGTTTTAATTTGCATAAAAGTCTAAAAATCCATTTTTATCAATCGCTATAAGTGTTATTAAGTGGCCCATTAATAAATAGCAAATGTGTTAGTAATCGGTAAAAGATTCCTTTCCATGGCATTAAAAGTTGCCATGTAAATGTATTATTTTTACATAGCAACATTTAAGGGACTAATTACGAATAAGCGAAATCTTCATCAGCAAACCTATAGTATATTATAGTTATCATGCCATATCAACCATCAATACAAAAAAAAAAATGAAGATAATCGAATTTATCTAAAAGTAAATTGAGCAAAATGATTGATTGTCATCAAAAATTCAGAATTTGAAAAAATTCAATTTTTATTCAAAGCATGAACTAATTTTCTGAATCGATAGCTGTAATTAACAATGTATTATATAGGATATACGATTGAACTGTTAATAAAAAATGCTTGGGAATTAACACGTTTATCATAACTCATACGTATTTACGTTCATAACTCATGAACGTATACTAATGTATACAAAATGCATAAGTATAGTAATGCCTGAATTATAAACGTATATGCATCATACTTATGCATGCAAAATTTAACACAAGTATTGCAAACCCTCCCAAATGTTTCACTAATTTAGAAATCTCAATTATATGTCTATAGTTAAAAATCATGGTTATAGATAAAATCATTTTCCTTTGGTTGAGATTTATTTTCCATTATTTTGCAAAAGTTTGACGTCGATAAATTAGATATAATTTACATTGAAAGCCATGGAAGAACTTGAAGCACAGAGTAAAGAGAATATGCTTCTGATTGGTTGAGGCAGGGGTCTAAAACTTTCCAGCCTTAAGGCCATACTGTTTACTCCAATAAGTACCAAGGGCCAAATCCGTTTTAATTTTTCTGCCATTATCTATAATTTCTAGACCAGTCGCTGACCGTACGAGCTCTGAGCGAGCATACACTTGCTAACTACAAAGTATTGTCAGTGAAAAATCATAATTACATAAATCTCATTAGTATTTTTTAGCTTTTCCGTTCCCTGATGGACTTTCAGGATAAAAATCATATGTTTGATTCAGGATATATACATTCAAACATCGATATACATACATATGCGATACTCTTTACCCCAACATAATTACCGAGGGTAACTGCGGGATGTTCACTAGTTTATAATGTTAGTGGGATTCATTTCAATTATTTGTTAGTTGTTACGCTTAAGTTAAATTTTGTGCTTGTTATGCTTGTCATTAAGCTTTACCTAGCAAGTAAATAAAACTGAGTTATTATCATTCTGTATTTTTTTATCCAACTTATTACAGCAACAATAAGTTATTCGCTGTCGCGGGCCGGATTGAGGACACTGGCGGGCCGGATTTGGCCCTCGGGCAGTAGCTTGGAGATCCCTGGGTTAAGGAAACGACAAATCGGTTACATAAACGCTTAGTATCCGGTGTCAGCCTACCTTATGTATTATAAGTTTTAAATCCTATAAAAAAAGATATTTTCCGAACAAACTATCTGCATTGTGAACTTAAAAGAAAAAAATTTAACATGTCTGATTACTGTACTTGTTTTCAGGTATACGCCATAGACGCTAGAAATCACGGTGAAAGTCCATGGTGTGATAAGTACACCATAGATGCTATGGTGGAAGACTTAGAAGAATTCTTACATCAGCACAAAATAACAAAAGTAATTCTTGTGGGACACAGTATGGGTGGAAAAGTGGCCATTTCATTTGCTTTCAAAAGGGTAATAATGCTTTGATAGAAAAAATTATTCGTAAGCTTTTTATATTTAACAATGATCTTCTACTTTAATTCTTTCTTTAAATACACTTTAAGTGATTAATAAATTAAATTTTGATACATTTTAATAAAAAGGTAATTTGTGAAATTACAAAGAATCTTGTTTTGTAATGATGTCTTGTTTTTTGAATTGTAAAGAATCTTTTTATGATGCTTTCTCTAAATAAACGTGTTAATTTTATAAACAAATTATAAATTAATAAGATAACAAGATAGTTAATTATCTGGTATTAATAAGAAATATTGGTATTAAACACTATTTTGTAACATATTGTAATTTTTAATTTAAATTATTATTAATATCATGAATCTAGTTTATTATTGACGACGATTTGCCAGATTGTCGGAGAACCTTGGTTGCTTAGCAACCTCTATCTCCTGCTTTGTGAGTGAGGGAAGTTTCTTAAGCTTTAAGCCCATTGATTAGATAGAAAAAAAAGTAATATAAGTATATTAATAATTTATTTAAAAATTAATTGTTCGAATTTTTTATTAATTAATATAAAAATATA
Organism: Caerostris darwini; assembly: GCA_021605075.1. Classification (NCBI taxonomy): domain Eukaryota; kingdom Metazoa; phylum Arthropoda; class Arachnida; order Araneae; family Araneidae; genus Caerostris; species Caerostris darwini. The sequence goes on from BPLQ01001323.1 coordinate 129,573, forward strand.
TACATATATAATTTTTTTATATTATTATTATAATTTCAAGAAATTATTGATTATTGGTTATTACGCTCACTTTTATAGTAAATATTGATTATTATCAATTCACTTCATTATTTTTTAATGTTCACATTTAATATATTAAATAGGACTACTAAAACAATAAATAAATGAGGATTATGTTAATTTTTTGATAAAATACTTATTTATTTCCAGCCCGAAATGATGGAGAAACTAATCATTGAAGATTCTACACCTAAAAATTTCATTAGTGGAGGAGGAAAACACGTGACAATTGGCTTGAATTTGGCGAAGGAAATTCATAATTTAATGCCTTCTGGTATGGCCAAGAAAGAAACGGAAGAATTCATACGAGACTTCCTCAAACCATTTGTCGAAGATGTAAGTCAATATTTGGTTTTAAAACTTGAATGAATTTCTAAATTTACTGAGTGAAATACGATGTGAAATTATTTTCAGACCGAAACTTGTCTAATATGCAGGGGGTTATCAAAATAATGGAAACACTTGCGAATAAAAGTGACATTTTCGAATACGCTTCGTAAGCATTAAAAATATAGTAATAGCTACCATTTTTTTAAAATAGAAATGTATATATTCTGATAGTATGTGGTAGCTTTATTGTAGCATCTTGAATTGGGATATCTCAAACAAGTGCAGCAAAAGTGACCGCAGAGCTCAATCAAATCTGGATTCTCCAGTGTCAATCATTACAATTAGAAGGCACTTTCATAAACAGGATATTTACGCCAGAGCAGCAATTCCCAAGCCTCTTGTAATGCCAAACGTCGTCTACAGTGGTGCCACACTCACAAAACCTGGTCGATTGATAAGTGGAAGAAAGTAATATGGTCTGACGAATTTTCTTTCACACTTTTCCCTACAACAGGACGGGTGTACGTTTGGAGGGCACCTGCACAAGCGTATGATCGTGATTGTCTCCTTCCAACTGTCAAGCATGGAAATGCATCTGTCATGATATGGGAAGCCGCGTCATGGTTTTCTGCTGAACCAATGGTAACCCTGAAAAGGCAGGATCACTGGGGAGAAATATAGAAAATCCATCCCATCCTATGGTGCAAACTTTGTTTCCTGAAGGAGATGGAATTTTCCAGGATGATAATGCACCCATCCATGCAGCAGGACTTGTCCAATCATGGTTCGATGAACATGGATAAAGTTAAACTTTGACGAACCTTGGGCGGCACGGTCACCCGACCTCAATATCCTTGAACCGTTATGGTCTATTTTAGAGCTTTCAATACGGAACCCATATTCTCCACCGGCATCTCTCCCAGAACTTTAACAATATCTCCATGAAAAATGGTACAATATTCCTCTAAACACTATTCGGCACTTGTATGAATAGATTCCTTGGCGAATCCTAGATGTATTACATGCCAAAGCCGGTCCTACACCACACTAATAAAGGATTCTTTATAAACCTACGGTGTTTCCATTATTTAAAAAACCCTGTATACGAAGACGGAGGTTTAATGGGCTGAAATGAAATTTTTTATTTTTATTTTTAGGGATTTTTGCGATTAGACGCGTTCGGTGCAGTTTGAAACTAAGAAGATGTGAAATTATGATAGTTACAGTAAAATATTTAAAATGTACTCGTATTATAATCAATTTTATATTAAATGTAAATATATGGTTCTAGTGATAATCGTTGGTATCGTAATAAAGGATGCACTTTTTAACTTCCTTGGAGTGGATGAAAATCTTATTCACACTATAATTAGAGTATCTCAAAGTTTTTTCAAGATATTATCTCGAATAACTTTCACAAATTTTGTTTACTACACATAGCTTAATATGTGGTAAATCTCATATATGATCGTAATTTCAAATTTGTTTTAATAAGATAAATCAGGAGTTAAAGTTTGAAATGTTTGTATATGGAATTTAAATGTTTAGGTTGAATTGTCACTGAAAATAATGATTTTATGTCAGAGATTATACAAAGGTTAAATACAGAAAATTGCAGTTTCTTTGCTTTTAAAAAATTAATAAGTTCTAAAATAATAACACGAAAAACGGAGCTCAGGGTATATAAAACTTTAATTAGACCACCAGTTATTTTTGGAGTCCTGGGCCTTAACTCAAAAACAGAACTCATTGATAACCTGGCAGAGGAAGATCTTTAAAAGCTATATTTGGACCTATCAGAGAGGATGATGTTTGGAGAAGGCGTACAATCATGAAATTGCAAAATTGTTTGGTAAAAAGGATATTATAAATTATATAAAGTCAAAGAGAATTCAATGGGTAGAACACATAGAGAGAATGGTCGATAGCAGAGGCACAGATAAGATTGATTTTCAAGAAGTGCCAGGACCAAAGAAAAAAAGGGAGGGCCAAAAAAGAAAAGGATTGTGTATTTTCCACTTTTGTATTTCCTTTCCATTAGAAATAAAAACATGTCTGACTAATAATAACTTTGCTTAGGTGATATTCATTGCTTACAATATTTTGATGAGCAAGATTAGCAAGATTGATCTAAGCAAGATTAGAGTATAGGTTCATTTTTTTTATCGTATTAACACCATAGAATCTTTGATTATGTTTTTTTGCTCATAAAGCTGTAAAATATTTACAAAATTTTGAATTACCTTATTATATATATATATATATCATCAAAAATATTTGCGAAACATGCAATACAAAAGTATGCATATTAGCAGATCCCAAATGAAATAGATTGCAGTTCATTAGAATATCATCGAAGACGTTTAATGACAAGACCCTTGAGTGCTCTAAATGCAAATATAAAATCACTGGATCATTCATCTAGTGTCCATATCATAATTAGCAATTCATTGTGCATTCAAATGTGCATATAATAATAATAGGCTAATTATAATAAATATTTTATCTCTAAAGTTAATCAAAAGTAGGACATGTGATTCAAAAAGAGACACGCCAAAATCAATCTCCAATTTTTAGAATCAGTTGATATTCTCAGATGAGAGTAATTTTAACATCTTTGAATTAATGGAATACAAATAATGTGACAATCGAAAAATACTTCTAACTTTGCGTTCTGCTATTGAAAATGGAGTCCAGAGTATACTTATTTCATTCTTTAATTGCATAAGTAAAATTGTGCAATATTTTATCCTATTTTTTTTACCTGTAATTAAATAAGTATATTGTCTAAATATTGTTATAGCTCAGAGTACCAGAAGAAATCGTAATGACTTATGATTTTGATTTATTACCTTTGAAATGGGATGGGAACACCTTCAACATAGATCTGAATATTGACGTCATAGCTGATGCCATGATAAACAACCAATTACAGCAGAATCTTTCAGGAACATTTGATAAACCAGTTCTACTTATATACGGATCCAATTCCCATTTTAAAATGTAAGTTTTTTTTAAATGGCTGATTTTCGTAAATGTGCCACAATATTTTGCATGATAGATTTTTGCTCAGAATATTTTGCATGATTTTCGTAAAACAAACTGGAATTTTTGAATTCTGTTTGAGAATTTCTATGATATATTTTTAAAAATATTTACATTGTTATTGGCAGAATAGATAACATAAATGTTTATTTTTAATTATAGGTATCTTTTTCTATATAATTAATTATTACAAAGAACATTAGACCAAACTTTATCAACTTCAAATTTTCTATCTTCACAGTACACGCTTGCTAATTAATTTTTAAAGTGAACCTTTATGTTTTAAATTGCATTTCATTAAGTTATACGAGGGAAACTCAACGATGCATTCCTGAAAAATGGTTAGGTGTGACCTCTACTTCAATTTCAGCTGTAACAAAAGACGCTTACGAATATAGATTTTGTAAGCTTCCAATCAAAATTATATTGAGTTTTCCAACAACTTAAACATTTCCAATCACAAGTGGCTGAATCCTTTAGAAAATTAATACAATTCAAAAAACATCCATGCAGAAAAATACTTTGGTTTCTAAAAATTATGAAGTAATAAAAAAAACTACGATTGTTAAATTTCTATTCGTTAGAATTTAATGAAATTTGATAAAAAATATTAATAAAAAAGTGAAGAATCATGTGTAAAGGGAACATACCTTCATTGAATTGTTTTCCAATTGACATATGTGCTTGCCCACTTAAATCATTTATTATTGGGGCATGGTGTGTGACATCTTGCATGGTGGACACCTTGCATATATTTCTCATTAATGAAACCTACCGCTCTTAGTTGATTTAGATGGCCACCTTCTAGTGGCTACTAAAGAAGTTCTGGGATGGATTGGTGTAGCTGTTCTATGCCTTTTGTAATTAGCTGCAAATATTGATCACCTGCCTGGCTTGTAGTTCTAGATCTTCCACGGCTGAGCCTTCTAGAACCGTATCGTGTTCTCATAAATGCATTTCGAAGTTTATGAGTTACAGGAGGCCTAACACTCCACCATCTTGATACATTATATTGGTATAGCGGTTCCAAGCCTCTTGAAGTTTGCAAGTAGGGATCATCTGCCGGACTTGTAGTTCTAGGTCTTCCACAGCTGTACCTTCTAGATGCTGATCTTGTTCACAGAAATACATTCCAAAGCTTATAAATTACAGACGGCCTCACATTCTACCATCTTGTTGCATAATATTGTCTGTGCATTGTTTCTATTTGTCCAATGGCTCGTCATCATAATTCTTCCAATAAATTATCTTGAGTACTCACTCATAAGTATCATGCCTGCTTCGAAATTTCCCTTCATTTACTTGCATCAAAAGCAGATTATTGTAAAACTTGTTTTATTCCATGTGCAACAGCTCCACTAATTTCCTAACATATTATGACAGGGCATTGATTTTTTTTGTGTGTTCGTAATTTTTATAAAAAGTTACTTACTTCTGGAACTTCTATTATAATTTTTCTGATATTGTCTTAATTTTTTGGAAAACAATGTAGTTCCTAGAATATCGCTAAAATTTCTTTCACTATAAAGCTACAAAATTAGCATCATATTGAATTAATTGATCAAATGAAAATTATATCAGTTGAAAGCAAAGCGAGTGCTGCATTCATTTTCAATGAACAATTTTAGTCGATTAAATAATCCCAAATTAACTTTTTTTTTAAATATTTAAAATGTAAATTAATGCTTAAATATTTAAAACTTTTTTTAATTTTTATTTTTATTCATTAGAAAAAAAAATGCATGTGGAATATTTTAATATTTAAAAAATATTCCACAAATAAATAACTAAATATTTTTTTATAATATAATACCATGTAGATATTTATTATGTAATGAAATACATCTATATATTTTCAGCGGAACAGACCCGGTGTTCTTAAAATACTTTCCACAAACAATCAAAGTTGAATTTGAAAATGGTGGACATTTCATACATCAAGCTTTCCCAAATGAATTCAAAAGAGAAGTGATGAATTTCATCAATAGAAATAAAACAGGCAAAGCGAAATACTAGAAAAAGAAAAGTAAATAATTCGCAATTTATTATAACCAAGTTCCTCAGAATATTTTGCATGAAATTCTTTGCAAACTGTATGTTAACAGGTCTTATATTATCATATTTTATGATTATGAACTTCCTTTTTTAACTTGCTTTTATGTTATCACTTGTTAACAATATTGTTTTTGTGTAACGAATGTATATCCAACATTTTGAACGTACTTATGTCATGCAATTTGCTTTCCTATGCGCTGTATAGTAATTTTAACGTTTCTGTTTTCATCTGACCTTTGTATAAATTAATCACAAATGAATTCTAGAATAATAAAAATTTATAAAAGGTGACTAAAAGATTTAATTATAGATTTTAATAACCATCTTTCAAAAAAATTTTTAAAAAATATTTAAAATATAACCAAATTTAATTATTAAAGTTTTCATTTATTTGTTATTGCATCACTTTTATTTATTTTCATTTATTTATTATATCACTTTTTTATTTTAGTCACCAAAGATATAAATTAATCTCATTATTATTAATTATCAAAGATAACATATTTCCTAAAAAACAAAGAAATTATAAGATGATTTGTTTTGCTTAATTATTTCTCACCATCTGAGAGAGAAATTTTGGTGTTTTATAAAAATAAAATGGGATTATATCTATTGATTTGACCATTCTGTGTAAGATATATTAATTATTGTAAAGTAGGATAATTTCAACCAAATTAAACAATATTTGGGAATTAATAAAATGTGAAACTCTGGAGTATTTCATAGAATGTAAAATTAAAAAAAAAATACTATGATAAATTTACTAAAACATTTCAGTAAAATAACTATAATCTAATTCCAATTAACAAACAATTAAAGATTTAATTCACAACAAAGTTATCTCATTATTATTATTATGTATTATTTATGTAGAATAAATGTCATCAAATCGCACATTATCTGAAAGGTTAGGTCAATTTGCCACAATCTTATAAGACCTATATTTGTTTATAAATTCCCCTTATATTTATATATGACAAGATCTCTTATTATTTCTAATTATGTTTAACAACAACAAAACCCCCACGTATTTCATATCCTATCAGAGATTGCAAGTAAAAGTTTTTCAATTGAAATAATTATTAATAATCATATCTTTATACATATAATTCTTCTTACACTCATGTCCAAAAATTAAGGATAATTCAGAATCACACAGAAATTGAACTCTAAAATAAAAATTTCACCTGTAGAATTATCACACACATCTTGAAGAAGAATATGCAAATTACAGGAAACCACCAGATGGCGCGGATAGTACGTCACAATGACGAGAGTGTAAGAGAGGGGTATATAAAGAATGGTGGCAAAAAAGTAAAATTGTTCACAAGCGCTTTAAAAGCCTTTCAGTGCAATAACCGCATAGTTATGGCACAAAGGAAGCATTTGGATGATTTTTTACGTGGTAGAATTATCGGACGACTAGAATGTGGACGTACCCAGCTGGAAGTATCCGAGGAACTTGGAATCGCCCAGAGTGTCATCTCCATTCTTTGGCAACGATTTCAAGATGATGGTAATGTGAGTAGATGTTACAGCACAGGTCGCCCCCGAGTTACAACGCCGAATGAGGACCGGTATTTAGCAGTTACTGCCAAAAGAAACAGACGCAGCACAGCATCAGACCTGCCTCGTCAGCTCTCTTCAGCTACCGGTACGACAGTTTCAAGGCAGACCGTGTACAGACGCTTGGGGCACATTGGTCTATATGCTCGTAGGCCTGTCAGATGTGTTCCACTTACCGCAACTCACTGTCGCCTGCGATTAACCTGGAGTAGAGAGCATGCATTGTGGACACCGCAACAGTGGTCTTGTGTGATGTTTTCCGACGAGTCCAGGTTTAGTTTGCAGTCTGATTCTCGCCGGACTTTCATATGGAGAGCGCCAGGTACCCGTTACCACCAAGAGAACACCATTGAACGACACCGTTACGGTGGTGCAGGATGGCTCGTTTGGGGAGGAATTATTCTTGGTTCCAGAACTGACCTGCATGTTCAGAGTGTAACGATGACAGGTCACATCTATCGGGATGTCATTCTGGAACAACATGTACGTTTGTTTCGGGGCGCCATGGGTGCTGAATTTCTGTTTATGGATGACAACGCCCGTCCTCGCCGTGCAAACATTGTAGACGAATGCCTTCAATTGGAGGATGTCACTCGTATGGATTGGCCAGCATACTCACCGGACTTGAATCCAACAGAGCATGTGGGGAATATGCTTGGCCGATGAATTGCAGCCCGCCAGCCCCCTCCCTCCTGTCAACCGGAACTTCGGAGGGCATTGCTTGATGAGTGGTGTAATATTCCCCAAGATCAGATTGATCTTTCCGTAGATGTGCACCCAACACTGAAATCTGGTTAACTCGGGAAGGCCAGTGGCACGCCTGCGGCGTTCAAGTTCAAGATCAGATTGATAATTTGATACTCAGCATGCCTAGGCGTTGTAAGGCCTGTATTGCATCGTCCGGGAGACATACTCCATATTAACCATCATACTAACCATGTTATACTGTTTTTTTGTAAATACGTTTTTTTTTTTTTTGAAATTTGCTCTAGGGAGTAAAAATCGCAATTTTTATTAATTATGTCAAACATATAGCATCTTTTTTGCTCTTTACCTTTTGTTTAATAAATAGACTTTACAAATAAGTCAAATTTGTTTTGTTTCTGTCTCTTTCTTTGCCTGAACTTCATTATCCTTAATTTATGGACATGAGTGTACATGTGTTTGTCACAGAACTCCTCCTAAATGGCTGGGCAGATTTTGGTGAAATTTTTTTGTGTGTGTTTGACAAAAATGGAGAATGTTTTTATGATATCTCCTTTGTTGTAAGTCGCCACCAGATGATGGTGCTACAGTATTTCAACTTCTATACCGTTCAAGCAATCGCTATGAAAATTGGTAATAATATGTATTCGAGTATGAAAAATATGTTTGTGCTATCCACTTTATCGTTACTTGCCACCAGAGAGTGCTGCAGCATTTCATCTTATATGCCTTTCAAATGAAAATTATTATGCACATATATTGGAACATAGAGAATATATTCGAGATACGTAATTTTCTACAATTTTTGGCAATTACAATGTATGCCGGGTTCTGCTAGTAATAATATATATTGAAAATATCGCTTAAAGAAGAACAAATATTAAACAAACAACAACATAAGACTTTTTTTGCTCTAAAGTAAATAAATAAAAATGAACAGAATAAAATACATATGTTTAAGGGTAAAATAAGTTAATAAGAATTTTCAAATACCTAACTTCAAATATAGCAATTTTTAACTTGTTCAATTATTCAATTTTACTCATTAGATCTGTTTTCTATAATTCATTTTCTGATTATAATTTGGTAAATATTATTATAGTAGACATTAAATAAGTTAATTCGAAAAATCTGAACAATCAGAATTTATAAGACTAAGAATATTTTCAGTAGGCATTGAAATATTTGAAGCTGTAAAACAAATTTATTTTTCCGCTTAATTAATTTTATTTAAAATCAAATACAACCAAAAAAATAAAAAAAATCTTGTTACTTTGATTTTACTTTATTTAAAAAATTTGAAAAAATATGTTAAGGTAAAAAAAAAACGATCGCAATATTTAAAAATATATATGTATATTTATTATAAAAACCTAAAATATTTAGAATAAGTTATATTTTTACATATATATTTTTTAATTTACCTCTAAATTAAAATTAAAAATGTGATACAAAAAAAGGGTTTAATAAATATTATAGAGAATTTTTTTACAATCGAAAATAAATGTATATTTGTTTGCAATAAATGCCTCAATTTTTATCTGAATTACAATCATTTGAACAAAATGGGCGAAAATACAATCCTTTTGAGTAAACCAAGTACTTCGAAAGAAAAAGGATAAATTTTGTGAGTAACCTTATCTTTAGATTATCGAAGTCGGTTGCCCTAGCAACCATTGTGATTAGTCATCAAAGAAAAGAAAAAAGAAAACAGCGCTACATACTTGACATGAACCATCTTTTCTGCGTTTACTAGCATACGCCTATCTGAAGGTAGGTAATCGCTTTTTTATGACACGTTTCATACTTAAAAATGTTTCCTCTAAGAAATAAAATGTTTATATAATATAATATTTAAGTAGCGATTTAAAATTAGAAATCATTGGTTTGATTTTATTTAAAATTTAAAATTTTATAGAGGTATATGTGTATTTTTTGTTGGATCTTTTAATTATTGTCATGTTTTTTATTAAATGTATAGCAATAAAAAACGTTATTAAAATAATTATTAAAATAATTATAAAAATATTGATGTTTATGTTTATTTAAATCTTATGTTAATGTATCAATTGATCTAAAGATCATATTTTATTTTTTTTATTTGATTTATTAGATTATCAGGATTTTTTAAGCTAGTGATAAGTTAATGATAAAAATGCGTATGATATAGCAATATAATATAACTTGAATAATTACTTTGATGGGTTTTGTACTTTTTTTCAAAATATATACATTACATAGACAATATAAATATAAAAAATTTATTTAAAATATGTCAATAATTACTTTGATGAGTTTTGTACTTTTTTTAAAAATATATACATTACCTAGACAATATAAATATAAAATTGCTATTTTAAATATGTTTAAAAATTACATACTATTTTGATACCAAACATTTCTTTATTGTAATTTATTATAATTTGGGGGCTTATATGAAAAATGAGTATTTATTATTATTATAAAAAGATTTAAAAAATGTAGACTGTAATATTTTTATTTAATTGCCTTTTTCGAAAAACGAAACAAATGTTATGAACAAAATATTTTTTTATGCAAACAAATAAAAGAGATAAAATTAGATTTTCACAAAATATTTTTTAAAAATTATAAAATGTTCATTTATTGTCATCTATTTAACATTTGTAAGCTGCACTAAAATATGTAATATATTTAAAAATTGTATTTTTATAAACAGTTTGAGAAAGTGATATAAAATTTTGAAGATATGAGAATTACATAACATGAAAAAGATTATTTCAATAATTATTTTAGCAAGATAATGTGACATTACGTTTGTTTAACAACAAATTTGGTGTTTATGCATCTGCTACTGGGGCACCACAATACTACATACTACTTCTATATTATATAAACATTTATTTCTACACAGCTTTGCAGTTCTAATTTAACTTTAATTCTTTGATAATTTTTTTATCAGAATAACATTTACCTTATTTAAATTATCAATGATATAATTTTAATAATAGTAAATAATCAATTAAAAGAGTCCAATTTTGAATTTATTGACTTTAAAAAAATGTTGTATTTATTAACAAACATTTATAGAAGTTTTTTAGACTTAATAAATACACAACTGTATTTCTTTCTGTTCTTGGCCGATTAACATACGATTAAAGTCAAAAATTGGGCCTGATGGCCGCGTGACTATCGCTCTGGCGCTCGATGCCACATGTTTTGAGTTCGAATCCCGACGGTGCTATGGGTGTTTGTAGTGGTTCGAAATCCACTTTAAACCGTAGGTCCAGATCTACTACGACTGTAAGAGCGTTGGGCTTAGAACTGACAAAAGTCCGTCACCCTACCCGTCAAAAGAAACCATTTCTGTCTCGAAATTTGCCAGAAGGCAGACGGCCTTGGCCCATCACGGGGCTGTGGCGCTGATGATGGTGATAATAATGAATGTCAAAATTTTCTTGGAATTAAATACAGCGCGAACGCATCAGGAAGGGGGCAAAAATTTGGGGTGGGGGGTGGTGAATGAACTCAATAGATGACCATTAAGAGTTAGGAAGAGTTTAATTAACATTTTTGACCGACACACAGACTTAGTTATTAAGTTTCTTTTTGCCCATTGATTTTGAAATGTTACGTATAAAACAGCGATTTTATGCTTTATTCAATTCCTTCTATTAGCTCACACTCTCCCTATATATATCTTGTTCAAATTTTCAATCGTTCATAAAATACTTTTTACCCTTCCACTCCAGTGCAAATCCAATTTTTTTGAACTTGCAGTGGAGGACACTGGATGTTAATACAGTTTTTTCAAATATTAATTCAGTAATTAAATTTAAATTAATTAATTTTAGTTTTTTTTTAGATTTAAGTTGCATGTATCTTCCAATAGATGGCACCATATACACTTAAAAAAATGCATCAAAATTATTTATAAAGGACTTTCTGCAATAGAGTGAAAAAAAAAGTAGGAATTGACTTAAAATTTTTTTTTTTATATTACTTGTTAAGTTTCGTTTTACCCATTGATTTTGAGATGTTACTTATAGAACAGCGATTTTATTAAACACCTTATGAGATCGTTCACATTTTGACTGAAACCTGTTAATGAATAAAAAGCGACTGCTTTTGTTTGGCCTAAACGTTTCTGTGAAATTGTTCCAAAAATGAAAGAGAATATTTTGACGGAAGCATTAATTTTTCCTTTTTCATCTCAGATAGAAAACCTCAAGGTATTTAAAAAATTATTCTTTCAAACACACGTTAACAACCGTAGAAACTGCATTTGAGATCAGTTTTTCACATGGAGATGTTGTCATGTGAAATAAAATTTATAAATGACATAAAATTTAGACATAAAATTTTATTTATGAAACTGAGGGATTTTTTTTTTCTATCTTCTTTACACGTTTCAATTGGATCTCTGGTAAAAGATTTTTTTGGGGATAGTTGAGGGCCAATTGATATATTTTCATTTTGAAGATTTGAATGTTATGAGATTTGTTTTGAATAAAATTAGTTGCAGTTTTAAATAAATTTGCCGATTTTGAATAAATTTTACAGTTTTATTGTGCCTATTAAATGTATGAAATTTACTTCTATTTAAACTGGAATATTATTTGTGCTTGTATTTATAATTGCATATGTGGGTAAATGAAATACAAATGATTTTTTAACTATTTCTATGAAAATTTTTCCCTCTGTGGTACAAGTGTTATGTAGTTGTCGGTTGGTGTCGATATGGTTGGATATTTGTCGTGTCGACATTTTATAGCGTATTTGATAAAAAAAATTGATATTTAATATGCAAGAAATCTTTGATATTGATTGTTTTATAAATAAAAGCTTTTCATATATATATATATATACACACAATATACGTATTCAAGGACTTAGTTTCTAGTTGAATGTTTCTTAAACTCTTTCCCCTTGGCAAAATTAACAGAGGCTATAAAGTCAGAGTTAATGATATGCGGTGCTGAAGTGCTGGATCAGATGGTCGAAAGGTGTGTTTCCGCAGTAGATAATTGAATTCTTTTGGGTTTAAATTATCGTCGTCTTGTTTGCGGGGGGGGGGATTTTGTGGAGCATTTCTCATTTATGATCAGGATTTATTTTTAATGGTGGAGGGCAGTCTTGCAAAGATTAAGATACGTCTGAGAAAGTGTATCCTTATTATGCTGCCCAGGGGCCTGATGGCCGAGTGGCTGGCTCTCGGTACCACAGGTATCGGGTTCAAATCCCGGCGTTGCCATGGGTGTTTGTAGTGGTTCGGAATCCACTTTAAACCGTAGTTTCCGGTCCTAATAGGATCGTAGAGCGTTGCGGGGCCATTATTACTCCGCGTCCGTGGCTTATCTCCAAGTTACACGCGCCCCTGGGTAGTGCAAAGTGAGTAACATCGGTGCAGCCCTTACGGGATAAAATCAAGATCTATTTTCCAGCTGCATTAGAAAAAAAAATTATACTGCCCAATTAAGAGCTGTCGTGGCTCTCCATCCACCCATTGAATGCGTGAGACATAAATAGGAAAAGGGATGGAAAATGTATAATTTTAAATTTATGTATTATGTGTCTATAAATTTTGTTGCTAGTTATGTTTTTTTTTTTTCCACTACTGTGCAATTTTTTAATTGTGTGTGAAATATTTTCAAGTCTAGAATAATAAAAGAAAACAAGTAATATATATATAAAAAAAATATAAGTCAATTCCTTCTTTTTTTTCTCACTATATTGCACTATATTCCTTTATAAATAATTTGCATTCATTTTTTAAGTATATCTGGCTCCATCTATTGGTGATATATGCAACTTAAATCTAAAAGAAAAACTAAAATTAATTGATTAAATTTAATTACTGAATTAATATTTGAAAAAACTGCATTAACATTCAGTGTCATCCACTACAAGCTTAAAAAAATGTATTTGAACTTGAGTGGAGGAATAAAAAGTGTTTTATGAACGATTGAAAATTTGAACCAGATATATATAGGGAGAGTGTGAACTAATAGAAGGAATTGAAAAAACTGCGGTGATGGGAAAGAATGTGTTCAGAAGAGCAGTCTGACGGATATCCCCTATCCTGAGTTACTTCCGAATCGTTACGTCGTAATCAGAAAGACTGATGTGAATGCCATCACCAGCATGAAATGAGAACTAATCCAATGATTTTGAGCATAATTGACAAGCCTTCCTAAGCGTGAGTGAATAATTTTCGAATTTAATTTTTATTTGATGGAACTCAACCTAAAGCTGTCCTATCCACCGATGAATACTGTTTATTTTTGTGAGTAATTTCCAATGTTTTAATTGGTGGATACTGAATGTTTAGCCGTGCATAATTATAATAGCAAGAAATTTGCTCTAGTTGGAAAGGAATCTCCTTCGATGACTTTATTTCTTCCATTACAAAATTTTTATTGGATGCTTGTTAATTGAGTTGTCTTTTCTATTTTGAATGCCCTATACTATGTATATATATATAAGTAATATGCTGATTTTTAATTTGAATTGATTGCCAATATAACATATGTATGTACTCAAATAGGATAACTGTATTTAATTAAAAAAAAACTAATTGCCTATAAAATAAATAAATAAACTCATTTTGCTTTTAAAAAGTGATTATTTCAGGGGTGTTTTTTTCTCGTTTTCTACTTATTTCGCTTGATGGGTTGTAGCGGATTTTATGAGTTATTATTATTAACAGTAGTTGTGGATTTTAATGTCATTTAGGAAATAGTGTAGGAACAGCCTTTTAGATCTTATAATTAAATATCAACACAACAATGTTCACAATTGTTTCATGATTCTTAGAAAATGCATTGTGTTTATTTGCATTTGATTCAAACAGTTTTGTGCTATTTGAATTTCGATGGTTTTCGATTTGATTTAATTGATATGGTAAATGCAGATCAAAAATTCTAATAAACAACAAAACATCACCAATTCGAGCATCAGTCGGCTAAATAAAATTCGAAAAAGTCTCCAGAAAAGCTTGGACTTATCGCTTGGACAAAAATAAAGGGAAAGTCAAGTTTGAAATGTCTTTGATTACAAAGGTGTCCTTCTCTCTATAAGGCTAAACTGTGAATAGAAGGCTTTACTTAAAAGCTCTTCACACTTACGAAAAGCTAATAGAAACAAGTAATATATAAAAAAAAATTTAAGTCAATTCCCTACTTGTTTTTCACTATATTGCAGAAAGTTCTTCATAAATAATTTTCATTCATTTTTTTAAGTTTATCTGACGCCATCTATTGGTAGATATATGCAACTTAAATATAAAAAGAGCTGAAATTAATTAATTAAATTTAATTAATGAATTAATATTTGAAAAAAAAAACTGTATTAACATCCAGTGTCATCCACTATAAGTTCAAAAAAATGTATTTGAACTTGAGTGGATGAATAAAAAGTATTTTATTAACGATTGAAAATTTGAACAAGATATAGGGTGAGAGTGAGCTAATAGAAGGAATTGAAAAAAAAAAAAAAAACCATCCTAAAAAATGACCAAGAAATAACTTTTAACAAATTTTCAGAATAAAGAAGCCCTTTATATTATTTATTATTAATAATAAAATTATAATCTTTCTGCTCTTGAATATATTTATTCAACTTCTTAAAAACCGATTTTCACCAGTTTCCCCTGCTAAAAACGAAATTGAAGAGACTATGTATCTTGAAGTATGAGGATAACATCTACAACGCGACAAGACGGCTAAAGTCACTGTCCCATATTGGGTTTGAGGAATATTTTCAACAACTGCAAGAGGTTGTAAATGTAGGAGGAGAGGCAGCGTAGCTTAATTTTCGGCAACTTCATTCAAAAACTTCCTCTTCAGCAACTTCATTTTTAAAAATTTATTCCTCTAATTATTTAATTCTAATAATTTGTACATTAAAACCTAGATCCTACCATACAGAAACCATTTAAAATATATTCATAATTTCCAGATTTTAATTGATTAAATGAGTTTCACATCTTTTTTTAACTGAATATTATAAGTTTTAGGTCATAGTACATATTGTCAAAAATGAAGTTGGCATACGAAGTAATATTACCTCCAGAAGCAGCTCAAAAGAAATCTTTGTCGCCCATCATATTTCTGCATGGGAGACTGGACTCAAAGAAAACGTGGAAAAAAATGGCGCCTGTGATTGCAAAAAAGACAGGGAGAGAGGTAACTTTTTTTTAATAATTTTTTTTATTAGTTTGCCAAATCAATTCCTTGAATCTGAAGGATTTTTAAAAGGAAGTTTTAAAATCAGTAATTAATTCATAAAACAATCGAAGAAAACTTTTTTAAATCACACAAAGTCACATCTTAGTATAAAAGAAATTATATTTATATGCATAATGCAAGATAATTTCCCAGCATATCTGAAATGATTCAACCTCATATAATATTACTTTTGCTCTTATGAAGAAACAGGGAACAATTAATTATGCAATTGCTTTTTTTCTGATAGAAACATGACACCTTCTTGCGCAAATAAATGCAAATTTTATACACATTATAGAAACAAACCACTTAAAGAAGATTGAAAATGAACAATATAATTATTTACTTTATAGATAGAAATGAATCATTAATTAACGTGATCTTTTATATCTAATAAGGATTTTCCACTACGGTTTCGACACCATAAACATGATTATTTTTCAGTTCCATAGATACAATTCTGTTATAAAATTCTTCATCTTTTTTATTTGTAGATACTATCTAATATTTGTCTGAATTACTTTTTAAGTACTTGCTGTTTCCTCTTTACTTTATTAATTATTTTTCTGATAACAAAATCACTTCTGAAATACATTTATTTGTTAATTTTTATTTATTAGCCATTCTTATTATTTTAAAGGTGGACTCTAAATACAGGATTGAGATATAGTGTAAAGTAAAACAGTTTATCATAAATTATTTTAAATTTTTAATGAATTCAATTTTTAATTTTGAAGGAAAAAATATTATTGTTAATAACTATTCTTTACTTATATTCAATAGATTCATGACTGAATGATGTAAAATAATTATAGTTATTTTATTTAAATATTAATACTTAAATTATTGTTATTTAGACTTGGTTGGAGAAATTCCAAATCATGTTTCTCTGACATTTAAATCAACATTAACAAGTTAATCTTTCACAGACAGATCTCACTCTAACACAAATGCTACCAACATTTTCTTTGAGTTTGAATAGCTGATCATTCTCTGGAATAGAAGAACTCAATAAGTTTTGCTCTTTTCTCTATATCATATGTAGTATTTTAATCTGGGGGGGGATTCTCTGTATCCTACAAAAATAAAAGAAAAAAAAAATTCAAAACTAACAAATTATTCCTTTTTAAAATCCTTCAGTCTTTCAAGGACTATCCTATAGAATAAAATAAAAAAATCAATTAAAGTATTTCTCTGTTTTTTTATTTAAAAATTCATTGACTTAGACAGTTTTATGTCCATCACAATTTTTTTCTATTATAGAAAAACTACATAAATTATTTAATAAAAATTTGACACGCCTTTATTTGTGTCTTAAACAACGCAGGTCTGATTACATTAAATTAGGAGTTTTGCCAACTTAACATGTGTGCATACACTATTAACTAAAACGTAACTTACTGTTTTTCAATTTTAATTTCAAATTTTGTTACAACAAGATTCAAAGAAACATTAATTTCATTAAAAAAATATCCTTATATAAATTTAAAATAATGATAAATATAATGCTATTAAATTTTAAATAGTTTAGAAAACTGCACATCATTTTGTGGAATAATAGAAATGTTATGTATTGGATATCTTTTCAGTTTCAATCATCGACAAAATAGGTGAACTGATTTTGAGAATTGAAGGAAGAGGGGCATTTACATGCCTTGAATGATATTGAACCCAACAAATTTGCATTGTTCAAAAACAACTATTTATACATAAAAAAATTTTCAAAATAATTTTAAAAAAGAACAGAGTTGTTGTATTCTTTTCTCGTTAGAATAATTTAAGGATGCTTTACAAAATTCACAGAAAAGCTACTGAGGAAATTGTAGTATCATTAGTAGTAGCAGGTTTCATTTTAATGCACAGGACCTGTATTTTTAACGAGCTTGAATTACAATCGAATGAACAATGAATTACAATGAATTACAATTACAATTGAGTATAAAGCTAAGTGGAGTAAAGAAATCATATCCTTTATGTAAAGTTTTAACTTTTAAAAAGAATTCTTCAAATGTTTTGCTAAATGAAATTGACATTCACATTATGACATTGTGCTTAGACACTATTACTAGTAATCGATATTATGTAAGTGAATTGGAATTTAAAAAATTCCCAATTTGAAATGGATATTATAATATTACTATGATTTAAAGGTTTTTTAATGCAATTATATTAAACTGAGTAAATTTAAGATGACAAATATTTATTTTAGACTGTCATTTTATAGGGACATTAATGATAGTTAAGATGACATAATAGATTTTAGACAGTTAGAAAATTAATGACAGGTTTTAAATTTCGAAGATATGTAAAATATTTTGCATAAACGTTAACTAGGCGTATAATTTTATAACGAAAATTATAAAAATCCATAAATCTTTTCCAAAGAATTGTGTGCAGAATTTAGATACTTTGATCATTGCTCTAAATGCATCTAGAATATACATAAACCTTTTTTATTATAGATTTTTTTTTCACTCTATTTATTGATTGTGCGCTTAATTACAAGCTTGTTGGTAAGCTTAACGGAGAAGAGAATAAAAACACAGTACATTTCGAATGTAATAACTGCACATATTTCATCATGTATCATAATTACAATGACATTCTAGGTGTATTTAATCGACGCAAGAAATCACGGGGACAGCCCTTGGAGTGATGAGATGAACATAGATGTGTTAGTAAGTGATTTAGAAGAATTCATGGATGACTTGGATATAGACAAGGCTATTCTAGTGGGACACAGTTTGGGAGGCAGAACTGCTTTGACTTTTGCTCTAAAAAAGGTATCACGACTTTTATCTACTGATATAAATTTGTAATTTATTGATGGATATTAGTAAAAAAAAAAATTTTTATATCTTCAAATATACGTTAGCATTCATAATAGCCTGAATAAATAAAATAATATCAATTTACATACATTCAATGGCTTTAAAATTAAAACTCAAAATGGAATTGCCGGAACCTTTTCAAGCTTTATATGTGCTCTTGTACCGTTGATATACGTAAATGACATCAAAGGATCATTTATTGAAGCAAAATTCCCAAATAAATAAAGAATATACCACCTCGTTGGGCTGCATCTACCAATACTGCAAATACTGTCGGTCATTGTGTCATACATGGAGTTCTGATGTTTCTTATAAAATCCTGAGACATCTTATTCTATAAATGCTGAAAGAATCATCAAAATCTTAAATTGACGAATATCTACTTACGTCTCCCTAAAATTTTGAATCAGTGACAAATCTGGGGATCGGGACAGCCAAAAACTGTGCCAATATTAATTAGGTAGGACTGTGATACCCTTGATAAAGGTAGCCGAGCAATATTCTCTTTGAAAATGGTTCTTGCTATCGCTGTAACGAGAAGTAACACGTATTACTGAAGTTTATCACAAATCTACTGTTATGCTATCATGATGTTGTCCATCATTACTAGAACGGATAGTCATTTGCAATTGCAACTTCAAGCAGTAGGCAACAGAGAAGCGTACCCAAGAGTGTCCAAAAAAAGTTCATGGCTAACATCAGAACCCAAATTTAATTGGAATTTATCACTGAAGAAGATCTGCCTCCTCTCCATCACAATTTAATACTACATTTATATCAAAAGGTAAATGGTGCCAAGGATTTTCAATTAGGATCTAAATGATGCAGTTGATTTTGTGCTTGTATGTCAGTAGATGAGATACTCCTCTTGGTTATTGGTCATTTCAGGGCTTCCTTAGCTGGAACACAGTGTGAGGAAACTAAAGATCGACCATTGGTTCAACATTTCCCTACAATATTGTCGGAACAACCACTCAGCCATAATCATCCCTCAGTCATAATCCCCCAATACAAATTCCATCAGTTGCTGGAAATTTGTTTCAACGACGGTATAAGAACATCTGTGATAGTTCACTTTACAGAATACTCAAGGCGACTATTTGTGGGCTAACATGGATGCAAATCGAAGCACTCTATTTGCTTTACGAAATAAGCAATAGTAAGGAAATGTTAATCATTTGCATAGTGGCTTGACACAAACCTTCATTCAAAGTTTCGTAGAGGTCCAAGAACCAATTCTTTCTTGGTAAGCAGTGATGAAAATTACTAATAGTATTATTACATTAAAAAGAACAGAGAATCTTTGTTGAAATTTACAAAAATTGTTATTTGATGAAGTATTCATAACAGCCAATAAATAAACTAATTTTTAATGAATTCTATAATAAAACCAATAAATAATAAAACCTATAATAAAACCAATAATGAATGAATATATAATAAAATCAATAATGAATGAATATATAATAAAACCAATAATGAATGAATATATAATAAAACCAATAATGAATGAATAATAAAATCAATAAATAAACTAATTGTTTAATTAATTCTTTTTGAAAAATGAAAGCCCTTAATTTTTTTAAGGAAATTTCTTCGATTAATCAAATTATAAACATTCCTCATACACTAAAACTTATTTTTGGTCTTATTTTAAATGATTTATTTTCTTACTTGCAGTTATAAAGAATCTTTATAAAATAAAAAAAAATTTATTTCGTATTTTGCAGTTTTATTTCAGCTAAGATATTGGGTTAATTTGTAATTATACAAAAAGGATGAAATTTGTTTGATTTGTTTACATACTCAGATTAACATTTGTTAATTTGTAAATTTATTTTAATTTATCAAATTAAAAAGTATAAAATTTTTTAACTTATTTAATAAAGAACTGTTAAGTACTTTTCAGGTGAAAAAAGTGATTAAATATTTTTGAGGAAGATGTTTCCTTAGACTGATATTTGTTTCAAAGACTAGGTAAGGGCATCCCTGATAGGTCGCTGGATAGGTAACTATTTATGGGCTAAGGTGGAACGCAAATCAAGGCACTATATTTGCTTTACGACATACACAATAGTGATGCAATGTTAATCATTTGCATAGGTATTATCACTTGTGTAGTAATATTCGAAAATTTTACAGAATCATTGAATAAAAAATAATTTCTCCCATTTTTATTTAAGCATAGTTGAAAAATATT
The DNA here is from genome assembly GCA_021605075.1 of Caerostris darwini. Classification (NCBI taxonomy): domain Eukaryota; kingdom Metazoa; phylum Arthropoda; class Arachnida; order Araneae; family Araneidae; genus Caerostris; species Caerostris darwini. The sequence goes on from BPLQ01001323.1 coordinate 150,572, forward strand.
ATTTCGCTCATTTTTATTTCATTATAGTTGAAAAAATATTCAGTTAACAATTTCTTTATGTATTTCATTGCAAATTGAAAATTTCAAATAATACCGTTAATATCTGCATGCTATTTCTAATGCTTCTCAAGTTTTCACATCTTATAAACATTTTTCAGCCAGAAGCTGTGGAAAAGCTGATTGTTGAAGACATGGTGACGCAGAACTATAATGCTATTGCCAAGCGAACAATACAACAACTAATTGTGCTTCTAAGAGCATCTCTTTCAGTCATACCTCCCAAAGCCGATGAAATAGCAGCCAAAAAGGCAGTTGTGAAATTCATCAAAGAAAAACTACCACCAGTAAAGTATCTTAATACAATGTAATATTTTTGTTCAAAATGTGGAAAACTCAACTATTTATTTCCTAATTCAATTTCATTTTTATCTTGTAGGCTCAAACGCAGTTGAAAGAAAGGGGATTGTTTGATTTAGACACAATCCCTTTAAAGAAACAAGGAGATTCCTACGCTTGGAAAGCTAATCTAGATGTTCTAGAAGACATGTTAATGTCGGACAAAGGAGATGTACAGCTTTCTGGTACTTACAAAGGAGATGCACTATTTTTGTATGGAAAAGAATCCTTTTTTGATGTGTAAGTATAATAATATTGCTTTCTATTACTGTACTTAGATCCTTTTCGTGCTATAGTGCTTTACTATAGATGCTTTTTAAATACCTGGTACTTGCTATGCAGTCATTTATTTCCAGAAAGGAATTAATGTTGATTTCAGCGTTACCCAGAATGCACCACATAGAAGTTTGCTATCATGCAAAGTTAACCTTATAGCAACCAGGAAATTTAGGAACATCTAAGGACCTTGTGCCCAATAAAAGGAATTTTTTGACAATAGATTTATTATGATTTACAACCTAAATATATTTTTAGTTTCATATAGTACATTTCGAATTGTTTTCCTTCATTCTGAAATCGAATTCCTTATCCACAAGGCGGCTCTGGCCCATGATTTAATACAATCATCACTACAATGGAAAGTGTGTAATAATTTAGTTTTCGAATTATGTTAATTTTTCACCCTCCAAAAAAATTTAAAATAATGGAAAATAAAATTTTAAATAGAAAAGTCATAACTTTTCCTCAAAAAATGATTATCTGTGTATTGCGATCTTACGCCACTAGCAGATTCTGCATTAACCAAGGTGCACTACTGAGACCATTCACTATACGCAAATTAATATTATTATTATTATTTCTAATGCAGCTGGCAAACAGACATGGACGTCTTGGATGCCTTCAGGCAAGCTCTGCACAGACGTTACTCATTTTGCATTACCCAGGGGGCGCGTGTAACTTGAAGATAAACCACGGAAGCGGAGCAACAATGCCCCCGCAACGCTCTACGATCATATTAGACCGGGACCTACTGTTTAAAGTGGATTCCGAACCACTGCAAACATCCATGGCCGTTTGCCATGACCGGGAACGCCGGGACTCGAACCCGAAACCTGTAGTACCGAGCGCCAGAGCGCTAGCCACTCGGCCATTCAGGCCCCATACGCAAATTATACCACTGAAATTAATAACATATAATTCCAGCAATAACATCCGAGAATTTGAATTAACCAGCCTTCTTGAACTCAAAGGAGGGACTTAATGGTCTTCAAATTTATCCTACCCATCACAGGTTTTATGATAGAGATTTTCAAATCTGTTTCGCTTATCAGGTTTCAAACTGGAATTTTCCCAATTCCTAAATCTAACACGCTATGGAATTGACTAGTTATTTTTAAAAAAAATAATGGACTGAGTTAAATAATTGACAAACATCTATTTCGATAAAAGGTTGATCACATATTGTCATGAAACATCGAGCAACCACACACCTTCTTATCAAAAGTACTAAATGTGTCTACTCAACATCTTACGTGTCATGAAAGATTTATTAGATTTTTAACCTTTTTTATGTAAAAGTTTTTCAAATAAGGAAGCATACAATCTACGGCATTGAGACATTTTTAGAAAGCATAAAAAACCTAAATAAAATAAATAAAAATTTTAAAAAAATCAAATTTGTATTCCTTTTTAATGATACCATTATTTGCCATCAAGTATCAATATTGCCCAATGTAAATAAACTTAATTATAGAATCATGAAATAATTTGATAACATTTAATAATATAAAAATTAAATAGCTGATACTTTATTATAATTGATTTTTTATTATTTTTCTGGTAAGAAGACATTTGAATAGTTGTATAATATATATTTGTATTTTTAGTGTGAAAGAGTTGGGTTAAACATTATGCTGGTATCAGATATATGAAAATAAGGCACCATCATATATTTGCATAGACGTATTGTGTAGTATTTTTCTTAAAAAATCAAAATGGTGTCTCTTTAAAAGAAATTTAAATTTATACAACAAATCAAAAAAATTTAAGAAGGGAAAACGAAGTTTATGCATAAAAATTAATTAACTTCGGACTTCTTAAATAGTAATTACGAAGACATTAATTATTTAGCACCTTATGTCTCCACCACCCAGTTTAATTACCAGATAATAATATAATAGCTGTACATTTTAAAGTTGTCCCATTTAAATAGCTTTTTGAACGTTGAAAATGAATCATCTTCTTATAAAGAAAAAGACTTATTTTTAAAAATATAGTACGATCCACTTAATGCAACCTGCTGGGGAAAAAATCTAATCAAATAATTTTTTTTTGTATCCTTTATTTGTTTTTTTTTTATTTAAAAATCAACAAAATATTATTATGTATACACTACAATAAATATAATATGACAATCTAGTTTAACCTTGGTGGGCTCAGCTTTTCACTTGCGTATGCCAAAAATTATTCACTATGGCCAATGATGAGTCGGATGGAATTTATAGGAGTAAGTGATTTGCATTTTCTTTTTACATAAAACAAATGCGGTTTAGTTTGTCGCTGTACGATCATTTTATGCGCCCTTTAGGCTAGTTAGACCGGGACGTACAGTTTAACATAGATTCCGAACTACTAACAAACATCCCTGCCAACGCCAGATTCGAACCTGAAGCGTGTTATTAAAGGCCAGAGAGTTAGCCAATTGGCCATCAGGCCGTAGAACAAATGTGGAGAACTTCCACTAGATAACCTGACTGTCTATGCGAAATGCCTTATATTGGCACAACCGCAATTGAGTCTCCCAATATCTGAAGATAGTGTCTGCAACGTATGCTGCTGGAGGTTTCGAATCTGAGACTACCTGCACGCTAACTGCGTTTATTAACATTGGGTGACGAGTTGGCCAAAACATGAATATTGAATTTTTATTCTAATAACTAGTATAAATTACCTTATTATTTATTTATATTTCGTTAAACATCAATGCAAATTTTTCAGGTTCATTCTTTAGTCAATGTTACAGATGTTTTGTTTTCTGTGTTAACAATTTATTTTATTTATACACGATTTTGTCACTTCCAAATTCATCAAATTGAATTTAATCATTAAATTGTCTTTATATCTCTGTTTTTAATTTTAGAAAAGGTGATGAGGATATACATAAATTTTTTCCCTGTGCTACGAAGATTGGAGTTGAAAAATGTGGTCATTTGATCCATCAAGATTTTCCAGATGAATTTTTGAAACAAGCTATTAATTTTATTCTGATATAAACAAATGTATAAAATATGCCATAAAATTGGAAATACTTTTTCTTGTACAAATTAAAATATTCAAACAATCTAGCGATGCATTTTTTCAATGTGAAAATTTCGAAAAATGACATTTCTTACTACTTTATTCATTCTAGAATGCTGTATTTTATGCAGCATATTTTTCTTATTCTTTCACTATCCAGTATATTTTACGATGTTTATAATCGTGTAATATTTCACATTTGACAATAGAATATATATCACGTCTATATATCTATCTGAGTTAACAATATTTTTAAAATGTTTAAAAAATGTAAACAAAATTCAATAATATACTCTTTGAAATAAACTCAAATTACATAAAAATGTAAAATATCAGTTTATATAATACTAATGAACGTTGTTGTGTTATACTTTACTCTGACTCCTCCAAATTTACCTTATTTACCTTAGATTACTTTATACGTAAAATATTTTATATCCATTTTGAATACAAGTATTAGAAAAGTAAAATTTCTTAAATATTTTTAAAAAAAGTTACGGAAAGAAAATAATCACAATAAAACATTTTGAAAAGGCTACCTAAGGTTTTTTTTTACAGCAGGAAAATATTTCTTTATTTATTTTATTCCATTTACATTATGACATTTATGTGACCGCAATATTCGCGAATGTCAATCAACCAGAATAATAACATTTTATTCAAAATAATGATATAAAGATAACATATTAATAATTTAATATATATTTATAATTTAATTTAATAATATATTAATAATTTAATATATATTAATAATTTAATTTAATATTTAAATTTGAAGAAGACAAAAAAACATTTTCTTTAATTATTTATGGTTGCAGCCAGAATTCTTCAATGTTTCCGTTATGACATTTATGTGACTACAAGATTCACGAATGTTAAATCATATCAACCAAAATAACTCCGCCAAATCTCAATTTCACGCCAAATTAAAATCGCCAAACATAATTCTCCAGCACACATTCTCTAAAAATAATACCAAAGTGTGAACTAATTTAGCTTGAAAGAAAATATCAAATATCCATAAAATCTATAAAGACATTTAAAACTGGATGCACACAACAGAACATAATTTATTTCCTTTATCTGATTTAAAATATAAAGGTATCATTTAGTGAACTTCCTTTCAGTAAATCAATATTTATAGAAATGAGGCAATTGTTAATAATAAAGCCATCTGTAAAAATAACCTCATTTCTATAGGAACATGAGTATTTTTAAATGTAATTTTTATCTGTATTTTCTTTTTTGTGATGGTTATTCTAACTTAATTAACTAAAAATATGATCATACATTTTCTGAAAGAAATTTTTATCTTACGATAAACCATAACAACCATAACCATTACAGAAGTTAACCATAAGCATTTACAGAAATTAAATATAACCATTCACAGAAATTAATTTATCACTAACATTCTACTTCTCCATTAGAAAAAAAAAGATTTTTCCCAATGCGCATTTCTCTTGTACTTTCTTAGCTGAATATTCATTTTTATATAACTTTAAGCATACATTGCAAATTTTAATCGATGACATTTCGCAAAGAGAAAGGAAGCAAAAAAAAAAAAAAAAAAAAAAAAAAAAAAAAATAGCTAATAAAACAGAGTTTTTGCATGGGTATCTAATACAGAATGGTGCGTGAGAGAGTGTATGAGCAGAGAACCATTCATGTGATATTCAAATCAAAACAAGAAAACGAACGTCCAAATATCTTGAACGATTCGCTTGGATGTGAACTCGATCTTGCCGGTTTTCCTATGTTCCCAAGATATAGTACGGATTGCATAAACCAATAATCATTTTTTTAAATAATCACCAAATATTTCAAATTCTTGAATCCTCTGTAATCTGTACTGAATACATTCTTTATAAGGCTACAAATCAAACGCCTGCTTGTTTGCTACAAACCCTTGTCTATCCACAGTGGTTTGAGATAATTTCCATAGACTTATATTGACCACTGCCTAATATAGGCAACCAATGGGCATTACAGATTATGCTACGAGATGAAATGAGTTGTTTCCTCTTCCACAAGCCACTGTACTTGAATGCTCCGTAACCTTAATCGAATCAGTCTTCTTGCAGTATGATATACCAAGAAAAATTATCAGTGACAATGAATTACTTTTGTCCTTCTACAAATGTGTTTTACCCTCATCATTAGTCAAAACTTAATACCAGTTTACTTTCCCTAAACAGAGATTACAGAGCAGCCAAAACCAGAAATCTCAAACTCTGTCTAACAGTCTCAACCCTTTGTAACTATCCTTTGTAACTTCTGTAAGAAAGGCCCTCCAGCAAAATATTTTGTGGGGGGAAGCACAGATAAAAAATTTCAGTTTGTTTTCCGGAAAATCTTCAGAGACAAATCCCCTTGTCCAGACATATAAAAGGCCAAATGCTAAAACTACTACTACAGGAACTGCAATATCTCTCCTTTCTAGGTCCTTGCCGGAACGTCAGTGGAGCCATCATCTAACCGCTATTGAATCAAACCGAGATTGTAACCGCTCCTTTCGTATATCTGGAAACACACATGGCAGGGCATCAGCAGTGCCCGCTTTATACTAACTGAACTTCCTCAGTAGTATAGTAGCCTAGGATTATCTTGTGTGGTTGCATATCACACTTTTATTTTTAAAATTTTTGGCATTAACATTTAATATTTACCCGCATGTAATTAAAAAGACAAATAATTATTAAGTAACTTTGGCTCATCCTAATTAAATAATTTCCCCCTTTTACAAAGGGACTTTATGGACACTGTAAATAACTCCGATATTGTTAAAGCATGATATTACATTGGTAAATAAATACAATATATGCCTTTCGAGAAATTAAACTAAAATAAAATTGGCACGAGTTTTTCTCATAAACATACAAATAATTAAATGTTTTATAAACTGATTTTATAATTTATATTGAAAAATTAAAAAAATAATGGTAATAGCTTTGATTTCTTTCAACGGCAACTTTTTTTTTTTTACTTATATGATCTCGTTTTTTGTACGTGATATATTTTGATAAAATTTTTTAATTTAAAACTGTTTTTAAGATAAAATTCGGATGTTTTTTTTTTTATATTAAAATTATTATCTATGAATGTTGCTCATATGAAGGAAATATGTACGGAAATTCGATAACATGCGTCTCTTCGATGTAAACTTGTTTTAAAGTTTTAATCAATTTGCAAAATTATTATTGTTCTTGATGGCGAAAGAATTTGGCGAAATAAAAGCAACCTTAAGCTTCCTATATTCTTATGTCAAGATATCCACGATTATTGTTTGGCGAGGCTTGTAGATGATGATTTATCCAGAAAAGACATCAGAAAACTCATCCTAATAAATGAAGAACTATGCTTGATCTTAATTATACTTAAATTATCTAATATAAATGCATCATTCTTTCACAAGTATATGCATGTATGTCCTCCGCCCATTGTGTGTTAAACTTACTTGCCATTGGACATGATAAAGCAGGAAGAAGAAGGAGGTAATGAATCATTAATAAATCCAATTAGTGAACATTTTTAAGCCTTAAGTTAATATACAATGCAAATTCTATCTTTTAGAATAGATCTGCAGATCACATTCATGTCTTGAAAATTTTCTCTGGCAAATATGGTAGCGTTGATTGTATAATTAATGATGATTCATATGACCAGTTGAATTGATCAGCAGATTTTGTCAACCTAATCTCAATTGGATAATATGACATAAATTATTCAGATTAATTTAAAGTGTTATAGTTCTACCAAATAAAGTTTCTTCAAAGGATTTTTGTTCAACTTAAAGTCACAACTCCAGAAAAATTGTTTTTTTAAACTAAACTTATTCACGATGTCAACTCTAGAATAATTTTGCCTCTCATAAGAGCATGACATTTCATTTAAATATGAAGCACACTGTATTTACTTCAAAGAATGAATAACAACAAACACAAACGTTTGAAAACATTTTTATTCATTTACAGTCAGTTTCATTTCCTTATATACCTGGTAAGGTAGATCAAACAAATGAAACTTATGCCCGAAGGAAATAATGAAAAATGTGCTTTTTATTGAAATTTTTGAAGGATGTATTTATAACTAAGTAAATACATTTTAATGGTGAAATTTTGATAATTCTTTTCCGGCATATATTTCTAAATATTTTCTATTAATAAAATTTTCTATTTAAATATTTACATATATATAATATTTCTCAGAATCAGAAATAATAGTAAATTGTAACAATGTCATCCATAACAATACAGTACATTTTATTGTTTAATAACAATGTTAAAATGCAATAACCAAAGACATTGTTAAAGTATCTCATTGTTTTAGTCACTTTCTGTTGATATACATATTTTGTTCGTGGCCATTTGAGCGAACAGTGATTATTTTGATTGCGATTTAATATATATTGATATTTTCTGCGAAAAAGCGGAGAACTTGTGTGAAATTGTGATTTCGTCGTCTCTTATAAAGAGGAAAGAGGTTTATTGATTTCTGTTGGATATTTCAAACGTATTGATGATGAATTTTGAGGAAGGAAAGGTGTTGTTGGGGAAACTGAGTTTTGGTATATTGTCAACGATGTTTCTTATGAGTTGGTATGCTCTGGATATTATTGATATCACTGGAATGATTTTGTTGGTTGGATTTATTGGTAAAAAGATGAAGGATTCAGGATATGACTGGAATGACTATGATTGGGACCAGAAAGATCCCTTTGAGATCGAACTACTTGGATACGGATGTATTGTGCTCATCATTTATTTGCACTTGTTTATGATATGTATTCGTTGGCAACCAATTTTTACTATTCTAATAACTGGAGTTATAGCAGAATTTGTTAAAGCCCACTTAAACTCGTGGGATGATGTAAAAGCTAAGCTAAGCTTCTTAAAAGTATAATAAATCAAAGAAACTTTAACAATATGAAAATACTGCAATTATATATCAAAAAAGCCTACGGACAATTTCAAATTGTTAAAAATAACATCGAACTATTTGTATTATTTGATCTTCCTACACCAAGCACATAAAAAAAATAGTCTATGTTCATCTAAACTAATTACCGGCAGCAAAAGAGGATTAGGGCTCCTGGCGATACCTCTATAAAAGACGCATCGAGATTTCTACCTCCTGGGTGATGTGGAAACGAAATCATTCAGAACATCGAAATATTTTTCTTTACAGTTTTTTTTAGTTCATAATTCACAAAAAACATACTATTTTTTAAAACTTTTAGCAATGTAGCCGATATGTGTTGTTTAATCTTCACTTTTTATCACATTTCAAATTTCAAAGTAAACTACTAATAAAATATTATACCAAGAGAGAAATATTATATCAAGAAATATATATCAACATCAATAGAGTTAACCTGGGTTTATTTCCGAAGAGAGGTCATTTTGTTTTTGTTTTGTCATTTTGTCTAAACTGTTGTTGTCGTAACATATGGCTTCACTGAAAATCAATCCATTTCAATAAGGATCACACACAAAGAAGGAACAAGTAGAACAAATAAAATATACAGCAATTAACAATAAATTGGTCTCACACACCAGAAAAAGTCAAAGGGGTAGAGTAAATAAAGGAGGTTGAAATTTTATTTCAGTACATGAGGCCCCTGGCCTCCTAATATAATAGCAAGACTTCTCCTTGGCGCTGAGCCTCCCCGTTCAGCCCTGGACATTTCAAAAGATGTTCTGTATCCCTTGTACCGGCTCTACATATTGGGCAAATGTTCGAGGCAAGGACACCTATCCTGTTAAGATGTTCCGCAAGACAATCGTGTCCAGTTCTTAATTGAAAGTTAGCAACCGCCTCTTTACGTGGTCTAGTGGTAAAGTTTTCCAGCTGTCTTGAATATTGTACCACTTTTTGCCTTCAAATTTAATTATGAAATTATCTTTCAGTTTCTTAAAAAAATTTCTATGAATATATTTTTGAAAGATTCTGAACTTGTTTCTTTCCAATATTCACATGATTCCTTTTCTTTGCAAGTGAATCTGCTGCTTCATAACCTTTAATTCCCACGTGTGAGGGTATCCACTGGAATACAATTTGCTACTATTTTTCTAAAATATACAACTTTAAATATTAACAGTAAGGAAGCATAATACAATTCCTTAATTAACTTTAAGGAAGTTGTGTAAGGCTTGGATAAGAAAACATCAGAAGAGTATAAAACTTAACCTCATTGAATTTTTCTTTACAGAAATTTTTAGTAAAAATGCTCTCGTTTTTTTTTAAATCCTTAAACATTGCTTTTCTCATTATCTGGGTTAAAAATGATAAGATATTTTTAAACCTGCAAGACTAGAAAAAAGTTGCATTTCACTCATTAATTTTTTGAATTGAATTTATTAATTTTATAGTTAACTGTAACTGCTCAGATACAAGATCAAAATTGCTTCTAAAACGTTGTGATTTTACCACCTAAAAGTTTTTAACTTTCTTAAACATATATAACTTTTAAATAATACCATAACAATTTTTTTCTTTTAGAATTTTAAAGTTTTTTCACTATTTAACGATTCGAAATTAGCCCATATATCGAACTATTGCTCTATACGTTAGCAACAAATGACAACAAATTCACTAAATCATCTATTGTAAATAACATGCTATTACTCTTGTCTTTCCCTGCTTTCTCCTTTGTTTATCTTACACAAAAAAGTAAACTAATATCCCGCTTATAGCCCTATCCAATTTTTAAATTACTCTTTCAAATGTTCTGAATGTTAATTTTGAATACTGAATAAAAAAAAAAAATAGTAGCACCTCGGGAGAAAAATTATGAACACTGGGGAACATTGTTATGTTATAGTTTTATCATTATAATTTAACACAGTGATATTATAGTTTTATCGTTATAGTTTACCATTGAGTTGCTAATATTGAACCTTTTTGTTTTACACTACTATACACTATCAGATTTTGTTCAGACATTACTACTAACACTTTTGAAAATAAAATTATCATAAAATTTATCGAACCTTAATTTTCATAAACTTTATTAATATATTGTCCCAATGGACAAGGAGCTACAATTAAAACAATTCAATTCAATTCCAACGAATTCTTTTCGAGTTGTACTCCAAGTACATCACTGTGATATTATAGTTTAACATTGAGTTACTAATGTTGAACTTTTTTGTTTTACAATATATATATACTATCCTTTTTTTTTCTGTTCACTCATTACTAATAACGCTTTTGAAAATAAAATTCTCAGAAAGTTTACAGAACCTTAATTTTCACAAACTTTAATTAATACATTGTCTCAATATCCCAAAATCTATAACTAAATGCAAATCAATTACAACGAATTCTGTTCGAGTTATATGCCAAGTATATCATTGTAATAATATAGTTTAACACTGACTTACTAATCTTGAACTTTTATGTTTTACAATACTGCATACTGTCCATTTTTTTGTTCACACATTACTACTGACACTTTTGAAAACAAAATTATCATACATTTTACAGAACCTTAATTTTCACACACGTTAATTAACACATTGTCTCAATAGCCCAAGAGCTTAACTAAAAGCCAATCAATTCCATTCCAACGAATTCTTTTCGAGTTATACGCCAAGCACATCACTGTGATATTATAATTTTATCTTTATAGTTTAACGCTGAGTTATTAAATGTTGAACTTTCTTGTTTTACACTATTATATACTATTCTTTTTTATTTGTTCCCAGATTACTACTAACACTTTTGAAAAGAAAATTATCATAAAGATAACACAACCTTAATCTTTACAAACTTTAATTAATACATTGTCACAATAGACCAAGAGCTATGCGATTAAAAGCAAATCAATTCAATTCCAAAGAATTCTTTACGAGTTATAAGCCAAGCACATCATTTCGGTATGTAATCTGGTATTCCATGTTATCAGAATATGTCGCTATGATTTGTTTGACCGATACAGTTATCTGTGGGAGCAAAGTAACATGGATTGCAAATTCCTGTCAATAAATATTCTTTGAAAAAACATTTTTTCATAGTAATATAATTCCTTTTTAATTTTCTTGATATAGTCAGTATTTGTTAATCTGTTATTATATTTTTTTTATCTTCTATATAAATTATGATACTATATTGTTGCTAAATCTATTGAACTTTTCGGATTTTGAACTAATATTTTTGACTTTTGTAATTTTATATTTTCATGCACATTTTTTCATAGTAATATAATTCCTCTTTAATTTTCTTGATATAGTCAGTATTTATTAATCTGTTATTATATTTTTTTTTATCTGCTATATAAATTATGATACTATATTGTTGCTAAATCTATTGAACTTTTCGAATTTTGAACTAATATTTTTGACTTTTGTAATTTTATATTTTCATGCAAATGACTTACCGATATTATTTATTTTATAATTTTACATAATTATTGTGTAAAAATTAATTAAATTATTATTGTAATGTATTAATTATTAGTGATAATTATTTTTTAGATAATTATTGTGCAATAATAATTCCCACATCAACTCCCATACATAATTTTTGTGTAATAATAAATTAAATTATTATTATTGTGTATTAATTATTAACGATAATTATTTTTTACATAACTATTGTGTAATAAAAGTTCCCACATCAAGTATCATACATAATTTTTGTGTAATAATAAATTAAATTATTGTTATTGTGTATTAATAATTAATGATAATTATTTTTTACATATTTATTGTGTAATAATAGTTCCCACATCAAGTCCCTTTTTGTTTTAAGTCCCATACATGTCACCATAAGTCCCATATATATTGTGTCATAATCAATTAAATTATTATTATTGTGTATTAATTATTTTTACATAATTATTGTATAATAGTTCCCACATCAACTCCCTTTTTGCTTTTCGAAGCATGATTTACTTTTCTTATGTGCTTTATAGATTATAACATACGATACGAAAAAAAAAATTTCATCACTCTATCTTAAAACTCATCGTTAAGTACCCAGAAATTAGCAAAGAGATAAGGCTATTGCCCTACACGTCAGCAACCACCATTAAACGATCTAATACAATCCCCATGCATTCGCCCTTGTCTTGGCGTGTTTTCTTCCAAACTTATCTGCTACAGACGACTAATCTGAGGTACGATACTCTCATCTTATCACTCATTTATTTCCCATGTTCCTTCAATATCCAATACCGGACAAAGAACGGTGTTTCAATAGAAACTTGATAGCGCCAAGTCAGTTGACGGAAACGGTAATCTTGGGGTGGAAGGTAGTTCTTTATTACTGCAGGACACAATGCGAAAATGGCAGTAGAAGAGTTTAAAGTAATTCTTGTGGGCGAAAGCGGTAAGTAGCGCTTTGTAAGAAGACAATTTTGTTTTTATTTCTGGATGATATTTAGCGAGAATGCATTGGTTTTTTTTTCTTTTGTGAGGTGTATTTTTAATTCTTCACTTGATACAAATGTATTAAAACATAGCTTAAGTGCATGTCTTTTATTAGTTCATTTATTTTGGTGAATTATTATAATTTCCTCAAAATCTTTTTCTTTCCAAAAAATAATCTTCACATTAAATAGTTTAAATAAAGTTTTATTAAATAGTTTAAATAAAGCTTTCGTTAAATAGTTTAAATAAAGTTTTCATTAAAAAGTTTAAGTATAACTTTAAATAAATAGTTTAAATAAAGTTTTCAGCAAATAGTTTAAATATAGCTTTAATTAAATAGTTTAGGTATAGCTTTAATTAAATAGTTTTAATAGAACTTTCATCAAATAGTTTAAATAAAACTTTCATTAAATAGTTTAAATATAGCTTTCATTAAATAGTTTCATCAAATAGATTAAATAGAGCTCTCATTAAATAGTTTTTTGTGTCAATAAGACATAAAGAGACAATGATTTAAAAATTGGAAAATTGAAAAATGAAAAAAAAAAAAAAAAAAATCACATCTATCATTACTGGAAAATAAAAATTATGAAAGTTTGATTTTTTAAAAAAACTTTAACACATTGTGTAAATGTTTATAATTATCACTCAAGGATTATCTCATTATGGCTCAATATTACAAATTCTGCTCGATTTCATGCTATTTAAACAAAATATATTTTCAAACATTTATTTTTATTAAAATCAAAATATATTGAAAACTTTATTTCAAAAGTACTTAAATACAAAATAGTTTTTTGTTAAACTAATGAGAAGCTAATCAAATTTTCTCTTATTTCATGTAAACATTTTATTATTAACAAATTTTTGCTAATAATACGTTTTCAAAAACTAGGAACATATTTCCATCTTTTGATAAAATCTAAATTATTTTTTCTACGCCTACAATTTTTTTACATGATCAGCTGTCTAATTTTTATGCTTTTACTTTAGTGAAACACACAAACTTTCCTTATTTAAAACTATTTTAAAAATAAAATTAAACAAAATATAATACCAATAACTTATTTATAATATAAATTCTTTTTATATTCTAAATATAAAAAGATTTTATATTCTAAATAAGTTCTTATATCACTTTCTAAGAAATCCGTTGTTATTTTTTTATATATTTTACAAAACTTCAATGAACCAACCAATACAACCCTTGAATGAAAAATAGCATTTTTTCGATAAGAAAAAAATTGTGAAATAGTTCTAATATAACAGAAATTTAAACTTACGTAAGTAATAACTTGTTTTGGCCGCTATAGATTTGGAATTTTTCCGTTAAATCTTAAAGTAAAACCTACGATAGCCAATCAATTTTTTAATTCTCTTTATTTTAATTCCGATATAATTTTAAAAATGATAAAAATATAGTTTATTTATATTCAGAAATAAATTAAAATAATTACTAACAGATAATATTAACAGTAATTTTTAACATTTACTTCTAACTTAATCTAATTTTAATTTATAGCAATTTAAAATCGCAGTTTTAGAAGAATTGGAAATCAATAAAGTAGCATCAGTCTTAACCGAATTAACTGAATGTATTGCAGCTAAAATAAAAATACGTTACTGTAGCCGTTATCAGAAGCTAGATATTATTATCTGCGGTCGCTTATCTCTAGAACGGCAGGCATGTAGCAATATCAACGTTACTCAGGATGCACTATTAGAGGGATACATTGCCCCCAAATTTTACTACCATAATTTAAAGCGAACACATTCAGAACTACACCCGGGGATTTGCATCTTCTTGTCCTGCTTCTTGAGACCTATGAAATAATCTTCAATCCTACGAATTTATCGTATATATATTCGAATATATATCGTATATATATACGAATTGATCGTATATTGGTTTTGATGGGCTTTGAATTAATTTTGGAAAACCAATGCACTATTAACAAAGCTAATAATGCAAAAGAAGAATATAACAACCTTTAAAATATGACTTAAGACATCCATTCATTTTAACTTAATTTTTCGTTATTGCTAGTTTCATTACTAATAGTTATCTTTAAATTCGATTTTTTTTTAAAAAAGATATTAATTTAATCTTTTTAAACTTAACTAACTTTTAAAAATAATTTCATTGTCAGGAACTGAAAGCGAAAACAATCATTATGAATAGCGACATAATGAGATAATCACTGTGAAAGCGAATATAATCATTATTTTCAATTTGTCAAGGAGTAATGCTTTTGTAACAGGAAACGTTTGTTTTATTGTCGGCTTACTGATTTCCTGTTCTATTTATACATACGACGGATGTTTAGTGCATAAAAATATATCTGCACGTGTAATATTTAAGAGAAAAAAAAACATCAAGCATCAAGAGCATTTGTTGTTTTCTTATAGCTAAATGAAACATTTTAACATGAGAATTTTCTGTAAATAAACTAGCAATTTTCTATACATAGCTTTGAATATTCTCCCCTCGAAAACACTTTAGGCAACTTACGATTGTATAAAAACAAAAAGCTTTTCTACATTATATGCCTTCTTTAACATGCATGCATCAATACAATATTGAATTATCAACAGAATTTATTCCATCATTAATTTATTCTTTCGTTAATTTGTTCTCTCTTTAATATTATATTTGGAAATATAATCTCTGAATTTATCAATTACATCTTGGGAATTCATATTATATTCATATAATTAGATCATTCTATTATTTCTACATATTTGTTATAATGGACTACATTTACATATTCGTTATGATGGACGCATGGTAAATTGTGCGCTAAGTTTTCGAACTGCGGCAACTCGGTTAGCAACCCTATAAACAAAGCTGAAAGGAAAGTTAACGACATTGACCATTTGGCTTATAAATAATCGTGCCCGACTCGTGGCTCAGAAGCAGCCTGCGCTGCTGGTGAGTACTAGGACTCAAGTTCAATCCGCTGGTGACATTGTTGTAAACACTGTTTCAAAAACGAGACTGTTTGGTGTTTGTGATGTTCAGCATCTTACCTTCAGAATCTTACCCCCAAACTACCTGGTGGAAGTTCACAGGGTTTTCTCCTATAGGATACGGGTAGTCCCCTCCCCCCTAAAGACCTCCCTGAAGGCCCTCCTTCTTCAGCGATTCGGAGCCAAGTCAGACATCTTCCAACGAGTGCTCCATCACAACAGAAGCTGCCCCATTCCCTCCTTCCATGAGTAGATTGCTCATGGGATGTCTGTCCCGCTCTACCGATCACTGAGGATTAGTCACAACAACAATGATACATTTATCGTTTCGCATATATATGTATCATCTTATAGGTTTAATCTATTGCTTATAGATATATATATTTTAATAAATTTACCACAGTATCATTCTATTGAGTTTAAGTGAGAGGAAAGGAGGGTGTATACCTCCCAGATTCCATATATGGTGTTCATTCTAAATTGAAGCGGGCAGTGTTTAGGTTTCGTGTAGAGATATATCTAGAAATGCCAATCTGTCAACGGCCCTACCATGCTGAATATACCGGTTCTCGTTAGATCACCGAAGTCAAGCATCATTGGGCGCGGTCAGTACTTGGGTGGGTGACCACCTGGGAACACCGCGTGCCGTTGGCATTCACAAATTTGGGACCTGAATGGCCGAGTGTCTAGCTCTCTGGCGCTTGTTGCCACAGGTTTCGGGTTCGAATTCCAGCGGTGCCATGGATGTTTGTAGTGGTTCGGAATCCACGTTAAGCTGTAGTTCCCGGTCTCCTATGACTGTAAGAGCGTCACGGAGCCAAAGTCAGACTTCTACCTACGGGTGCTCCATCACAACAGAAGCTGCTTCGTTCCCCTTCAATCATGAGCACGTATGGGCTCGTGTGCTTGGCCAGCCAAGTGGGATAAGAAACAACAAACAACATATTTTATTTTGAAAACAACATCACATTCTCTATTATTTTTCATGCATTTTGAATAAATTAATGATAACACAATAATTATTTGTAAAAGCCAATAATTAAAAGTAATCCCTTATAGAAAGATTAATTTAAATATGAAAACAATAGTAAATTAACATATAAACATATAAATTTAAATTTAACAATTAACATATAAATATACTGGATTTTCGTAAAATGCAAACTTGTGACGAGGACATTTGGTATTTATGAGGAAACGTACTGTTTGTAGTGCAGATAATTCCTTCGCAATCATCAACACAAGATGTCAACTTCGAGATAATATGTCTGTTATCTGTTTATTTTAAAACTGACAAATATCTCTTACAACAGAATTTTTTTGATTCTTGAGTATCACTAACTCACGTTCAATCATGTATAATTTTACATCGAATTGTTTCTAAAATTATTGCATTGCTATTATTACTTTCAAAAGTGAAACGCAATTTTAAATTACTTTGCTACATTTTTATTTTCAATTATTGAAAAATAATTATCATTGCGTAATGTATTTCACATTTCTTTCCCACGTAAACTTCAGAAAAAAACTCTGATTATTTTTTTTTTTATCAAATGATAGTATTTTTCATTTCATTAAAAAACTTTTAGTGCATTTATTTATAGCTAAAATGGTTTTAAGAGTATTTGAAATTGCATTTTTACTAATAACTAAAATATTTTAAATTCGAGAATTTTATTTATTTATTTTTTACTTGGTCTTTAAAATTATAGTAACAGTTTTTTATTAAATCAGCTTATAAGCAAGTTGTTCTGTAATCAATAACATAAGTGGTAAACATTTTACATTAATGACACTATATCATCATGTAAAGACTCTTTATGGACTTAAAAAGAACAAAGTACAAAAATAAATATTTTTAACATTTGAATACAGTGAATACTTATTGCCATAGATCTTTGACTGCATTAGTTTTAAAATAATTCTTTGTTTTCTGCAATTTAATTATGAAATATAATGTTATTATTAATAAAGTTAATCTATTTAGTAGGCTCTAGAACATGTTGTTATCACTCTGAACAAAACAGAATTTCATTATAATATAGTACAAGTGATGCACTCTTTGAAAACTGGAAAAAAAATGGTTAAATGATTTTTAATACGTGGCGTTGCACCAATAACTAAGGTGTTATTGGCATATTTTTCCTGAGTTGAATAAATCAATGAAATTTTGTTTCATTGTTGTTAAAATTATTACTCGTTATATGATAAATTTCTAGAGCTGAATCTATGTCTAAAACAATACAGAAAAAAACACATAGATAATTCCAAGTGAAATATATATAATATGAAATATATATAAAATCTAATAATTGTTAATAGATCATTGTGTAGCTACGAAAATAAACAAAAATAGTATTACGCGTGATCCATGAAACTATACATTATTTATAATCCCACATTCCATTCTTTGCCTAAAGTTCTAATGCTTAGAGTTGCATTGCACAGAGTTCTAATGCTTAGAGTTGCATTGTACAGAGTTCTAAAGCTTACAGTTGCATTGCACAGAGTTCTAATGCTTAGAGTTGCATTGCACAGAGCTCTAATGCTCATTGCACAGAGCTCTAATGAGATCAAACTGATTTGAAGCTTTTCATTGTCATTCAGATCAGACATTATCTGACATCCGTCTTTAAACACTCGAAAAATATCACATACCACATAAAAAGAAAGATGTGGCATGAAGTGATAGAGGTGACCAGACTGTTTTCAAACCATGACTTGTTAACCGATCTTGTATGAAATGGTGTTTTATAAACAATCAACTTTGTTTATGTTAAACGACACTACAATAAAAGGGTCTGACGGCCGGTAAATAGTGGATTCAGTTTCAGAATCGGGAACCCAACAGACAAAGTTGCATATAAATCTCCTCATCTAAGCTGTGGATGGACACAATAAATTCTCATGCCGGAAAATTGCTTTGAGGTAAAAAATATCCCCAAACTAGATCACTGAGTGTATTTGCATAAAATATAGGTGGGGCGTAGCCTTCCCACGTAATGTACCTCGCTAATGCTATAAAATATGCATACTTGCCTTTTATGTAGTCTCTTTCCTCTTGTGTAGTGAATACCTCGCCTTTGTGTACTATACTTGCCTTATGTGCAGTGAATGACCTCGAATCAAAGTGGCTGATATACAAAAACAATAATATTAGATTTATAGGGTATTTACTATACTGTAGTTTTCCATAATTTGAAATATTATTGTGTTATATATTTTATTTCTTAATAAGAACTATTGTCGAATAATTCGTACAATTTTACATTATCATATTTTCATTCAAAGTTTTTCAAAATAACATTGAATTTTATATAACATAGTAATATTTCAACCAATAGAACAGTAAAAAAAACAGCGTGAAAATATATGAGAAAAATAATATCTGAAATCATGTTAAGCAAGAGAAAATGACACACACACACAAAAAAAATCTTTTTACTCAAATATAATATATTCATTTACAGGTGTAGGAAAAACAAGCTTTGTGATACGTTTTGCTGATTCGAAATTTCAAAGTAAGTGCAATTCGATTTAATACATTAAATTTTTTACACCTTGCAAAAATTTTGGAAAATATTTGCCTTTTCAACATGGAAATCTATCGTTTGATCTGTCAATCACTTTTAATCAATGAACAAAATAAAAAATGCTGTTTAATGGTAGGAATTTTTTTTAGTAAAACAAAATAAGTTTTTAAGTAATTCTAAACTGATTTCAGTTATTATTTCATTTATTGTATTTAATAATAATAATTTTGTGTTTAAGAAATAGACTTTATTTCGCATAAGTAAATGTTGAAAAACTTTAGATGTAATAAAACTATTTTTGAACTTTCTTAATATATCAAGCATTTTATCACTAATCTGTGTTTACAAATAAAATTACATCAAAATAACGAATAAGTAAGGGAAGAAAGAAAATTAGCGCCGAAAAGGTTATTCCGGGACTTTCATAATTTTAATTATTTAATAATAAATTGAATAAAATTACCGATTGTTATATTTATCGTTGAATAAGTGTTTAAATACTGTCATTTAATTACTGACAAAACTTTTTAATAAAACATCTTCAGCATATTAAATTTCAAAAAGAGATTATTTTGTAAAGAAGCTTTCGCTTTCCTTTAATGTATAATGTTTAGGATGTCTTTTAGAAAGTTTTATGCCATTATAAGGTTTTCATGCAGAACAATTTATCTGACAGTAACAATGCTATGAATTATGTACTCAATAGTAAAAAATGAAAATAAATAGAGGTAGCGGAGGATGTAAAAGGAGGCATCACGACTGATGTTATATTTCTGATTGTTAAAAAATGAATGGACTATTCTAGATAAGACCTTTAAAGAATGAGACAAAGATTAAAATCAAACAATTCAATTACTGAGTATACATGAATTATCCAAGAACGGAATTTGTATGGCATATATAATTTCAGCAACACTTAATAGTCTACTCTTACTAGAAAACGCATACTTTTCAGTATATGAGAGGAAACATGATGTTTATGAAGTTGAAATGCGTAATTCTTCAAGTAGTTGAACTTCTGAGCCACAGAAAAAAAGTTTGATAGTTTGTTGAGTTTTAAATTTATTAATAAAAATTTTTGTAAATGAAGAATAACTGGTGTTATGTATTGGTGAAAATTTTCACTGGTTGTTAACTGATGGGCGAAGTAAAATATTTATTTACTTTGTTGAAAAATTACTTTAGAAATTAAGATTAGAGAAATTAGGATTGTCTTTTGTGAAATAATTTTCTTCAATGATAATTCTGTTTAAATGTGTATAGAGAGAAAATTAAAATCTAGAAATTGAAGTATTGGGAGAGCATAGCAAACATCCATTGACTGAGTTTTATTGAACATGGGAAAATTCAGCAAATCCAAGCAGTTTTAAAAGCGTGCATTTTGTAGATATGATAGAAGAAAATAATGTTATTAATGTTGGACGTATAATCCTTTCAGTAGTTCGACTTCAGACAGCAAAGATGTAAGGAAAGTAGTTTGTTGAGCTTTGAATTTATTCTTAAATACTATTGTCAATGAAGTGTGACTGATGTTTTGAGTTGATAATTTTTCACTGGTGGTTGATGCATAATTAAAGTTTCACATGACGCTAAAGTGATAAAAATTTAACTTTAAAAACATAGAGGACAATTAAAAAATGTTTATGGTTGCTAAAAAATAATTATAAACTCTTAACCGCTAGTTTCGAATTATTAAAACTGAAAGAATATTAAAAGAATGAAAACTTTTAGAAAATCTAAAATATTTAACAGTAGCACAACAATTGGAAGCAAGAAAATATATATATATATAACTTTATTGACTACCAATATAATTATTCTTAAAAAAAATTTTCCAGATGTTTACGAAAGTACAGTAGGAGTCGACTGCAAGAAAGTACAAGTAAACATTGAAGATAAGCAAGTAGATTTACAAATATGGGACACAGCTGGACAAGAAAGATTTAAGAGTATAGTAAACAGGTCAGGCATGTTTTCTCTTGCATATGATCAATTTTAAAAAATAATTTTAAAATTCATAAAGATGTAGTTTATAAATTTGTACAATTATAAAAACAATTGATGTATTTTGGAAAATCACCAGTCAATAGTTATAAATTGATATTGTAAATAACAATATTGCGGTTAATTTAATATAATCAATAATATTAAAAATTAAAAATTAAATTAGAATACAAAGAAATGTCAGTTAAAAAATGTATTTACACTATATATTATGTTATTTACTCGCCTTGCTTTAATTTATTTTACTTACTCAACAACACCTGAGGTTATAGTTAAAAGAGTGAAGGTGGTAATTTAAATAAAGAGATAAAATAAATGAACAGCATGGCTATACTAAATAATTAAATAATAATAATAAATCAACATAATGATAGCACAAATAAAAACTTGATGAATATCGAGAGCCAAAATGTGAATGAGCATAAGAAAGAGTCCAATAAATGCAATTAAAAAATTTTACTGATGGTAGAAAAATAAGAATATATAATTTAATTTACATATTATTATGTTATAACTATGCATATTTACTTGTCGTAGATTTTTTCGCTCAGCCGATGGAGCAATCATCATGTACGATGTAACCAAGAAAGAGACATTTGACGAAATCCCGTGGTGGATTAAAGAAACAAGAGAACATTTATCTGGCATCCCCATATTTCTCGGTGAGTAATTTGTAATCATTGCATAAATATACGTGGTTTATTTAAAAGCTAATTATCTTAGATACAAAACTGAAAAAAAAAATATTAACTTAAAACAGGTGGCTATATCAGGTATGCAATTAATATTTTGTTTTCCTTTATTTCATTAATTGTAAAAAATGTTAACAACATTTGAGAAAAAAAATAGCTTCTTAAAATCAAATATGTCCCAAATTACAATATACAATAATATTGAGATTCAATTACATATTTCAATATTCAAACTGTATGTTACAGTACATGGTGAAAGCGTACATTCTTGTTATTAAATTCGAATAATTTACCAGCTCATGTCAATGAAATCTTATTTTAAAAACTATTCAATTTACTTCCAGAATATTATGGAAACATCAAGCCGTTCAGTTTTTAAAGTAGTTCAGACCGATTCATTAAGGTTTATCATAATAAATTGCATAGGTCTGAATGTTGTTGTTGTTGTCGTATCCTCTGAAGAGATCAAGGAAATTAAATATCGTGGTGCTCTCGAATAATATTGGCTATATTGATTGTCATCTCGAAATATAAATCCTTTTGAGAGGGATAGTCCAGACAATGCATGGCGGTCACAACAGTTGGGCAATCAAATACATGAGCAGTAAGCTTGAGATCACATCAGGGCAATCAAAGGCATGATGAGCAGTAAGCTCGGGCATGATGAGCAGTAAGCCGACATATTTGGTATTTTTAAAGCAGCAGAAATTTTCATAATTTTGTGGTGCTTCATCTTTAATCTTGTGAGAGTAGTAGTTGTCTTTTTGTCGGTATTTAGTTCTTATCTTAGAAGAAATCAAAAGTTTAGATTTGGCCAAGGCATTAGCATTTGCAAGGGAAATTGGAATAGCAATCTAATCCACACTTCTGGCATTCTTCGCCAAAGAATATGCAATTTCATGAAATTCCAAATCCACATCAGCAGGGTTGCATTGTAGGATACCCATTCTGTGCAAGCGGTGGATTTGTTCTAAAAGAGATATAATAGTCATGGTCTGATCATACTTGAAAAACCTTTATTAAGAGTCAGTTGGGCAGACCTTGAGTCAGTGAAGATAGTAACTCCATTCATTTGCTGTGATGGAGGTTTAACTCAAATTGTCCTCAAGTGCCTTTTAAATGACCAGCAGTTTTCCTGTGAAGTTTGATGCAATTTTTCCAGCACCGGCGGAAATTTCAATTCTTTTTCCTTCGGAGAATAGAGTGGAATTTTTATATAAATATAAATATATAATTTATGTATATATATTCATTTGATTAAATTTTAATTAAATTTTTTTATCATACACCAAATATTATTGTAATTTTTATAAAAGTAAATGAAACATTTTGTGAATATAAACTATGGTTGTTTTTTCTGTTTCCTTTTTTAATAAGGACAGTTGGTAACAAAAATGATGATGGAAGCCAACCTGAAGTATTAGAAGAACTTGCCCAAGATCTAGCTGAAGAAAACAGGTTGTATTTATACAACACGAGCGCCAAAGACAACATAAATGTTTCAGAGGTATTTGGAAATGATTTATTCATTTAACATATTTGTGTATAAAATAAAATTTATCTTGCAGCACAGTTATAAATTCACGTGGAACTTTAGTGTTAGCTAGTATTGTATTCTAAATCATATTTCCTTTATTTTTATCTCTCAAATAATAAATACCACTATTGGAAAAAAATTAGTAATAAATTTCTAATTATAGAGAAAATTTACAGGTACATACATACTCTTAAACAACATAGGCTTTAATGGAAAAACTTATTTTATGCTGTTATAAAATCAAATACTGAAATTGCCTATTTATTTGCATATTCGTCTATTTATTTATTTCGTATTCATATTTTCGTATTAGTTTTTATGTTAATAACAAATTCTCAAAAGAAGTTTTAAAAGGATTTATGTATATATGTGTGTGTGTCATTTGTGTACAAAACCTATAAATTCCATCTACCAGCTAATTTTAATATTACAACCTCTAAATGAAGTTTATTTATTTGCTTTCGATCCTGTCGTATTCCATACAATCGAATTCCATACTAACATTTAAAAAGCGAATTTTAAAAAGTAGAATCAAATTTAAAACAGTAACTTTCACAATAGATACAAAGTGATGGTGATTTTTTCCAGGTATTTAATGATCTTGTGATTATGATGTTAGCTGAGGAGTTTTTTGAGGAATCGCGTATGTGTGTATTATTTATGTATCAAATCTATATATTGCCTTCTACCTCCTAATCTCAATGTCACAACCTCTAAAGAAAATTTATTTATTTGCGTCCGAACCAATCGTATTCCATACACATAGCGAATTCCATACTAACATTTAAAAAAAACGTTGAAAGAAATTTAAAACAATAACTCTCACAACAGATACAAAGTGATGTTGATTTCTTTTCAGGTTTTCAATGATCTTGCGATTATGATGTTAGCGGACAGAAAAAAAACGCAAGAACCAGACGAAAGCACCAAATTATGCGAAAGAAGTATTGATTCTGCGTATGATGTCCGAAAAGTGTACCTCACTGCAGACCCTAAACCGTCGAAGAAAAGCTGTTGCAGTTATTTTGAGTCACCAGATACCAAAGCACACGTTATTTGAGCAACTGAACATTCGTTAATCTCGCCGACAACCAAATATGATTGTAGTCAAAAAAAAATCATCATTCTTTGATTACATTTTCACTGTTTCGATATCATGTAATTAAAATTTCATTTTGTTTCACAATACAATGAATTGTACTGTAATAAAATTATTTCATCTCAAGGAAATTGTTATTTGCATTTTAAAGACAAATCTAAATGTTTCGAATTACACATTTCAATTTATAGAATTAAAACTGGTTTATTTTTTTATCTAAAACAGAAAAAAATTAAGTTTGCAAAAGAGGGAAAAAAATACGTTATGATTCTTCGGATATTATTTATCTAACTGGTCAATTACGTATCAGTTGTTCATTTTTTTTAAAATTTTATGTAACTGAATGATTTTTTTGATACATCCATTAAATTTTTTATCAGAACTTTTATAATTATCACTTTTTTGTGTCATACTTTTTAAAATATAAATTATTTTTTAAGCATTCTTTATAGTGATATGTTTTATAAAGTTTCCTTTATTTATTATAATAAGAAATAAGTTATTTCCAATGTAAAATTTTTAAAAAAGATTGGAAATCACTAAAAATTATGGTTTTATTCTAATTTTAAGTTAACATTTTAAATGCTTCTGCAATTATGTAAACTTAATTGAAACGCGAGTTAAATAACTTAAAATAATATAATTAAAATGTTTGGATATAAAATAATCAAGAATAATTCTTCTTCAATGGTCGACAGCCCCATGCTAGGACAAAACCTTCTGCCTACTGGCAGATTTAAAAACATGAAGTGTTGCTTTTCTTTTAGGTAGGGTTGTCAGCCATAAGCCCAATAACCGAGAATAATTTTCAATAACAGCTTCGAAATCGAGTTGAAGGAAATGAGTTTGAAGTGACTCGAGTTTGAAAAAAAGAGCTCACACGAATATATTAGAGTGAGTTTTCTGAGTAGGGGGCCTTCCCTTGAGAACCTATCCGGAGAATATCAACAACGCAAAATGAAACACAAGGTCCACGATAAATAAAAAAATATTATATAAGATACTAAGGAAATAAATTATTACTAAAATGTAAAACTAGTGGAAGATTATTTTATTAATTTTAAAAATTTACTATGCTTTACAGTAGGAAAAAAAACCTATTTTTTTATAGATAGTAAAATATTGTAGTGACCCTAAAGAATAACAAGCTGTACTTCCGAATGGGGAGCCGGGGGAGAGGGCTTGGTTAGTGTCCGGCAAACACAACAAACCTTAAATTCCCATGTTTATATCAGGAATGGGGATGATAAATCTGTAAAATAAAAAGCCTTTCAATTGAACTCGAGAAAAGGAGTTACGAAACCCCAGATACTACCTCAAGAATTAACTCCAAAATGTGGCAGCACAATATGGTTACCGCGTAACAGGCCACCCCTAGTTCACCTAAGTAAACCTGAATGTACTATATATCTGCGGTTTTAATGATGAATGACCTTTGATCAAAATGCACTGCAGTAATATATATATATATATACATACACTCATGTCCATAAATTAAGGATAATGAAGTTCAGGCAAAGCAAGAGACATCAAAACAAATTTGACTTATTTGTAAAGTCTATTTATTAAACAAAAGGTAAAGAGCAAAAAAGATGCCATATGTTTGACATAATTAATAAAAATTGCGATTTTTACTCCCTGGAGCAAATTTCAAAAAAAGAACCTATTTACAAAACACAGTATAACATGGTAACAGTATGGTGGTTAATATGGAGTATGTCTTCCGGACGATGCAATACAGGCCTTACAACCCCTAGGCATGCTGAGTATCAAATTATCAATCTGATCTTGGGGAATATTACACCACTCATCAAGCAATGCCCTCCGAAGTTCCGATTGACAGGTGGGAGGCGGTTTACGGGCTGCAATTCGTCAGCCAAACATATCCCACACATGCTCTGTTGGATTCAAGTCCGGTGAGTATGCTGGCCAATCCATACAAGTGACATCCTCCAATTCAAGGCATTCGTCTACAATGTTTGCACGGCGAGGACGGGCGTTGTCATCCATAAACAGAAATTCAGCACCCATGGCGCCCCGAAACAAACGTACATGTTGTTCCAGAATGACATCCCGATAGATGTGACCTGTCATCGTTACACTCTGAACATGCAGGTCAGTTCTGGAACCAAGAATAATTCCTCCCCAAACGAGCCATCCTGCACCACCGTAACGGTATCGTTCAATGGTGTTCTCTTGGTGGTAACGGGTACCTGACGCTCTCCATATGAAAGTCCGGCGAGAATCAGACTGCAAACTAAACCTGGACTCGTCGGAAAACATCACACCAGAACACTGTTGCGGTGTCTACAATGCATGCTCTCTACTCCAGGTTAATCGCAAGCGACAGTGAGTTGCGGTAAGTGGAACACATCTGACAGGCCTACGAGCATATCGATCAATGTGCCCTAAGCGTCTGTACACGGTCTGTATTGAAAGTGTCGTACCGGTACCTGAAGAGAGCTGACGAGACAGGTCTGATGCTGTCCTCCATCTGTTTCTTTTGGCAGTAACTGCTAAGTACCGGTCCTCATTCGGCGTTGTAACTCGGGGGCGACTCGTGCTGTAACATCTACTCACATTACCATCATCTTGGAATCGTTTCCAAAGCCTTGAGATGACACTCTGGGCGATTCCAAGTTCCTCAGATACTTCCAGCTGGGTACGTCCACATTCGAGTCGTCTGATAATTCTACCCCGTAAAAAATCATCCAAATGCTTCCTTTGTGCCATAACTATGCGGTTATTGCACTGAAAGGCTTTTAAAGCGCTTGTGAACAATTTTACTTCTTTGCCACCATTCCTTATATACCCCTCTCTTACACTCGTCATTTGTGACGTACTATCCGCGCCATCTGGTGGTTTCCTGTAATTTGCATATTCTTCTTCAAGATGTGTGTGATAATTCTACAGGTGAAATTTTTATTTTAGAGTTCAATTTCTATGTGATTCTGAATTATCCTTAATTTATGGACATGAGTGTATATATATATATATATATATATATATATATATATATATATATATATATATATATATATATATATATATATATATATATATATTGCTGATTTCAAACATTAATTGTAGTCAAATTTGGTTAAGGTAACCAATATTTGGATTACATGTTTTGGCAAAGGTTATCTTAAAACATAAAGCTTGGCATATCATACTAGTATTGTTTAAAAGCAAATCATTCTTAAATTTTAATTCTCACAATTCCTTATATTTAATTAAAATAACTTAACGAATCAATTATTTCACAGTACATAAAATAAAATTCCTGTATTAATTCCCATAGTGACAAAAAATGTTACTTTTTTTTTAATGATTTTTATCAATATTGAATGCCTGATTCATCCATTAAATGAGTAAAATTACAAAACTAATTTCTTCATTACTTGCATTTATAAATCTATGACAAATAAACTGCAAAAAAATGTGTTCAGCATTAAAAATTATCAGAGATAATTTTTTCTCTATTGATATTATCTTGAAGTAGCATTACAATATTAAAAAAGCTACTATCAGGGCATAAAAGACGTATGACATCAGAGATCTATGATCATTGTGTGATATCATAATCAATAATTGAGTCCTTTGTTTTTAATCGGCAACGCGTAATCTGAAAGTGAACCCAACTTTCTGGGTAACACTGCACAGAAGGTGTTGTACCTAAATTTCATTTTGAGAACATTGCATGCAGTGCATGTTTTAATATATACAGTGAAACCATAAAAGTATATTGTTTTAAAGAAAAGTCAGATGCGTCTTTCAAAGTATAGCTAATAGTGTGTTTGTTCAATACAATAGCCCATTGTAGAAACACATTTATAATTAATAAAAACTTTTTTTAGTTATAAAAAAATTTAATAATGTAAATAGAAATGGCTGCAAATAATCCCAAAGTTGTTTTCAAGGTCTTAATACTGGGTGATGCAAGTAAGTAGATTAAATACATTTTACTAATCATATATTATTTGTAATTTTTGACATTAAATTTATATGAATGTAATATTTTGAATGTATAAATGTAATATTTTAAATGTATGTTTTAATTAGTATTTTATTATAATTTTGCATTTATAAATGTTTAAATTTATTAAATGTAAATTTTTAGTAAGAGGTTTATATAAATGTTAAGTAATTAAAAAGTTAATTAAGTTAAGTAATTAAAAATTATCTGAAAATTGTTTATTTTATACCAGAATTTAAAATTTTCAGTAGATTTATAAAAAAATTTAAATACATAGTCATATTTTTGTTAATTTTTATTTTTTGTTTTATTATAATTCTACATAATATCTCTATCAATAAGTTAGATTTTGTATCATTTTTAAGAAGATTGAGGCTTATTGTCAATTATTCTTCTGAATTAAATTACTCTTTGTAATTCAAAAATGTTTTAAAATGCAAGATATAGAAATTTTTAATTTCCAAGTAAGCAACATTATTTTCTGAAAAAGCATAAAAATTAATGATAATTTTACTAAGAAAGGAAAACCAAATGTTCATCCTAAAAAATATGCATACTGTTGCTAATGTATCTAGTTTGAAGAGAAAAATTCAGAAGAAATCAATAACAAGCACTGATCTAGAAGATATCAATAACAAAAAATTTCATTACTTTTACGAAGAAAGAAGAAACCAAATGTGCACCAAAAAAAATATATACACACTGTTGCTAATGTATCTAGATTGAAGAGAAAAATCTAAAAGAAATTAATAACAAGCAGAATCAATAAAAAGCATTGATGTAGAACAAATGAATAACAAAAAACTATTGTTACTTTTACTAAAAAAGAAGAAATCAATAGTGCATTAAAAAAAAATATACAAACTGTTGCTAATGTATCTAGATTGAAGAGAAAAATCTAGAAGAAATTAATAACACCCAGAATCAATAACAAGCACTGATTTAGAAGAAATCAATAACAAAACCATAAATACATTCGTGGTGACAATAAACAGAATAATAAAAAAAATTTTGTAGCTTAAAAATAAGAAACATAAATCCCTCGTTATATTCCAAGACATGTGCTGAACGCTGAAAATATTGCAAAATTTTGTATAAAAATCATTTAGCAAGAAATAAAATTAAATTATTATCGATTCTTGATAAAGCATGGTTTTATCTGGAATATTGCAACAAAATGTCTACTTATTATCGATAACGAGTGTAATAAGATTTACATATCTGATTCCTCAATGCAAAAAAAAAAAAAAAAAAAAAAAAAAAGAGTTTACAAGAAGGGTTTATGATTGTAAAATATTTTTACCTACACTAGAAATTGAAACATAAGAAAAGTTGGAAAAAATTAAAATCCATTTATTAAACAATAACGTAAATATTTTAAATTCATCATTTACAAAAGAAATTAAATTTCTCTTTCTGAACGACTTTCAAAAACTGTAACTGAGCCAGGACAAGATCACCATTCATGCTTCAAAACTTACCATTACATTTTTAGAATAAATTATGACAGACACAAGTTTGTCTGTTTAGTTTTTTCAATAAATTTCATGTAATGATTACTGAAATGCCACCTATGAACTATTGTGCATTGATAGGAAGAAAAAAAATCTTTTTGCACGCAAAGAATTAGAAAATAATTAAAATAATTAATATTATTATAAATTAGAATTTTAGAAAAAAAACTTTATTAATTTAGACAATAATTAAAGAATAGAACTCAGTATCTTAAAACATTTTACGAAAAACATAACTCTAATTTCTATTCCAGGAAAAAGACCATTACATGAAATCTATAAATGACTGTCACAATCTTTAACCCTTTATTAGATTTTCTTGAAAATCGTTCTATAAATGTATTAATACGTATTACAATTACAGTAGTATTTAAGTATTTCTAGGAACTAATTTCCAATTTAATAAAGAAACCTTTTTCTTATAATAAATACTTTTTCTCAACCAGTAGAATATTTTATGACACCTTTTCTAAATTAATAAATTAAACAACTAATTGAATGCTGCCATTAAATATTTCATTTTATGTTTAATAATATTTATTTTACAGTGGTAGGGAAAAGCTGTGTACTTCAACGTTATGCCGACGACCGTTTTTCAGGTAGTAATTAAAATACTTTTTATTGATATTTAACATTAATTAGTTTGCAATAAAAATTCAAAGCTTTTAATTTTTAATCTTTTAGTGCTTGATGTTGACAATCATTCTTTATAATTACTCTTATACTTTATTATAAAATTTGAGATGTGATTTTTACACGTATGTTATAGAAGAAATGTTATATGTATGAATATGTATAAACGTCAAATATAGAAATGTGTGATTATAAGAATGTGTATCTTATATATATATACATACGATATTGTTTTCAGATACCGTTGCTCCAACAATTGGCGTGGATTACAGGCCAGTTTACCGTGAATTTCGAAGTCAGTTGACAAAACTCATGATTTGGGACACAGCAGGACAGGAAAAATTTAAGTCCATTACCAAATCGTAAGTAATATGTTAATATTATTAATTATTTATATAGATTTGTATTTTAATAGAGTTTATTATAATTTGTATTTAATTTTTATTGTCAGTAAAAAGAAATATTCAATAATAGAAGATATTTTATTGGAGAATGAGTTAAGTTAAAAATTTTGATTATCATCTTTGAATGTGATGCTGTCCAGATATTAGGATCTTTGCGTCAAACACATGGACAGAAAAACCCATGGAAAACAAATGGATTTAAAATACTATCGTCCAAGTTGACCTTAGATGGTAGTTGAATAAACAAGAATACTTTTTGAAAGCCATAGATGAGAGTTTAAGTAACGAATAACTGATTACTAAGAACAAACGTTAATTATTGTTGTGGATATTTAACTCAGTCCATGTCTTTTTAATATGACTAACTTTTACTTCACTTATGAACTATGGTTATTACTTTTGGTATATATATTCTTGTGACTTTTGAACATAGTTAATATTCTGACATAATGACTAATTTCTGCTTCAGAAATTGTCACTTTGTTAAGAAATTTTTTATATATTCATACGACTATTGAATAATGTTGATGCCTTATAATATAGTGACTAATATTTGCTTCAAGGATGGACTGTGGTTATTTCTCTTCGGTATATGTATCCTTTGTGACTTTTGTGCATGGCTAATATTCTAGCATAGTGACTAATTTCTTCTTCAGAAATTGTCTTTGGTTAAGGTTTTTCGGATATATTCCTACTACTATTGAATATTGTTAACGTTTTTAAATATAGTGACTAACTAACATTTGCTTTTTGAATCAAAAATAATAATGTGAGCAATTACATAACCTTAATTCCAATCACTATCATACTTTTTTTCAATGTTTTTAACGATTTGAGATATTGTGAAATTGCATATAATATTGTTTTTACATTATTACTTTAAGTGCAGAAAAAAGTATATGTTTAGAAATGATAAATTAAATTTTCTGATTGAATTTTTGTTCTTTAAATTTTTATTGTTCAAATAATTTATTTATTTTATTTTTTAATAAAATAGGGTAACATTTATAAAAAAAATTGCGATAGGCTATACTTAACTATTTAAGAATATGAAACCTGATATTATCTATTAAAATTTAATATTTTTCCGCAAAACTTTCCAAAATAAAATATATTATATTTTTGACTGAGGCAAAGTAAAACCATGTTAAAGGTACACCAGAGAAAAATTATGATATCAAATGTTATCAATATTTAATTGAATAAAAATATTATAATTCGTGAAATAAGATAGAAGAAATGTTTCTTATTACTACTCATAAGTAAACTGGCATAACCGTGAAAGTTTATAAAAATATTTGTTTTGTAAAATATAATTCTTAAAATGATTTTTCCTAAATTCAGAATTATTAAAACTTCACACAATGTTAAACAGACAAAGAGATTAATAAAATGATATTGTCGTGAGCAACGATTAGTCCATTTTTCTCTTTCATACTTGTGACAAATAACTAGTAAATAACTAACACAAGTAACTAGCATAACAAATAATATTCTTTTTTTTTTAATTGCATTTTATTTTATTTATATTTTATTTATTCATACTTTTTTATTTATATTTTTAAGCAAATAAATAATTTTAAATATAAATTCAGTGAAAAATAAAACAAAGATTTACCTATGCAATTCATATAGGTAAACTATTCTGAATTTAATTCATATATTTACGATAATTTTTTCTTCATTATGTATTTAATTCTTGCAATTTTTTTTAACCTTGTGAAGGATTTTAAATGAACACAAAGTGGTTGTTCCAATGAATTAAGGATAAAATTAATTTAATCATATTATGCATTGACGATATAAATTCATTTAATTAATTCAAAGTCTATAAATGAATCATTCTTAGAGAAAATTTTATTTTTTTTCTTTTCTTTTGTACTAAATTGATTTGCATATTTATTCACAATTATTAAATTAATGAAATTTAAAAAAAATCCTTTTATTTTAGTTTCTATCACGGAGCACATGGAGCTTTAGTAGTGTACGATGTGACTCAAAAAGGACACACTTTATGCTTTACCTAAATGGATTGCAGAATTGAAACATATTTGTGGGGGAATTCCTACAGTGATTGGTAAAAAAAAATTACTAAAACCGTTTATTTATATGACTTCGTTTGAAGAATATCTTTTTAACTTTTATGCCGAATATCTTTTTAACTTTTATGCCGAATACTTTTAATATTTTATTGTATTCCCATCTTTTATTTATTTTTATTTTTTTGGAATATTAAAAGTTGGTGACAAAATTCAATAAATTTTTATCCATATTTTTATGAAGATTATTTTAATCACATTTAAATCTGCATTATTTATTTTAGTAATAAAAATAGTTTATAGAAACTTTTTAGTAAAACATTTAAAAAACATAACATTAACAAAATTTACGATGTATATTTTTTGGCTGTATACTTCGACTAATTTTTTTAAGTCATCAGTTTTCAATTAAGATGTATATCACAATACGTCGCAAATATTTCCTTTATATTTTAATACTAACGTATAATATACAAAAATATAGAAACAATCAAAGAGATTACATAAATCATATAAAAAAAAGTATAACAAAATACTAAATTGACATTGCACTAATTGTAATGTTTCTGTTTTAAAATTGCTATACTAAGATTGCTAAACTATGACCATTCAATAGAGGATCATGGGATGGCAGAAGACTTCCCTGTAATCCATTCAGATGATACTTATTGATAGAAGATATTTGTCATGACCGTTGATGTGCCTCCTTCTGTTAATGCAACGAGAGTTGACTTTTTATTGTGTGCATAGCACTAGTGTCAGCAAAGCAGCTGTCAAAACAGTCAATTCTTTCTTTTTATTTTAAAAACATATATTTTAACTATCCTAAATAAAGCCAGCCTGATTGTAATGCAACTATTTCGAAGCTCCTATTCGACCACATGTTTACCTGAAATAACTGTACAAAACTTCCCAAATAAGATATGACATTCAAAAATGGCCACCATAAAAAGTGCTACGTTAACAACAAGTATTATGAAAATTTTAACTTTGATACCTAATAGATCATATCCTGCTACAAGGCAAAATCGTGCTCAACTCTAGGTACAGTGATATTGTGTAGTAGTAGTACGAGGCAAATTATGAAATTACTTATTAAATCTATTGCATCAGGCTGTGATTTTTAAAAAATAATTTGACGCGTTTTTGTACTATGTAGTGGCACAAGGGTCCATCGTTAATCAGCTGAAGTGGTACTCGTTTTAATGTGAAAACGCGTGAGAATTTCTCATTTCTCGCATTCCAAGGGAAAAAAATAGACTTATTTATATAATAATTAAAAAATTTGTGTACGGTTACAGTTACGCTGACTGCGCTTTATACAGATAGTTAATAAGAATTCACTTTAGAGTCACTAAAAGACATTCAAAAACTGCCAATTGTATTGTGAAAATTTCGAATTACAAAAGACATCTTCTTTGCCAATCCTTTCTATTTTTTTGACTGAAATAGCTCTTGTATTGCCAATATAAAAGATCACTTGTTTTTATTTGCCTAGTTGGAAACAAATTTGACACCAAATCCAAAGAAAAAGTATCCGAAGAAGATATCGCATCATTTATAGAAGAATTAGGATATTCCGATAGGCATTATTTGATAAGTGCTTTCACGGGAGAAAATGTTGACAAGGTAAGCATATTTTATTTTAAAGCATTTTTGCTTACAATTTGCTAAAAGATTGAAGGAATGAAATTGTAAAACAGCAAAAGCACCACATAAATAGCCATTTACACACTTCTACCTACTCACACACTATTGAATATTTATCTTTATATATATAATTCTTCTGTACATGTGCTTGTCATTGAACTCCTCCTAAACGGTCTGACCGATTTTGATGAAATTTTTTGTGTTTATTTGACAAAACATGGAGAATGTTTTTATGCTATCTCCTTCGTTGTAAGTCACCAAAAGATAGTGCTGCAGTATATCTGTTTCTCTACCGTTCAACCAATCGCTATGAATATTGGTAATAATATGCATTCGAGTATGGAAAATATGTTCGCGAAATATCCACCTTATTGGAAAATATCCACTTTATTGTTATTTGCCACCAGTTGGGGCTTCAGCATTTCATCTTATATACCGTTCAAACGAAATCCGTGAAAATTAGTATGCAAATATATTGGAACATGGAGAATATATTCGCGCTATATAATTTTCTACAATGCATTTCTTTTTGACAATACAAAATATGCCGGGTTCCGCTAGTTTCAGTTAAAATTCTTGACTCAAATCATATTCGCCATTGACTTATGTCATATTCACTTCGTATTTAAATATCTCATAGGATTTAAAATGTAATAATTATTTAACAAAATAATATTACTTTCATAATCTAGTTGATTTTTTTTTAGTTTTGTAATATTATATTTAGTATGTATAATATTAATGGGTATTTAAGAAAGTTTAAAAAATATCTTAAGTATGTGTTTTCCATACATTACAAATAACTTGTCTTTCTTCAGTTTATTTTTAATATTTGTAAAAAAATTAAGTTTATTAATTATATTGTTTAACGCAATTTTTAAATTTCAGGCTTTTACAGCATTAATAGAAATTTTGATGGACAACACAAAAATAATCTCTGATTCAGACGAAATAAAGATAGCCTTGAGTAACAGAAAGAGACGAAAAAGTTGTGCTTGTTAGGACTCTGGACATTTTTGACATCAAGATCTGTTTTATATAGTTTGAAGTTAGTGCAAAAAACAATAAACGACTTCTTGAGACATTTTACAAATTTCTCCATATAAAAGAAAAAAATAAAGAAATGAAATAAACTCTGCATAAAATTAATTATATTTATTTAAAAGAAAACATTAGCATGCTCTGTTTAAATATTTATTGAAAAACTATAATAAATAACTCTTTTATATGTATAAAAATTTAATCTTATTTATTTCAATAAAATTTGGATAATTTCTTGTTTATATTCCTTCATTTTTTTTTTTTTTTTTTTATATTTCATATAACAATTCGTCGTTTTTATACAGCTGAATAGGATTTCCAGGTATTCCAATAGATCTAAGTGTTTTGATATTTACCATTATTTGCATAAACCATTGTTTTTATATACAATGGTACTTCAAGAGACTTATGTTGTTCCTTGCTTTTTGCAATGTCTACGGCAGTACCATTCATCAGTTTGCATTCCCAAACTCCATCGGCATACACTTCGATTTTTTCATCACGGTCATTGAAGCTATATCTAGTCATGAGTCCTCTTCCTTCAAGTTGAGCAACCACTGTTAATCTTTTCAAAAAGTTTTCTTCTGCATATGAAACCTTTACGAGACCTTTCACATTGCTACTTCTGATATAGCTCACGTCTGAAAAAGTTTCTGCTTGTAACAAGCTTTCACATTTCAAAATATTACCATTAGGCAAAACAAGCTCCTCTGACTTAAAGGTTCCAGGCCAAACATTTTGAGTAGATAAATGTCTTACATTTCCAACAGAGTTGTCTAAATTACAATAACAAACAATATTTTTGTTGCTGGTCAAACCTTCTATCAAAGTGGAATCTTTATTCATTTCTGATTCCTTCTCTTTTAAAGACTGGATGGACACATTTACTTTCATGCTAAGAGCATCTTCTGGTGTCATTGCTAAATGATTAGGATCGCTCTCTTTCTCAACTATAAAAGGTTCTGATGAATTTCGATTTATTAATTTATTTGATTCAGGATTATTCAAAGGCTCGATTCCTTTTTTGTAATCTGATCCGACATGATCTGATAGAGCTTTAGATCTTAACTGATTATAATTAAAGTCTGTTTTGCCTCCACTTGTGAAAGGATGCATTATTTGTGAATTTCTGTTGCTTTCTATAAACTTGCCGTTTTCTACTTTAATACATTGAAAATTTTCACCCATGTTATTAAATGAATAATTATCTCCCAAATATGCTCGCAATAAACCATCTTTAGCTTCGTCTGTATCATTTGCACTTACATTTCTTGATTCCGAGGAAGTTGGAAATGATTTAAAGTTCTTATCTATGGTACTAAAGGAATTTAAATCTGGTGTAGGAATTGTGAATTTTGCATTTCCGTAAAAATTAAAACTCTTTTTGCTGTTCGAAGTTCTAGGAAGGCAATGAAAATGTTTGATCTCATGTATTTCATCATTCGGTTGCTTTGCTAAAATTGACGTACTGGTAGTCAAATCATTTTCTAGCACATTATATTCCGTTTCTCTAAGTTGTTGATCTTCCATATTTTTAAAATTTTCTGTGTTGATTAATTTATCATAAAACTCTAATTGCTTTTTGTGTTCTGCTTCAAAATCAGAATCACTCTTCGTTTCTGTAAAATTACCAGATATTTCTGCAGATCCACTTTCGCTTGTTTGTTTGGTAAAATCCGTGTTGAAATTAGTATCAACTTTGCTTCGATTGAAACTTCAGATACTGGTTCTGTTTCTTTTTGAGAATCAGTTATTCCTGTTTGTTTCACGGAGTTCATGCTATTAAAACTGATGCTGGATGAATTTCCAAAATTCTTTACATCATAATTTATTTCATATTCAGGGGTCGATGGGCTGAATCTGAGAAAATCAGTTCTTTTATTATCCTTAGCATGTTTTGGGGATGAAATATATTTCACGCTTCCATCAACTATTATCACTTGAGGTTCAGTTTCAGAACTCGAATCCTGTGCTTCAAAATTATATTTTGGACTTTCATCTTCACTTGCACATGTTACATGTTCACTTGTACAATCCCAAGGTTTATTGTAAAATCCCCGAAGACCAGAATAGCTAGCAATCTCAACAGTGTGATCTTGATTTTGATGGTTCAACTTAGAAATCGTGACATTTCTTTGCTCATCGTGCTGTTTCCGTCTCTCCGGGTCCAAAAGAATTCGTCTAGCTCTAACTATATCATCCACTACGCAAAGTGCAACATCTCTAAATTCATCGTAATCGTTAGGATTCCAAATTCCCAGCATTTTATTTGCTGCTTTTATTATCTCATCAGACGAAGCGCCGGGGTTTACTCGAAGTACCTTGTAGCAATCCATTAAACAAGAGTTATGGAAATTGATAGCTATTCAAAAGAAAAACGTGTATTTGTTTAACAATCTGGACCTAGATCAGTTTTTAAACAAACTATAATTTTAGTGTTGTAAATTTAAATACAGTTATTCTTTAAATAATCACTAATAATTAAAACCTAACAATGCTTAATATGAGTTTGTACAACAATGGATTCAATAATAATTTAATACATCTAAACCTCTTTTTCCACAATTGATACATTCCTAACCTATACCATAGATTAAAACTGAAATTATGCTACAGATTTTTTTCTTATTATAAAGCAATGAATATTTTCCTAGATTACGTCTTAGGCCAGAGGCTTTAAAGTAAATAAAAACCACATATAAAATATTGTGATATTTTAATTCGTATAAAAAGAAGTTCAGCTAACTTCTCTAATGCTAACTTCCATTTGTTAAATGGAAACATAAAACAAGCTGTTAAAGGTTAATTCCAATTTTATTAATAAAACATTCGCTTGAAATTTAGAAATCCTAAACACCACCTGAAGAAGTCGCCAAACTAACAATCCAGAATGTTTCGCCAATTTCTAGAAGGTTATAATAGTTTAAAGGAATACGTTATTTCTTTTTTTTTTCAAACAATATAATGACAGTTTTAATGTTAATTTCATTGTTATTTGCAAAAAATTCATATTCTGGTAAATATAAGCAGGAATATGGTTATTTTGGTTAGTCCGAGAAAGATACCTTATAACAATATGTCAGCCATAGATGCATGATATAAACAGTTGTTATGATGTCGCCACTCATGAAAATACAAAACAAATTTATTTTTCATCTTATTAATTACTTTTATTTGATTATTAAAAAAATAATAAATAATTTCTTTTTAACATTGTTAGAACAGTTAACTGTTTTGTTAAAACAGTTATGAGAATTCGTCTAGAAAATAGTTCCATTTTATTCTTAGAACATGAAGATGACTTACGAACATGACATGCGAACATTTTGTTAAGTTTTTCTGTTGTTTTGTGCTGTTGTAAACATTTTCTTTATTCATTTGATATGGCTGTAACAGAAGAAGGGAATGATATACTTTATTATAAGCGGTCAGAACGGATGAAAGCATGCGATTCTTTTTATTTTTATGAATTAGATTTTTAGAATTAGACAAAACAAATTCGATATTATTCGAATTTTTAATGACTTCCTTGGGGCAATAAAATGATCATTTCCACGTCCAAAAAAGGAATACTGTTAAATGAAATATAAGTTATTCTCCACTTTCTTCTTTTTAATTACTATTATTTTTATCATTCGATTACGGCATTATAAATAGATCACAAATTTTCGGCGTAATAGTAATAAATTTTAACGATCAAAATTTAAAAATTGCTTCAATTCCTTGAGTTTTAATAGAATACATATCGCAAACTATAGCTAATTTGTAAATTTTTCATAATTATTAAATTATTTTAAAATATGATATATTACAAAATAAATAAAAAAAACGACAAATAAAAGCATATGCTAGTTTTGGAGAAAAATTCGATAATGCTTAGAAATTAAAAAATAATTTAGCGAGGTGATAAAAAAATTATCAATGATGGTGAATAATTTACAAATGCAAAATATTATTCTAGAAACTTTTAGCTGTATATATTTTTGGAAAAGTGTTTTTAAAATTTTTATGAGCATAATTATAATATATCAACTCACAAAAAAATTATTTTATCTTCTGACAGAAATGGCTTGATACAGAAACTTCTTTGATACGGATCTTTCTATATCGAATTTTTTTAAAAAGTATTCGAATGATATGAATCATTAAAATGATTCGAATCGGCCGTCAATGTTATAAAGTTTTTTTTTTTTTTTTTTTTTTTTCCCCAATGGCAGGCTACAATAAATAATAAAATAAAAAAGAAAAAGAACACAAAGAACATGAAAACAGCAACGAGAATCAAAAGAAATCACATAGTGGCATGTTTAGCCCATAAGGGTCCTAGCCTCCCAGTAACGACCACACACAGTAGAGGCTGTTATAAAGTAGTGGTATGCAAAAAACCTTATCAACAGAAACCTACAAATAGTATGATGGTTGACTAGTGGCGCTATCTATTGACGATAAGAAACATGAATTTATTAACATAAGGAAAAAATATTCTAATTATTTTTTTATTTTTATTTTATCTAAGATTTTAGAATTCACTTTTTTTATACGTCTGTTTTAAAAATACCTGACAAAATAATTCGTCACAAATCCTTTTATTTCAGAGGTTTAATGAGGAAGCTTTTTCGTCCAAAAAATTGTAACTTCAAAAAATTCATTGCGCAAAAATTTATAGCTTCAAAAAATACACAAACAAATCCCGACAAACACATTTTATTTTTCGACTTTCAGCCTTTTCATACAAATCAATAACCAAACGAATTTCTGAAGTACACACCCCTCACGTGACGAGCTTGTTGACTTCAAACTGAAACTCCTATTCGTGCTCTATATTATTGCGACTCTATGACATATATACAAAAATAATAATATTTCCTTATGCTATTAAATGGAAGTTTCAATTATTGACTAGATAACTTTAAATTCAACTTATTTTTTCGAAGCTAAATGTGTATGTTTCGGTTATTATATTTATTATGTATATTAGTAACACTGTAATTAGCGCTGCCAAATAATTTTTTTTTTATGTCGCACATTAACAACTTTGGATGCATTGTGTATGTAAGTTATCTAAAAACATAATTTTTGAAGAAATATTGTACAAATAGTATAAAGGTTTTCATTAAAAAAAAAAAAGATTTTAAAAAAGCGGACGATTTTTCCCTGCTTAATAGAAAATATGATTTAAAGTAATGAAATGATACTGTTCTGACGTCACGATGGGTTTGTCTCTTTAAACCTTGACCTGAGGAGATGCTTCTCTCTTGGGAGCTATAGCGGAAGTAAGAAGGGGAAAAATTCCGCTAAATATTTGTAACCTTGGCAATCAAAATAGCGACTGATTGATTTATACAAGCCATATATAATAAAGATTTAAAATAACAAATGTAAACTGGCACGTGATGAGTATGCTGGAGTGCGAGCTTGTTTGAACGAGTTAGAAATGTTAAAAAATGTATAGAATTCTGTTACAAGTAGAATAAAAAACATGTATTTGAACTAAGATTATTTCAATCAATTACAATGTTTTCTTCTTCAAAAATAAGATATAAATTTTTAAAGTGAGGTTTGTGAGTGTTTTGTTGAGCAAATGTGAAAGTAATAATATCTTTGAAATACTTTGGGAATAAGCATGACACGTCAATAGATATGTTTCTTAATCAGAATGCTTTGAAGAATGGCTAAAATGTTATCAATTATTTTAACGTAAGATAAAGAACTGGTATCTGAAGTTTGTATATTCAACAGTTGAAAATAATGTTCTGTGTTTAAAATCTGTTATGTTAAAATAAATATTAACAATTACATCGAATAAAAAAAATTTTCACCAAAAAATCCTTAAAAATAATTTTTTTTTTTCATTGAAATTTTCGTAAAATAAAATTTTTTCAAGAAACTATTGTCTTAACTATTCTTTCTGTAAATTTACTTTTTTAAAAATAGCATAAAAATAGTACTTTTAGAAAAACAAATTCTCCTTGCACTAGAGCAGTCTAGACTAGTCAACTTGGGCCTTATGGCCCACTTGGGTCTTCTAGCTTTCATGGTGGACGGTAGGAATTTCGTCGGTTACTGAAGCACTTTCCTTTTTTAAAATTTCATTGATTTTTTTAAATGTTGAAAAAAAATAATTTTCATGTATTGTTTAAAAATGTCTGTCATATCCAATTATCAAATTATTTACATTGTATTAACCCTGCTTTATAGGTTTGCAAAGTAAAGTAAATTTCCTACTTTATAAATTACCACAACTGTGGGATCTGTGGGTGGTTAGAAAATTTTACTACTAATAGCGATACAAAAGTGGGCAGTAGTTATAAAAAGGTTGACTACCCCTGCACTAGACAGAAACAAAATTCTTCTTCAGTAAAATTGAAAGAAATTCTTAAAAGATCAATAAAAAACAACAAATATCATATGAAAATATTTATTAAATTAATAAATTAAGGTTAAAACACTAAAAATCATTATAATTCACTAGAGTTGATGCTTTACACAAGAGAGAATGGTCTTTGTAAACAGAAATAGTTTCTTGTATCCCATCGCAAACCCTTAGAGTTCGAATCTTAGAATTATTTGCGTTGATAATTGTAGACGTACACAATTCCTTTGCAAGTGGAGACACAGAATTCATCCACTTGGAGTTATGGGTATCGTCCAATTGGCTTTTGGTGATCTGTACTTTCAGTATTCTGTCTACAAAAACACAAATTTTTCACCATCAGAATTCAATGTATATACAGTAATAGTCTCTGAACCTCCAGAGCTAGCAGAAGCCGAAAAGGACTTGAAATTCTTAGTACTTAAATGGAGCTCCTTTGCTGATTTTTTCCAGGCTTTATTATATTCTGTTTCAAGGGTTGTGTCTAAAAACAAATGCAATAAGTATTTAGATTTAATTTTACATATTTCTTTGAAAAATATTAGCATATAAATGAGTAAAAAAAAATCCTATACGTTCATTTTGCATAATGAGAGAATTCACCAATTGATACGACAGCTAATTCAACGTTTCTTTTAGAAATTTCACTTGCTTGAAATTTAATTAATTGAGCTTTAATACTGTACATTATATAATACATTTAATGTACAGATAGTATGAAGGACAAGGTAGGAATAAACAAATGATTAATGTTGTTACTATAATTATTTGCATTTTTAACAATTACTGTCTGTAAAGTGGCAAATAAAAAGAGTTAGTATCATTAATATTTTGTTTTTTAATTGTTATTTCGTTCCTTGTAAGTTGTTTATTTCGTCATCTCTATCTCACATTATTAAAGCACGATTCAATATTTTTAATATGTTGATACTACTAAAGCGAAAATCATTTGTGGACTGGTGTGGTTTAATTTTTCAAGAAGCTATATATTTTAAATATTGAATCGCAAAATATATCTCATACAATTTCCTCTCCTACTGATTAAAATGACATCCAAAAAAAGAAATAAATTTAAAAACTAATTTAAAAGAAATTCTGTAAAAGTTTGTAAGCAAATTTTATACGCTTAATAAAAATTTGCGATGCTTATTTTATATTTTTAAAATTATGATAAGTATTAAATATTTAAATATAAAACTATAAATTACTACCTTTGTGACTTAGAAAATTTAAAATGTAAAATATATTGTCTTTAATTAAATAGAAAGAGTTTTTTTTTTTTTTTTCAATTATTTTATGCTAATACAGATGTAATTTCTTCTGCGAAATTTTTCGAAACGTATTTTATTCCATTCTATTCCTTAAAACTTCATTTTTTAAAGATTTTTTTTTTCTCGAAGTATTATTGAAAAGTTGAACAAGAATACATAATTTATATTTTATTTAAATTAAATTGCAAAGTTTCGATTAAAATAAATTTCTAGATACTAATTCAAAATTATGATTATGATAAAAAATATTTAATGCCAAATATATTAATACAGATTACATTTAAATGGGGTTTTTCTTGTATAAAAAATAAAAATGATAATAATTTTAAAAGTAAAGCAATACTATTACTTCAGTAATTTTAAAATAATAAAATGAATTATTAAGTTAGTAGCCTTTCATATTAAACAAAACTTTATAGTAATAAAATAACATTAGCAGCATCCTCACGTGAGATAACATAGCAGTATATCTTGTTAAATTATCAGCATTTTTTTTTTCATTTATTTATTTATTTTTAATAATTATTTTAATGCAAATCATTTATCGTTTATCGTTATTATAAAATCGTTTATCATTTAATTAAGTTAACCGTTTAGTTAATTTAACTGTTTATCAATTTATTAAATTTCAATATTTAATTTCTTAACCTTATACCTTATTTAAGGCGTTGAGAGTTAAAGCACTAAATACATTCAATAAAATTTCGCACAAGAAATTACATACATACTTGACATTTCCACTCCCGTTAATTAACAAAAGCAGAATTTTTCATTTCTGGTTAAAAAGAAAAAATAATACTTAAATTAATTCAGTTACTAACAAAGGTAACTTCATAAAATATAATTGCTTGTAAAAATATTTTTAATTATCACAATAGAACCCCTTTATATGTCAGATTAAGATCCATTCTTTTCCAGGCATAAATTTTTAGCAGTTCAAGAGCAGTAAGCTTTGATATCGTGATAAATTTTATGCCTCACAAAATGTATAAAGTAGATTCTGTTGTAATAATTAGCACAAAAAGAATGTTTATAAT
Organism: Caerostris darwini; assembly: GCA_021605075.1. Taxonomy (NCBI): domain Eukaryota; kingdom Metazoa; phylum Arthropoda; class Arachnida; order Araneae; family Araneidae; genus Caerostris; species Caerostris darwini. Next base: position 195,412 of record BPLQ01001323.1, read on the forward strand.
AAGTGAATAGCAATTATAAAATTTTTGAAAAATTAAAATACATTTATAAAAAAAAATGACATTATTGAGTGAATTCTACAATGTATGTACTTCGGTACTACAAGATAATCAAGGCGTCCTAGAACTATTGGGCATTATAAAATTATATTAAAAAATTATAAGATATATATAAACTGAAGTCTTGAATGATTCAGTGTAATGACAAAATTCAATAAATTTAAAATCTAAATGCCTTGGTTTTTCATACAAGTGATTTTACAAGTTTACAAGTGATACAAGTTACAAATGATACAAGTGATCATACAAGTGATACAAGTTTTTAAATTCAAGTGATATTCGATTTTCCGCTATAATTTGCCAAGTACATGTGGAAATGTGATATACTATCACATTTCTTTAACTTCAACTTTCTTAACAACTTTAATTTTTGTAAACTAGTACAACACGTTTGATGAACACAATTTTTGATATAAACACACATGAAAAATCTAATTAAATTATATCTGTACAATATCCACTACAAAGTCACTTAAAATTATATACTTATCAACACATTTCAAAATACAGCAATTTTGTAATAACAAATCAGTAACATATAATGTATAATGCTAAACCATTCTAAGATAACATTCTTCTGTAGGATGCAGAGATTAATAAACACATTTGTTCAACGGAAACTTTTAAATCATTTTTTAAATAATGCACCATTCTTTTTACATCAACGTGCCTCATATTCCACATATGTATGTTATAAACAGCCTGATGACAAGAGAAGTAAGCAGGAAGTGATTCTTTCCAGAAGGACTTTCAAGAGTTAATACTCCGTATCTGCATGTTAAACGAAAGTATTAAGTAACCTACATACCAATGCAATAGGCTTATTCACGATTTCACAGCGGTCATTCCAATCTCCTTGTTTTTGAAACCCAACTCATTTAGCAGCTTACCTACCAATACAAGATGCTTATTCCCGATTTCACAGTCGTTATTCCAATCTCCTTATTTATGAAAAGCAGATTACCTGACCCATTAAGCAGATTACCTACCACTACAAGATGCTTATTCACGATTTCACAATCGTCATTCCGATCTCCTTGTTTTTGAAACCCAACCCATTAAGTATCCTACCTACCAATACAAGATGCTTATTCACGATTTCATAAGTCATTCCAATCTCTTTGTTTTTTAAATTTGATTGCAAACATGCCGCTAGTGTTAATACAAATGTATACTTTTTCTTCAGGCATTATGATTAAACACCCAAGCAGGAATCAATTTTCCTTATACTCAACTTTCTAAACATCTTATTAATAAGTGAAAAATACTAAAGAGTATTGCCAGATAGTTTAGGCGATTTTTTAATTACAATGTGAAGAGCAGTGATTGGTATTATAATACATCTTATTTTCTATTGTGAAATGTTTTTTTTTTCAATTTCATCAAATAAAAATAGTTTCCCTTACAATTGTGGCTTTACTTTGGAACAAAGTGCCAAAGTTCCATTTTCTCTTATTTTACGTTCCTCTTTCTTTCTTATACGAAATTCATCATCTAGTTTTTCTTTTTCTCTTTTCACAACAATAAAAGAACATTCTGAAGAAGTTCCATTTTCTCTCGTCTTATGTTCCGCTTTCCTTCTTTTATGAGATGCATGATTTAGTCTTTCTTTTTCTCTTTTTATAACAATAGAAGAACATTCTGAAGAAGTGTCATTTTCCCACCTCTCATGCTCAGTTTTCCTTCTTTTATGAAATGTATGATTTAGATGTTTTTCTCTTCTTACAACAATAGAAGAACATTCTGAAGATGTTCCATTTTCCCTCGTTTTATATTCCGCTTTCCTTCTTTTATGAAATGCATGATTTACTTTTTTACTTCCTCTTTCTGTAACAATAGAAGAACATTCTGAAGAAGTTTCAATTTCCCTCGTTTTATACTCAGTTTTCTTTCTTATCTGAAATGGATAATCTTGTTTTTCTTGTTTATTTTTTACAACAATAGAAGGACCAAAAATCTTTTCTTTCCGTAATCCTGACTCGTAAAAACATTTCGAGGGAACAGTAGAAGTTTTTTGCCATTGCTTTTCTGTCTCATGTTCTAATTCTTTCGTTGAATACTTTTTAACTGGTCGGACTTGCACAGTACGACGCATCGACGGTTTTGATGATACAGTGAAAAGTATTCCTCTTGAGTCAGCCGACATTTTTTCTGGATTCTTGGAATCTTCCGGAGGTAAAACAGGACATATTTCTTTTAATTTCCTCGGAATTTCTTTCTTGGTTTCCTTGGTACATTCCGTAGGTAAAATTCGATGGATATTTCTTGAGTCTTTATAAGCTTTCGTTCTCGGTTTCACAAAAAGTTTCGAAGTAAAAACGGGATGTGCTTCTTTTGAATCTCTTGGTCCTTCTTCGTCCGATTCCATTAAAGATTCTGAAGACTCAGCGGAAGATTTAGTTCTTGATAATTCTGGATTCCTTTCTGTTTCAAATAAAAATCCCAAAGATGGTACATGTATGTCCTTTTCAACCTTCGGTTTTGATTCAGTAGCATGCCCTAAAGATTTTGTAAGTAAAATTTCTTTCTTAATTTTTCTTTCTGGGTCTGCTGCAAATCGTTGTATGTATTTTCCAATTTTTTTTTCTAGTCCAGTAACATGTTCTGGAGATTTTGCAAGCATAATTGCTTCTCTGCCTTTTCCTTTTGATTCTACTGAATATCGCTGTACTTCATTATCTGCCTTTTGTTCCTGTTTATTTAAAAATTTGGATATTACAATGGGACGTAATTCTTTACTGATTCTTTTTGGTTCCAAAATATTTTCTGGGGTTGGGGAAGTGATTGTTCTTTTTTAATCTTTGTTTCTGTTTTTATAACGAATTCTGGTGGTATTGCAGAATGTATATCCCTTTCGCCCCTCTTCTTTGGTTTTAAATCCAATTCTGGTGCTATTTCACAATACACTTTTTTACCAATCCATTTCCCTGGTTTTATAGCAGGTTCTGACGATACTGCACGATGTAATTCTCTTCCAAGCTTCATTTCTTGAAAATATTCTTCTCTAGAATCTTTTTTAATTATTTTCATTGGTTTTATGAAATGCTCATATGTTACTGTAGGACTCAACTGTTGTTCTTTTGAAATATGCTTCCTGGACTTCATTAAGTCATTTGAAGGCACTCTGTGACGCGATTCTGTTTTTGCAAAACTTTTCTCTTTTTCATCTGGTAAATATTCATAAAGAACTGTAGAATGCTTTTCTGAATCTTTCACGATTTTTTTCTGAAGTTTATCAGGTAATTTTGAAATTGTAGTGGTGTCTGTGACTTCAAGGGTTTTCGAAATTATTTTCTTTGGCTTCATAAATTTTCTGAAGGCATGTAAAGAATTTTCTTTGAATCTTTAGAACATTCTGCTACTGGTTCCGTCTCCATTATTGAAGGTATAAGATGAGCTGTTCTTTTTGAAGCGCCAGAAATTTTTTTCACCAATTCAGTAGGTTGTTTAAATAATAGCGGTGAGTGCAATTCTTTTGAATGCTTTAAAATTTTCCTTTGTGGTTCTAAGATATATTCTGAAGCCATAGTGGAATGTGCCGCTTTAACATCTTTTGGAAAGGTTTTCCTCGGTGCTCCAAAGTGTTTTGAAGATGCTGTACCACGAACTACAGTTAAGTCCTCAGGAATTTTTGCAGACTGTTTCAAAGAAGCAGTGAAAGGCTGCGTGTCTTTTACGTCTTTTAAAACATTCTTTGGGAGTTTGGGGATATGTTTCAAAATCATAGTCGGGTTCTTTTTTTCAGATTCTTTCAAAATTATTTTTCTGGTTCAGCATATCGTTCAGAAGATGCAGCGGAAGGAACTTTTCTACATTCTTCGAAAAATTTTTCCTTCGATGGCTTGTGATAATCTAATGAAGCAACTGGCAGAATTTCTTTTGTATCTTTTAAAATTATTTTTATTTCTGTGGAATATTCAGTATCCCCAGTTTTTTCGGTATTTTTCGTAACTTCCAAAATTTTTTTGTCTTTAGCTTTTATATGTTCTGAAGAAGCTGGTGTTGGAATTTCTTCTGCATGTGTTTCAGAAAGCTTCTCTAAAGGCAAAAAGGATTGCAATTCCTTTAAGCCTTTTAAAACTTTATCATCATGTTTTGTTGAACATTCCAAAATTCTAATCGGTTCTTTCATATTCAAAATTGGTGTATTTGACATCAAAAGAGTTTCAAGTGAGGGAGTAAGAGGAATCTTTCTTGATGCTTCAGAAATTTTCTCTTTCAACGTCTTAGGATGCTCTTCGTTGAGATGTATTTCATTCACAACTTTTGAGTCTTTCTGCTTAAGTTTTCTTTTTTCTGGTGTTTTATATTGTTCTAATGGAATAATAATATCTGTTTCTTTTTTGTCTTTTGATGGTTTTTTTTTATTGAATCTGAAATTATTATATTTTCTTCTTGTTCCACAAAATGTTCCATTAAAGGATTTTCTTTTAAATTTTCAGTAGTTTTTTCTTTCAATTCAGTAGGATACTTTAGCTGAACAGAAATGAGCTTTTTCTTTTTGGCTTTTGGAATTTTTTGTTTTGATCTCAAATGTTCCGACGAAACAGTGCTATAAATTTTAGAATTCTTAATTTTTTTGTCTTTTATTTCTTTGCTTTGCTCTGAAGAGACGGTTGAAGGCATAGCTCTTTGTTCTCTTGAAAATTTCATTTGTGGTCTCATAGAATATTTTGAATTTCTTGAAATCATAGTTGGTTCAATTATTTTAGAGACTTTTGAAATCCTTTCGTTTGAAATCGCAAATGGTACATTTATATATTTCTCTTTTAAATATTTTAATACATTCTTTTTCGGTTCTGTAGAATACTCAGCAACATCATTTGTTTTTACACATTTAGAATAAATCTTCTCTGCCGATTTCATAAAATGTTCCGATGAAATCTGCGAAGGAATTTCTGTTGAGTCTTTAGGAATATTTAATCTTAAATCAGTAGAATCTTGTAATGGCACAGTGATAATCATTTCTTTAACATCTTTTGGAACCTCCTTTTTCAGTTCAAGAGAGTATTCTAAATCCATAGTGGGTTCTATTCTTTTTAAATCTTTCAAACTTTCTGAAGATTCATTGGGAAGAATTTCTTTTGGAAATTTTGCAATGCATTTCTTGTATTTAGCAGGATATTCCTTTGAAATTATGGGTTCAGTTTGGTTTAACTCTTTCGGAATTAGCTCTTCTAATTTATATTTTGAAGTTATAGTTGTTTTTATGTCTTCCGAATCTCTAGAAACTTTCTTCGTTGGTTCAATTGAATGTTCAAAAGAAATAGCAGGTTGAATGTCGGTTGGTGGCATAATAACATTTTCATGAAGATTTTCTAGCGGGGTAGCCACATGTGTTTCTTCTATTTCTTTTGAAGTTTTCATCTTCACTTTAATAGTGCCTTGTGGGACCATAATCGGTTCTACTCTTTTTGGTCCTTTCAAAAACCTTTCTTTTACTACAGTGGCATGTCCTAAAGGAACAACGGGCAGAACCGTTGGAAGTTTAATAATTTTTTTTTAAGGTGATCTAATGGAATAGTGAATTGTATTTGTGTTTCTTTTGCAATTTTCCCTTTCAGCTCTTTTGATAATTCTGAAATCATACTTGGTTTCGTTGTTTTCTTTGGTTCATCAAAAGGCTCTAAGGAAACAGCAGGACGAATTTCTCGCGAATCTTTTTCAAATTTCAATGAATCTTCTAACGGGACAGTGGAACGGGTTTCTTTTTTCTTTTTCGTTTTAAGGTCAAGGGGAAATTCTAAAAGTTCAGTTGTTTCAGTTAATTTGTCATGTTTCGAAATCTTTTTTCTTGATTCAACTAAATGTTTTAAAGGAAAGGTGGACTGAACTTCTTTTGGAACTTCAATAACTTTTTCTTTAAAATCTTTGGGAGGCACTGACGACACGATAATATTTGCCTCTTTGACTTTCTCTTTCTGTTTAATAGAATGTTTCGGGACAAATATTGGTTGAATTTCTTTTGCAGTTGTCAAAATCTTTTTTCTTGAATCAACTAAATATTCAGAAGGCAGTTTCGACAGAACCTCTTTTGAACTTTCAATAACTTTTTCTTTGTATTCTCTCGAACGCACTGGCGGAAGTACAGTATGTATTTCTTTTGGAACTTTTTCTTTTTGTTGAATAGAATATTTCGAAAAAAAGGATGGTATCAATTCTTTCAATTTTTCCGAAAGTTTTTTCCTTGGTTTAATGGAATAGTCAACAGAAGGAGTAGAATGAGTTTCTTTTGGAGATTTAAAAATTTGCTTTTTGAGTTTAGTACGGTCCTGCAATGGAACAGTGGGATGTATTTCTTCTGCCTTCTTCGGAGTTTTTTGTTTCAATTCCCGTTCAGGAATCTTAGATAACCCTCTTTTTAGTAAGTCTTTAGAACTTGTTTTATCGGGTTCAATAAAACGTTTAACGGAAATAGTAGGTAGAATTTCTTTAACTTCTGGTGAATGTTTTTTCCTTAAATCAGTGGAGTGTTCTTTTGTTACCATAGGGTGCATCTCTTTTACATCTTTTGAGACTTCAATTTTTTTTCTTACTGAATATTCCGAAATAATTGGTGGCTTCACTTCGTTTACATCTTTCACAATTCTTTTACTTGGTTGAATGGAATGATCTGAAGAAAAAAAACACGAACTTTTTTTAAAAATTCCGAAGGTGACATTTTAACAGGTTTTTTTAATGATTGAGCTCCTGAAATCTTTTTTGTTTCTAATTCTTTTTCAACTCTTTTTGAAGGCTTTATAAAACGATCTTTTGATAGCGACTTTCTTGATTCTAAAGATAAAGGAGATGGTATTTCCATTAGATTTTTCGAACGTTTCTTTTTAGTTTTCATGACATGTTCGGAGGATATATTAGTTTGCACAGTTTTTGAATCTTTCAAAATTTTCTTTTCCTGTTTCGTGGAAGGTTCAGATACAGTAGCGGGAATTTTTCTTGCACCTGATAAAATTTGCGTTTCTCGTCCCATGAACCTTTCGGAAGATATTGAACCTTTCGAAAGTTGTTTCTTTGAATCTGTCAGATGATCCATAGATAAAGAAGAACGTCTTATTTGCTCTTTTGAAATTTTCTCTGTAAGTTCCTTTGAGATAACTGAAGGTAATTGTTTTAATTCTTGCGATGACTTCTTCTTTGGTTTTATGTATTTTTCAGCAGATATAGAAATTCGCATATCTTCCTGAACTTTCGGAATTTTTTCTTTGCTTTTTTCAGAATGCTCTGAAACTGCTGTTGGAAGCATTTTTCTTTCTCTTGAAATTTCTTTATCAGTTTTCGCGACATGATCAGCAGATATAATAGCCTCCATTTCAATAGCTTTCGAAGTTTTCTTTTTTGGTTTTAAATAATCAGGTTGCACTTCTTCTGGGACGCCTGAAATTCTTTCAGCTGATTTTTTTAATGTTTTAACACCATGTAATCCTTTGTTCTCGTCAAATGCTTTACTTTCCAATTTTGCAAGATGTTCTGAAGATATAATAGGATGAATTTCTTTTCTTTCTTTTGAAACTTTCTTTTTAGAATCAGATGAAACTGTGGGACTTCTTTTTCCTGATATTTCCAAACTTTTTTTCTTCTCCAGCATCGCAGATGACATTAATGAAGGTGTTTCCACTTTCCTTTTCGAAATGTCTACTTTAATGGGATGATCTGTTGATAAAATGGGATAAAGAACTTTGGCTTTTGAGATGTTCTTTTCGGGAAGCATTTCTTTTGAAGGCTTCAAGATGAATTCTTTTTCTTTTGTCTCGTGTTCCAAAGGTTTTGAAGTTTTCATTCCTTTTTTGTCTTCAGATATTTTTCTCGTAAGTTTCATGAGTTGATCTGCGGATATAATAGGTTCTACACTCTTTAAATCTTTAGAAATTTTCTTTTCCTTTTTCAAATGCTCAAAAGACATCGATTGTTGTTTCTCTTTTCTCACTTTTGATAGTACCTTTTCCGATTTTTCATTTTTTAAGTCTAGTGAGATTTTCTTTTGGGGCTTTAGAAATTCAGGAGACATTTTCTTCGAAGGGTTTTCTCCTTTCAATGGTTTCTCGTCCATTTCTCCTAAATATTTAGAAGATATTTCTTTTTTCTCATCTGTAATTTTCGTCTCAAGTTCGAAAAGATGTTCTGCAGATATAATTGGATATAGGGCCTTTAAATGTTTCGCAACTCTCATTTTAGGCTTCTTGTATTGCTCTAAAGATATACTGTGATTTACAGCTTTTACTACATCCGAAATTTTCTCTTTAGAATCTGATATATATTCTTCAGAAACAATGGGTTTTACTTCTATCCTATCTTTTGGTACTTTCTTTCCAGCTTTCGTGACATGATCAGTGGATATCGCCGGATGCAAATCTTTTAAATCATCCGAAATTTTCTCTTTTGTATCTGGCACATATTCTTCGAAAGCAAAGGGTTTTACTTCTCTCCTCACTTTTGGTACTTTCTTTCCAGCTTTCGTGATATGAGCTGTGGATATTGTCGGATGCAAATCTTTTAAATCATCCGAAATTATCTCTTTTGTATCTGGCACATATTCTTTAGAAGCAATGGGTTTTACTTCTCTCCTCTCTTTTGGTACTTTCTTTCCAGCTTTCGTGATATGAGCTGTGGATATTGTCGAATGCAAAACTTTTAAATCATCCGAAATTTTCTCTTTTGTGTCTGGAACATATTCTTCAGAAGCAAAATGTTTTACTTCTCTCCTCTCTTTTGGTACTTGCTTTCCAGCTTTCGTGATATGAGCTGTGGATATCTTCGGATGAACAGCTTTTAAATCATCCGAAATTATCTCTTTTGTATCTGGCACATATTCTTTAGAAGCAATGGGTTTTACTTCTCTCCTCTCTTTTGGTACTTTCTTTCCAGCTTTCGTGATATGAGCTGTGGATATTGTAGAATGCAAAACTTTTAAATCATCCGAAATTTTCTCTTTTGTATCTGGTACATATTCTTCAGAAGCAATGGGTTTTACTTCTCTCCTCTCTTTTGGTACTTCCTTTCCAGCTTTCGTGATATGAGCTGTGGATATTGTCGAATGCAAAACTTTTAAATCATCCGAAATTTTTTCTTTTGTGTCTGGAACATATTCTTCAGAAGTAATGGGTTTTACTTCTCTCCTTTCTGTTGGTACTTCCTTTCCACCTTTCGTGACATGATCAGTGGATATCGCCGGATGAACAGCTTTTAAACCATCCGAAATTTTCTCTTTTGTGTCCACATATTCTTCAGAAGCAATGGGATTCACTTCTCTCCTCTCTTTTGGTACTTTCTTTCCAGCTTTTGTGATATGATCTGTGGATATCGTTGGATGAACAGCTTTTAAAAAATCCGAAATTTTCTCTTTTGTGTCCACATATTCTTCAGAAGCAATGGGTTTTACTTCTCTCCTCTCTTTTGGTACTTTCTTTCCAGCTTTTGTGATATGATCTGTGGATATCGTAGGATGAACAGCTTTCAAATCATCCGAAATTTTCTCTTTTGTATCTGGCAAATATTCTTCAGAAGCAATGGGTTTTACTTCTCTCCTCTCTTTTGGTACTTTCTTTCCAGCTTTCGTGATATGAGCTGTGGATATTGTCGAATGCAAAACTTTTAAATCATCCGAAATTTTCTCTTTTGTATCTGGCAAATATTCTTCAGAAGCAATGGTTTTTACTTCTCTCCTCTCTTTTGGTACTTCCTTTCCAGCTTTTGTGATATGATCTGTGGATATCGTTGGATGAACAGCTTTTAAACCATCCAAAATTTTCTCTTTGTGTCCACATATTCTTCAGAAGCAATGGGTTTTACTTCTCTCCTCTCTTTTTGGTACTTTCTTTCCAGCTTTTGTGATATGATCTGTGGATATCGTTGGATGAACAGCTTTTAAAAATCCGAAATTTTCTTTTTGTGTCCACATATTCTTCAGAAGCAATGGGTTTTACTTCTCTCCTCTCTTTTGGTACTTTCTTTCCAGCTTTTGTGATATGATCTGTGGATATCGTTGGATGAACAGCTTTTAAACCATCCGAAATTTTCTCTTTTGTGTCCACATATTCTTCAGAAGCAATGGATTTTACTTCTCTCCTCTCTTTTGGTACTTTCTTTCCAGCTTTTGTGATATGATCTGTGGATATCGTTGGATGAACAGCTTTTAAAAATCCGAAATTTTCTCTTTTTGTGTCCACATATTCTTCAGAAGCAATGGGTTTTACTTCTCTCCTCTCTTTTGGTACTTTCTTTCCAGCTTTTATGATATGATCTGTGGATATCGTTGGATGAACAGCTTTTAAAAAATCCGAAATTTTCTCTTTTGTGTCCACATATTCTTCAGAAGCAATGGGTTTTACTTCTCTCCTCTCTTTTGGTACTTTCTTTCCAGCTTTTGTGATATGATCTGTGGATATCGTTGGATGAACAGCTTTTAAACCATCCGAAATTTTCTCTTTTGTGTCCACATATTCTTCAGAAGCAATGGATTTTACTTCTCTCCTCTCTTTTGGTACTTTCTTTACAGCTTTTGTGATATGATCTGTGGATATCCGCGGGTGAACAGCTTTTAAACCATCCGAAATTTTCTCTTTTGTAACTGGCACATATTCTTTAGAAGCAATGGGTTTTACTTCTCTCCTCTCTTTTGGTACTTTCTTTCCAGCTTTTGTGATATGATCTGTGGATATCGTTGGATGAACAGCTTTTAAACCATCCGAAATTTTCTCTTTTGTATCCACATATTCTTCAGAAGCAATAGGTTTTACTGCTCTCCTCTCTTTTGGTACTCTCTTTACAGCTTTTGTGATATGATCTGTGGATATCCGCGGATGAACAGCTTTTAAACCATCCGAAATTTTCACTTTTGTATCTGGCACATATTCTTTAGAAGCAATGGGTTTTACTTCTCTCCTCTCTTTTGGTACTTCCTTTCCAGCTTTCGTGATATGAGCTGTGGATATTGTCGCATGCAAAACTTTTAAATCATCCGAGTTTTTTTTCTTTTGTGTCTGGAACATATTCTTCAGAAGTAATGGGTTTTACTTCTCTCCTCTCTTTTGGTACTTCCTTTCCACCTTTCATGATATCATCTGTGGATATCGTCGGATGAACAGCTTTTAAACCATCCGAAATTTTCTCTTTTGTGTCCACATATTCTTCAGAAGCAATGGGTTTTCACTTCTCTCCTCTCTTTTGGTACTTTCTGTCCAGCTTTTGTGATATGATCTGTGGATATCGTAGGATGAACAGCTTTCAAATCATCCGAAATTTTCTCTTTTGTATCTGGCAAATATTCTTCAGAAGCAATGGGTTTTACTTCTCTCTCTCTTTTGGTACTTTCTTTCCAGCTTTCGTGATATGAGCTGTGGATATTGTCGAATGCAAAACTTTTAAATCATCCGAAATTTTCTCTTTTGTATCTGGCAAATATTCTTCAGAAGCAATGGGTTTTACTTCTCTCCTCTCTTTTGGTACTTTCTTTCCAGCTTTCGTGATATGAGCTGTGGATATTGTCGAATGCAAAACTTTTAAATCATCCGAAATTTTCTCTTTTGTATCTGGCAAATATTCTTCAGAAGCAATGGGTTTTACTTCTCTCCTCTCTTTTGGTACTTTCTTTCCAGCTTTCGTGATATGATCTGTGGATATCGTCGGATGGACAGCTTTTAAACCATCCGAAATTTTCTCTTTTGTATCTGGCACATATTCTTCAGAAGCAATGGGTTTTACTTCTCTCCTCTCTTTTGGTACTTTCTTTCCTGCTTTCGTGATATGATCTGTGGATATCGTTGGATGAACAGCTTTTAAATCATCCGAAATTTTCTCTTTTGTATCTGGCAAATATTCTTCAGAAGCAATGGGTTTTACTTCTCTCCTCTCTTTTGGTACTTTCTTTCCTGCTTTCGTGATATGATCTGTGGATATTGTCGGATGCAAAACTTTTAAATCATCCGAAATTTTCTCTTTTGTATCTGGCAAATATTCTTCAGAAGCAATGGGTTTTACTTCTCTCCTCTCTTTTGGTACTTTCTTTCCAGCTTTTGTGATATGATCTGTGGATATCCGCGGATGAACAGCTTTTATACCATCCGAAATTTTCACTTTTGTATCTGGCACATATTCTTTAGAAGCAATGGGTTTTACTTCTCTCCTCTCTTTTGGTACTTTCTTTCCTGCTTTTGTGATATGATCTGTGGATATCGTTGGATGAACAGCTTTTAAACCATCGGAAATTTTCTCTTTTGTGTCCACATATTCTTCAGAAGCAATGGTTTTTACTTCTCTACTCTCTTTTGGTACTTTCTTTCCAGCTTTTGTGATATGATCTGTGGATATCGTTGGATGAACAGCTTTTAAACGATCGGAAATTTTCTCTTTTGTGTCCACATATTCTTTAGAAGCAATGGGTTTTACTTCTCTCCTCTCTTTTGGTAGTCTCTTTACAGCTTTTGTGATATGATCTGTGGATATCCGCGGATGAACAGCTTTTAAACCATCCGAAATTTTCTCTTTTGTATCTGGCACATATTCTTTAGAAGCAATGGGTTTTACTTCTCTCCTCTCTTTTGGTACTTTCTTTCCAGCTTTCGTGATATGATCTGGGGATATCTCCGGATGGACAGCTTTTAAACCATCCGAAATTTTCTCTTTTGTATCTGGCACATATTCTTCAGAAGCAATGGGTAGTACCTCTGTCCTCTCTTTTGGTACTTTCTTCCCAAGTGTCGTCATATGATCCGTGGATATAGTAGGATGCAAAGCTTTTAAATCCTCCGAAATTTTATCCTTTGAGTGTGGTATATAATCTTCAGAATCAATATATTGCACTTCTTTCTTCTCTTTTGATACTTTTTTTCCAATTTTCGTAACATGATCTGTGGATATTGTAGGGTCCAAATCTTTTAAATCATCCGAAATTTTCTCTTTTGTTTCTGATTTTGTTCTAGATTTATAATCTTCAGGAACAATGGGTTGTACGTCTTTCTTCTCTTTTGATACTTTCTTTCCGACGTTCTTGATATGATCTGTGGGTGTCGTAGTATGCGAAGTCTTTAAATCATCTGAATTTTTCTCTTTTGTATGTGATATATGTTCTTCAGAAACAGTGCGCTGTACATTTTTCCTTTCTGTCGACACTTGCTTTCCAAATTTCGTGATATGATCTGTAGATATCGTAGGTTGCATAACTTTTAAATCATCCGTAATGTCCTCCATTGAGTCTGGTATAAAATCTTCAGTAACAATAGGTTTCACTTTTTTCCTCTCTGTTGATACTTCCTTCCCAATTTTCGTGATATGATCCGTGGATATAGTAGCATACAAAACTTTTAAATCGTCCGAAAGTTTCTCTTTTGAATCTGGTATATAATCTTTGGAAACAATGTATTTTACTTCTTTCTTCTCATTTGATACTTTCTTTAAAGCTTTCGTCATATGATCCGTGGATATCGTAGGATGCAAAGCTTTTAAATCATCTGAAATTTCATCCTTTGAGTCTGTTATACAATCTTCAGCAACAATGTGTTGCACTTTTTTCCACTCTTTTGATACTTTCTTTGCAACTTTCCTGCTATGATCTGTGGATATCGTAGGATGAAAAGCTCTTAAATCGTCCGAAATTTCCTCTTTTGATTCTGGTATATGTTCTTCAGGAACAATGGGTAGCACCTCTGTCCTCTCTTTTGATACTTTCTTTCCAACTTTCCTGCTATAATCTGTGGATACCATAGGATGCAAAACTTTTAAATCATCCAAAGTTTTACGTTTTCTTTCTGGTATATGTTCTTCAGAAACAATGCGTTGTACCTCTTTCCGCTCTTTTGATACTTTCTTTCCAACTTTCGTGATATGATCTGTGGATATCGTAGAATGCAAAGCTTTTAAATCATCCGAAATTTCCTCTTTTGATTCTGGTATATATTCTACAGGAACAATGGGTAGCACCTCTGTCATCTCTTTTGATACTTTCTCTCCAGCTTTCGTGATATGATCTGTGGATATTGTAGAATGCAAAGCTTTTAAAAGATCCGAAATTTCCTCTTTTGATTCTGGTATGTATTCTTCAGGAACAATGGGTAGCCCCTCTGTCCTCTCTTTTGATACTTTCTTTCCAACTTTCCTGCTGGGATCTGTGGATATCGTAGGTTGTAAACTTTTTAAATCATCCGAAGTTTTATATTTTGTTTCTGGTATATATTGTTCAGGAACAATGGGTAACACCTGTTTCCTGTCTTTCGACACTTTGTTTTCAACTTTTGTGATATGATCTGTAGATATAGTAGGATGCAGGGCTTTTAAATCATCCGAAATTTTCTCTTTAGAATCTGGTTTATAATCTTCAGGAACAATGGGTTGCATTTCATGCGTCTCTTTCGAAACTTTCTTTCCAACTTTCGTGATATTATCTGTGGATATCGTAGGATGCAAAGCTTTTACATCATCCGAAATTTCCTCTTTTGGTCGAACCATCATTTTCTCCTTCGAAACTTTCTTTCCAATTTTAACCGAATGATCCGTAGATATAGTAGGTTGAGCAATTTCTAAATCTTTCAAAATTTTTACATCTGGTTCCAAATATTTTTCAGCAGGCATGGTAGAAGATATTGGTTTTGATATTTCTGAAATTTCGTCGCTTATTTCTGGGGTATATTCAGGCGAATTTGCAGATATTGATTTTTTTTCTTCAGAAAGTTTCTTTTCATTTTCAGCATACCGCTTAGTAGGAATTTCAAACATCTCCTTTTTTATTTTCTTGAAAATGTTCTGAAGAAATTTGGGGTTTTACTTTCTCGTCTAAAATTTTCTTGTCATCTTTCATGGGATGTTCCAGGGATGCAGTTGGTTGAACATTTTTTAAATCCTCCGTAAACTTCTCTTCACTTTCTGTCGTTAGTGATACTGTAGAAGATACTTTTTTCGCTTCTTTCGATATTTCTTGTATTTCAGGAAAATGTTTTAAAGAATCATCGGGAACTACTTTTTCCATTTTCGAAATTTCCTTATCTGATTCTGCCAGATGATCTGTGGATATAGTAAGTTGAATATTTTTTAATTCTTCCGAAAATTTCGCTTCTGGTTTTATATCTTCTCCAGGTGGTAAGATGGAAGGTTTTTTGTAAATTTTTAAGATGTTCCTTTTCAATTTCTGGAAAATACTCTGAAGAAATAGTGGGTTTCAGTTTTTCTTCACTTTCTTCCTTTTCAACAGATATTTTGGGGTCTTTCACTTCCTTTATATCATCCGAAATTTTTTCTTTCGTTTTTAAAATTTTCTTTGGAGGCATTATAGGAAGTGTTTCTTTTGATTCAGCCAAAATTTCTTTTTTAATTTCCTGAAAATGCTCAGAAAATGTGGGTGCAATTTTTTTCTCTTGCGGCGTTTTTTTCTTCATTTTCACCAAATGATCTGTAGAAATAGTGGTCTCTATTGATTTTGAATCCTTCACAGCTTTTACTTTGGGTTCCAGAAAATCCTTTTCAATTTCTGGAAAATATTCTGAAGAAACAGCTGGTTTCAGTTTTTCCACACTTTCTCTCTTTTCAACAGATATTCTGGGTTGTTTCACTTCTTTTGTATCCTCCGAAATCTTTTCTGCTGGTTTCGAAATTATTTTTGAAGTTATTATAGGAAGTATTTGTTTTGATACAACAGAAATTTCTCCTTTAATTTCCTGGAAAGGCTCAGAAGAAAATGTGGGCGTAATTTCCTTCTCTTGCGAAGTTTTTTCCTCCATTTTCACCAAATGATCTGTAGAAATAGTGGGCTCTACTAATTTTAAATCCTTCACAATTTTGTCTTCCGGTACCAGAACATCTACTGAAGATTCCTTTGGAAGCCTTTCTTTCGAAACATCTTCAATTTCTGTTTCTAAAAGAACTGGTGGCGTTTTCTTCTCTTCTGAAATTTTCTTTTTTAATTTCAACATATGATCTGTAGATATCGTGAAAGGTACTGTTGAAGTTTCTTCTTCCGGCTTCAGTGAAGTTTTAGAATCTACTGAAGGTTCTATCGTTTTTGTTTCTGAAATTTCGTCGGTTATTTCCGGTAAATATTTAGAAGAAATTCTGGGATGTACTTGTTCTTGAGAAACTATCTTTTCTTTTTTCATCAAGTGATCAGTGGATATAGTAGGTTGCAATTTTTTAAGGCCCTTTGAAATTTCTCCTTCAGTGTCTGGGACAATTTCTGAAATTGTTTCTGACACTTCCGAAATTTCTTCAGCAATTTCTGGAAAATATTCTGATGAAATAGTTGGTTTTGCAATTTTCTCTGTCGAAATTTTTTCCACGTGATCTGTAGATATCGTAGATGGAACTTCTTTTAAATCCTCCAATGCTTTTTCTTGGGCGTCTACGTATTTTTCTGGTAGTACTGGGGGTCGTGTCTCGTCTTTTATCAGATGGTCTGTGGAAATAGTTGGATATTCTAATTTTAGATCTTCTTTGGGTCAGGATCTCTTTTAGTGAAACCTATTTCTTTGGAAACTATTTTTTGTTGTTCTGAATCTTTCTTTTCTACTTTCGCAAGATGGTCCGTAGATATAGTCGGTTGTGATATTTTTAAATCTTTTAAATTTTCTTTTTCTGATTCTGATATAATTTTGGATATTGATATTTTCCTGGTATCTTCAGCAATTTCTGGAAGAGATTCTGAAGTTATAGGAGGACTTACTTTTTTCTCTTCTAAAATCTTCTTTTCTATTTTCACCAAATGATCGGTAGGTTGCATTACTTCTAATTCCTTCAAACTTTTTTCTTCTTGTTTTATGAGTTCCTTTGATGCTATAGTGCTAGGTATTTTTTCTGATACTTCAGGAATTTCTGATAAATATTCTGAAGAAATAGTAATAGGTACTTTTTCATCAGAAATTGTTTTCTTTTTTAATAAATGATCTGTAGATATGGTTGGTTTATGTATTTTATCCTTCAAAATTTCTTCTTCGACATTCTTCGATATTTTTTGAGTTATTTCTTCGGGTATTTTCGATAATTCTTCCATTTCAGGGGAATATTCGGAAGACGAAATGATTGGCCTTACCTTTTCATCCAGTGGGACACTTTTTTTCTCTTCCACTAAATGATCCACAGGTACAGTGGGTTTTATTATATCTTCTGGAATTTTAGTTTCTTTTTCTACAAAATGATCTGTTGATATTGTAGGTTTAATCTCCTTTAAGGCTTCAGCAATTTCTTGTGCTGGTTTATGAAGATAAATATGTTTTGGGTAAAGGTGTAATTTTTTCTCCCTTAGGAATTTTTTTTTCCAATTTTATCACATGATCTGTAAATAACGTAGGGAGGATTTCCCTTGGAATTTCTGGTTCAGGCTTAATGCCTTCTTCCAAAACTGTTCTGGAATATATTGCTGTTTTGTCTTTCGAAATTTCCCTACCTTCTGTGTTTCATCTGTAGATATCTGGCCATCAGATTCTTCTTGAGCTTCTTTTCCAATTATCTTTTCTGGTTCCACTTGAATACTTTTAGAATGTTTAAGAGACATACTAGTTTTTTTATCAGTTTTTATAGAGGCGTCCTCTGCTATAACCGACTCTATTTCTTTTGTGCGTTTTAAAATTTCTTTTTTAGATATTGGATAATATTCTGTGGATATAATGGGTTGTACTTCTTTTAAGTACTGATGAGCCTTTTTTTCTGGTTTCATGGGCTCATAGGATATATCTTTTTGTTTTGTTTTAATCTTTGTTTTATACTCAGTTGGTAACTTTGGCGTATAACCATCACAAACCGTTAAACCTACTCTGTCAACTGGTTGTATTTCTGTTATTTTCTCCACTCCATTTACTGTTTGAGACACTTTAATTACCGGTTTAGAAAATTTTCTAGATGAACGTTCTTGTTCCTTCCCGGTTTCACAAACGCATTGAGATATATCAGAACTTGTTAGTGGTTCGTAGTCAGAACTAAATGAAATTATTGTATTCTGTAGAACTGGACCTGAAGCACGATTGTCAAGATGTTGATTAAAATGTTCCTTTCCCACTTTGTGACATGGCTTGCCATGAAGGTAACTCATCATCTTCACATTGCCAGCTGAAGATACAGGAAGTTCCTCATCAAGCTCATAATTTTTGTACACAACGTCAGCAAGTCCTATCCTCACATCGTATTCCTGCCGCTTTTGTGGATCTGTTAAGGTATCTCTAGCATCAATGATTTCTCGCATGACGGCTGCTACTACAGCTCTTGCTTTCCTGTCGTCGAAAGGATCAGGATCCCATTCTGCGATGAGCCTGTCGGCAGCTTCAGAAATATTAGTTTCTGAATCGAATGGATCGACGTTCAGAATCTCATATAAAGTGGGCATGCTTTTCAGTTTATTTAATAATTTAGATATTTTTAAAATTCCATTTTCAAATAAGCAATTTTGGAAAGTTGCCGTTTTTAATAATTGCTATTGCAAATAAATGCTTTTAAACGGGATTTCTATTTATTTGTTTATCAGTTAATTTTTTATATATTTCGCAACAATGGATTGGATTAAATTCATTTGTGTGTAACAGAGGATGTATTTTTATTTGGTATATGTTGTAGATTGTAAAGAATTTAGTTGCAACAATGAAACAAGTTTATTTATTTCTTATAGTTTCATTACGGTAAAACAATATTTTCTTTTATTGAAACAATTAAATATAATTTTTCCTTTCATAAGTATGCATATTATAATACATAAAGAGGTAACTAAATTATAAAGAATTGACCTTAAGGTAATTTCAATTAGATCTTTTTTGTATTTTGATGAAAAATTAAATCACAGTGCATGTCCAGCTTATTTTAATAAAAATGCGAATACTTATTAGAAATATTTTTATTAAATGTTTTATATTTAATTGAAGTTTAGAAGATCAAATACACTGTCAATAATGTTCTATCTGGCCTGAAGTGTTGCTATTTAAATTTTTATTGTTTGTTGTTGTTTCTTATCCCACTTGGCTGGCCAAGCCCACGAGCCCATATGGACTCATGATTGAAGGGGAAGGAAGCAGCTTCTGTTGGGATGGAACACCCGTAGGTAGAAGCCTGACTTTTGCTCCGTGACGCTCTTACAGTCATAGAAGACCGGGACCTACGGCTTAAAGTGGATTCCGAACCACTACAAACATCCATGGCACCGCCGGGATTCGAACCCGAAACCTGTGGCACCGAGCGCCAGAGCGCTAGACACTCGGCCATTCAGGTCCCAAATTTGCCAACGGCACGCAGTGTTCCCAGGTGGTCACCCACCCAAGTACTGACCGCGCCCAATGATGCTTAACTTCGGTGATCTAACGAGAACCGGTAAATTTTTATATCTCCACAATAACCATCTGCAAAAGCATATTCCATTTTAAAATTGCGCTAAGCAAAGTAGATGTGATTATTGCTAGAAAATTCCCGAAAATATGCAAGGTTTTTTGGCGTATCATATATATAAAGGTACTATATTTAAAGGCATAGATATAAAATCGATGTTGAAAAACAAATTTGATTAATCACTTTTACGCTCGATTGTTACAAAAGAGAATCAAATACTTAAGTTCTTAAATGACATTAATTTATTAAACTCATATATATCCTATATCTTACAATTAATTTGTTTTTTATAATGACACATTAGTTATTTTTTATTATATATAAAATATGCAATATATATATATATAAATTGCTTACATATTTATGTATGTGTGGGTTGATGTGCTTGCGTATACATGTGTGTATGCATGGAAGCTTGTGTACATATAATGTGCGTGTTTGAGAAGGCATATTTAGGCTCATATATAATTGTAAATATTATGTGATTCAGTTTGCTTAGATACGCGAGTCTGTTATTTAACCGTAAAATGATACACAGTTACTGTTAATTACTCTGTTGCCATATTTTAAAGTTCTTACAAAGTAAAATCAAGACCAACCAAAAAAGCAGCATTTGACAGATGTAATGAGACGCTTTAAAGAACACGTATAATTTACTTGAAATGCATAGTTAACTAATTTATATTCTGTTAATTTATTTTTTATTTATCTCATACAAATTATACATTTTTATGTTCAGAAAAATAAGCTTTATTTTTCTATCACTAAATTTTAAAATGTTAAATTTGAAAGTGTGAAACGACGATTACCGCTAAAATACTTATAAATTTCTGGAATTATTTTGTAATTTGGTAAAGATAATAAAAACAATTTAGCTTTTGATAGGGAACACAATGGGTCAATTTTGATTAAACAGTTAGCACTATCTAATCAATAACGGTCCTGTTTAATCGTATGAATTTAAATTTGCATCTAAAAATTTTGTTTGATATGAATTTCAGAAATAATAAAAGCTACTTTAGAAAAATTTATCAAAATATTATTTAAACACTTTCTATTATAAACTGGAGAAAAATAAAATCCCAATACCAAGAAGGAGATGTGCTGGATAAGCAAAAGTCGAAAAGAGTGTTTGTTTATCTGAAAGATAACATCTATTTAAATAGTGATAGACATAGTAGCGCCACTATGAGCATATCACGTTTGCTTTAAATTTGTAATGTAAAGTGAACTGATGATTGGGCATTGTAAGTTAGATTTGAGTCACGAATGTGTTTAAGTATACGAGAAAGGAAATTCAGCTTCCTGAGTTTGAACGAGGGGGTATAATAAGGTTACAATAACATAGATTTTCTTTTCGCGATGTACCAGATAGACTTGGCAGAAACGTGCTTTGTTGTTGGCAAAAGTGGTGTCGTCTCATGAAGACCGTGACCGCTGGGCTTGGTATTTGTCGTATGATTGTTGCACATCGTACTGCCTCTGCAACAGAAATTCGGGCTTTTGATGGCAACAAAATAATACAGCGAACGATGACAAATTGATTATTTGAGATAAAGCTTAGAGACGGACTCCCTGTAGCTTTCATGCCACTAACTCTAAATCACAGCCTTCTAAATCTATGACTTCATTGGTTCAAGTTGGAGGGAGGAATGAAGATCTATTGTGTTCTCAGATGAAAGCCCCTTCTGTCTTGGTGACAGAAATGGCTGTATGTTGGTTAGAAGGACGCTAAGTGTGCGCTTGGACATTATCTGTGTGTGTCGAAAAAACACTGGACCATCACCAGGAATTATGGTCTGGAGGGCAATTTCCTATGATACCAGGAACATTTTCGTCATTATCCCAATTACACCAAATTTGTATGTCAGACTGATGAATGAACCAGTTGTGTTGGCATTTTTTATCTTTATACCAGAGAGCGTTTTCTAATAGAATTACGTTTCTCTGCTGTCACCCAACATGCTCTATAGAGTGTCAATATGTTGTCTTCGCTTGCTGAATATCTTGCAATACCAGATCTTTCTCCTATCGAACACGTATGGAACATTATCGAACGAAAAATTCAGCGTCATCCATACCCAACACGAACCATTTTGATTTGACTAACCAAGTGAAATAGATATAGAATTCCATCCAACAATAACATACGTCACCTGACTCCAAAATGACTTACTACGGTAATACGACACAATGCGTGGCGTTTACATCCGTGCATTGAAAATTGTGAAAACTACGACTGTCATTAATGTATCACTATTTCACTTTTGAATTAACTCACACAAACTTTAACCTGCGGCCGTGAAACTTTAATCAAATAAATATATTTCCTATACAAATGCTTTGCATAAACTTCATTCCTTTGAGCTAATTTCTCCTTATGTTGGGATTTTATTTAGCATATGTGTATATAGCATACACACTTAACGCGAAACATATTTTGCAATTAAATAAATTAACTTTTGATCAAATATTTTTATTTTTAATTTCTTTTAATAACTTACAAAAAATTTCGTAAATTTAATCTTTAAATCTGAATTTGAGTTAACGCTATTTTTATCTGACAGGAATTTTCATTTGTTTATAATTTGTTTTATCTATATTACAAAAAAATGTGAATGTTATTCAATCCAACTGAGCCAGAAATATTTATCAAATTTAATATAAAATTCCATAATGATAATTCAAAATAAATTCTACAAGATACTTATTCAAACTAGACATGTTAATACTTTAAAAAATATTATTGTAAAGAAAGTTAATTCAAATGTTATTTGAAGTTAATTTAGAGAAATTTTAATACTGAAGTCAATATTTTAAGATTTTTTTCAATCTACTGGCTGCTGGACTATTAGGATTTTAAGTAGTTAATAATTTCGTTTCGGTATCATCTATCAGGCTTTGGACATAGTTCAGTGAAGTCCAAAAAGCTCTATCCACTAGAAGAGGGATGCAAGATTAGGCCAGCATCTACTTTCTGAAACTTACATGCTAACCCCACATAAAAATGCAGTTTTGTGTTAAATATAGTGTTATTAAACGGTCAAGGGACAAACTTTGAGGTGTGGTACAGTTTACTAAAACATACTTTTTTTTGTCTGGGAATATATGGTCGTAAGTGACACATTGAGACACTAAAAATGAGACATGAAAACAAAAACATTTATTTACAAAAATCGTTTTCAAGTGCTTTGCAAATGTTTACAGTCAGGGCCGGATTTAGATGAACAGAGACCCTAGGCTATTCCTCTTATGAGGCCTTTTCACCTACTATTTTTAAGTTTGTAAATTACATCAGGGATAATAAAATACATCATTACTGGGATATGTATCAATATGTTAAATGAGACATGTTGTGATTGGTACTAATCATTATAAAAAATGTGGCAAGGATAATAAATAAAAAAAAAAGTCTAGAACACTTATTTGGACATTCATTCTCAGCATCCTATATAGTACTTGTAACAATAACTAATCAAACATAACGCACAACATTTACAAAGAAACAAAATTCAAATAATAAAAATCTTTGACTACAAAAATAAAATCTGCAATAAAAATTATCATATTTTCTATCAGATTAAATTAAATATATTCAATACATTGAAGATTAAAGCAAATTCAATTCAGATAAATTTATTTCATAATAATCCGCATTTAAAGTTTAAGTATGAATTATTATAAATTTTAAGTTTTAAACTAAACCAAAAATGGAACTTTATTCAATCCAAATCCGTTTTAGTGTTTACTGTTCTTAGAATAGTGTAATTCTAATTTTGCTAACAATTTGAATGTAGGCCCCTCTTGATCTTGAGGCCTAGGCTGAAGCCTAGTTAGAAAATAGCCTATAAGAAAATCCGACCCTGCTTACAGTAAATATGTAAAATTGTGACCACTGGCAGTAATACAGACTTGGTGGCGTCAAAGGAGTGACCGGCGAAGAGTTCCAAAGATGACAGGCATTTCGCGCACGGATGGATAAGAGATCGTCAACTAATGTCTCTTATTTCTCAAATATGCATGTTTGCGTTTTCGTTAACTGATATTTAGTTCTGCATTCTGTTTAACTACATCTTTGTTTATTATTTTTATTTTCAATTACTTCTATTAGCTCACACTCTCCCTATATATATCTTGTTCAAATTTTCAATCGTTCATAAAATACTTTTTATCCTTCCACTCAAGTTCAAATACATTGTTTTTGAACTTGTAGTGGATGACACTGGATGTTAATACAGTTTTTTCAAATATTAATTCACTAAATAAATTTAATTAATTAATTTTAGTTTTTTTTTTTTAGATTTAAGTTGCATATGCGCTAAGTTGCGCCATCTACCAATAGATGGCACCAGATAAACTTAAAAAAATGAATGAAAATTATTTATAAAGGACTTTCTCCAATATAGTGAAAAAAAAGTAGGAATTGACTTTAAAAAATTTTTTTTATATTACTTGTTATGCCTCTTTTTACAGAAATTTTAATTTAAAAATATCGCATTTATATGCGATACGTACAATTACTACTGTAATATAATAAAAAAAATAATGTATTTGTGGTTTGATGCTACATTAATTTAATTAGTGTTTTAGTGTCTTTTTTTTTTAGTAACTAAATGCAAAAGTAAATTAAATTGTTTTTTATTTATTTTTTTCTGTTCTTTTTTTCTCACATATGGATTGTTTAATAATAAATTATAATAATATTTTAATCCACATAGGTTTTATCATCTTTATTTATTATCTAGAAGCGATCAAAATTATGTTATTGAGTGCAATTTTAAAATGGAACTAGGTTTTGGCGATAAACATGGCAGAAACGGAAACGTCAACGGCAACAGGCTGAGTTCCTGTAGGATAAAAACAGACACCGAATATCTTCACATCATCAGTCTTAATAAATTTAAAATTACACAAAAAATACGTAAATAAGTATTCAGCATCCAAGTTAGCACATAATTAATAAAATATCCGATCTTCTAATCTGCAATAAAATAAAAAAAACATTAAATAAATATTTCTCATAATTAAATATTTACTTTTTTGTTAAACTAATCATGAATTAAGTTTCTTGTTGTAATCTTTTGTTAAAATCTAAAAAATTAAGATGTCCATAATAAATATAATGGACATAAAACGAAACGAACTATATGTGCATCCCTGCAATATAATAAACATTTCTCTTATAGATACTACTATCTATCTGCGTAAAAAATTGCTTCTCAAATGAAATAATCCAAGTTTTAAAAAAAATAAAAAATGATTCATAAATAGTAATAAAAAAAAAGTAGTGGATACTTTCTTATGTCTATCAGATTGACCTTGAAAGTACAATAAACTGCTACTATCAATTTTGTTGTTGTCGCTTCGTTAACATCCGAGTAGGAAGTCTGTTCTCTTTTCTTTTTTTATTTAATTTTTTTCTGCTTTAAGTTCCTTTTTTCGCTTTGCATACACCTGTCTCTTGAAATATTTCAGTGATACCACTTTGCTTTATGTTTTAAATAAAATAGTTTTTCATTTATTTCTTTATGTGTTTTTCTACTTGATATAGTGAAAGAAAGAAGTGAAATTTATTGTAAAAAATTGAAGGTGTAAATTTTGTTCAAGGGAAAAAACCTTTTGTTGTTGTTATTGTTCTTAAACTGATGAGTACACTAAAAAGATGACGTAAAATTAATGGAACTTTTAACACATTTCTTAAAAAACAACCACGCATTATTCATATATGAACTAGCTAAATTTTTGAATTTAAAATTCATATCGGCATGAAAAAATATTCGTGGCCTTTCTATATAAAAAAAATATATTACTTTTACAATGATTTAAAACTTGTGTAAAAAGACGCAAAAAATAAAGATGTAGTTGAGCAGGATGCAGAATTAATTAGAGAGCTAATTAACGCTGATAAAAATGCTTTCCATTTTATAATTAGCACATACTCAAGATGAACTTATATCCCAATTAATATTGCTATGTATTTAGATAACTGGCAAATATTCAATACATTTTAAAATTTGCGTTTATTTTTCAAGATACCGCTTCGGAATATTTTCGTTTTTTAATGTTGCCCAGAATTATCAATTTCATTTTATTATTTATTAAAATCTCGCTTGTATTTTGAGTAAAGTTTTTCCTTTTTTTTTTTTTTTTAAAGTATTTTTCTATTCGCAAGATACCAATCAAAATATAAACAATATTTCCAAATCAGGATTCATCACATGGTGACTGATTATGATTTGACGGCATTTACAGTTGGCGCAAAGTGCCGACCTTTTAAAGGAAACATACATAAAAATGTATAAGTATATCATGTGTAATTGTTTATCGATAACAACCTATGTTTTATACAATAAGAAAGTAAAAACTATGTTATCCCAATCAAAAAGTAAAAACTTTTCTTCAAGTAGGTGCTCGTAAACAAAGTGAAAGTAATAAATAAATAATTTCTACAATTCGCTTTCATTTCCAGAATGATAATGCTTATATCAAAATTAGTTTATACGTTTCATTTCTAAATTTTTCTATTTTCAATTCCTTCTATTAGCTTACACTCTCCCTATATATATCGTGTTCCAATTTTCAATCGTTAATAAAGCACTTTTTATTCCTCCACTCAAGTTCAAATACATTTTTTTAACTTGAAGTGGATGACACTGGATGTTAATACAGTTTTTTCCAAATATTAATTCAGTAATTAAATTTAATTAATTAATTATATATTTTTTTAGATATAAGTTGCATATGTCTACCAATAGATGGCGCAAGATAAACTTAAAAAAAATGAAAGAAAATTATTTATAAAGGACTTTCTGCAATAGAGTGAAAAAAAAGTAGGAATTGACTTAATTTTTTTTTTTTTTTTTTTTATATTACTTGTTTAAAGGTATTTTTCTATTCGGAAGATACCAATCGAAATATATACAATATTGCCAAATCATGATTCATCACATGGTGACTGACTATGATTTGACGGCATTTACATTTGGCGAAAAGTGTCGATCTTTTAAAGGAAATGTATATCATGTGTAATTTTTTATTGATAACAACCTGTGTTTTATACAATAAGAAAGTAAAAACTATGTTATCACAATCAAAAAGTAAAAACTTTTCTTCAAGTAGGTGCTCGTAAACAAAGTGAAAGTAATAAATAAAAGATTTCTACAATTCGCTTTCATATCCAGAATGATAATGCTTATATCAAAATTAGTTTATACGTTTCATTTCTAAATTTTTCTTTTTTTTGTGTGTGTGACTCCAGTATAGATAAGTTTTCACTGAATTTAACTGCTTGATCAAGTATAGATTCATTGAAGATGCAAGAGCTGGGATGAAAAATATGTACCTTTATTTACCTTCATCATTATCTAGACTTTATATATAGCATTTTCTCATTTGATTGTGTGCAAAAAATTGCAATGTTATTAGTTATAATGTGATTACGAATAAATATAGCAGATTTTTTTTCTATTATAAAAGAGTTTAATTGAAGATAACTACCAACAGTATTCGATCTGGCAAATTTTTAAAATTATTTCAGCATGCTGTACTTTATAATGTATTTTATTATTATTTATTGTGCCAGAAAAAGAACTTTTATTTTCATTGCGTCTACAACTACAAAATGGTAACACTAAAAGCTAATGGTAAAAGTAAGCTTAGTGAAAATGCTTAAAATGCATTGTTTAATAATGATAATAAAAATAAATAATGGTATTTAAATAATAAAAAAACGTTGATATTTCATCGGCTGTTATACTACTAGCAAAACTGTGGATTAATAAAAAAATGTTTAAGACTTCAATTTTCTTCAGAGGCATAAATTATCCAAGAATACAATAGTTCATGAAAATATTTAAGCGAATATATATATATATACATATATATATATATACATATATATATATATAAATTACATATTCTTAAATAAATAAATTATTTTGTCTGAATTTAAAGAACAGCTTACAAAGTACCCCGGTTTTATCGTATTATATATCAAAAATATCAATCAAAGAATTTAAAAAAAGGAGTTAAATGCATTGTTAAAATTGGAGGATAAAACTGATGTTAAAACAATTTTGGAAATAACTTTCGAAGTTTTACAGTAACATCAAAATTTTAGTATCAAAATTCTGAACATAAATAAACAAATGAATATAATAAAGAAAAAAATATAATAAAGAAAATATATAAATAAAGAAATTTAATTTAAAAAATGCTAAATTTTGGACGTTAAGTCATCATAGTGCAGGGGATATTAGATATTCACGGACATTTTGGGGTTCAAAATCATGTTCATGCGGTAAGAACCTACAAGAGAAATAAAATATTTTTAACTATCGATCTATGCAATAAATTATAACATTATTAATTGTATATGTGTTCACAAATTGAAATATTAATAGTGTTAAATGTTTAAAAGAATCAGTTGGTTTTGATGTTATAGATGTTTTAAATATTAATATTTGATTATTTTTATTTTACACTCAAGAACCAAAACATTATGACCACCTGGCAATAACGAGTTGGCCCACCTTTGGCTCGCAACACAGCTTCAACCCGCCTTGGCATGGATTAATACCACCACTTAATACCAGTTAAATACCACTTCCACCTGATCACGTGCCTTCCATGTCATCCAGGCGAGTTCATGGCAAAATGTAGGGGTGGTCATAATGTTTTGGCTCTGGAGTGTATATTAGTATTATTTGACGGAAGTATGTTTGTTTTTTTTAGTTTTTTTTCAAACGGTTGTAAAACATGCAATTTATTTTGCAATTTCATTTTATGCATATGACATGTTATTTTGGGAAGAGATTCACAATGATAAAAAAATACCCAGGGTAAAAAACTATAAAAGGAAATCCAAAAAACTTCTGACAAAAATTAACATTTCAGAATATTGGTAACATGTTTCAGGACTTGCTTTGAGAGCATGCGCAGTTTTCACTTTGTCGTTTCCCCTTTCCGAACGCTCGCTCATTTCAGAAACTGTTCTTACTTTGATTCGACTTTTAATTCTTTTATCTTCTTTTGACGCATGTGATAAGCAAAGCATGCGCGATGGTTATCAGTTTCAAAGTCTGACCTCCTGAGACTGAGTAATGGAAGTTATATTCTACTTGCTGAACCTTTTAAAACAGCATTAGAAGTGTCAAATGCATTTTTCTTTTCTAAAATGGCTGCTGAGCACAAACTCAACATTATCATGCTTGGAGAGAGCGGTAAGGTTTGCTTAATGCAATAAGAATAATTAATAGTAAGATTTCCTTAATATAATAAGAATAATTAATAGTAAGTTTTGCCTAACATAATAATTAATAATACGTTTTGTTTAATATAATAAGAATGATTAATAAAAAGTTTTGCTCTTATAATATAAGAATAATAGTAAGTTTTGCTAATATAATAAGAATAATTAATAGTAAGTTTTGCTTAATATAATAAAAATAATTAATAGTAAGTTTTGCTTAATATAATAAGAATAAATATTTAATGGTAAGTTTTGCTTAATATTATAAGAATAGTTTATAATAAGTTTTGCTAATATAATAAGAATAATTGATAGTAAGTTTTGCAAATATAATTAAAAATAATTTGATTTAAGTGATTTAAATATTTATTTTGCAATCACATGTTGCATAAAAATTTATTTTTTTTAACTATTTAATGCAATCACATGTTGCACAAAAATTTATTTTTTTAAATAATGCAAAAAAAATGTTTTTATTGAAAATGAACATTTACATTTAATTTAAAAAAAAATTTTAAAAGGGCTGCATTGGTTATTTTGTATCTTAACTCACCTAAAATTGTTTTTTGCATTTTATATGTAAAATAAAACAGCATTTATAAAATTTTCAGTGCTATTAAATTACTTGAAATTTATTTACAGAATAATTAGATAAAATAGTGTTCATTGCTATTTTGTATTTTTCAATATAATTTACGTAATATACTTTTTATTCAAATTGAAATGCGGTATACAATGTTTATATTTTAAGATGTGCTTTTCCATTGGTATATAGAATAATAATAAAATGTATAGTAACGTAAAAGATAATTCAAATTTTATGACTAAAAATTTGTCTGGTATTATTTAGCTTCAATGAATTTGTTCTGTCAAAAAAAAATATCCTGTTATTTACATTCAAATTGCATGTTGCATTATTTTCATTGCATAACATTCTGTTACTGTGACACATTCATCTAATACAATTTGCTATATTAGTATGCTTTAGTTACTAAATCAGTGAACTCAAATCAAGTTTACGTGCACCCAAAAAATAATGCTCAATACATTATGAATAATATTTTAATGGCTATTTATGCATTTTTACGAAACTTTGAGAAAATTTGAAAAATAATAATTTAATTAAATGATGTGCAAAATTGTAATCCTTCTT
The DNA here is from genome assembly GCA_021605075.1 of Caerostris darwini. Lineage (NCBI taxonomy): Eukaryota > Metazoa > Arthropoda > Arachnida > Araneae > Araneidae > Caerostris > Caerostris darwini. The sequence continues at coordinate 225,150 of BPLQ01001323.1, forward strand.
TAAATTATTCTACTTTCTTTTTTAAATTAAAAAATTATTTTTTAAATTGCGACTCTAAAAATGCGTGCTTCTAAGATTAAAGCAAGCTTCGTGAAAAAGTTAAAATGCCTAAAATGCATTGTTTAATGAAAATAATAAACATAAATAATGATATTAAAATAATTATTGATGGGTCTTTAATGTTACTAACTTTTAAAAGTTTAAGTAAAAACAATTGTTTTAAAATAAAATTCTATATTGTAATACTTGGAATACTTTGTACTTTTTCTTATATTACATTTATATGAACCAGTTTTGAGCATGTACAAGGCCTACAAAAGACGTCTTTAAACTGAAGTACTAGCTGAAGTCAAAAGTTGACATTTCCTCCTTCAAAAAAAAAAATCCTTTTTTTTACGATTTCCTGTAGTGCAATTTGGAATTATGCCAATGAAATTAACGTCCTTATATATCGGTCTCAATTAGGCATTTAAAGTTTAATTTTAACTGCATTTTGTAGTTAGAATTATTCTATATATGCAAGAATGTTTCTAATTTCTATTTATATCTATTTATGCAAAAATATTTCTAATTTTCATATAATATTAAAAATAGAATTACGGACGTCACATGAAAATACACATTTAGTGTTTATTACAATAAATAAGTAAATTAAAAATGTTTTTGTTAATAACAATATTAATGTTCATCATCACCAAGTTCTTCCTCCTTGGTTCGCGGCCTGGTAGCCAAGAGGTTAGCGCTCCGGCCTTTGGTATCCCAGGCGTTAGGTTCGAATCTTGGCGGTGGCATGGATGTTGTTAGTGGTTCGGAATCCACTTTAAATGTAGGTTCCGGTCTGTTTAGTCCTCTTGTGGACAAGATGACCGTAGAGCGACAAACCAATCTTTATTAGGCGCAATAGTTCCATGATAGACCTTGGCCCATCTCTGCCTACTGGTAGATTTCGAAGCAGTAGATGTTCTCCTTTTACGAAGTAGGGTCATCGGCTCAACAGTCATATTATACTACGATCTATGATTTAAAATAGATTCCGAACCACTACAAACATTCATGGCACCGACGGGATTTGAACCCGAAACCTGTGGCACCAAACACAAGAGCGTTAGTCACTCGGCCATCAGGCCTGTATCCCCAATTTAGTCCAACCTAAATAAACTTCTTCATGGGTCAATTCATTTACGTAAAAACGGGTGATATTTGTGGTAGAATTAATTGAATGATGGGAATTATCGTATTTCCCACTTACTATACGGTTCAATTAATATTAATTAATTATTAATAGTTGTTCAATTTTTAATTATTACATTACTACAATCGTTTATCAAAATTAGAACAACGCATTAGTATTTTATCAGTAATTTTAGGCACATCGGTTTCCACATATCAAAGCTGAAACAGTGAATCATGAAAAATCCTCTGCATTGAGAAAATAATTATATTATTAGTAAGCGTGTGTAACACACACTTTAGATAGATAATTGCACACTAGAATTAATGTGAATAGTTTTGCTATTCATGGTATACACTCCGATATTTAATCCATTGTTTTTCCATCTGATAAAGAATTAAAAAATATTTTTAGGAATACATTGAGATCACTTATACTTTTTATTAAGTTACAAATCTTTGTAGATTAGATATAAAGCATTTAGCACGTTTTACGTTTCATTAATATGTTCAGAATATTAATTTTCAAAAATTAATTTCGTCACTTACAGTTAAACTATATACATATTGAAATGAAATAACTTGGTAAAACTCAATCAGTGTTTTGTCATAATTCATAATAAACGGCTTTATTTTTTAGCATTGTTTTTTTTTTTTCCCTTAATTTTTTATAAATAATGGCTTTCTTAAATTTTATTAATATAAAGGATTCATAATAAAAAGTAACTTACTTTTATAATCACCAATGAAAAAAATAACAGTCATTTATCACATGAGAATAGTTCTTTCTTTATTTATTATGTTTTAAGACTTAAATAGATATATAAAAGGAAGCAAAATTTGTTCTATACGTTTGCAACTTCTCATATTCCAAAGAAATATTCATATTTTCATATTCATAGAGCTTAAGGTTTTTACCTACAAACCTACAAGTACTTCATATGTTTTTATTTGTTAAAGAAGGCAGATATCCAGGGAAGTAATTTTTTTTTTCTGAAAAAGGGCCATCAGGACAAATAAGTTTCGAAACCACTGCTTTAAACATTTAACAATTGCGATATTAAAAAAACACAATATGTATTTACAGAACGGAACAATCATTGTTGTAATATAATGACTATGTGTAATATGGGCAACGTTCTACTTTTTTAAACTTACTTTCAGCACAGATTTTAACTGCGATAAATTTCAAAATTAATTTCAATGTATTAAAAAATTCATTAAAAATATTATTTAGAAAGAACTAATTTCACAATGATACCTCAACACAGTACTTGAAGCGTGGGCAACCATTATCTAGTTGGGGGAGAAGACAAATTAACTTTTTCCTCTGAGTTAAAGACTAGATTAAATTATAAAATAAAATAAATTAATATTCAATAAATTTTAATAATCCAGCCCTGATCCATAAAGAATGGCAAATGAAGATCTGGGAAAATTTATGCAATGATCCTTAAGTAATACCAACGTCATTATGTATAGCATTGTGGTTTAAGTACAAGGCCAATCTTTATATGAAATTTTTATGCCGTTCATTATATTATAAAATTTATGTAAAGCTTTGTATCCAAGCGTTGTATTATAAATAAATGAAATGAAATAGCAATTTTTTAAAATTTATTGAATATTAATTTATTTAATTTTATAATTTAATCTAGTCTTTAACTCAGAGGCAAAAAGATAATTTGTCTTCTCCCCTAACTAGATAATGGTTGTCCATGCTTCATGCACTATGTTGAGGTATCATTGTGAAATTACTTCTTTCTAAACAATATTTTTAATGAATTTTTTTTTAATTCATTGAAATTAATTTTGAAATTTATCGCAATTAAAATCTGTGCTGAAAGTAAGTTTTTTAATTTTATAATTTTTTTTTATATTCATAATAATTCTCTCTCTCATCAACTGCCATTGGTGCCACGGGAAAAGAAAAAAAATAATGAAGAAATATTTCTTTCAGAAAAAGAATATTCTAGAAGAAAAATTCCTTAAAAAGAATATTCTATTAAAGAATATTCTAAAAGAATATTTTCATCAAAATATTATTTACTATATAGAGATTTTCCTTTAAAAAATGCTTTTCAAATTTGAAAATATATTTAAATGCTCGTTAATTTAACAACAAAACAAGTAATATATAAGAAAAAATTTTAACTTCAATTCCTACTTTTTTTCACTGATATTACAGAAAGTCCTTTATAAATATTTTTCTTTCATTTTTGAAGTTTATATGGCGCCATCTGTTGGTAGATACATGCAACTTAAATCTAAAAAAACTAAAATTAATTAATTTTATTTAATTACTGAATTAATATTTGAAAAAACTGTACTAACATCAAGTATAATCCACCACAAGTTCAAAAAAAATGTATTTGAACTTGAGTGGATGAATAAAAAGTATTTTATGAACGATTAAAAATTTGGACAAGATATATAGGGAGAGTGTGAGCTAATAGTAGGAATTTAGAAGAAACCTCTAGTAGCCACTTTTTCAACTTCAAATATTTTTTTCGTTTCGTTTCAGTTACTGTACTCTTTAAATTCTGTGACGAATAAATTAAATTACACCTTTTAAAGTGAAAAACAAACTCAAGTAAACTTAATCAAATCAATAAATTACGAGTTAAGCGAAACGTAAACAACTATTGATCTCAAGATATGTGACGTCACATAAAAGTACTTTTCTGATAATCAATGCATCATTTGCGAATAATTGAATATCCCCACAATATCGTGATGAAAAGGATATGGGAATGTTAGAGATATATATTTGGAAAAAACAATCTGACAGAGAGAAAAAGAATTGCGGGAACATTTATCTTCAACGTTATTGCATGAGATACAAATATTAAGAAAGGGAATTTTCCCCTTTTTCGCGTTAATTCCACATTTTGGGAAATTTCCCTCGGATGGCACCATTGCCTTGCCTCTTCCAATAGCTCTTAAAAATTAGATAAATACTAAAGTAGGGAATTTTATCAGCATTCATAGCTAATACCATAAAGTAGGGTAAGTACCTGAAGTAGGGGAATTTATTCTGATAATAATCTAAGCAAAAAGTTTTTATGGTATTAGCGATTTGAAAATCCTAATTTATATCCGAAATATTCCCAGACTCCTATGTTTCATATTAGGGTCTGAATGGCCGAGTGGCTAGCGCTCTGGCACTCGGTACCACAGATTTCTGGGTTCGAGTCCTGGCGGTGCCATGGATGTTTCTAGTGGTTCGGAATCCACTTTAAACCGTAGGTCCCTGTCCTAATAGGATCGTAGAGCTTTGCGGGGGTATTGTTACTCCGCGTCCGTAGCTTATCATCAAGCTACACGCACATCTGAGTAGTGTTAAGTGAGTAACGTCGGTGCAGCGCTTGCCTTAAGGCATCAAAGACAACTGTCAAAGTGTTTGCCAACTGTTTTAGAATAAAAAAAAGAAAAAAAATGTTTCATATTAATTCTTCAATGATAATTGGTTTATTTACAAAATATGCGTAGTAATATGGTATGTAAAACAGAATTTGAAATCGTTTAAGCTAAGGTGCAAATCTTATGTTAATAAAAATCTGCAGATAAAATTAAAAAAGCTGAAATTTAGAAAAAAAAATTTTTAACTTTTAGGGGGCTAAAATATTTCAAATACAAAGACAAAAATTAAATTATAAATCTATTGCTGGTTTTGACAATCAATAATGAATCAAATTATATCCCTACAACGCTCTACGATCCTATTAGGACAAGTGGATTCCGAACCACAACAAACATCCATGGCACCGCCGGGTGGTCGAACCCAAAACCTATGGCACCAAGCACCAGAGCGCCGCTAGCCACACAATCATCAGGCACACGAAAATCCAGCTGCTTTGGCAGGGTGTCGAATCCGGGTCAATTGCTTGAAAGGCAGCTATGCTAGCCGTTATATCACCGACGCTGTTTATTAAAAAGTTATTTAATGAAAATTTTCAATTTCAGCTAAATTTTGCATTTTTATGTCTATCATCAGCATACTAGTAAATATATATTTGGTGACTACAAATTAATAATTCTGTAACTTTTATTATTGATATTTTATCTATTATTATTGACTTTTATCTTCTTCATTATCACAACAGCCCCATGTTGGGCTAAGACCGTCTGCCTACTGGAAGATTTCGAGGTAGATGATGTTTTTCTTTTTACGAGGTAGGGTTGTCAGCCTTACGTACAACGCTCTTACAGTCATATTAGACCGAGACCTACGGTTTAAAGTGGATTCCAAACCACTACAATCCTCTATGGCACCATCGAGTGCTCGAACCCGAAATCTGTGGCATAGAGCGCCAGAGCGCTAGACACTCGGCCATTCAGGCCTGTAACTTTTATTTCTTTTTTTGATAATATTTCCGTTTTATTAGAATATTCTACGAGGTTTTAAAAAATGTTTTATAAATAAATAATAACTAAATATGAAAATTTATTAATTATTTTGTGTTCACATTTGTACATCGTATCTGTACAAATCCAGAAAACTTTCTAAGAGGCTGTTCGTATTGATACGAATTACCTTGTCACAATCATCATTGTGTCCTCCATTTTCTAACCAGTGATTATAGTGCCAAATTTCTCACTGAAATTGAACTCTACTGGTTTGTTTCAAAATTACAACAACCCTGTGTATTTCTGGCTTGTTGTAATTTTGAAACAACTAGTAATACGAGTTGAGCGATATTTATATTAAGCCCTAAAGATTAACCGTAAAGATGTATTATTAATGAGATTACAGAATAAACCCTTAAAGAATGACATGAATATCTGTAAATTCTCCAAATATTGATTGCTAAAAATGGATGGCATAGCTTAAATTGATATTTAAAAAGATTTTATAATTTATGTTATAATTTATAAATTACATATTTTTAGGAGTTGGTAAAACATCTCTAATGGCGCGGTTCTGCAAAAATATATTCAGAAGTAAGTAATGTTTAACAGATTTTTTGAAAAAATTTCCTCTTCTTTTTTATTTTTTCTTTATATTATAGCATTCTTTCGTATAAATAATTTTCGGAATTTTATTTCGTCTGCATCAAGGGACCCAAACTAATAATCTAGTTTCTAAAAAATATGTATTTTTAATATGATAAAACAAGTATCTTATTTCAAGTATCTTATTTCAAGTACTAAACAAGTACCTTATTTCATTTATCTTTCTTTTGCAGGTTCACATACTTGGACATCCATAGACCATTATAACAAAACACTCATTTTTAACGATAGGCGGATAGATCTTCAAATGTGGGACACAGCTGGTCAAGAAAGATTCAGGGCAATCGTCAAAGAGTGAGTAGATGAATTATTTTCATTTTATTAGTAGACATTTGTTTTTGGTTGTACTTATATGAGTATGGAGTGGTACAAAAGGATATATAAAATATATATAATGCTGTAACGTCTAGACCTATACTAGATCTATAACGGTTTCAAAAAGAGGGTCACTTTCAAATTCAAGTGAAGTGGGAACACTTTAATTTTTATTTGCAAGCATCATATGTATATGCAGGATACTGGACTATTACAAATTATTATTTGCAAATAAATGAAAATTAAAGATAATAATTTGATTAATAATTGCGATTCACTCCAAGGTCGGAGATTTTCAGAGTTCTCGAGTCTACGACTAATCTAATTCACAATATTTGTAACAGACCTTCATTATCACACGGCGTGGTACACAAAACCACAAGGGAGTGACTTATAAACAGGCTGAAATTCAAACAGTTCACTTTGTAAACAGGCTGAATCTCCGGCCTGTTCAATCACTTTACAGAAGAAAAAAAACCATGTCTACTCGTTAAAGAACACTTCTCTCTCTTCTTCTCCCAAAACGTCCCTTTAAGAAAATCCGTCAAGAGGGAGGGGGAGGGTCAGTTTCCCTTACTTCCCATTGGTGTGAACAATTCTTCAGCCCATGGTCTATTACCAATCAAAATGCAGCAACTCATGACGTAATCCACATCCCATCTGTAATTGTTTCGACCTGTGAAGGTCGAACAGACAATCGCTAATTTCATGAGATTTTATTATTCATGATATTGATTATCTGCTTATCAGATTTGAGTGACAGATTGTTCTGATTAGAAGAAACTAATTGCATGTAGTATAAATATCCACGATACTGCTTATCCGCTGTAAAACTTGAGTGATAGGTTGTTATTATGCACTTGTTAAAGAAGCATGAAATAATGTCCCCAACTAAGAATTTAAGTGAGGATTTTTAATTTTGTACAAAATTTATCCTACAAAAATTTGTCATTCTAATTATTTATCCCTAATTTGGTAGGCACATTCTTATGGTCAGTTTATCATTTTTGTATCACAATGAATATCTTTAAACGTTTTTTATTTAATCAGTAAGACGCAGCATGGAATAGTGACACTAAGTAAAAATTTAGATGAGAATTTTGTACAAACATTTTATTTTAAAATACCCAATTTTTGGGTATGTTAACCTTTTAAGGTAAAAGAAACAACAATCTTATATCAATTGACACATTATTACTTTCTCAGTATCGCAATAAAAATCTTGAATTGTTTTTATCTTATAATTAATATGTAGCACGAAATAGTGTCATTTAATAAATGTTGAGGTGATAATTTTGTACAAAAATTTGTTAGACTAAAGGTTTTCAAAAAAAAAAAAAAAAAAAACCCTCTAATTTTCGGATGTGGAAACCTCGTTTGAGGGAAAGGAAATAACAATATTTCAATAGGCACATTTTTGACAGATTAATATCCATCACTATATCTCTGGATTCGTTTTTTATCTCTTCAATGACACGCAGATGGAACTGTGTCACTAATTATTAACTAGATGTGGGTTTAATATATCTTTAACAAGTAATATCACAGTTATCACCTTTGCAATTTCAGCAGCTCCGTTTCTTTTGAAAATAAATTGTGTTTTACGTTATTGAAACTCTCATACCCAAAGAAATCAATTTAACCTTGATTGATAACCAAAAGAAAGATAGTATCTATAAATATTTTAACAAAAAAATTATCGCTTTCACTTCATAAATCATTTTATTATCACTTTCATTTAAAAAATTTGTATTTAAATATAAAGGTAACCAATAAAGTTTATAGTTTAGTATAGTAGATAGTTTTTAGTTTATAGTTATCCAAGTATTTAGTTTTCAGCTGTAAAAAAATAAAGCGTTACAATATCAGATATTAATATCAATGATCTAGTTTCGAAATCTTTTAATTAAATAAGTAAAATTCTTTACCAATGAATGGCCAAAGTTCCAATACATATAATATCAAATTTTTACTTTTTTAAGAAATATAAAAAAATTTGATTGATAAGTATACATTGATATTGACTGCTTTTAGCATGTAACCAAATGTTAAAACAATCAATGCAATGTTTTTAGTTTGTTTTCTCTTGGTTTGCTGCTTTTGGTTTGTTAATATGGGACGAATTTCATGTAATTTCTTCACGTCACGTTCATTTCATATATTTCTTCTCCCCAGAATTAAAAAAAAAATCTATGCTGAAGCGCTTTTAACAAATAATTGCATGCTTTATGCTGTCTAATATCCAGCTAAAATATTTTTTTATTTGTGTCTTATATATAATACATATTAAAGGTATGAACTTTCTTTCTTCTTTTTAATAGGTCATAATGAAACATGTATGCATCATTATGATTTCAGACTTTGACTCTGCTAAATGTTACAAGTATTTTTCAGGTATTATAGAAAAGCCGATGGCGTACTTTTAGTGTATGATTTGACAAATGTCATCACCTTCCATAAACTTTCAAGTTGGTTGGACGAGTTGAGAGCAGTAAACGAAACAGCTTCTGTATTAATAGGTATTTCTCATTTCTTATTCAAATTCAAATTTCTTAGTAATGTATACTGTTAACTAATAAAATCATCTGCTAAATCAAATAAAATTGATTCTCTTCTCCAAAACCCTGCCTTTAAGAAAATCCGTCAAGAGGGAGGAGAGGGGTCAGCTTTCCGACTTCTCATTGGATTTTCTTTTGGCACATTTCTCAGCTCATGGTTTATCACCATCACAACGGAACAACTCATAGTGTAATCCATATTCCATCTGTAATTGTTTCGACTTGTGAAAGTCCCACAGACAATCGCTAATTTCATGAGGTCTCATGACACTGAATATCTGCTATCATATTTGAGTGACAGATTGTTCTCATTAGTATATAACACTAATTGCATGTAATATAACTACTCACCACACTGCTTGTCTTGTTCACTTTGAAAAACAGGTGGGAATTCCCAAAACCTCTATTTAAAAAAATCCCTCGGGGGGAGGGGGAGAGCTCAGCTTCTTTCACTTCTCAATTTATTAGACATTTCTCAGCTCATGGTCGATTACCAATCACGATGGAACAACTCATGGTGTAGTCCATATCTTATCTGTAATTGTTTTGACTTGTGTAGGTCGCACAAACAATCGCTAATTTCACGATGTATTGTCTAATTTCATGATTAAAATCTGATAGCAAATACCCATGACACTGAATATCTGCTATCTGATTTGAGTGACAGATTGTTCTCATTAGTACAAAACACTAATTGTATGTAGTAAAATTATTCACAACACTGCTTGTCTGCTGTCAAATTTGAGTGAGGGATTGTTATTGTGTACTAGTCAAAGAAAGTCATTCCTCTCTCACCTGAAAATGAAATGCCAAAACTCTTCCGTGAGAGAAAACGCTACAACGGATTGTCACTTTTTGTTGCACGTCATTTTAAAGCATAACTAATGTCCTGTTTTTGTGACTAATGTGCCTAACATTCTGTTTTTTACTTTTAGTTCTGAAAAACCAGTTTCTTAATTAAGTCATTGTTTTAAAATTCTGTTTTGTTTTTCAGTCGGGAACAAAAATGACCTTGTGGATTCGAACGCTGTTTCCAGATCATCAGTTCAGACATATGCGAGAGAAGAGGGAGTAGAATTTTCTGAAACAAGCGCGAAGAATAATGAAAATGTTGATAAGGTATGATTTGCGCCTTTTCTTTTCAAACTTTACTGGTTAATATTAAGCATTTGTAGAACTGGTTTTTTTTTCTGTTTACATGATGCAATAATAAATAATATTTGTGTTACTTTCTCAGAAAAGATGTCAAGAGAAAATTTAAAAATTGGGAGCACTTTTGTCTTTCGAACTGTATTTCATCCATTGATTTATTCTATTAGCGTTTTTAAATTATTAATTTCGGGGGGAAAAAACCCGATGGTAGTCATCATAGCAAAAGTCTGCACCATGTTTTCATCTTATCGAATCTTAGTGGGAAGCTTAATTTATCATGTATGTTAGCTTATTATATAGCTTAGCTTATACATAGCAAAAACAGAATTTAAGATTCAGCTTGCTTTGTTTGCCAGTCTTTGAACTGAGTTCCTTTTGTTCAAACCAGTCCAATGTACTGATCACCTGTTCAAGTTGTTCAGTCATTCAAGTCGCAAAATTTGAATGCCCCAGTTATATGTTGCCAAATATGCATCTTTATATATATAGTTCTCCTGTACATGAACTCCTGTACATGTTCTTTGTCACTGAACTCCTCTTAAATAACTGGACCGAATTTGATGAAATATTTTGAAGAAATTTTGTGTGTGTGTCCCTTGGATGGTTGACATTCGCAATTGGAGCCGGTAGATGGTGCTGTATTCGTAATGAAATTGTAGAACTACAGAACCGACACCTAAATAGCCAATCACTCTCTTCTAGCTACTCAAACACACTATTGAATATTTATCTTTACATACATAATTCTTCTGTGCGTGTGTTTGTCACTGAACTCCTCCTAAACAGCTTGACCGATTTTGATGATATTCTTTGTTGTGTGTTTGATAAAACATGGACAATGTTTTTATGACTATTTCCTTTGTTGTAAGTCGCCATCGATGCTGCAGTATTTGCAATATATCAACTTCTATACCATTCAAACAATCGCTATGAAAATTGGTGATATTATGTATTCGAATATGGAAAACATGTTCGCGCTATCCCCTTTATTGTTACTTGCCACCAGATGGTTCTGCAATATTTCATCTTATGTACCATTTAAACGATATGCATGAAAATTAGTATGCCAATATATTGGAACATAGAAAATATATTCGTAATATGAATTTTTTTACAATGCATTTTTTTTATTTTAGCATTGGCTTTTTGGCATTTTTAGTTTGATATAAAATATTTTTGGTTAGACTCAGCAGTATTTTTAGTATGTTTCTTAGTAATATGTGTATGTTTACTTCTTAGTTTTAAAACTTTCTACCAGACGCGCGATGTTTCATTTTGTAATTATTCTAGTCTTTTTCATCTTGTTATCCAACAAATTAAACAGTTTTGGTCGGTTTTGATTTTGAGGGATTTTGACTATTCTCGGGACCTAAGAGATGACCATCGATAAATATATTATTATATTCTCGAACTCATAGAAGTAAGACGATCCATTTGAAAATTAATTTTATGGCATTAAAATGAGTTAGTAAAGTTCATTGGATTTTTCCATAAAGAAAATTAGTGAAATCGAAAATTAAAAATGTGGAAAAGGAAATCATGGCAGTAATTTGTGTTTCCTATCTTCCATTGAGCAGTAATGAAATGCCTAATTACTGCATGTTCTAATTTTGAAAAACTTTCCGAGTCAACTTTGAAAGAGACAGAATATCGATGTAAAAACAAACAACTATGTTTAATAACGAGGGAAAAAAACAATGTAATTGCTGAGGTAAATTTTCATTTATATTGTCGCTATTTTTTACCTATAAAACTGATATAATCTTTTTTTTCTGTTCTCATGCAGCTGGCAAACACTTAGACAATTGTCTTAGATGCCTTAAGGCAAGCGCTGCATCGACGTTACTCACTTAGCACTACTCAGGAGATGCGTGTAGCTTGAGGTTAAGATACGGACGCGGAATAACAATACCCCCACAACGCTCATGTTAGACCGGATCCTACGGTTTTAAAGTGGATTCCGAACCACCACAGATATCCACGGCACCTCCGGGACTCAACCCCGAAACTTGTAGTACCGAGCACTAGCCACCCAGGAACCAATGATATAATCTTTAGTTTCAATATATTTGTTTTTATTTGCAAACTTTTTTTTTTTTTTTTTTTTTTTTTTTTTGCTTTTGTTATTTTGTTTTAACAGTTTTGTTTTCTTTTGAATACATTAATTTCTACTAATCCAAGAACTACATTAGAATAACTTTCTTATTTCTATTATAGATTTTTCAGAAATTGGTCTTGACAGTGCTGGAAAGAAAAAGAATTCCACCATTTTTTACAGAAGTTGTAAAACCAGCAGTTCAAGTTGATTTGAAGACAGAAGGAATCGGACCAGAAGATGAAGTTGATTTCAAGACAGAAAGAATCGAACCAGAAGTTGAAATTGATTTCAAGACAGAAAGAATCGAACCAGAAATCGAAGTTGATTTGAATACAGAAAGAACCGAACCTGAATCAAATTCTGAATGGATCTTCCTTGATCCTGAACCAACTTTCTGCGATTTCTTACCACCTATAATTAAACTATCAGATAATTTCAGAGGCGATTGCATAAAATTGCACATAGAGCAACCAAGGAAGAAAAAAAAGAAGTGTTGCTGATATACATTTATAAATTACTTTAAAATGAACGTTCGGGAAAACAAGAATGATCATTCGAGACAGGGAAATATGATCCGTTCAGTGTTATGTTATTTAAAGTGCTGGATTTCTTTTTTAATGAGTTTTTCATCCAAATCTGTGATAATACATGCCTATCCAGCAGAGAGAAGTGAAAGTTTATTTTATGTATTTTTGCATCAAAAAAAAATTACTAATCATAAAAAAAATCATTCACAATTTGTTTCTTTATTCCTTTTTATTTATTGCTAGATTAAGTTGTATACACTTTCCAAAAGTTATAGCAACAAACTCAAAACTGGTGATAACTCAGAAAGTATGCAAGCAAATTGGACGAAACTTGTTAATTATATTATACTACGTAACTTAAAAACACAAGAAAATGTTGTGCTTAGCATTTACAACTTTACCAAAGATATATAAAATTTCTAAATTCGGACATGTAAATTAAATAGAAAGCAATTTATCCCCACTATATACCGAACAGCGGTGTCTCATGCTGTTTATGATGTTGCCAATGTCCATAGATCATATAAAGCAGCTCTAAGTCCATGTAGGATTTGGAGAGGAGGTCTAAGGCCAGCAACATGCCTTCCGACAACATCGAACTCATGCTCAATGCAATTAAGGTCGGGAGATCATGGAGGCCATTCCATTTTGATTATAATTTCTTCAAGAAATTGGTGCATGGGGCGAACAGTGTGAAGATGGGCATTATCTGCTTGCAAATCAAAGTTGTCGTCAATTACAGCAGTATACAGACGAACAATAGGATCCCGTATGTTGCGTCTGTACTTTGAACATTAAGAATTCCCTGTGGAAACACATACATGTCTGTGAAACCATGTAAAGATATTCCTTTCGTAACACAACACGTCCTCCTGCATAGGTGTGCCTTTAGATAGAAGATATCGAGTGTTTGATCCTCTCCGTATGTAAACACGTCGAAAATCATTCTATATCAAAGAGAGACTCACCAGTTAATAGAATAGATCTCCACCGACGATAGGCGGCCTGATGGCCAATTGGCTAGCTTTCTGTCCTTTGGTACAACAGGCTTCAGGTTCGAATCCTGGAGATGGCATGGATGTTTGTTAGAGATTTGGAATCCACGTTACACTGTAGGTACCGGTCTAATTAGCCCAAAGTGTGCACAAAATGACCGTAGAGTGAAACCAAACCAAACCACCGACGATTTTCTTTCCTGTTTACATGACAACGTGCCCGAAGCAAATTATCCATACTATGGCTATAGGTAAGTGGCATGCACAATGCATATCGCTTAACATGCATTGCATCCTTCTCCGTAGTGTCGTGGTGATTTTGTAGTGTCGGTCTTCCTATAGTAGAAATAAGAAAGGATCTAAATGAGATGGAGTTGCAGTCCTGTTGCGATGTTCACTACTCACAAGTACATTCATCTGAAGAAATGGCTACTCTTGAACTCCCTTTTGTACTTCTTGAGAAGCTGAACTAGTTATAAGAAAATTGTCCGGCCCATCGTTGAATGGTCGACATTTAAATCATCTTGTAGCATTAGATTGTCATTGTTTTTTTCTTGTCGGTTTTGGCTCTATAGCGCAATTCTGCTGGCAAACGTCGCCACTAACTCATTTATACGCTTTGGTTATCACAAAATTGTTTAATATAAGTCTGATTATTGAATGGGGGTTCCCTCCTAAATAGCTGGCTTTAAAGCCGTATCGTATTTACATAAAGAGATGACAGCATCATTTTTTGGCATACTGCTACTAAATGACAGCTCGCTTTTATTTGTAATATATCCAAATTTTAAAAATTTTCAAACTACTTTAGTCGATTTATCGCCATTTTTCAATCTGTTGCTTAACTTTTGGAAACCAGTTTATTTCAAGAAAGAAGTGAATAAATATTAATACAAGAAATATCCAAAAAAAAAAAAAAAACATCTTAAATATTTTTAAAAATTCATTTAAAAAACATATGCATGCATAATTTTTCCACTTTCGAAAATAAAAAAATTGCATTATTTTTTAATGATATTTACAACATTTTAATATGTACACCATTAACTGCACACAGTACATCGATAATTTTTATGCAGAACATTTTTTATTAATCTTCCACTATTTACTATTATAATTTGCAGCACTGACAAATTATAATAGAAAATCGATCTCAATTAGTTATACACAATGCATCGAATAGATAAGATATTTTTTCCAGGTTCCGCATAGCTATGCAAGTGAATGTTATCTATGATTCAAATAGTTTCAAACATACAATACAAATGAAATAGAGCACTCATAGAGGTTTCAAATTTCAAGTCATCATGTTCTTGAAAGGTGTGTACTTCAGCAGATACCATTGTTATTCTCTCACTGATTTTTATGGATTGGTTCCCTTGTTTACTAATACTACAATACTACTAAAAAATGGTTAAATAAGGCTCTGTATATGTGTTTCGAGAAATACGTGAAAGGAGAACCTTACTTTTTTATACATACATATAGAAATTGATTTTTGTTATATTGAATACAGTATATTTGAAAAGCAATTATATTGAGTATGCCATAGCCTGCATTTTTAATTGCATGCTAAGTAGGTAATTTTTATTTTGATAAACAACTATAATAATTATATATTGATCAGATTTTTAACCCATTTAGAATTATTTGTATTTCAAGTTTTTGTAACTTAACATACGTGATGGTGATTTTTGCAATTTTTAGGGAAAATATTTGTGTTATTGGCGGAAAAGGAAAAAGAATTCTAGTATCATACAATGACTTTCAAATCAAATGCTTCATTTATCAAAATTCTAAATAAATTCAACATTTCGGAATATAATCAATAAATACATTTAATCAATTCAATTTCTAATAACTACATTTAATTAATTCAATTTCTAATCAATAAATAAATTTAATCAATTCAATTTCTAATCAATAAGTGCATTTATTTTGCAATATATAAGGGAATTATGCATATTATGTTAATTATTATTGCATATTAATATGCCTAATTTGTCAAGCATACATAAATTTTTCTTATTTTCTGTGAAGTAGAATTTATCTGCGTATAACTGAATGTTCTGAAAATTTTTATTTAATGTTCGTTTCCATGTATAAAATGATAGTTTTTAAAACTTTTTCAAAAGCTGAAGTTACAAAGGTCGGCTTATATACGAATCCACTAATCTCTCAAAAAAAAATTAATAAACTCAAAAATTATTTTCATATAATGCACATTGTTCACAATTTTTTAATTTATAACACACATTTTCTTTTGCAATAAATCTGGTTTCGATTACAATCAGTTGCGCTATTCAATTTTTTTGACACATCATTTAATAAAAAACCTACAACAATAGCTCCCAGGAGCAAATCAATTTCCAAACCTTTAAGATTTAAATCGCATATTGTTATTTTTTCCACTTTTAATTCATTTAGCGTTGCAGTATCAGTTACTTTAGGAACGAATCCACAAATTTTGCATTCTGATAATACTGACATGTGCATAGAAAAAGTGTTCAGTAAATTACAAATTTTTTACTTCTTATAAACAAAGTTTCGATTCGTCAATCCCAAATACACCATGAAGGAGTTTTTGTTATATTTTTATTTTACTTTATTGTCTCTCATTATTCTAATCTCTGGCGGTCGGTGCCACAGGTTTCGGTGTGAATACCTGTGTGCCATGAATGTTTATAGTGATTCGGAATCCACTTTAAACCGTATGTCCGATCTAATTTGACTGTGGAGAGTTGGGCGTAAGACTGACAACCCTACCCCTTAAAAAAAACCATCTCCTGTCTAGAAATCTGTCAGTAGGCGGATGGCACTACGGATGATGATTCCATTGCTCAAATGGGAGCGTTTAGACCTTGTATGTTATTTGATAGAATTTTAATTTGAACTATTTAACTTTTGATTTCTTTCATGTTTAATTCTAGCAACTAAAGGAATAACAATAAAAGGAGTAAATTTGAACACGAAAGAAGTAGACAAAACTACAGATCAAATCGATCACAGCATTTTAACACTTAAACGATGATTCGAACTCATGAAGCACTACTAGAAAAAGGGAAAAAAAGGGGGAAATGAAATAATAACATCAGAAAAAATATATGGGGTACCCCATAGCTTACAAAGTTACGAGACTTTTTGTAGAAATTGTACAATCACTGTTGTCTTATAATAAGCGTCCTCTGACATATCAAATAACCATGAGTAAGACAGAACCCTATATCCAAAAGCACTTTGAAGTTTGTTTCGTGCTGCTACATATTTTATGCATTGAAACAAAGTGTGTTCGACTGTTTCAGGAGTTTTGAGGATCGAGCATAATGGAGATGAAGTCAGCCCAAATCTATGTAGTTTTGCATTGCTAGGTTATGTTTTTGTGAGAAATCTGGGAATAAGAATATCTTCTTTTCGATAATTAGGGAATAATACTATTCAAATGACTGAATTCCTGAGCATATTTGCCACCCATCCATTACTCTGAGCTTTCTTTTTGTTGGAATATGAGATCTTCCGGTGATATCCAATGAAATATTATTGTATCTGCTGCGGATTTCGAGGAAGGGAATATTTAATTTGTTTTCAGGTTATGTAAGAATGTAATATTTTCGTTACGTTGAATACCATTGTTTCATTATCTGCAATTTCTAGATAACTGCCCTGTTCGTAAACAATAAAAATAGGCATCCTTTCTAATCAAAATCTTTTTTTTTTTTTTTTTTATCTTCAAGACCTTCTAGTCATAAGACATTCCTGACTGATTTTTATCTCAAAATAAACAATTAAAATATTATCTACCCGAATTCCGTTGGCTCGTCACGCTCGACAGCGCAACTTTTAAGATATTCCAATAAACTTTTCTGAAAAAGGTTGATTTTTTCTTCACGTTCGACTTGGTCCCAAAATTTAATACATGCAAGATTGACCATTTCTTCTCCTTGCACGTCTTCTTTAAGAAAGTTCATTGAACTTTTCAGTGAATCCTTTTTTGTTTTCGAGCGATCCGCACTATATCTTCTCCCTTCCAATGCAATAAGTACAGGGTGATTATAATTAAAGTCCCACTTTCAAAATGCTTGTAAAAAAAAGAACCACTCCTCACAATGAGTTCAAATTTGAACTGAAGATACTTGAAGAAGGGGAAAAGGCACGGCATCAAAAATAAGTTCCAAAAAAGTTGCGATTTTTCTCATCCAATTTGGTATGACCTTGCCGTGGTGGATGGGCTTTCCACAAACAGTGTCACAACTGCTGAATAACTAGAAAGTCCGTCAAATAACCGCAACAATCAAGCACATTGAACACTACAGTTCCAGTTGTTTAATACATTGTAATTTCTATTCAAAATACACAAACACAGTTCACTTTCTTTATGAAACTAACAGCGCCATCTATTAATATACTTCGGAACTTCTTTTGATGCCGTACCGTTTCCCCCTACTTCAAGTATATTCAGTTTAAATTTGAACTCATTATGACGAGTGGTTTTTTACAACATTTTGAAAGTAGGACTAAGTGGACTATAACCAACCTGTATATTCTCAAGAAGACAGGATTCTACAAGAGGAGCTTTTAAAAAAATCACAATATTTCTCACGAGTCCTTCCTAAAGAATCCAAAGCTCAAAATTTCATGTTAAATCATCAATCAAAATCATCATGGTACCAAAGGCCAGAACGCTAGCCAATTAGCCATCAGACCACCAGTTTGAAACATCCGGCAGCTGCTTTCATGCTCAGTAGACCTCGCACGCAAATTTGTTCTATCTTCTCTATCGACTGGTATCGGGTTCGTACCCCGGAGGTTCCATGGATGTTTGTAGTGGTTCGGAATCCACTTTAAACCGTAGGTACCGGTCTCATATGGCCGTAGAGCGTCACAGAACCCAATCAGACTTCTCACTCACATCATTCCGAAACTGTAAAGGGGCAACTCATCTCTATTCACAGTGATGTGGTATGGTGTGGTGTAGTAGTAGTAGTAGTACCAAACCTTTCAAGTAGATTTACTTTAGTTAATTATTTTTTTCTACCGTAGATGTTCAACTGCTTTATATTTACTTTAATTTATTACTTTGCTTTCTATCGTAGATGTTCCACTGCTTTAGAATAATGTTCAGCAGTAGCTGGGAAACTATCGATGGCTCTCGATGCTTTCGCTTAAGGCACTATTGCCTGTAATAAGTACTGAAACGTATCTTCAGCGTTTAAACTTTTATCGTTGTATATATTTCGAAATTAAGTCCAAAAAGAAAGAATTTCTTTATTAAATGTTCCAGTTCTATTTTTGGTAGTTTAAATCGTCTTTTTTTTTTTTTTTACAAAATCATTAGCAAGCGATGATTCGCTAATTTGCTTTCATTTATATATTTTTGAATTATAAAGCTTAGTTGATAATAATTATCTCTAGATCCCTTGGATGTTGATAAATTATCTTCAGGATATTCTGTAGATTTTAAAAGAATGTTCTCTACCTTCACTTGGTAGCTTGCCAGCCTTTCAAATTTATCCTTGAACTGCATGTCCAAAATCGGAAGTTCATTTACGTCAGGATTCTTTTTGATAGTCGTTTGTTTCGTTTTGGCATCATGTTGCTTCTATCAACTGCTGATTGTGCACCACGATGAGCTCTCGCGCATCTAACAGGTTCTTAGTAGCTGTCTAGTCGCTAAAATATTCGCTACGAAACTCATTACCACAGAAGCAACATTTAACTAACAACGTCAACTTCGCTTGACTTGGTGCTTTGAGATGTATGCTCACTGACACTGCTTTATCTCAATTTATCCAAGTGACTTTTTTTTTAAATACAACAGACAAAAGAAAAAGACAAAAAATTTTGAAAAGGAAATGTAAAAGAAATCTTTATAAAAAACTTTCTTCGAAAAAACTTCTAGAAATCATTGCCTGTGACGGCTTAAAAATTCCTTTTAAAAAACGAGAAACGTTGCTTGTATTTTCTAGAAACCAAAAAAATACAAATAAGAAGAGTAAATTTAAAAAAAAAAAAATAGATAAAAACAGCAGATCAAATAGATCATAACGTTTTAGCTGTTAAACGATGATTAGATATTAAACAATGATTGAAATAAATAGTGAAAAATATTAAAAGCAGCATTTAATTAAAAAGACTTGAAAAGAAATAATAACCCCTTTTTTTTAAAGAAAATTTAACGAACATAAAACTACAAAATTCGAAAATCCAGAAATCATTGCCAATGAAGGCTTAAAAATTCTTTTTAAAATACAATAAACGTTGCCTGTACTTTCTAGCAACCAAAAGAATATAAATAAGAAGAGTAAATTTGAAAAAGAAAAAAAAATAGATAAAACAACAGATCAAATAGATCAATAACATTTTAACAGTTAAACGATATTTAGAATATATGAAGTACAACTATTAAAAAGTGAAAAAGAAATAATAACCCCAGAAAGAAAATTTAACGACGCAACATAGATACCACAGCTTCACAACCGCAACATATTCCACGGAAATACGAACACAAACTGAAACTAAAGTTTCCGGTTTGGCACTTTGTCAGAATAGGAACTTCCACGATTGCTTCACTTCGATTCGATGAATAAATGAGGCTTGTCTCCAACAAAATTAACAAATTTCTTTCTTCTCTTACTATAATAGGACAATAAAAAACAATTGGCAACACATAAATATCATTAATCATTACTACAAAAAAATTAATTTTTATACTTATTAATACAATTCAATTATATTTTAGTCCAGATGTGGCCAACCCGCGGCCCGCATTGAATATTTTTCTTTATCACATTTTTGCAAAATATATTTATTTTATAAGGCCAAAGTACTGAAAACCAATGTATTAAAAAAATATATTATGTGTGCATCCATATATTCAAAAATTTACTGTCGAAATTATGAGAAAAAATTAACTTTGATTTTAAAATAATATTCTTGCGAATGTATGCCAGATATTGCCTGTTTTATTTAAGAGTTTACAGTGAGTTCGCAGAATAATTAAATTATATTCTGCGAACTCGCATATTCTGATAAGCACGCACCTTGGAACATCTAATATAACAGGTTCTATGTTTCACTTTAAGTGATCTCAGTCACCATCCCTAGATTTGCACAGTTGATTGTTGATAGCAGCGCAAATCAGACTCTTAGTGAAATTGTTAGCGCTTTTGGTTCAACTTACACTTGCGAATCGTTTTTTTTTTTTTTTTTCTTCCGAAAATGAAATTGACCAAATACAAAACACTTAACCATTTTTTCATTTAAATCCTTAACACAATCATTAAAAAATTAGCATTTTTTAAATAAAACAATTTATTATTTTGCTTTCTATTTATTATTTTGCATTTTTTTTTTCTTATTTAATTTTAAAAATAAGCCAATTTTATTTTATCGATTAATGATTAATTTAATTCTTTTATTTACAAATATTACCAATTTTTTATAATTTTTTAGATTTTACAATGCTATAGTAATTCTACACTATCTCTGTAATGAAATGTGTATGAAGATAGCAAACAGTTTTTTTTTATTTATCATTTTATCATTTTATCATTTGTATAATTTAAAAATGACAATCAAGATAATAATTGCACATCAAAACGATCAGTGTGGAAATCATGCAACTATTTAAAGGATAAGTTTAACTGCTAAAACATTTTATTATGATGTGATTAAATCTAAAATGAAAGTTTATTAATATAACGTGTTTCTAATTCATTATACGGTTTTGCCGGTTTTATCTTAACAAGCTTATAATTTCATTGAAAGAAATAAAAATAGATAGTAAATAATTAATATATATATATATATTCGTAAAGAAATATATGAGCTTATGTATATATATATATATATATATATATATATATATATATATATATATATATATGGATGAACTTATTTAAACCAGGGGTGGCAACCCAAATGAACTTGCGGGCCACTTTAGAAATGCATCATAACTCCGCTGGCAGCATATAAAATTATATATCCCCATATTAGATTTAGACCCACTATAGACACTTTTTGGAGTAAAAAAATTGAAACATAATGAGTTATTATTTTTGTGTTTACTATTATTCTTACATGTAAACAAAGATAATATAATAATAAAGACACTAAACGCACAGTGTAAAGAAATATATAATACTAAAAATGAAATATAAAACTATATATAAATATAAAAGAAATAAAAAAAAATTAAATCGTTAAAAAATAATTATTTTACTACTGCGATATTTGTTTTTCCACTCTTCAACTTAGCTTTTGCAAATCGATCTCAATTTGGGTGTTTGCACATCCTAATGGGTATTGCAGATTAGAGTCCGTTATGTTTGAGCGTGCTTTGTGTTTCATCCATTTCATTTAAAAGAAGAAAAAAAGACGATTCGCAGGTGTGCGTTGAACCAAAAGCGCTGACAACTTCAATTAAGTGTCTGGTTTCCTCTGCAATCAACAATCAAATGTGCGTATCTAGAGATGGTCAATGCGTCACTGAGGTCACTTAAAGTGAAACATGTTATATTTTAACTTAACCTTTTCACTTAAAGTGAACCTGTTATATTAGATGTTCCAAAATTTTTGTGCATCATGAGTTCGTAAAATATAATTTAATTATTCTGCGAACTCATAAGAGTAAACTCAAAAATAAAACAGGCAATATCTGTCATATATTCGCAAGAATATTATTTTAAAATCAAAATTAATTTTTTCTCATAATTTCGGCAGTTAATTTTTTGAATATATGGATGCACTTGAACTTTATATTTATTTCACTTTTGCAAAATTTATTTATTTTATAATGGCCAAAGTAGTGAAAGCAAATGAATTAAAAAAATACATTATGTGTGCATCTATATATTCAAAAATTAACTATCGAAATTATGATAAAAAATTTACTTTCATTTTAAAATAATATACTTGCTCAAACAAATATTGCACTAGTAAAAAAAAAATATTTTTAATGATTTCATTTTTTATTTGATTTATATTTATATATTTTTTATATTTCCTTTTTATTGTTATATATTTCTTTACAATGTGCATTTAGTATCATTATTGTTATATTATCTATGTTTACATGTAACAATAATAGTAAACACAATAATAATAACTGTTTATGTTATGTTCATAATGAATTATAATGTTCATTATTTTTCATTTCAAAAAAATGTCTATAGTGATTCTAAATCTAATATAGGGAATATATAATTTTATATGCGGCACTCGGAGTTAGGATGCATTTCCAAAGTGGCCCGCAAGATCATTTGGGTTGGCCACCCCTGATTTAAACAATAAATTAAAAATCAGTACTATTGGCACTATTAATACTATTAAAAATTACGTTACGTTAAATTGATACTATTAGTACTATTAATTAGTACTGTATTAGTATTAATAAAAATTAGTATTGTTGGCTGAATATAATTCCAAAAATAAATTTATATTTTATTCTTCTAATCCATTAATAAAAATAAAATAAAAAATAATGAATTTTTAAATAAATCAGAATTTACAACTAAAATGAAAAACTGTTGATGTGAGATTAAATCAGATTAAACAATTTTTGTCTTTTTTTTGAATAATAAATATTATTCTTAGATTAATTTTAATCAATTTAATCTTTGGAGTCCTCTCAGCTTTTTTTTTTTTTTTTTTTTTTTTTTTTTTTACAGATTAAATAATAAATTTATTACACTTAAAAAGTAAATTAATAGAGAGTTTTTGCATATTATTTTTTTGTCGTCCGATATTTTTCTGCCTTGCGCGCATGCTCCTAGGAAACATTGTACTTATTGCGCATGCATATCTGTAATACTGCACTACTGAGCTATTCCTATGAGCATGCGCGCTAGGAAGAAAAAAATATCGGACGATAAAAAAACGTTATGCAAAAAGTCTCTATTTCCTAAAAATCATCCCATAGATCCGTAAAATACGATAAATTTCCAAGTAGTCCGAAAAATAAGGTAAATAGCAAGTAGTCCGAAAAATAAGTAAATATCTAGTAGTCCGAAAAATATGGTAAATAGCAAGTAGTCCGAAAAATAAAGTGAATATCCGGTAGTCCAAAAATTAAGGTAAATTTCCAAGTAATCCGAAAAATAAGGTAAATTTCAATAGTATGAAAAATAAGGTAAATTGCAAGTATTCCGAAAAATAAGGTAAATATCAAATAGTCCTAAAAATAAGGTAAATAGCAGGTAGTCCAAAAAAATAAGGTAAAAGTATACCGAAAAATAAGGTAAAATTGTACCAAAAAATAAGGTAAATAACAAACAGTACGAAAAATACGGTAAATAACAAGCAGTCCGAAAAATACGGTAAATATCCAATGTAACGATGATTGCTTTATTGAACGCATTTCATCGAAACAGTTTTATCACAGAAGATACTGTTACAAACGTCATTGATAAAAAAAAAAGAGAAAAAACGTATTAACCAAACCACAAATTGAATCAACAAAGGCCGTTGTGATAAACTTTGCTATTTCCTCCTGCTTTGCTTTCAGTTTCACTTTGAGCGAAAATGTCATTCTGTCTGCGATTGAAAAGGAAACAACATTTAAATTTTTCTGGTCTCTAAAAGTTTAAAATGTGATTAAAATTTGTTGTTTAAAATTTGGTGCGAATTACTTTCCTTCTCAACATGAAAGAAGATTGCCCAATAAATATTGTAGTTCTAGGCGATATGGGTAAGTTATCATTTAATCAGTCCTTTCACATTTGTATAAAATGCATTGTTATTTTTTCGCCTTTCTTTCATATTGCTATTTTTAGTGATATTATCAATATGAGAGTTAGAATAAGTGACAAGTTATGTAAAAACGTTATGAAATGTAATTTAATGATATCAGGAACTTACTTTTTTTTTTTAAAGCACATGATCTGT
The DNA here is from genome assembly GCA_021605075.1 of Caerostris darwini. NCBI lineage: Eukaryota > Metazoa > Arthropoda > Arachnida > Araneae > Araneidae > Caerostris > Caerostris darwini. The sequence continues at coordinate 249,862 of BPLQ01001323.1, forward strand.
CGTTTGCTATAGGATGCACATGTGAAGTAACTAGTACAGTCTTTTGTATGGAGATTGAATGTGACAATTTTCTTTCCCGGATGCTTTCCTTTATAGCAGGGGTGGTCAATTCGTGGCCCGCCTTGGATATTTTTCCGGCCCGTGAGATTTATCACACTTTTACAAAATATATTTATTTCATAATGGTCACAGTAGTGAAAACCAATGAATTAAAAAAATGCATGTGTGCATCCATATATTCAAAACTTAATTGTCTAAATTATGAGAAAAAATTAACTTTGATTTTAAAATAATATTCGTGCGATTATATGACAGATATGAGTTTACAGTTTATGAGTTTACAGTTATAATTAAATTATAACTCATAACTGTTAACTCATTGCAAATTCCCAAATTAAGATCGATTTATAAAAGCTAATTGTGAGTGTGTAGAAACTAAAATAAATATTTTTTAATTATTTCATTTTTTTTATTTCGTTTATATTTATATATTTTTTATATTTCCTTTTTAGCGTTATATACTTTACAATGTGCATTTAGTAACATTATTATTATATTATCTATGTTTAAATGTAAGAATAATAGTAAACACAAAAATAATAACTCATTATGTTTCAATTTTCTACCCCTAAAAATGTCTATAATGGGTCTAAATCTATTATGGGGTATATATATTTTATATGCGGCCCGCGGAATTATGATGCATTTCCAATGTGGCTAGCAAGATCATTTGGGTTAGCTACCCTTGACTTACAGCTTACTTTAATGCCTGTGTTTATATAACCTTCTAATTATAAACATATTTTTAAGAAGGTATATAAACATGCTTATATAACCTTCTAATTTTAATTGGCATTTGATCCCATGCATAGATTGTTGAAGATTATTTCAATGAATAGACAGTATTATCAAACCATAAGCTGGTAGCAGTGTGTTGGAATATTTCTGCTCCATTAAATCGTGACAGATGACAATTTGAGTACAAAATATGAAATCTTCTAAATACTTGGGGGAAAAAACAGATCATTGAGTGGTAATAAAATAGAGCACTCATAAAGCTTGACAGTTTGAAGTCTCGTCACATAAAAGATGTATACTTCAGCAACCCGTTTGGTTTTTCGTTCCTTAATTTTTTATGAGATTCGTTGCTTTGCTTACTAAAAAAAAATGGCTAAATATGGCTCTATGTAATGGGCTTGTTGATGAATAGCCTTGTTTTTTTTTTTTTTTCAGATGAGAGGAAATTTATTTAATCTATATATTGAAACAATATATAAAATTTTAAAAGCAATTTCATTGAGTATATGCATTTCATGTATATTTTATATCATGGTGTATATCATAATATAGCATGTTAGATGGATAATTTTGATTTTAACGGATAGTTATAATGCACATTTATTGATCAGAAGTAATTCTAACTAATTTTGAATTATTTCAGGGTTTTATAGTTTAACATATGCAATGGTAGCATGGCGATTTTTCAACGATTATCAGCACTATTAAATAAAAATAAATAAATAAATAATAATAATAATAATAAGTTATATCATACAAAAAATGCTTCTTTTTACTCTAAATAAATATAACATATTAATGATAACTTATGAAGTTTATTTTTCTTTTTTTTTTAAATTTTACCTTTGTGAACTAAAATTTATATGTGTCTTACTGAATATTTTTATCAATATATATATATATATATATATATATATATGTGACCGTGCTTCCTCCTACATACTGGCAAGAGCAACTCCCTGTAGTCAGCCTGCCTCGAGACTCTCACGGAGAGGAAGTACAGCGCTACCGACGGTGTAGAAACGTTTAGTTTGTAATCTCGCATCCTGAGAGGATATACATTTACAGCATCCTGAGAGGATATGGATAAACATTACAGCCTCCAGCTCATTATTTGATCTACAGACTCTCACCCGGAGATGAAGTGTATTTCGCGCACCCTTCCCGTATCACAGTTTCGGGTTTTCGGTTTAGAAGTGGAGTCCTTCCACTAATCTATAATTATTTGTTTGTAAATGTAAAAACTTTCTCTTTTTAGAAATAAAACTAATACTTTTATTTTTAAGACATGTAGTATAACGGCAAGAAAGTCAACGGTTTGTATTTTTCAGGTGTAGGAAAATCGGCCTTACTGTTACGATTTGCAAATGGAACATATAGACGTAAGAAGATATTTAACTTACATATTTTTATTTTTCATATTTACTATTTGCACTATTTTAAATTTATATTTATGCAGCGACAAGATTTAGTAATTTTTAAGGAAAAAAAACATTTCTTCTTTAGATTTCATATTAATTGTATAATTATTTGGGTTTTTTTTATTTCCAATGACAAGTTTACACGACAACAGATATAAAAAAATATAATAAATACAAAGAACAAGATCGAAACAAATGACATCAGTTAATCCATCCACTTAAATCTGGCAACATATCCATTTCTTCCTGGTTATCACACAGTAGACAGAGAGAGTCAGGAGTCAGTTTGATTCTGTGAAGGTGCTTGCGGAGACAATCATCACCACAGATAGCCCGTAACAATACCACCGATGATAATAGGAAAAACCACCTGCGTTCCACTGCAGAACTCTAAGAAACTTACGGCAGCCTGATGGCCAATTGGCTAGCGCTCTGGCCTTTGGTACATCGGGTTTCAGGTTTCAATCCTGTCGGCTGCATGGCTGTTTGTTAGAGATTCGTAATCCACGTTAAACTGCAGGTCCCGGTCTAATTAGCCTAAAGTGTGTACAAAAATGACCGTAGAAACCAAACAAACCTAAGAAACTCACACTGAGAGCCAGACTAAAGGCCGTGTTTGCTGATCATTTAGCAGTATCAGACGTTGCCCAGAGTGCACCACTAGGAGGTAGATCTACGTTGCACTTCTAATTATTTAAAATAGTGTTGCCTAAATATATGAACAAAATAGGCGTAACAAAAGAATAATTATTATTTATATTGATATCTATATTTTAGAAAAAAAAATAATAAGTGCTCGTATACTGGAAACAATATCAAAAATGACTGGAAGTCAATTGAGGCCACGAATCTTTTCTTTTTTTAATTTCAGTTAGGGTAGGCTGTCATCTATTAAGCAAGTTTTTAAAAAAAAGTTCTTTTCTTTAAATGTCAAAACAAAACTTTTTTTTTAACTTGATTTTCGTGTATCTCTGATTTTATTACTTGTAATTATTAGAAAAATATTTTTTTTTAATTCTGTCATTTATTTGTTCTAACCTTGTATATGAATTATGTACTTTTGTTTGAGAATTTCGAGTAATTAAGATTTCACATTTTTTTAAGTGCATTTAAAAAATTTGATCTTAAATTTTCCAGCACATATTCCAAGTACCATTATAGACACATTACCAGCCCAAGTGATTGTCAGAAATAAATTAGTGAATCTCACTCTTTGGGATACAGCTGGACAAGAAAGGTTCAGAGCGCTTGTATATCAGTATGTATAAGCTTTTATTTGTATAATATTTCATTAAGCTTATTCTTTATAAATTGTTCTAAAATTGACGGTTATTAACTTTTAAATCTAAATCATTAAGAATCACTATTAGAAATCCCATCCTATTTGAGGGCTGGTTAATCTTTATAGATTCGTTTACTACATTTATGGCAACTTAAAAACCAAAATAACGCTTTTTTTAAACATACTTTAGCATTTTCAGTGTATATATATTTATATGAATATATATTTTTATATATCTCTACATATGTGTAAATCTTTTTATTTTATTTAACCTAAATGTAAAGGCCTATGTCTCTTAAAAATTCATTCATGAAGAAAGAAAGTCTCGGTAAAATCACAGAAGAGGGACCATTGGGATTTGGCATCAAAACTTCTTTTCGCCATAGTCCGCCAAGTAACGGGTTGCTACATATGTGTAACGGGTTGCACCGGTTGGAGTGAATTACAAACAATACAAGAAACTTGGGTTGCCACATTTGGCGACTTTTCACTCAGTTGATGCCAAAAGAATTCACCAAATCCCAACGGCCCCTATTTTGCAATTTGGCCAAAATCTATTTTCTACTTATAAAACCCTCTTGGTACATCTTATTGAAGTTAGAAAATTATGAATATCTACAAACCAAGGGAAAATGGTGTAAAAATAAGTTCTTGGAATTGACAAAATTTTTAAGACTTAAAAGAAAGTAAAATTGCAGTGAATACATACGAATTTATATGAGAAGTAAATATTTATTATCATAATAAATTATAAAGGAATTGATAAATTATTACAGGGTGAATTTGAAGAAAAACAGCCAGTTGGTTAAAAAAATAACAAAGGAATAGCAATAAAATTTCTTTAATGCTTCTATATAAGTAAATACTAATTCCCCCCTATTTATATGGAGCCCATATGAAGTCTATATTTATTAAAAACATTTTTGATACAATACTTACAAATGCATAAACTGATATATAAGCTAATCAGTTTAAACTGATTAATTGATTTAAAATTATCAATTTATATACATAAATTGATCAAGTATTCCACCTTTATGTTCTGATATATTTTGCACAGTCCCCCAACACAGTTCACCACCTGGAAGTGTAGTCTTCCTAGCATTTATGATTTTAATATATCATTGCTGGCAAACGTTTGGATTGGTTTGTCGCTCTGCAGTCATTCTTATGCACACTTTAGGCTAATTAGACCGGGACCTACAGTTCAACGTGGATTCCGAACCACTACCAAACATCCATACCATCGCCAGGGTTAGAACCTAAAACCTGTGACACCAAAGCCCAGAGCGCTAGCCAAATGGCTAGCCATGATTCGAACACCCTGAAGCCTGTGGCAAACGTTTGGAAGCAAGTTACAGTATTCACAGAAAACAAATTTGAAGTCACCAGGTGCCAAATGATTTAATAAGTGTGATGAGTGCTCTGGATGAGACAGGTCTTACAGGTTATTATGGTCTTACTCTTCATTCATTATTGTGCGAATAAATGGCATACAATTTTCGAAGAATTACGTCCTGTTACATGGAAAAGAAGTGAAAATTCTCTTGTCTCTCTATTTCTTTTTTTCCCCATTAAAGCAGTTATAATTTGCTGTTACACGAAAATCACGATAAGGTCTCTGTTGCCATTCAGAATTTATAAAAACTGCATTACTTTTTTTGTGTATGTGTGTATTGGATCTTATAGTAAAAACCATTTACTACAAATCTTCAAATATTTCTGCAACATTTATTTCTGTTATTTTTATTGCTAAATTTGATGTTAACTTGTTTATTTTTATAAAAGCAAAACTTAGAGATTTGATGCCTGCAAATATAATCTGAAATTATTTATATTGATTTGCAGCTATTTCAGAAGAGCTGATGGAGTTGTATTAGTTTATGATGTAACTGATGATGAATCATTTTCTAAACTCTCAAGCTGGGCAGCTGATTTAAAAGCAATAAATCAAATAGCTAGCGTTATAATAGGTAAGTCAGTATTGTTGCTACCTATGAAACTGAAAAATATTTACTATACTTCTTATTCTTAATCGTTGGCGCCCAAAAAGGATGATAATACCTAGGGGTTACCCTAGGTGGCAAGGGAACGATAAAGGGGAGTAGAGTGTATTGGGGGGGAAGGGTATGTTGTAACATATGGCTTTACTGGAAACCAATCCATTACAATAAGGATCGTGCACAAAGAAGGAACAAGCAGAACAAAATAAGCATATAGTAAGACAGTAAGCGATACTAAGTCGGTCTCACAAACCACAAAAAGTCAAAGGGGAGAGAGTAAATAAAAGGGGTAGGCACTTTATTTTAGTCCATAATGCTTCTGGCTTCACAATGCAATTCTAAATCTTCTCCTTGGTACTGAGCTTCCTGTTCAGTCCTGGACATTTCAAAAGATCTTCTCAATTCATTGTTCCAGCTCTACATATTGGGCAAGGGTTCGCGGCGAGGAAAATTTTAGTTATAATGTTATTCATACAAGCCCTTAATAAAATGAAAATCACGAAGATCAACGAGTAAAGCCTTCAATTATTTTAATTATTAGAAAATAGATTTTATAAACCTTTGTGTTTGTTTTCCTTGCAGTTGGAAGTAAAATTGATGAAAGCAGCAGAAAAGTTGTATCTTCAGAAGCAGGGAAAGCCTTTGCTGATAACCAGAAAGCAGATTTCATTGAAGCCAGTGCTAAAACGGGAGAAAATGTCGATGAAGTAAAGTTAAAAAAAAAATTTTTTTTTCATAATTTTTCTGATTTTAAAAACATAATAACGTAAACAATAAAATGTAAAAAGTTAACTTTGTCTTGGTGCAATCTTCCAAGACGAAAACCTAGTAATTTCGAAAATTTAAATACCCTAAATTGATTTCTGTATGTAAAATAGACGCACTTCCTATACTCATGATTTTAAATAATAAATTTTTTGAATTGCTAAACATAAGTTTTTAGAGACATTTATGTTTAAAATTGTCTTCTTTTTTATTCTAATTTAATTCTTATTACCAGATAGAACTTCAACAAATGAGGAATATTCAAACTCATAGCCTGCATTAATAATAATAGTAATAGTAATCAAAAAATATAATAAATTAACAAAATAAAATTCGGGAGTCTGTGCACAGATGTTTAAACACGCCAATGTTTGTGATAAATGCATTATCTTTAATTTTAAAAAATAACGAACTCATTAATAAAGGTGTAGACTTATTTATCCTTTTTTACACAGCTTCCAATATAATTAAAGTAATACATTAATTCTGGCGTTAAATTTATGTCATTAAGTAAGGCGACCATTTTAAGAATATATTCATTTTGATTGCTAATTTTTGTGCAAATAAACATACAAAAATTATATTTACTGTGTTAAATTTGTTAGTTAATCCCATTCCAATGATACATAAAATTCATTATAAATTTATAATGTAAAGGCTCAACCATTACTCGTCTGGAACATAACATAGTTTTCAAAAAAATAATAATAACAATAAAATATAAAAATGCTGAAATCTACTCGGCAAATTTCAACTTATCATGTGTAAACATTCGAGAATGGATGAATATAATAAACCCAGGAATATGCCAATGTTTATTAATGCAAGATATATATACGAAGCAATTGATTGGAATACTACAAGAATGGCCAAATTTAATAGCTACATGAATATAACAATGTTGAATAGATCAAGAACTTCATCAATAATTAATTGTTGAAGAATCTCTAAAATAATATACAAAAATAAGATAAATGTAGTCGCAAATGAAGAATGAAGTATTCAAAATTTTACAGGAATCACTATCACATTCAATAGCCAAGATAATATACCAAAGTTGGAAAATTCTAAGCATAAAGGAAGAATGTAGTATTCCAATTCTACAAGAAACACTATAACATTCAATAGCCAAAAGAATGCATCAATGTTTGAAAATTCTAGGTATAAAGGAAGAATAAGTATTCCAAATTCTACAAGAAACACTATACAGCTCAATAGGCACCGGAAAATGCCAAAAGTGATAAATATGAAACTTCAAAAAGAAGGAATTGATCAACGCACTACAAGTACTTATAGCCATTGGAAATACAAATGTTTAAAATTCCCAACCCAAAATATGAAAAGTGATTAAAAACCATACTACAAAACACTTCAATCAAAAGACAAATTCTCCAGAAAATTTCTTAAGACTAACGTTATTCATAAATAATTTCAAGAGTTAAGGGGCCCAAAATGTCATTTTCCGCCAAAATTTGCAACGAAGTTTTATTTGCTTGACCCTCATTTTTGGATAACGTCACGGACCCCTAACCAGGACAACATCATGCTCACACATGATAATAAGAAAATTTGACTTTTTATATTTTGAATCACCCCCTCCAGATTTCGTATTAAAATTTGTTGGTTTTCCTGACCTTTGACACCTAATTTATCGAAATGCCTTTAAAAATTATAGCCATTTCAAACTCTCCAATCTTTTTTTAATCTTTTTTATTTATCAACATTAACTGGTGTCAAACATTACTCAGCAAGAAGATAAGGATGAGTTACTTATTGAAGATTACTCATCATTAAAAATCTTCGGAGATCGATAAATTGAATAGTTCCAATTATTTTATGAATTTTTTTTTCAATATTTTAAATGCCGTGATGTTTTTTTTTTTTATGATTCTAAAATAATGGCAAATATCTGTAATCAGAAAGAAAAACAAGTAATATAAAAAATATTTTTACAGTCAATTCCTACTTTTTTCACACTGTATTGCAGAAAGTCCTTTACAAATAATTTTCATTCATTTTTGTAAGTTTATCTGGCGCCATCTATTCGTAGATATATGCAACTTAAATCTAAAAAAAACTAAAATTAATTAATTAAATTTAATTACTGAATTAATATTTGAAAAAACTGTATTAAGATCAAGTGTCATCCACTACAAGTTCAAAAAAAATGTATTTGAACTTGAGTGGATGAGTAAAAAGTATTTTATTAACGATTGAAAATTTGAACAAGATATATATAGGGAGAGTGTGAGCTAATAGAAGGAATTGAAAAAATTAAAGAAAATCTGTTTAGAATACGATACATTCAATATATATTGTTATTTAGTTTTTTTTTTTTTTAAATATATTCAATAATGCTTCAATAAAATTTATTTATTTTTCAGATATTTCATAGGTTGGCGTTGAATATTTTATTATCAAAAGAATCACCAGAAACTTTTTCTCCTCTAACTAGAAAAAATTCAGAACTCACATTACACAATTCGAATTCTAATCGAACAACAACAAAAATGGAGAAATGTTGTTGAGTATTTACTAACTTAAAGTGTGTGTTTTTGTTAGCTCTTCCAAAAACTGTACAATGTTAGTACTTTTAAATGCATTTTGTTTCCCAGTGCATTTTTTTTTTCTTTCTGAAAGGAATATTTATTTATTTTTCTTAAAATTGCTTAGATGCTAAACTTTTATTTATTTGTAATCAATCATAAAAGTAAAATATGTAATATTTTTAAAAATTGAAATGCCTTTCTTAAAGTTTTTAAAATAGTTATGCATGATATTACATAGGGATTTTGTATATTTTAAACTCTATTCTAAAACAATAGAAGATGAGATTAATCGATTTCAAGAAGTGACTACTGAAATTTGATAGAAAAAAATTATTATTGCATCATAAATTATGGCAACTGAAGAAATTACATGGAAAAATACTCATATTCATTAGTGTTCTTAAAGAAAAATGTAACTTATGAACACGGTTAAAGAGCCTTTAACAAAAATTAAAGAGTATGCTAGCAAATAACTATTGCAAGAAAATGAAATAATTAAATTATAATTAATCCATTTGAAAAAGAGATTACAGAAATTTGATTGAAAAAAAATTATTACTCTATCATAAAGTATGGCAACTGAAGGAATTGCATGAAAAAATACACATATTCATTAGTGTTCTTGGAGAAAGAATATAACTTATGGGTACGGTTAAAGAGCCTTTACAAAAATTAAAGAGTATGTTAGCAAATAATTGCAAGAAGATATAACTCATCTCTTTAATGCATGAGGACTCCATCAAATCTTCGAACTGATAACGAAATGTCGAATTTTGTTTCATATTCCACTTCAAGTTATGGGTACTGTTAAAGAAGCCTTTAACACAAATTAAAGAATATGTTAGCAAATAAGAATTTCAAGAAGATAAAACTCAACTCTTTAATGTACGAGGAATCCATCAAATCTGTTGTTGTTGTTGCTGCTTATCCCCTTGATTTAGAATCCTAAACCAAGTCCAGTAGATCATGCTGCATCAATAGATCGTAAACGGTCCTCCCCTCATTCAACAGTTGCCTCACAGAGGCACCAATACAATCAATGAGATGAGAGGGAGACGCGATGGCCGAACAATGACAAAGGGTATATGTCTTCTCGTCTCCATTGAAGGTCAAACTCTTAGTGTGACCAGTCCTTAGTCTAGCTAAAGCCGTTTGAGCAGAACTAGGACATGAGCACTGCAAGGACATACCAGGATATTTAGCGGCGTACCATGCATGAATTGGTGGCAACCTCCAAGCGGCATTCACTCTGGCTAAAGTCATGGCTCCATCAAATCTTCTAACCGATAACGAAATGTCAAATTTTGTTTCAGTTCCACTTCAAGCTATGGGTACTGTTAAAGAAGCTTTTAACACAAATTAAAGAGTACGTTAGCAAATAATTGCCAGAAGATGAAACTCAACTCTTTAATGTATGAGTATTACTGATACTAATTACAAATTATGATTACTCAACTCTTTAATGTTTAATATATCTTCTAATCTAAGATAACGAAATGACGAATTTTGTTTCATATTCCACTTCAAAGAAGATGAATTCAGAGAGTTTCTTTAACTTCAGTTAGAATTTCGAAATACCTACCAAAAACTGGACCATAGTGATACTGATAACAAGTAAGATGAATGACTTAAATGGGAATTGACATATCTGTAGGCTTCTTTGTATTATAATATGTGGCTACAAATAGAAAATTGCCGTAAGAATCACTTTAGTTTACCAAAGATCATACTAATATGTAACATTAGTGCACAAATAAAAGTGAAAAATGATGTTGAAATTTTGTGTCTGTTTGTTCAATTTGTAAAATAATTGCTTCTAATTTTTCTGTTTAGTGCAATAATTGTCATATATATCATATATTTAAAAAATGTCAGAATATCATATATTTAAAAATGTCTGCCTGAAACTGGACCATAATGATACTGATAACAAGTAAGATGAATGACTTAAATAGGAATTGGCATATCTCTAGGTTTCTTTGTATAACAATATTTGGCAACAAGTAGAAAATTGGCACAAGAATCACTTTACTTAACCAAAGATCAAGCTAATATGTAATATTAGTAAATTAATAAAAAAGTGAAAAATATTGTGAAATTTTGTCAAATTTGTTCAATTTTTAAAATAGTTATTACTAATTCTTTCTGTTTAGTGCAATAGAAAACATCATATATTTAAAAAGAAATTTTTGCACTAATTTGTAATCATATAATATTTCTGTTAGTCTCTTTTTCTATACAAAATATATATATATATATATATATTCTACAATACAATTAAGAAATATAAAAAAATGTTAAATTAGCTTTTATAGTGTTGTCGGTTCGAGCTGACCCCACGTTGGGCGCCAAATTGTAGTGTGTAGGTTGTGCAGCTGGATTGTAACTGGGTGTGGTGGGTTGAGACTTGAGATACAAATTTGAGGACACACAGCTTTATTTACACACGCACAAACACCACACACATACAATTACAGACAGATAATATTTGACGCATTTAAAGGCAGATAATTATAGATTTGTGGAAAGATTCCACTTCTAAGCCGAAAACCTAATACTCAGATTTGCGCGGGATGCGCGAAATATACTTCCTGCCGGTAAATTTTACCTGATGTAAAGATTTATTATACATAATTGTTATGAGTATTATAATATATTTATGTTACAGTTATATTTTCACATAAAAAAGTCGAACATACAATTTCTTTATTTCTTTTTTAACATGATAAGCTTCAGTTGATTATTGACCAGAGCAATGAATGAATACTTTAAAATGTTATGATGTATTCAATATTTCTTGGAACTTAAGTATTCATTTCAGCATGAACATTGGCGTGATTAAGTGATTATTATCTTTCCAGTTCATTTTTTCAAATATATTTCATTTAGATGATTTGGGAATAAATTTATGCAGGTCAATATTCAATTAGCTCTAAATAACAAACTTATTTAAGTATTCATATATTATACTTAAATTACAAATACTATTAATACTTATTAATATACTTATTAATACTTAAATAACACAGTTATTTAAGTATTCATATGTTACTTTAACGTTTTTAATCCCAACTAATCAGCATTAGAATCTTTGTTGCCCTTTTTGAAATTATCTAATAGTCTAAATTAATGAGAGAAATTTTATGTTTTAAAATACAATATACTTTATTAATGTACTGTAAAAATGAAATTCTTATGAAGTTTTTAATGGGCAATGCATATTTGTAATTATTTTTTTTTGATGGTCTATTTTTTTTTTTTTTTTCTTTCATCTTTTTATTTGCGTTTACAAATACTAACAAAGTAACTCCTTGACACTACAGCCCATGGCCGTCTGTCCATTGGCAGATTCCAAAACAGGATATATTTTCTTTTTTTACGGGATAGGGTTGTCAGCTCTGCAGTCATATTAGACCGGGGTCTACGGTTTAAAGTGGATTCCGAACCACTACAAACATCCATGGCACCGCCGGGACTCGAACCCGTAACCTATGTCACAGTGCGGCAGAGCTCTAGTTTACAAATACTATTCCAATATGGGTTTTTTTCCCATATTAGTGCATTTATAAATTAGATTAAATTAATATCATCTACATATATTTTATGTAAATTTTTATTGAAGTTAAATTCTATTATTGTTTTAAGAAATTGTGTATTGAATGATTTTTACGATTGTGATTTTTTATGTAACTATTTTTTTAACGACAATTAAAATCAGGTCGTGACTTAAATGCAATATATGAAGGTCATTCAACATTGTTTAATGAGTATTGATTATTTCGTCCAATTAGTTTGGTATATATTTCTCTTTATTGTATAAAATATTATAAGAAATACAAATCTAAAGACAAACACTACAAATTACCTAGAAATTTATAACGACGACTTTAATTTTATTCACAATAATTTCAAATAGAACCGAGCATTGCTTGTCGTGAATAAATATTGTAACATACTAAAGAAAGTTTACTGAAATGAAAATATGATCGATTCTAAAGTTAGCTATAGAAAAAATACCAATTGAAAATGTTTCTTACAATACTATCGCATATTAACTAATTAATTTACACGTCTGCCCAGTTGATTTCGTATCTAACAAGTAATATAAAAAAAAATTTAAAAGTCAATTTCTAATTTTTTTTCACTATATTGCAGAAAAGTCTTTTACAAATAAAGTTTAAATTTTCCTCTTACACATGGCGCCATCTATTATTAGATATATGCAACTTAAATCTAAAAGAAACTAAAATTAATTAATTAAATTTAATTAACAAATTAATATTTAAAAAAACTGCATTAACATCAAGTGTCATCCACTACAAGTTCAAAAAAAAGGTATTTGAACTTGAGTGGATGAATAAAAAGTATTTTATTAACGATTGAAAATTTGAACAAGATATACATAGGGAGAGTGTGACCTAATAGTAGGAATTGAAAAAATAAGCATGATCATCTAAAAAATGAATATTATGATACGAAATTTCACCACATATGACATTAAAAATTTCACGTCAGATCAACATTTTCATAAAATATTTATCTCTCGATTTCAAATGATAAAATTGTTGACACCTAGATAAGAATGTTATTATAATTTTATTTAAACAAATGTATGTTTTAAAAATACAGACACGGCTCAGTTTTAAATTTCCTCAGCAATTTTCCTAATTAAGCAAAAGAAATACGTAAACTCTCATTATTTAATATTTTGAATTGGCTATCTTTTCATATGAAATATGGAAGCTTTAATTCTATTTGACACAACTCATCATTTTGAATTGGGATTTAAACACTTGCAACAATTACCAAGTATTGAAGATTTCTAAAATGACATATTTGACTTCAGATTAAACATCTTATCACTGTAAACTACCATTTCAATTGTATTTAATAGAACTTACTTTATAATTTTATTTTAGGAGCATTATTCTAACTTACTTTATAATATTATTGAGGCGTATTGTTCTAAAAGAGTGTCAATGACTTTCTAGCAAACGGGGTCAATAAAACAAGAAAGGTGAAGAATCTCTTAATTAACAATGTTAATTTAATGGAAATTCCATTAAATTAATATCAGCTAAAAAATTTTATTAAAAAAAAAAAAAAAAAAATTGGGAAAACTTTTCAATTAGTTTGACGATTACCAATTATTATCACAAATTAACATTAGCGTTAACTAATTTTAAAAATTTTGAAAATTAATGAAATTTTGAATATTAAACTTTTGAAGTTTAAATGAAATTTTGTTAATATCAGTTTTTTTAATTCACACATTATCATCTTACACAGCTTTGTGAATCATGTAACATAAATTAGTCTTTAAATTTTTTTTTAAATTAAAAAACATGAAAAATATTTAGGAAATTTATCTTTTTTAAAATTTTTAGAAGATATTTTGAATAAAAACCTATTAGGTTGTTCCTCAAGAAATAGAATTTTTAGTATTTAGCTGACGTTCTACAAAATATTCATTTTCCAGGCAGGTTTGTAAAAAATTGTCGCGTTAGCTTATTTCTAGTATTTTTTTTTAACATTTCAAAAATGCACTTTTTAAAAATTTAAAGTTTTAAGTCCTCTTTAAAAGTTCTAAACATTTATTTCCTTTATGTTTATTTTGCCGCAAATAAAAAGAAAGGTCATACCAATTTCTAAGATTTGATGCCTGTAATAACTCTGTAGTTTGGTTAGAAAAGCTGGTATGTTAATCTGAATTATTGCAGTCAAACAATTTTGTGGTATTTTATGAGATTTATAAAATGTTTATTTTTTAATCAAAAGCAATTTAGTGTTTTCATAGTTATACATATGCTACCTTAGAATCTAAATTGATCAAAATATTTGGAGGTGAAGCTATATGTGTGTATGGAGGGATGTCACATAAATTGGCCCATTCATAAAAATTAATATTATTCAGGGAATACTTCATTTTTTAATTGATTAGGTTATTCTGTACTTAAATGAGTGAGCGATAGGCAGCATTCACCAATTCTTTAAATATTTGAATTTTTCCATTTTTCCTGTAAAAAAATTGATAGTTTTAAAAAACTAAAAAACTTGCTTTTAGAGTTAATCAAATTAAAAAGTAAAAAATAATTGTTAACATAAGAATAAAATGACTGACCAGAAAATTAATGTCATTGTTCTAAAAGCGTGGGGTGCTCGATATCAATCGTTATAATTTTTCACTAGTTTCATTCCGAAATGCAGAGTTAGTTTTAAAATGTCATACAAACCACCCCACGCTTTTAGAACAGTGACATTCCTTTTCTCGTCAGTCATTTTATTCTTATGTTAACAATTTTTTTTTTTAATTTGATTAACTCTAAAAGCGTGTTTTTTAGTTTTTTAAAACTATTAATTTATTTTTTACTTTTTAGTTTGATTAACTCTAAAAGCGTGTTTTTTAGTTTTTTTAAACTATTAATTAATTTTTTACTTTTTAGTTTGATTAACTCTAAAAGCGTGATTTTTAGTTTTTTAAACTATTAATTAATTTTTTACTTTTTAGTTTGATTAATTCTAAAAGCGTGTTTTTTAGTTTTTTAAAACTATTAATTTATTTTTTACTTTTTAGTTTAACAAACGAACAAACAAACATTCAGGTGAAACTAATATAATAGCGTATTAAAAAGAATCAACTGTTTTCTTTCTGAAAGATGCCTGTAAATGTTCCTTGCAGCTTAAATAGTGTATATGAGGAGAAACAGATCTCCAGGGGAAAAAGGAGTTACATACATACATACAAACATACAGGTGAAGCTAATAAAAGCTTATTTAAAAAAAAACTTGCATTACATGAAAATTTTTAAATTTATCAGAAATAAAAATATATTAAGTTTGCAGTGGAATAACAAATACAATAAATTTTAAGACTTTCGTCTATTGATGTCACAACTTTGTTACAATAATTTGCAACAAAAATATAATTAAAAATTGTTTTAATTTCTGGTTATTTTAAAAACAAGTAATATAAAAAAAAAAAAAAAATTTAAAGTCAATTCCTACTTTTTTTTCACTATATTGCAGAATGTCCTTTATAAATAATTTTCATTTATTTTTTTAAGTTTATCTGGCGCTATCTATTGGTAGATATATGCAACTTAAATCTAAAAAAATATATAATTAATTAAATTTAATTAATAAATTAATATTTGAAAAAATTGTGTTAACATCCAGTGTCATCCACTACTAGTTCAAAAAAAAAATGTATTTGAACTTGCGCGGATGAATAAAAGGTATTTTAGGAACGATTGAAAATTTGAACAAGATATATATAGGGAGAGTGTGAGCTAATAGAAATAATTGAATAAAATAGGACTTAATTCTCTTACTTTATATATGTCACGGAATGAAGGGGGAAAAAAGCATGGAGCAAAGCAGGTTGGTTACAGAGAACTGATTGTAATTTTTCGCATCAGCATTTGAACCATTCTAATTCAAAGAAATAATTAATTTTTGATAAATTTAAGAATTTAAAAGCAAAGAGAAATTTTATTTAAATTCATAATAAAGAAACTTTTCTATAGTATCAACGAAATGGTGTTATGAAAATCATTGTACCTTTATTTTGGTATAAATGAAATTGTAAGTGTTTTCAACGAGAATGAAATTAAATTTGATTAGAATTTGTAGACACGTCATGCATTTAAATCAGAGTTCCAGAATAATATTTACATTGTAATTTAGAATAATTCCTTTGGACAGACAATCTTCAATGTTTTCACTTGCAGTTGTACTACAAAATAGCTCAACTCAGCTAAATTAAAATTCGAAAACAAAACTAAAACACTTGTGGATTCATCGAACTGTACACTTGTAACCGTAACGCTTTTATTTAAACAGCCGATTATCACGCTGGCTGTTCAGTTAATTATTTGATTGAAAAGTTATCTTGAGTGTTTTGATTGCAAAAAAGATAAAAATTGATTTAATCATTTGAAATATAGGAATTAGAGTTTTCTAATTTTGAACTTAAATTTCGGTAATGTTATTTGCATTGAGCGCTGCTAATAAAATATTGCAGAAGCGAATTTTTCTCTTAAGAACCATGAGCAAAGCATCTGCAAGTAGTTATTTAATTGAAGAACCCAAATATTCTTTTTTAAAGGAATTGGGTTTAGAAAAGAAAAATAAAGGAGTTTATCATGGGACATGGACTGGAAATGGAGAAGTCAGTACAGTATATTTGTAATAAATTTTAATATATGTGTTTAAAATTCTTTATTCTATACAGTATACAGCATTTTTGAAAGCATATATAATTAACAGCATTTAATAGTTATTGATAGTTAAGTTTCGCATTAGGATTATAAAATAAAAAGATATCATTAAAAATAAAATGCATGATGTATTGTTTTTATACTTAAATATATGTACTTGATATATATTATTAAAAATACATTAAATTATTATTTAAAATCTGACATATGGATAAAATATGTCATATTTTAAATTTTTGATTATTTATAATAATGCTCTTGACAACTATTAATTCAATTCAGTTTGATTATAAAGTTTGCTGTTCTTTGTTGTTAATTAATTTTAATTTATATATGTATTAATCTTATATTTTTCTTAAGTATTATATATGTATGTGAATGTGTAAATTAAAGATTTTTTCAAAATTTTTACAGTAATCAAGATGTATCTATTTATTTATGAAGTATATTTTTATATATTTTTAAATGACTGAAAATAAATCTTATTAAGTTCAGAATTCTTATAATTCAAGATAATAATTCCAATAATTCATTTCATTTAAAATATTAAATGAATCAATATATTTAATATCATATCAAAATATTTCATTGACTTTTATGGATTAAATTTTCTTTGTGATATTAATAAGAAAAGACAGTTAAAATATTTTAATAATAGTCCATTTAATAATTTTTCAATTTTCTGAATTTGATTTAAAATTTAGGTGACAACATCTATATGCCCAAGTAATAACAGGCCTATAGCTGATGTTATTCAAGGAAATTTAAGTGACTATGAAAATTCTGTAAAAGAGCTCCAGAAAGCTTGGCAAACATGGGCTGATATTCCTGCACCACAAAGAGGAGAAATTGTTCGTCAAATCGGTGATGCCCTGAGGGAAAAGAAGGCAGCTCTTGGGAAACTTGTGTCTTTGGAAATGGGCAAAATTTTACCTGAAGGGGAAGGAGAAGTAAGAAACATTTATTATACAGTTAAAAACCATTGTGTAAATAAAAAAAAAATTATTCAAATCATACAAATTCATTTAATTCCTTTTTTTTTTTTCAGATTTTAAAATTTATTTGCTTTTAATCCACTTTTCTGAAGTGCAGAATACTTAGAAATTAATGGAACAATTTTAAAATGTGCTATATGCATTTTTACAAAACTATGCATTGCATAGAAAAGTCGGGGGACTCTTGCAAATGCTTGATATTGATTTTGAAGGCATCGGCTCTGTAATCAAGTTGTGCTTATAGTTCGTTTTAGCTTATGTTTTAATGAATTTAATCAAAAATATCAATGCAATCAATCAAAAGAATTATATGGAGGATTCATTATTTTTTCTTAGAAAATTTTTTAATGAAAATAGATCATACTAGCTCAACTACTTCAGCATATTTTCACACACATGAATGATCTATTGATTTTTCTTTACAAAGAGTATTATTCTTTTACTTTAAATTATTCATTTTATCACCTAATGGAATTATTACCAGATGCATTTTTAATAAATTTCCTGTTAAAGGAATTTTATCAAAAATTGATTTTAAAAAAAAATTCTCTATTTGGGGACATTTTATTCACTTAAACTGCTCTCTCATGGAAGTAAAAGTTAACATATGTTGTTGTTATTGTGTCCATGGATTTAAAATATAATTATCAAAGCTAGATCAAGTCAAAAGTCTTAACGATAGCGGCCGCTAGCAATGGCGCCGCTTCACTATACAGGACTTCTCTTAAATTGGTCTCGATTGGCACGATACCCAATTGCAAATCATGGGGAGTTAGTGCTGGGCACTCTAGAATGTGCTTAGGTGTTAGAAAACGTTGGGGCAATTGCTGCAGGGGATATATTTCCTGGTCTTGTCTGGGAGAATCTTCATCCCACTATAATGATTAGTTCTGAGTCTGCTAATAACTGATGTCAACTTCCTAGAGCAATTGAAGTCCGTGATTAGTGGCTTCTTAAAGTTATGAGGAATTAGTCGGCTTTTGGCAACTTTTTGGCATCTGCAAGTGTGATGGTAGTCCTGGGTTGATCATTGTCCCTGGCTTCTTTGGCTAAAGAGTCAGCGCATTCGTTGCCCTCAATGTTGACATGTGCAGGAATCCATTGAAGAGGACATGATTTGCCCCTACAGTGCAGAGTCTCGAGCAGAACATTTATGGCAGAAGTGATGTTAGTATCTCCATTTTTAATTGCTTCCAAAGCTGACTTGCAGTCAGAAAAAATCACTAACCCATCAGTGAGGCCTGAAATATTAACTAACATATACTTTGATGTATATTTACCATCAAACTTAATAATCATATCTTTAATATTTTGGCTACAATGAAATTGTTCAAGTTCTCAATCATGCATAAATTATTTTATATTTAAATGGATAAATTTAAGTAATTTCATTCAGCTATTTTTAATCTGCCATGAAATCTTTATACTGTAATACAATGTATGTTTCTTTTAGTTATCATTTATTATAATTGCTACCCGTAATATTTATCATCAGTGTTTCATATAAAATTATTTTATTTCAACAAAGCGTTTGCCTATGAGACTTATCAAATTATTTAATTTTATTATAAATTTAACAGTTCTAAATTAATTTTATTATTTTATGTATGTTGGTATATTTTATGTATTTTTTATACATCTTCGGATACCAACTATAACAGATTCTAAGTAGTTTCTATGCAAAACTAGCAATTTTGGGTTAATTACAGACGTAAGAAATTTATACATGCAAATATTTAAAAAGGACATCTTTATCTATTACTTTCCTAGCTTTAAACAATGGAAAAAGTTTCTTTAAAAAGCACTAATTTTTATGAAAAAAGAAATTATGTAATTTTTTCAATAAAGAAATAAAGAAAATTTTTCCAATCAATTCAACAATGTGCACAAATAAAGATAAAAGTTTGTTTCTTTGTTTTCAAAATGAACTATTAATGTCTTTATTTAAAGGAAGAAAGTAGTTGCATGAAAGTATATTGGCATGCATATACTTTTTGTTATAAGTTTTCATGAAGTCTTTTGTACTTAAAAAGTTTATATTTTCATTTCAAAATACATTGCAGCATTTTGTGTTAAAAAAAAAATTTTTTTTTTTCTTACATTAAAAGTAATTTGTAAGAATTTACTTCAGCACACATATATTGATATCTTAAATGATTTCCAAATTAATTGTATTTTAATGAAAACTTCTGAATTAATTGTTATTTAAAAATATGACTATGTTATTTGATATTATAAATTGTAATTATAGTTGAGAATCTGAATCTCTGTTAAGAGTTTTTGGTGATGCTGTTGGTCATTTAAATTGAAAAGTAGTAAGTACTATGTATTTACCACTTACTCCCTCCCTTCCCCACCCATTTACTTCTCATAAGCATTAAAAACTACCCAAAATTATCCGTCTGTTGAGTTTGACATGTCTGCATGCTACTTGATTAATCATTATACAATATTGGATATTTAAACGAACTCCAACTAATGTTTTATGTTTGTGAATTTTATATTTTAATTATATTTCATATAATTTTAAAAAAAAATTATTTTACCTAAACATGATTAGAAATGTGTTGGTAATTGTAGGATTGAAATGATGGCAAAGTCAATAAATTTGATAGAAATCCTATGTAAGTTGGAGAGAAAATATAAATTTTCGTTTTTTAATATATTTTTTTCACAGAAGCAAATATAAAATAGATGCAAATCGCATATGTTTTATTAGTAGCTGCAGGAAAGAATGATGATATACAAGAAAAGACCAGAATGAAATTTATATTACTTTCAGAAGAATTATTTATGTTTATTAATATTTTTATTTACTTTGTACAACTGGAAAATATAGTCATAAATATTTATACCTAATATAATTCTTTTAAAATTCTTAATTTTTATACAGGTTCAAGAATATGTTGATATTTGTGATTATGCGGTTGGTTTATCAAGAATGATTGAAGGTAAAGTTCTCCCATCTGAAAGACCAGGACATGCTTTATTAGAGATGTGGAATCCTCTTGGAGCCATTGGCATCATTTCCGCTTTCAATTTTCCTGTGGCAGTTTATGGATGGAATAATGCTATTGCTATGATTTGTGGGAATACTATGTTGTGGAAAGGAGCTCCATCTACGAACCTGTGCAGTGTTGCTGTTATAAAAATAGTTTCTTCTGTTTTAGAAGTGAGTTATATTTTTACTTGTACATTTTTTTATGTTTTCTGTGTAAACTTTCTCATTCTAAGACAAATAAACAGTTCTGATAAATTTAAATTGAATATGTTTTCTATTATATATTCTGCTCTGTTATTGAGATGAGATTTGTGGAACTAATTCATTTAAAAACTTAAAAAGGTTTGAAAAAATTAAATTACTTACTATTTAATAACATTTTTAAGATTAAAAAATAACTTTGGTAAAATATTTTTAATGATCTACATTGTTACTTTTAAACATAATTGTTCATTCTATGAAAATTATTTAACATTTTAATTTCAAATTTTATTGAGTAAATTTCAATATTGTGTTTTCTTTTTTCTAGAAAAATAAACTGCCAGGTGCAATTTGTTCTTTGGTTTGCGGTGGAGCAGATATTGGCTCAGCCATGGCAAAAGACACTCGACTTCCTTTAGTTTCTTTCACTGGAAGCACTAATGCAGGGTTGCAAGTGGGAATAGAAGTTCAAAAAAGATTTGGAAAATCACTTTTGGAATTAGGTGGAAATAATGCTATCATTGTATCTGATGATGCTGATTTAGATATGGTTATACAGTCAGCAGTTTTTGCTTGTGTTGGAACTGCTGGGCAAAGATGTACTACCACTAGAAGATTAATTGTACATGAAAAGGTATTGCATGTACCATTTTAATATCATTTATATTGATATTTTAATGTTCATTAATTTTTATTGCTGTTTCGTTCTGCATTTTCTCTAATCAGTGATATATAGCCAATTTTAATTCAGTTAATGTATCTAGATGTATAATATTTTTTTCTTTTATGTATATTTATCTTTGCTGAGTAATGTTAAAAGTATTTGGAATTATAAGAGAGAAAATTAGTTTTTGGTTTTATTTTATAATTTAAATAACTTTTAATTGAATTAATATACAATATATTAAATATATTTACAACAAAAAAATTATTAAAAGAAAATGCAAAGTGGTATTTTTCCTCTATAGTTTTTTTAGAGGCAAAGAATTAAAATGATGGTTTAGTATATTAACAAAATACCAATGATTTGTAAAAAAATCTTATACTATTAGATGCAAGCTAATGTAGTTTTTGTAATAATATAATTTAATTTTAAGTTTTTCATTTTATGAGAAAATTTTGCATTATGCAAAAAAATGAAAGCTGTTCAAAATTCCTTTAAAGTTTTATTCAAGAAAAAAGAAAAATCAGCCAGTTTATTAGTTTCTGTAGATGCTGGTACAAATTTTGTTCCTCCTACCTCATTTGCTCCAACCAGCTGGTCAATTTTGTTGATTAGTTCCTTACTTTCTAAATTGGTTTTTACTAAGCAAATTATTAAAAGGCAAATCATGTTCCCTCTCTATGCAGGAGTTCTTGTGTCAGGAGAGGGAGGGGGCAAGAGAACTTGCTTTTTTTTTAATCAGTAAATATATTACTTTTATTTGGGCAATTCAATTTCACTTGTGCTCAGTTTGCTTTAGGCTTTATAATAGACCCTTGTTCCTTTGCACTCGTGCCCACTGCTTTGCTTGTCATAAAGCAGTTAGCAGCTTGTTTATTGTACTATACAAATAGTAGCAGAAAATACTTTCACATTTAATTCATTTTTAGATTTTTTATATTCAATAATATTAAAAGTTAAATTATTTGTCCACTTGCCATTCAAAAAGGATTTTTTAAAAGTTTTTGAATTAATCATGGAAAAAAATAAGTTTTGCTTTCACTATTAAGTTTTTCAAACAATTATAAAAATAATGTATAAATAATAAAGTCCACCTTTTTTCTAATCACCTATAATCAACATTGTTTGAATATATAACTATTTTAGCAAATTAATTTTAAAATTTTTGCATTATACAGTGAAAGAAATATAAAATTTTTAATCTTTTAAGAATTATTTAATCTTTCCAATCTGCATTGAATTTATTTTTGTTTCTGAAAATAAAGTTTCCTTCTCCAGTTTAGTTTAATGCTTTATTTGCTGTTTTCATTAATATTCAATATCTTTTTGTATTCTTATATTATGTTTTCTAGGAAAGAAAACTTCAATCAATTCATTGTACTTTTTCTTAACAGATATATAATGAGGTTGTTGATAGATTAAAGAAAGCTTACACCAAAGTTAGAATTGGAGATCCTATTGAACCTGGAACTCTTTATGGACCTATGCACAGTAAACAAGGAGTAGAGTTATATTTGAAGGCTATTGAAGAAGCTAAAAAAGCTGGTGGTAAAGTGGAATATGGTGGGAAGGTAATTGTTTATTTAAATATTTTTATTGTATTTACATTTTTTATGGATAGATAATTTTGAATGCCAAAGTGTACAATGTTTTTGTTTTCACCAATTTTACGAAATATTTTAATATTAATCCTTATTATTTGACAGATTTTGTAATTTTGTAAATATTATAAAATCCAAGATATTCGGGATGAAATTCAAAGTTTATGTGTAATATTAATTAATATAACATTGTCTGCTAAAGATCTGACACTCTTATTAAGATGGCTAAAAGTGCTTTTGTTGATATAAAATATTAATGTAAGTAGCAAATGCATTTAAAATCAATTGTTTAATCTCTAAAACTTTAATTCGTAATTTAATTTTTTAATTGTGTTTCAATAGAAGACATTTTTTTTACATTTAAACTAATTAAATTTTAAATAATTAAATTACAATTGTTTTATTTAATTATAAAAATATAAGTATATCATTCTGAGTTTTCCCTTATAGGTTTTGGAGCAACCTGGAAATTTTGTTGAACCAACAATTATTACAGGTCTTTCTCACGATTCAGAAGTTGTTCAACGAGAAACATTTGCGCCAATTGTTTACATTTTAAAAACATCTAGTGTTGAAGAAGGTATTAAATGGAATAATGAAGTAAAGCAAGGTTTATCCAGTAGCATCTTTACCCAGAACTTAGGAAATGTTTTTAAAGTATGCATATTCTTTTTTCCCCCTTCTATTTATTTATTAACATTCTGTATTTTTTAGTTTTCCTTTTTTGTACATGTTAACCAATATTCTGTAGATTAAATGTAATCTTCTGTAATAAATAAGCTGTGTTACTTAAGTATCAATTGTTTTCATATCAACATTTTTCATACAAAATATTACTAGCTGTATAAATATTTATTCCATTATTACATAGATTAAGTTTCTAAATTGTCATTAAAATATTACATTTATAGCTTTTATTTGAAAAAAAATATTTTAATGCAATTTTCTAGTGGCTTGGTCCAAAAGGATCGGATTGTGGAATTGTGAATGTAAATATTCCAACAAGTGGTGCTGAAATAGGAGGTGCATTTGGTGGTGAAAAGGTAATATTTAATTCTTATGTGTCAATAATTTTGTTTAATTATTTTAAAAAATATTTCTCATTTTAAAAATTATAACTTTAATAGCTGTTATTTATAAAATCAATACATATATATGTTGTTTTTCTATAATGACTAAGTCTTTATCCGTATTGTTCAATTATGTTATCAATTTTAATGCATTTTTATTAATTCTTGTAGCACACTGGAGGAGGCAGAGAATCTGGAAGTGATGCATGGAAGCAATATATGAGAAGATCAACTTGCACTATCAACTATACCAAGGAATTGCCATTAGCTCAAGGCATTAAATTTGAGTAAATTTTTCGATACCAGCAACAGAGAGCTTTGTTAACTTGTTCCTCAAATCAGTGTTAAAATGCGTGAAAATTGTTTCATGCAAATTAACTATTTGGAATCTTCCTAAACTGCCAGATTTTTACATATCCTTATTAATCTCAAAATTATTTTGGTTTTTTGCATTTATCAGAGATTTTTTTTTTACTGTTACAGTGTTATACAATTTTATAAAATTGAGTAACTATATTTGTATATAACCACTTTTTAAGCCATATTTTTATATGAATAAATATCTTTCGCATTTCATTTGTGGTTATTTAATTACACACTTTTTATGCATGTGTTTACGTAGTGTTTTCATATGTATTACTATTTATATAAATATACTAAAATATTTAAAATTAAAAGCAATGTGTAATTTTGCTTATCTCACTTAATCAATAGAAAATTTTGCTTTGTCTGTGTTTAGTTCATACTGAAGGGAGAAAAGAGGAATAGTCTGAAAAAGGAGGGATGGTTATTAGCTCTAAAAAAAAGGTTCGTAGTGGCAGATTTCATTAGGCATTTAGTCAGAATTGTTAACGAGTTGTGAAAAAAATTATATTTTCTCTTGCATAAATTTAATTTATTATAGCAATTCATCTCATTAAAATAAGAAATATTTTAAAAAAAGTTAGTTCTCTATTATAATATAAACCAAGGGTGATTGATTAGCCAAAAGATTTCTGACTTCTGAGGTTTTTTTTATACCATCTTCTGACTCTTTTTTTTTTTTTTTTCTAATTTTATGTAAATGATCTTTAATGGATTTAGAACAATTAATAAAATAAATTTAATGACTTTTATTGAACTTGTATATTTATAAAAGCAGTTTTTGCTTAACAAAGTGTTTTTTTACAATCTAAAGGTGTATTATTTGCACTCACTTAAAAGATATTCTTGTACTCTAAATTTGCTTACAAAAAATACATATATCTGATAAAAATAAATGTATCAGTGTATTATACAATAGGTTAAGACAAGAAATGAAAATTGTACATTTTTAAAAGCAAAGATGCCATATTTTCAATACATTAAATATTTAATTATAGCTTCAATGCTGGAATAGTTTCAATATTTACTTGGTATGCTGCCAAAATAGTAATTGTCTTTGCTACTGGTTGTATTATTGAAAGATACAATTCAATTACTTCGTAAAAATTTAATTGTAATCATTAATTCCTAGAATTTTAGAAAAATAAAAATTATTTTTATTAATGAGTCAGGATTTTTAAGCCAATTCCATTAAAAATACTCAATTCTGACTCTCCATCTCTATTATAGACATTTTTGTATATTGAAAAAAAGGGAAAATATGCTGGAAACAAATAGAATATTAGACTTCGAAATTTATTTTAATTAAGTGAACTGAGAATTTTAGAGGTTAATATAAATTAGATTAAATCCCATATACAATCAAAATTAATTTCACACACAAGTTTTAAATTTTCCACAAAAGAACCTTCCAAAATAAAGAAGTTGTTTTGACTTTTTATTTGTTGCATTTTATTACATTAAATTAAAGACTAGAATGTTTAAATACATCACAAAAATATTTAAATATTTTTTTTAACATTTCATAAAAAGTTTCAGAGTTATTTGTTCATTTATTTTATGGATATAACTTGAATAAATGTTACATAGGATTTTTTTAAAATTTATACGGATATAATAAAACCATGAATAATTTTAATGAGTTAGGCTGATTTTAATTTCTAAATTACAATGTGAACTATTAATTTTAATCTAAAAAGGGAGGATATATATATTTATATTTAAAACAGCTATTTTTTTAAGTGCACTTTCTGTATGAATATCTTATAATGTATGTACAGTTTTTTTTTTTTTTAAATACATAGATAATTCCATACTTTGATTATTTTTTCTTTTAACAATAATAAGTATAAAATAGTTGTATTAATAAAAATTCGTTTTGTCTACGAGATAATTTTTCATATATATTTTACCTGTACAGTACTATATACATTTTTCAATTTGTTTATAAGGACTGTTAATGTTTTTTAAATCTTGTATATAACAACAATTTTAAAAGTTATAATCCAAATTTTTCGGCTACCAACTACCTTGTTGGCCGTAAGCTTGCTCTAGATTCTCCTCTGATTGCTTTTTGCACTTGTTCTAAATCTCGAGCCAAAGTAGAAGTTTCTCCGTCAATTGGATCTGGAAAAGAATTGTGCTTAACTCATCAGATGTAAATTTTTATTTCAACATTGCTTTTGTTTGAATACTCAAATCTTTATAGAATTAAACTTCATATAAATGTTTTAGAAAAATAAATGTTATCTTTAAAAAATCGTGAATAGATTTTAGAACAAACATTAAGAATTATATTTTGAAGAAATTGTTATTTATATTTAATTTAAAACAGCTGTTGTGTGTGCATAACAATTGTATATCTTTCTTAAGTATATTAAAAGCTTGTGAAGTTAAGTTTTTTTTAGTAATATTTTTCTTTGATAATAGTAAGAAAGACTTCAAAGAATTTACAAACCAAATTTAAAATTCAACACATTTATTAATTATATACATTCACTCGAATACACGCTTGTTACAGAATATTTGCCATTCTTACAGTCAACACTTGGTTCTTTAGGTCTCTAATTTCAACTAATTTAATTTGACAATGCTTCAAATGTAAAACTAATTAGATATTTACACTAATAAATTTTCAACAACATAATTAGGTTTCTCAATTTCAGTAAAAATTGCAATTATTCTTTGCACAAAATTGTAGATATATTCCTTTAATGGAGATATTAAGAGTCATAAAATAATATTTTTGAAGTAGCAAGTTTATTAATAAGTGTTGATATTATAAGATATTTTGTCATTTGGTTTTTCTAAAGTTTTTTTTTTTTTTTTTTTTAATGTAATGATAAGTCTGTCTTGAAGTTTAAATGTATGAAATTTAATATTTTAATGCTTTTACAATAAGTTTTCGCTTTTTTGTGTAATATTATTTCTTTTTAAGTTTGTTTAATTTTTACAGTTTAATTTATAGATTAGTTAAAAATATTTCTTCTATTCCTGAAATTTCAGACTATTTAATTTATTTCACTCAAAAAAATGATAGTTAATTGCTAATGCTTCACAAATTGCATTTTGCAATTGCATTGAAATTTTTTTTTTTTATTTAAAGTACTTTAATATATTATGGAAAAAGGTATTTTCATTTGGTCTCTAATTTTGTTTGGTCATTTAGAAAACGTACCTTTTAATTTTGATTTACTGCCAGACTTTCTCCTATCTCGACTTTTAGGCATAAGCATTGATAGGAGTGGAGGCAATTTAGATCCTGGTGTCGTAGGATTTGACTCTGGAGTTATTCTGTCTTCGAACATTTCTTCCGCATCTGCATCTGAAGGTGTGTGCTGGGGAGGGGATTTAGAAGATCTGTTATCCACAGGTCTTGGAATTCCACTGCCCCAAGAGTTTCTTCTTTGTCTTCGTAAACCTACTGGTTGCTTTTCTTCACATTCATCTTGATTTTCTGTAATGTCTCCTAGACTGCAAAAAAATCGTTATGCTGTTATCAGCTGCATTACCCAATTTATAAGAAACTGATAAAAACATTTTCACATCAAATTTCTTTTCTAATTAGTTTTAAATTAGTCAGATCATTAACCTTTTTTTTTCATTATTTAAGATTTCAGAATTAATAAAACTCATATTTTTTCATAAAATTTGCCAAAAGAGTAGCGTTTTAATTTTACAAAAGTTAAAATTATGTTGTTACAATATTTAAAAAAATAATATTTTGTTTTGCAAATTTATAAAACAAAATATATATATTTTTTAAAATATAAATAATAAATATTTTTCTTTTGTAACAAAAAAATTATGAAATTATAGAAACATTAGATACTTTTTTAAAATTATTTCCATGATTTTTCTTTTGTTCGTCTGATACTTTATTGATTTTTTTTTTTTTTAAATGTAACAATTTTTAGTGCAATATCTCTCAACTGATTCTAAAATGTATTTATAAACGTTTAATAGTAAATTATATTATTGAAATTCTAAAAATTTTAAATTAAGTAGAATAAGTTTTGCAACTAGAAATAGAAATTATTGAAAAGTATAGAATTGATTCATTAGAAGGCATTCTACTTGTTTTATTATTATTTTAAACATTTTCACTTCACACAATATACAATTAAATAAGTAATCATTATTGTTATATATATATAGAGAGAGAGGGAGATTTATTATTATTTTTTTCACATTTAAAGATAACCTTTTTAATATTAATATCATTTTTTTTTCTGTTTTTTTTTCAATTTATATATATAATTTTATATGTGCTACATTCATTAATATTCAATTTTTAATTCTTGTGATTATTACTCATAAACTGCATCGGTGTTGCTTTGGGGAGCGAAATTTTTCGTGTCCTTGACTACTTTCCTTTTTGGATAATTTCACTGAAATCTGTAACTTTTTTTCATGAGCTTTTTTATACGTAGTATTTATTTATAAAATCACTGAGTAATTATCAAATAATTTAAATCAGAATAAAAATTAATATCAAAATGTTTTAAAATATTGTTTGGTGGAAGGAAAAACAATTTTATTCCAAAGAGAAACCTTCCTTAAGTAAAATTCTTTCGAATTACCTATACCACCTATTATGTAGTACTTTTTGAAAATCTGACCGCTTGCCAATTTCCCACACAATCAGTGATCAAATTATATAATGTTGTTTCATTTTTTTTTCTCAAGTTGATAGTGATGGTCGTTGGATATTTTTAAATTCAAAAGATTGTTGCAAACCAAAAAAATCATAAGAACCGTTGCTTTATATCATTAAAGCCTTCTTCACACCAAAGTGACCGTCCAGATACCTAGAAGAAAATTTTTTCGATCGATTCACGCTACGCCGACTGAAATTCTAGTTACTCCTACGGGCCAAATCTCAAAATAAGGGCCGTTGTAATTTATTGTCTTTTTGTGGCGCCAACTGAGAGATAAGTTGCCAAATATGTTAACCCGGGTTTCTTGTAATATCTACAATTCACTTCACTTACAGTCGCAATCGTCACTTGGCGCAATTTGGCGAAAAGAATTTTTGACACCAAATCCCTAAGACCCCTGTTCTGCGATTTACCCCCTACGATCCTTATTGGTTCAATCCAAGTCACATGATGCGTCAAAATTATGAACAAGCGTTTGGTCAACTTCGAGAGATAGCTTCTGCCATTGAGCATTGAGACTTGTGATTGGTTAACACTTTATGCTTCGCCTGGTTAAGCCTTGGTGTGAAGGAGACTTTAAAACAAGTTTTTAAATCCTTAATTGTTATACATGGTTTCTTACCTTTTTCCCACTTTCCTTTTCGCAGGAGTAAGTTGTTGCGTTTGTCTGTTTAACGTCGTTCGTCCATTCATGTTCGTTGAATTATTATTTAAGTTATTCATGAGTTCGATCTGGAAAATATAAGCAATGTCTGAGATAATTACCAAATGTTATTGCATATTTTATGAGGAAGACGGTGATTAGGTTGGATCCATTGCATCAAAGGATCATGTTTAGTGAAATTAATAAATTTGTTAATTATTAATATCAGAAAACACCTTGCATTTCATGGAATTTAAAATTGCTATTTTTCTATTTAGTTCCTTATAATAATAAAATTCATTTAATTGCTGTGTTTAGAATAAATATTTGCCAAATATATATTTTTTCCCCCGCAAAATTGTAGAATTGTGCAAAGAGAAGGAGAATTTTCTGCTTCCAATATTTGGTTTTTAAACAGAAAGCATTTTATTTTCTTAAAGTAAGGTAATCAAGAGCATTTTAATATCATTAAATTTTCCTTATACAATTTGCAAAAATTATTGAATAATCAATATTTGCTCCATTTAATTTGGAGGCATGGAATTAAACATCTTTATATAATAAGCACACTTATTAATTTGGTGTAAACAGTGCTTTTAAATTTTCATTTTGTGTTACTAAAATTAATTCATAAGTAAGTTTTACGTACGTATAGTACGTATTCCTTCACTAGTACGTAATCAAAATTATTTATTACTTTATTGCTTACTTCATGTTTAAGCTTTCGTATTTTCAAAAAGGATTGATTTGGAAAGTTAAAGCTTCGAGCTTTATTATAATTACCTCTCCATCCACATCTATGATGGATCTCCACGCGCCGTTGTTCCACGTGTTAGAATCAATCAATGAGTCGGAAGATCCTAAGACAGCCCTAGAGGCCGTGATGCTGTCTGGCCTCCTGGTTTGTCGAGCGGATCTTGTTCTAAAATGAAACAAAAGTGTTAAAATTATACCAGTAAAATAAAAAAAGATGTATTGAACTATATAAAACAAATATTGATTGAGTTTGCAAAAACTATCAACATGCCTGCATTTTCTTAGATTAAGCCTATACTAATTAAGTACAACCATTCTTTGAGGCTGCAGTAAACTGGTGAAGCTGTTTCAGTAATATTTCCTAAAAATATTTGTTTAATTAGTTTTCTGTTTGCTCAAAAAGAATGCTTAACTTTTTCAATAATAATAATTATAAAGTTTTACGTGAAAAAGCATAGTATTTAGCTTCATGACTGTTTTACTTTAGTTGAAAATTGTACTGATTTTGAACAAATTATTGTTTCTGAACATATTGACTGTTAATTATTTAAAATTAGGTTTATGATCAATATCTTCATGTCATGACTTTGCAAGAGTAATTCTTAAAATAATTCGTTTATAAGGTAGTTAGTGAATTTTCACTGTTAGTAACTACATATAGAATGATGGATTCTTTTGTTCATGAAACTTACCTTTCTTTCTGTAATCTTTCATTCTCTTTGTTGACTCTCTCAAGTTCTCGTGTCAGCAAATCATTGGTGAATCTCAATTCAGCATTTTCTTCTCTGAAAGTTTAGTCAGACGCATTATTTATAAAGATAATGAAACGAATGTTTTTGATTGAATACTCAATGAATGGTATTAGCCAAGTATTTTTTTATATGTATTCATGAAAAAAGATTGAATTAAAAAGGATATATATATATTCATTAAAAAATACAAATGTAGCATTTTCCTTACTCCCCGTCACTTCTAATGGTTGGTTGACATATTCTTTTGGAGCTATTTAGCCCCCGGGGCTCCGTCTCCAATATGACAGGGTAAATACAATTGAAACAATGAAAATTGCCCAAAATATATTTACAAATATAATAAAATTAACGTTAAAATCATAAACAAAGTAAAGAAAAGAAAAATATTTAAAAATTAAATTAAAATTTTGCGCGGACGTTTTAAATTAAAATTCGGAACGTAAGAGTCAATCTCCTGGATTGCAGTATTTTCCTGATTAATAACTGTGCTAAAAATTTAATAGGGATGTGTTTAAAATAAATATTTTAACGAAGGAATGTTAATAGCTTTAATTGCGCATGAGCCATTGAGTAGAGGTAATTCGACGGATAGTGATGTTTTGTAAAGTTTCAATCGTTTTTAAGTTATATTTAACTGCATATGACCAAACCGGGCTAGCGTACCTGAGAATCGGGCGAAGCATAGCAGTATAAAGAAGAATTTTGCTATTCCTGGTCATGGTAGAATTTCTATTTATAAGTGGGTAGAGTTTTTTGAAAGCAATACGAAATTTAGTTTTGGTGTCCAGAAAATGTTATTTTACAGTTAAATGAGAATGACTCCTAAATATTTAGTTTGATTCTTCCGAGGGATAATATTATTGTTGATCATAATCACAAATTTTTTAAGTTTACTTCCAATAGAGAACGTCGCTTCTAACGCCATCTATCTCTAGAATGGTGAAATATCGAAAAACATCTGTCTGACCTTTGTACTCACTGAATTAACACATATGACCTTGATCATCTCTTTTCAGTGAATGTTATATTTTTTTTCTGTATTGTTTCAAGACGTATATGCAACGTTTTGTTTCCTTAAATATCAACATCATCTCAATAACTAATTCAGGGCTCTCCAAACTTTTTCGGTCGCGGGCCAAAAATTGAAGAAAAAAAAAGGTTGGCGGGCCAAGAAAATTTTTTTTTAAATTTTAAAAACAATATACAAGTATTACAATTTAAATATGTTAATGAGCAGAATGAAATCGAGATTTCATTTTTAAAAGTTCCTTATAGTGAGGTTCGAAGTGAGAACCTCACTATAAGGAATCACAAATGCTCATCTGTCAGTCTACTTCTGAAATAATTCTTTCCAAGATTCATAGTTGAAAACACTTGTTCGCATATATCAGATGAAGCAAACACAGCACTGATTTTCTGGCCGTGAGATATTGAATTTGGGAAACCTACTTTCGATATTGATTTGTAAAACTCTAACTTTGGCATATTTAGAAACAACTGCTTGAGATGATTGTTAGAATGTAACTCAATTAATTCAACTTGCAAATCCTTTCCGATTGAAAGCAGTCTGTGCTTGCTATGTCCGTCGATTTAGGTTTTGTAGAACAAAAGTAGACAAAGTAAAAAGATTATCAGTCCTTTGAAAAAAGGAAGAAAAAAAATATATTTAATCAAAGTAGAAAAGGAGATGGATATATAATGTATAAATATATATTTCTTTTAATTTGCCTCGGACCGGCAAATTAAAATTCTATCCGCGGGCCGGATAGAATCTTCCGGCGGGCCGGATTTGGCCCGCGGGCCGTAGTTTGGCGACCCCTGAACTAATTGTCTGAGTCAAGTTGCACTATACAGATTTATTACTCGAAGTATGCTTAAACTTAGAAACAAATATATGTTATTTATTAACTATTTTGAAAAGTTTATGAAAGATATTAAAAGATAATATTGATAATAATTTGCTCTAATCTTTTTGGTAAAACAAATACTGAAAAAATAAAAACAAATTCTTACATTTTTATCTTTTAATTTTTCAAATTGCAACCCTCACGTATAAATTTAGATTTTTCTAATCTCATGTTTAAAAATTTTCTATTTTTTTTGTAAATCTTTCATTAGAAAAAGCAATATTCGATTTGTTTATTAAGTGGAATTTAATGTTTTGTAAATATACAATTATTTAAAGTTTTGTTTTTAAAAAAATTATTTTTTTAAAACATAAATTTGGTAAATGGGAATGTTAAGATAAGATAATAGTTATATATTTTATGCATTCATAGAAATGTAATTGCATATTTATAAAATATGCAATTACATTTCCATGAATGCATAAAATATCTTATAGCTATTATCTTAACTATTATTTACTTAAATGAAAAAAAAATTCTGCTGAAGGTTTATTTTGCCCTGTTACATAGTAAACCAATTTGTGTTTGGAAAAATTAGTCTAAAAAAGATAAAATATACCTCAGAGATTCGTTGTCATTCATATATTGCTGTAGCATTGCCTTTAATTCGTCTGGCTTCATATCTGAAAAAAAAAAAAATCAATATTTTAAAATTTCATTGGAAAAATTTAACCAAAATGTAAAAATGTAATGTTTCATTTAACCAAAATGTAAAATTTAGCGACAAAAAAGCCACTTCTGGCTATCTATTGCATTTAAACGGGTTCCAGTTTATGTCTTGCTACATACATATTTTATTAGCATTTATGCAGGTGCTTTGATTATTCTTTTGTTAGGACTCCTAGTAACCACAAAACAATCGCATGAATTTTTATACTGATTTTAACTTAAAGTTCTCTGCACGTACAACTGCGGTATTTTGAATGTACTGTCATGTCTTACTGTCTTTTAGAAACAAATTACTTGCTTTGTGTAAATATGAATAATATACTATATGTCAGATGGGAAGTGTAATTAATAAAACTTAACTTTAAAATGTGAAGAAATGTGTTTTAAAAATTTTACGTGACAAAGTATACTAGTTGTTTCTAATTTTGTTCTTATAAGGAATACCTATGTGGATAATCCAAAAACTTTTACGTATATTTAATTTAACTTTACTTTTATATTTGTTCAGTACAGAAGGGTGATTAGAAAAGTTTTGACAAAAGGATATATCAGGAATAATATGATTCACGTAGGTGTATAGGGCCTGATGGTCGAGTGACTAGCGCTCTGTGCCACATGTTTCGGGTTCGAGTCACGGAGGTGCCATGAGTGCTTGTAGGGGTTTGGAATCTACTTTAAGCCGTAGGTTCCAGTCTAATATGATTGTAGAGCTTAGGGCTGACAACCCTACCCCGTAAAAAGTCAGCGTCACGGAGCCAAATTAGACTTCTGCCTACTGGTGCTTCATCGCAACAGAAGATTTCCCTCCCTCCTTGAATGAGACCATATGGGTTCTTGGACTTGGTCTAGATGTTGCTGCTTACCAAATGGAATAAGGAACAACATAGGTGTAACATGATGCAGTGCTTGTGTTCTAAGTGATACGGAAATATAGGTAGCATTCATGATTTACAAAAAAAGGTTTATTAAATGAAACGTGCTTAATATTTCAGATGTACAAAATTACTCCTATATGGATCAGAACTAATCTCATAACAGATAATCATGTATTGGAGAACGCGTTTCAAGATTCTAGGTCTGTTAGGGTTACATGACGCTGATTCAACAACTCTTGCTTCGAGATATTCATCAGATGTTATATGGGTCTCATATACAAGAATTTCAAGAATTCTGGTAATCTGTAATCAGTCGGGTAATCAGTAATCAGTCGGGGGATCGTCATACATCTCTGTCAACTCATGAAGTAGAAAAAGAGGGGTTCAGATGTTCTTGAGCATACTGGCTGAAACCATGTATGCTGCAGAAGAGATGCAAGAATGCCAAGCAATAAATGCGATAATAAATACTCCAAGAAAATAATGAAAGTCTAGGATAATATCTTGTATTTGCCTAGATTATTTTTCACCAAGATAACATCTTCTGGTCCAAATGTATGAGTTTCCGTCCATATTTTTCTATGTACAGTTGACTTATTATCATATTTTTCTTACTTATCTTTGAAGTCAGTTGGGACTTCCTTGAATAACCCTATAAATATTTACAGCCATAAGAGGCAATTTTTTTTAATTGCTATTCATGTCTGTTGCCTCATGGATAAATAGCTCCATGTGCATAATATGTAAAAAAAAAAATCGAGGTGGAAACTAGCGCCAGATGATATAAACATCCTCGTCTGCGTGGGCGTGAGTTGGATGGATGGTTTAGTTTGGTTTGTCGCTCTACGGTCATCTTATGCACACGTTAGGCGAAATAGACAGGGACCTACAATTTAAAGTGGAGTCTGAACCACTACAAACATCCATGGCACCGCCAGAACTCGAACCCGAAACCTGGCTGGAAGGAGAAAGAAATGTAACTAGAGTGCATTTGGTTTTCGAATAAAAGAGTTGAGTTTTTTGCAGTTCACTGAGAGTATATGTGTTTTTATTTTGAGACCATTCCCAATGTCTGTAAAGCTTTATTGTAGGCATTATTCTTTTTTAAGAAATATATTTAGAAAATTTAATCCAAAAAGTTTACTAAATATATTCTTTTGAAACAAAGATTATTTAATTTATCTTTTTATTTATGTATTTTGTTAGTTTTATCAATAGAAACTTTAATATAAATTTACATAGGTATAGAAGTTTTGCAATTATAAATATAAAAGACTTAAACTTGCAAAGTTTCTACATGGGACACAGCAAGGTACATGAGATATCTTACCATCCATCATTATATTTCCTCGAACTGCTGCTGCCCCTTTGTTATTTGTTAGTAATCCATTGTCTAAATGCAGCTATTTAAAATAATATATATAGGTAAAAATCAAAATGAACAGTATAGTCATAAAAATATATAAAAAATCAAAAAATATTTCATATACATGAAAATCAGAATAGGATCAGTTAGAGGACATTATAATTTTACTACATATGATAAATAACAATTATGTATATAGTATTGAATGCTTTATTTCATATGAACTTAATTGCATAATCTCTTGATATAAGGGTGGTTATCTCTTGATATAAGGTACCCAAATGATCTTTCGATGATATCTCCCTATATAGATTTAGACCCCCCCGTAGACATTTTTAGATTCATATTTTCATATTATAACTTGTTATATTAGTTGTTCCAAGATCATCTTGAGTTAATAAAAGAAATGAAAAACAAAAATTATAAATCAGGCAATTTTGAAGAAGAATATTATTTTAAATTGGAAAAGTGTGATAAATCTCACGGGCAGGAAAAATGTTCAAGGCGGGCCACGGATCGGGCCCTTCCCGATATAAACCAATTTTTAAATATTCAGATTTAAAAGATAAAAAATAATGAAGACTCTATTGTATTATTAATAATAATAAAATAATTTCAATTGATGTAATTAAAAATTAAACTTTGTATGAAGCCTTTTACATTCACTTTCAAGTATTTACTGCTTATTTATTATTAATTGTTTGATGCAATTGCTTTTTTTGTATGTTTAATCTTTTTCCTTAACTGCTTCTTTATCACTAGATAAAACTCCTCATGTAAAATAATGATAATAATAATGGTTTAATAATGAGAAAATAGTGATCTCAAGAGGATATATGCAATCTTCTAATAAGATATTTATAAAATTTGTATCTCAAACCCTAAAAATCTTCAAATATGTCAAGAATAAAAAAAAACTTACTTGTTGTCTCAAAAAACTGTTTTCCATTCGAAGAACTCGAACTTCTCGTTTCAAACTTATGATTAATTGTTCTCTTGGATCCTAAAATTAAACATTGAAATTATTTTAAAGCCGATGCATTTAGGTGAGTATACACGAATAAACTTAAAAAAAAACTCATTACCATTCTAACCATGGGCTTCGTTTTAATTTTCTTCGCCCTGGAGGCATATCGAAGTGTGTTGAGTGTCTCTGGGATATTGACACGGCTCGGAGATACGCAAGCTATCTGTATAATGAAACAACTTTTATACACATTTGGCTTTATTTTTCGAATAATATAAGCAATTCCATATGATATGAATTTTTACAGCATGATTTTGCATTAATATGGTTCGAGAATCAAGGAAAATGATTTAAACTACAGCATTCGCTAATATGGCTTTGTTCCCACCAAAAGTATTTCTTTCAACAAGTTATTAAGAAATTTTTTTGTAAAGAAGAGAACACCACAAGAGATTAAAAGAACACATTTGAAACATTCGTGGCGTATAAAATCTGTACACAATGTTTTAGAATTGGAATTTTAAAATTCATTTTTTTTCGTAGAGACTGAAACACATTTAAAGCTGTTTTCTGTTTTTCCTAGCTATACGGATTTAAAATATTTATATTATTATTAAATGTTTTTCAAAAGAATTTGAAATAAACTCACGTTTGTGAAAATTGCAACACCATGAAGGAATCGTCATAATTGAATGAAATTTAATGCACAGTTGAGTGGTAGTGGTACAAATAAATGATTAAATGTTTAAAACAAACAAACAATAACAAGAGATCGGAATCAGTATTTTGTGTAGCCACCACGCGCCGCAATAAGCGCTGCTACACGACGTGGCATGGAGACAAACAAATTTTGAATATCTGCCTGAGGAAGAGCATTCCATATTGTTTGTATGAGCACCCAAAGTTCGTCTGCAGAAGCAACAGGACGGGGATCACGAGCCAGACGCCGACCAACGAAATCCCACACATGTTCAATCGGTGACATATCCGGGGAATACGCAGGCCAAGGAAGAAGCTGTACCTGCCGCGTTGCAAAGAAGGATTGAACAGTCCTAGCGATATGAGGGCGGGCATTGTCCTGTTGAAATACAGCGCCTGGCAAGCTTTGAAGGAAGGGAACAGCTTGGGGCTGTAGAATTTCACTGATGTACCGGTTGCTGTTTAGATTGCCCACAATTCTTAGCAATTGAGATCGCCCATGATATGCTATGGCACCCCAGACCATAACTCCTGGTATTCGCCTACTGTGGCGTTCGATAATGCACTTCGGAAGGTGGCGTTCACCGGCATAGCGTCTGACATGAAGGCGGCCATCATGGTACCACAAATTAAAGCGGGATTCGTCAGAAAACACGACATGCTGCCAATCAGCACGCCAGTCTCTATGCTGAGCGCCCCATTGTAGCCGCAGGTGGCGATGGTTTAGCGTGAGAGGGATCCTGTATAAAGGAGTCCTTGCGCACAGTCCACGCTGCAGCAGACGTCTACGAATTGATGAAGCACACAATGAAACACCTGTAGCTATTAACAACTGTGCTGCCAATTGTCTAGAGGAAGCTGTACGGTCCATCAGCGCCATGCGGACCAGGTGTCTATTATTGCGAGCTGACGTCACATTTCGGGGTCCACTCCCGGATTTCCGAGTTGTCCGACACTCGTCTGTCCACTGCTTCCAAAGACGCACCACTGTGCTGCTGTTACGCTGCACACGAGCGGCTACTGCACGATAAGACAATCCAGCTTCACGAAGGCCGATGATTCTCCCCCGTTCAAACTCTGTAAGTTGTTCAAATCTCGCTCTCTTTCGTCGAAGAGGCATAAGTAACGATTGAGCTAACGTTTACCACTAGCAGATAATCACCGATAACAATACACGCCTCGCTACAGCCGTCTATTTATTCGGATCCATCCGCCGTTCAGAGGGCGCTGCTCAGCATACGCATGCGCTACGGATTTTAAATTCTAATCATTTGCATATCGTGCGCTAATTTGCATTTCCTGAAAAGTTCAGCTCACTCGCGTAAGTCCTTCATGATGTTGCAATATTCACAAACATGAGTTTATTTCTCTTTTGGGAATTGATTTTTGGTACTGATTTCTGAAATATAAATTAAAAACAAAACTCTTAATGCCTTATCAGACGGGGCTGTTTTGTTACCTTCAATGTGGAGCAAATCATTGTTGCCACTGAAATAACGAATTCATCACCATCCAACTTTTATCCTCCACTCAGTTGCATGAAACATTGTGTTACCTTTTTCGTAGGAACTAATGAGAACAATGCGGTTTATGGTTACATGATTTTTCTGCAGCCAAACAAGTTTGCAGAAAGTTATATATTTAAACTTATTGTTTGTGTGGCAAGCCGATTGGGCTCATGTTGAATATAACAAAACAAGTCTGTTATATGAGCTTTAAAAGGCAATTAATCTAGATGGAATTAATTTCAGAATTTGATTGTCTTTTAAAGTTTTGTTTTATTAGGTAGTAATAAAAATATTATAAAATACAATAACCGTGCACCCTCCTATACACTGCAAGAGCTCCCCTTGTGGCGTTCAGGAGAAATGATCAGTAGGCCTCGAGACTCTCAACCGAGACGACGTACAGAGCACCCGGCGCTCAGAAACATTTAGTTTAGTCTCTCACCTCGAGAGAGTTAGCACAATCCTGTGCATAAGTTTACATACAAACTCTCATCCAGAGAGGAAGTATATATCCTGAGTGTCGGAATTATATCTTCTGCATCCAATACAAACCTGAGTATCTTTATTTTTGGTTTAGAAGTGAAATCCTTCTCTGAATGTATAATTATATGTCTTTAAATATGTTAAGTATTGTTGTGTGTCGTCCTTGTGCGCGTGTAAATAAAACTGTGTGTTCTGAAACCTGTGTCTCAAGTCTCAACCCATCTATGCCAAACAACAGACAACACTACAATACCAATATTTGTAACTTTTGTTCAATAACTTTCTTATTTACAAAATTATATATTATTTTCCTTCTGATTTTTTTAAAACTTAATTGTGATTATTTAACTGGTTTTTTTGTTTGTTTATTTCGTATTACACAGCATATTTTAGCAACCAAATAAGCGCATTATCCTGAATTGCTTGCATATTAATTTTTCGCTTGTGCAAAATAGTAATATTTTTCAATTTTACCATTAGGGCCAGTCCACTGCCTCCAAGACTATCGGCCAGAAGTTTCGTTAGCGTACTGTCTCTGTAAGGAATATGACTACTGCGCTTTCTGGGATCAGCTAAAGCAGATATACAGTTGCCTAAAATGAAAGAAATTTAGATAGCAGTTAAGAATCATCAATTTTATTCCATAACGCAAGTAATCAAAACTTTATTTAGCCTTCTTCTTTAGTTTCATTGGTAAAGAACAGTTTTAGCAAAGAGTATTGTAATGAAATAAACGTTAAGAAAATGCATTCCTTGTTCAATTTCATGAAAAGTGCAACCATGAGGCTTAAGAAGCCGTGTCATCTTTAAGAAACGACACGAAATAATAGAAAATGTTCAAAATTCAAATGACTCATCAGTACATTTTTTTTTATATAAAA
The DNA here is from genome assembly GCA_021605075.1 of Caerostris darwini. Lineage (NCBI taxonomy): Eukaryota > Metazoa > Arthropoda > Arachnida > Araneae > Araneidae > Caerostris > Caerostris darwini. The sequence goes on from BPLQ01001323.1 coordinate 290,961, forward strand.
CAATTTGAAAATTCTATCACCAATAAAAATATCATTGATGTAGGATTATCAATAAATTGATTTGAAATGCGTTCATTAAAGTTGAAAGGGTCAAAAAGTTTAATGGTGTAACTTGATTTAAATGAAAATGCAGAATTTCACTATCTTTGATATTAAAAAATCCGAAACAAGTTGATCAGTTTTTTTAAAAAATGCGCATCAAATGTCTATTGTAGTCTTTGTCTATTGTAGCTGCGATAAATACGTCAGGTTCCTTACAAAGTCTTAATTAACTCTTTGAAAAAGTTGGTGAAGTTTTTCATGCGTCTTGAGCTTTTGAGAAATTTTTCCTGTAAGATACTTGCTAAGTTTTCTTTTATTCTTCTATAAATTCATTAAACAAAATCTATCAGCCAACTGTATTGCCAAGTCTACCGCAAATGCCGCCAAAAATATAGTTTACCCATGCATCAATTTTTAAACTTATTATTTGTTTTGAAATTGAAGAAAATTAATTTTTAAATTAAAAATAAAAGAGTGATAAAAAAAGTAGGAGGTATGGCATATTTGTTAAAATACTATCAAAATTTAAAATTTTATTATTCCTTTTATTTTTCAAAATCAAATAATTTCTTCAATTAAAGAAAACTTGTTAAAATCGCAGAATAGGGGATGCTGGGATTTGGCTGCAAAAATTCTTCTCGCCAATGTCCTCCAAGTTACGGGTTGAGATAGTAAATGAAGTGAATTGTAAACAATACAAGAAACTTGAGTTATCACATTTGGAGACTTATCGCTCTGTTGGCGCCAAATCCCAACGGCTCCTATTCTGCAATTTGGTCGAAAACTATTATACAAATAATGATTATTCTTTTTTTTTCAATTTATTTATTTTTAAATAAAATCTGTATCTGCAATACTGGATTCTATACATTTTTATTTGAATTAACATTTTTTTAAATTAAAAAAAAAACATCCTACGCAAATTATTATTTAATTGGCAAATGAATCATTAAAATATCGATACTGAAATTTTTTTTAACAATCGTACTTTCTGTGAAAATTGTATGATGTATATTTCATTCATACGGAAATTAAATGCCTTCAATATTTTGATTAATAATGGATTTCAAAAAGTAACTGTGATACTTTTCAATGATACTATAACATTAGCTGACTTAAATAATAAACTGCAAGTCAGCTAACGTTATAGTATCATTGAAAATCATCGCAGTTACTTTTTGAAATCCATCTGTTCCTCTAGACTTCAGAAATAAAAATCTCTAATACAATAAGTCTAACACAAAGAGAGTAAAATTTAAAATTCAAATAAATGCGAAACAAACGGTTTCTAGATGTTCCGTTTTCTTACTCTTAGTTTACTGATAGTGTATTTGTTAAAGTTATCGATGTAACTATAGTTACTCGAATACATGTTTCAGACTATGGATAGAACGATACAAAAGATTCAGTCTACGAAAATAATATTTAAATGTATTGAAGTATAAGAAATATTTAAAGGAGTCATTTGATTTCAATCTATTATTTTTCAAAACGAACATGGTTTTGAAAAATAATAGATTGAAATCATTAATCATTAATCTCAGCCATATTGAAATTTTTCTGTGCACAAGATTTTAATTTTTCCCAATTGAATTGAATAACACAGTCATTCGAGTGGTTTACTTTAAATTACATCAGTAGCAAATTATAATTTTATGACATTTTGTATACTGACTATATTTATTTGCAGAATCTTGATATCAATTAGATAAAGATAAAATGGATTCAAATAAAAAAAAAATTAGATCATTCTATGCAATAATTCTTAAATTAGAGAAAATATTAACACACACTCATCCATTAGACATAATATTTTGTTTTATTTGAGGATTACTAACAATAATTAACTTAAAATAGCATTTTGCTACTTTGCACTTTTTAAACTTAATTTTAATTAATTTTTCTACGAATTTATTTAAATATCTACTTTGGAAGACGATAAGTAAGATTTTGTTAAATATAATAGCTTCCAACTAAAGTACACGTAAAATGACATATTAAGACTAATTTAAATTATCATGGTATCATTTTTTTCAATTCCTTCTATTAGTTCACACTCTCCCTATATATATCTTGTTCAAATTTTCAATCCTTAATAAAATACTTTTTATTCATCCAATCAAGTTCAAATACACTTTTTTTGAACTTGTAGTGGATGACACTTGATGTTAATACAGTTTTTTCAAATATTAATTCAGTAATTAAATTTAATTAATTAATTTTAGTTTTTTTTAGATTTAAGTTGTATGTAACTAATAATAGATGGCGCCAGATGTCAATTAATTTCAACTTTATTTGTAAAGGACTTTTCTGCAATATTGTGAAAAAAAAGTAGGAATTGACTTTAAATTTTTTTTTTTTTTATATTACTTGTTCTTTAGAAAGTCGTCATTATAGAAAAAAACTTCACTAAAATTATTCGTGATTGTTTTGTTTTATGTATCAAGTAAACAATTATGATATTTTTACACCAGATCAAATTTCGTTTGATTTAGCGTAGAACAGCAATATGCAAGTAATTAAATGTTACCGTACCTAGAACCAAAAGCGATTTGTTAATGTTGTTGGCCTCTTTGAGCGTTTCGCCGCGGCTGTTGGTCTTCTTGGTCTTTTCGGACCCTGCGAGGTCCACCAGGAAGAGCTTTCCATACCGCCGTATGTAGTGGGTGGGATCCTCGGAATCCCTCACCTCAGAGGTCAAGGTCAGGATGAGGATGGTGTGGCTGCGAGAGGAGTGCTCGTTCATGTTGTGGGCTCGGACCTGGCGATTCTTGCGACCTTCAAAAGTAGTATTAAAGTGAGGGCTCAATAAAAATAGGTGAGGATGAGCGAACTAAAATCTTAAAAATATTAATAAAAATTTATTAATAATACATGCAATTTTTATTAACAGAAAACTTCTGTAGGCTTATTTTTTTTCTTCTTTCTAATGCAGCTGGTAACACAGACAGCTTGGTCTTTGGATGCCTTAAGGCAAGTGCTGCAGAGACGTACTCACTTTTTGCACCCAGGGGGCGCGTGTCACTTGAAGATAAGCCACGGACGCGGAGTAACAATGCCCCCGCAACGCTCTACAAACTTATTAGACCGAGACCTACTTTTTAAAGTTGGATTCCGAACCACTACAACAAACCATGGCCCCGCGGGGACCCGACCCTGTGGTACCGAGCGCCAGAGTGCTAGCCACTCGGCCATTCAGGCCCCTGAACAAAAGAGGAAGACGCGTGCATTATTTTTTGCATGCAATTTTCCTCTTAATCAGAACAACTTCTGTGACGCTTATAAAAAAAATGATTTTTTTGGTTGGCTGTAAAACTCAGCATGCAACATTCGGAATGCCGCTTCCCCTAACTGATATCCACATCTTTGTTTATTTTATCTGCAATTATTCGAAGATTTTCCTTGTTTAACACTTCAGTTAGTGCTATACTCCGTGGTGTCACAACTCTTTGCCATTGGCCAGAATGAAGCGCGTCTTTCAAAGTTGTCAAACTATCTCTTTACGAACTTTGTGACAAACATGCATCCCTTTCATGGACTTTTACTCGACGATGAATTTCAATAGATTTTATGCCTTTCCGTGTGAAAAATCTTATAACAAAACACGCCGTTATTCTTTTGGGGATACCTTGGTTTTTCTAATGGAATGGCATCTTTACACTGCCATTATGAAGGAGCTTTTTTAACTTTTTAAAATCAATTGGACATTCTTTATATCCCTACAGGTAATTTGGAATAAAACTTTTCTTAATTACGTCTGGTTCATATTGACCATTTCCCTGTGAGCAGCCCAATACAAACTAGCCTTGAAGAAGACATGTCGTGCTGGTGCACCTACGAACGTTGTTACTCATTTAGCACTACTCAGGAGGCACGTTTAGCTCGAAGATATGCTACGGACGCGAGTAACACTACCCCCACAATACTCTATGGTTATGTTAGATTGGGACCTACGGTTTAAAGTGGATTCCAAACCACTACAAACACCATGGCACCGCCGGGACTCGAACCCGAAACTTATGATACCGAGTGCCAGAGAGCTAGTCATTCGGTCGTCAAGCCCCATTTGGAATAAGTACACTGACACTTACAATTTATACAGGATCGTAAAATTTGGAAATTGTCAAAAACCTTTAAGATTTTTATTTTGATAGGCGTATTAATATATTTTATCAAATCAAATTTAATTTATTTTTATATGTTTAAATAGAAGGTACAGCTCACAAAGTATTGGCTACAGAAATACCAGCAGATGAAGAGGAGAAATTTTAGCATTACAGTATAGTACTGGATAAAATAGAAAGAAGAGCTTTTAAGTTTAGATATATTATTCATTTTGCATATTCTAACCTAAAGAAATATAATTAAACGTTATATTATTTTTCTTTATTGGCGCAACAGCCCCATGGTGGGTGGAAGCAGTCTGCCTACTGTCAGATTTCGAGACAGGAGAGATTTTTTTTTAAGCAGTAGAGTTGTCATCCCTATGCCCACCTCTCTACAGTTATATTAGACCGAGAATAAGGTTTAAAAGGATTTCCGAATCACAACAAACATCTATTGCACCACCGGAACTCAAACCCTTAACTTGTGGTACCGGTCGCCAGAGCTCCGGTTATTCGACCATCAGGCCCCCAAAAATTATGTTATGTCTGTTAAAACATTATTCAATGCTAAAAAATTTTCAAAATTTGTTATACGGAAAAATCTAGAAAATTAATTATTAGCAATTATTTTTCTGGCTTTAATAAATAATGTAATACGTTATAAATAAAAGACATATCCTATTATTAAGATAAAAAAAATTAAATATTAAAACTTACTTAATTGCTTTTTAGAATTTGATACATATTTGTTCCTGAGTTTATAATGCATGATATAGGAAAAAAGAATTTCAGGCGCAATTCAGGATATTTTAAATTTGGAAATTTAAAAAAATGATTTTATTTATACCTTCGTCCAAAACACCTTCCAAATCTCCGGCGTCTTCGCATTCCACGATGAAGAGATTTTCTGCGTAGAATCCTTTCTCTTTGGACCATCGGACGGGCAGAGGCTTCGTGGACGGATTCAACAAGTCTAACACCTTGGAATTCGCAAAAAAGAAAAGCAAATTAATTTAAATCCATTTAATTTTTTTTTTCTTTCTAATGCAGCTGGCAAACACAGACAGCTGGTCTTAGATGCCTTAAGGCAAGTGCTGCACAGACGTACTCACTTTGTATTACCCAGGGGGCGCGTGTAACTTGAAGATAAGCCACGGACGCGGAGTAACAATGCCCCCGCAACGCTCTACGATCCTATTAGACCGGGACCTACTTTTTAAAGTGGATTCCGAACCACTACAAACAACCATAGCGCCAACGGCCGTACCATGCTGAATATACCGGTTCTCGTTAGAACACCGAAGCCAAGCATCATTGGGCGCGGTCAGTACTTGGGTGGGTGACCACCTGGGAACGCCGCTTGCCGTTGGCATTCACAAATTTGGGACCTGAATGGCCGAGTGTTAAGCGCTCTGTCGCTCGGTGCCACAGGTTTCGGGTTCGAATCCCGGCGGTGCCATGGATGTTTGTAGTGGTTTGGAATCCACTTTAAGCCGTAGGTCCCGGTCTCCTATGACTGCAAGAGCGTCACGGAGCCAAAGTATCTAGACATCTACATACGGGTGCTCCATCACAACAGAAGCTGCTTCCATCCCCTTCAGTCATGAGTCGTATGAGCTCGTGGGCTTGGCCAGCCAAGTGGGATAAAAAAAAAAAAAAAAAACACAAACAACCATGGCACCGCCGGGACTTGAACCCGAAGCGTGTGGTACCGAGCGCCAGAGAGCTAGCCACTCGACCATTCAAGCCCTAAATCCATTTAATAAATGACTAAATTCCTCTGATACAAATTGATGTAAAACACAAACGTTCATTTCATTCATGAAATTCATGATGGACAGAGTATATGAAATAACTACCAGTATTAAAAAGGAAAAAGTTAATATATTTGTATTAGGTTTTTCAATTATTAAAATAAGTTCACTGTTTACTTGGTTTCGTTTTATTTAAGATGGTTAGAATTATTTAATATGCAGCAGATATTATTATGAAAAGCAGATAAAACACTACAAAGTCGTACTGTAACCATGATTCCTCCTAGACACTGGCAGGAGTGCACCCCGTGGCGTTCAGGTGAAATGTCAGTTGGCCTACAGGTTCTAACCGGGAGAGAAAGTATGTTTTGCACACCCTGCGCATATCCGAGTTTTGGGTTTTGGGCTTAGAAGTGAAGTCGTCCACAAATTTATAATTATCTGTCTTTAAATGTGTTAAATATTGTATGATTTTAATTGTATGTGTGTGGTGTTTGTGCGTGTGTAAATGAAGCAGTGAGTTCTCCAACCTGTACCTCAAATATCTCCACCAAACCACACCCAGTTACAACCTGGTTGTGATTGGGTGGAGATGCATACTACAGTGCACACTACAACATGTACACTACAGTTTTCAATTATTAAATATGTTTACTTTTTATTCGCTCTTATTTTCTTTAAGGAGGTTGGAATGATTTAATATGCAATAGATACTATAATGAAAAGCAGATAAAACAATACAAACTCGTATTGTAATAATAAAAAAAAAAACATTAGTATATCATGTGATAGTAATTAAACCGTTTATTGCAATACTATATACATTTCAAAATGTATATAGTATATAATACACATACTCATATACATTTCAAAATGATTACATCAAGATTTTGAATTTTTGAAATGTAAAAATTTTCTTCTCATTCCAATTGTTCATTACCTTTATTTTTAAAGTGAATTATCACCAGTTAATCTAGCGAAGGAAATATAGTAGTAATATTTCATGTAAAAATGTTTTATTAAATACATAAACTATTAAAAATTTCTGATGCATATTTTTTTTGCACAAATTTATCTATTAATAAATTGTTTTTTTACTATTTTAGTAAAAAATATCTCACGTGTTCTTTGTAAATTTCCATGTAGGAAGCTTGAACTATGTATTCGATATCCTTTCTTTGTTTTATCTGATTGAAAAGGTAAGCAAATGCCATGTGAACTACTCCAGGCGACGCTCGAACACCAGGGCGGAGTAAGTCATCACTCTAGAAGATTAAAAGGATTCGTCATTTAATAAACTTTTATTTCCTTTTTATGGATGTGTATTCATATTAATCTAGTCAAATAAACACTGGAAAACTACATTAAAATTTAAAGATATTTCCTGAGATATTTTTTCGGTCCATTCTTTTTACATCAAATTATTGATTTAAATTGATTAAATTTTTATATAAATATATATTTGTATTATAAATATAAATATATATTTGTATATATATATATATATATATATATATATATATATATATATATATATATATATATATATATATATATATATATATATATATATGTATATATGTATATATATATATATATATATATATATATATGTATATATATATAGATATATATATGTATATATATATATGTATATATATATATATATGTATATATATATATATATATGTATATATATATATATATATGTATGTATATATACATAGATATATATATATGTATATATATATATACATGTATATATACATATATATTTATATATATGTATATATATATATATATATATATGTATATATATGTATATATATATATACATATATCAGAAAAAGATCAGAAAAACAAATCACTAATAAATCACGAAATCCTTATTTAATAATTTTAAATGTCTAAAATTAAAAAAAAATTGTAATCAAATGAAGAAAATTTGAATAATTAATTAATGAAATTTAATAAAATGAATAAAAAACGAAATTTCATTAATTTAGTATATATTTTAAAGGAACGAGGAGTAAAGGAGGAAGGAAGTCTTTCAACGCAATTATCTTTAACAATCTTTATCTTCCAAAAATATTTTAAGCAGTCATAAAGTATTTAAAAAAATATTAGTTATAAATAAAAGCTTTGTTTCCAGTTATAAATAAAAGCTTTGTAAAGGTTTTAAAATCCTGTACTTATAGAGGACTTTAAAAATGCGTAAGGCCTTAATTCAAATCTGTTATCGAATATATTCAGACTAAATAATTATTTTTTTATTTTTTTTTAATTCACTGCAGAGTTTATATATTAGAGAACTTAAAATATATAAATGATAATATATACATATATGTAAATTAATATGTAATATGATGAATAATATGAATCTAAACATGTAATTTAATCAAATATTTCAGTCATGTTTTCCTTTTTAACTTTCAATGTAATTAATTTTAATATTTATTAAATTCTAATATTATTATGTTGATTGGTTAAGACAATCAATGGCCAAGAAATTTCTCTACAGAATTTTTATTAAACATTACGATTGTCTTTAACTAACATCTAAAAGATAATATTAGGAAATATCATTAATTCGTACACAAATTGTTTTTGAAGTTTAAACATCTTAAAACAGCATCAAATTTTTTTGTTTAAAAGAATATTAAGTCTCTCATCAAAATATATTTCCGTAAGAAATCAAATGTTCATAGAACTGTAAATAAATAGGGCAAGTTAAAACAAAATCTAAAATTATTTAGTTATGAAATAAATTTTACCTGTGGGCCTGTTAATGTGTAGGTTTTCCAGCTCCAGTTTGACCGTAGGCCAAGACAGTACATGCAAACCTGAAAAATATTACTTTTAATATTATTTTTATAATTAAAAGATAGGCAAGAGAAAAAATATGTCATTTTACAATTATGATTTAAAAAAAAAAAATAAACCAATCATTGCAGCTTAAAATGTGATAAAATGAATATTATATATTATTTACATTGTTTCCAAATCTACTGTTAATGCAATGAAATATAGTATTTTATTGAATAAATCATTTGTTTTAATGGAGTTTCGTAATATGCCAGAAGGAAAATTAACCTGATTTTTTTTTTCCGAATCTTTCATCATATATCATTTTAATTCATTTGATTCTAGAATTTCTTCACTTAGAATATTTTATTGTAAACATTTCTTTACCATAAAATATATTTTACATTTTTAAGAACATTATGAAATAGAAAATTTTTAAGTAATATATCTATATGATAAAAAAAAGTAAAATGTACTATAAAAGTCATTTTACATAAGTGATAAGAGTTATTTATATTATTTTACTGCCTGTTAGCAATATTCTAACGTAGTGGAATATTTTTGTTGAATAACATAATTTGTTTCAATGACTGAGCTAGTAGCTCATTATATCAAAAAAATTTATTTTTGAGATTTATTAATATTTATAAAGAGTTTACAGTTATGTCCTTTTATAAAAATTAGTATACAGTTATGATTTTTTTAAAAATAAAGAGCAATCTTGCACCTTTTAATATACTAAAAGGCACATTATAAGAATCATTTAAAGTGTTTCCAAATCTGCTATTATCATTATTATAATCGTGTTGTTTAAAAATAAAATACAGATAATATTTTTTTTTGTTCTAATACAGCTGGCAAGCACTTAGACAGCTTGGTCTTGGATGCCTTAATGCAAGCGCTGCACAGACGTTACTCACTTTGCATTACCCAGGGGGCACGTGTAACTTGAAGATAAGCCACGGACGCGGAGTAACAATGCCCCCGCAACGCTCTACGATCCTGTTAAGACCGTGACCTACGGTTTAAAATGGATTCCGAACCACTACAAACATCCATGGCACCACCGGGATTCGAACCCGAAACCTGTGGTACCGAGCGCCAGAGCGATAGCCACTCGGACATTCAGGTCCAATACAGATATTATAAAGTGATATTTAAATATAACATGAAATAGAGAATCATTTCATAAATATTAATTATTCGATTTACTATTGACTAATTTACCACTCTAATTTGAACATTTATTAATATTAATGTAATATAAAAATTCATATACACCAAACTATGGTGCACTAGCAAAATTATTTGATGAAGACATATTTACCCGTCTAAAGCCATGTCTATCAGTCTCTTTATTCCGCAGTGATCGAAGACCTCCTCTTGTGCGGCTTCAGGTTCGAAAACAACGTGAAAAGTAAAAACTCGTGGAGTAGCCGTGGAATGGTCATCCAGCTAACGTAAAGAAATACAACTCTTATTTAAATACTCTGTAAAGTTTAAATATTATTATTATATAACCGCGAGAGGTTGCGGTTATAACTGGTAACTGGGACCTTAACTGTGGTAAGTAGTTGCGGTGAGATCTTCAGACCACGAGGTGAACGCTAGGAGCGTCGGATCAAAATAGACGGTCAGGGACCGGCTCTTGGCTTATAAATATTAATACTATTGTAGTGGAGGCACAGGGTGCCATGTGTATGTATGTATTCATAGTGTAAATAAAATTAATGTAAATAGAAAGAGAGAACTTCATCCTGACAAAACTAGCTGCTAGTATAGCAGCTTACAACTCAAACAAAGTGTCTACAACAAAGCAACCAGTATATTGAACCTCAGCCCTGATGCTCACCAGTGGTGTACGTTACCGTAGAATCACGAGTCGGGCTAATATACCGTTTATTTTAATATCTGAAGCAATACTTTTAGGAATAAATCTTTGTTAAAAAGCCTTGATAAACACACATGTATTTTCCCAATTTGCGTGGACGTTTAATGAAAAACTACTTGGAAAGTAAATACTCAAAAGGATAGCAGTTGAATGATCATCCAACTAACATAATATTCAAAAATCAAGCAGTGCTTTTAGAAAGAAAGTTTTGCAAAAAAGACCTATGATAAACATGTATATATATTTTCATAATTTTAAGAAATGCGATATTGCTTTTAAGTACAATGCAATAAAAAATAAATTTTAAAGCAATTTTTTTATTGGTTGGAATGTGTACGCCAAAACTGTTATGTCAATTTTAATTAAAAGCTTCCGTAGTTAATTCTTTAAGCGTTTATCTGAATAATTTTAGTATGTTATTCAGAAAATTACTTTTGTTTCCAAAAAGCAAAGTAACGTAAAAAAAAGTAAGAAAAATTACTGGGGCTTGTGGAATTTCAATTTTTTTTTTTTTCTTTTTAGGTTACTGGCACTGCCCTTGACATCTGTGTGAAATTTATCATCAAACTATTCATTAGCGTTTGAGTTATGCTTGGCTTTGTGAGACGCTAAAACTGATTCCGGCGATTTTTGAAATGTTTGAATTAATTGAGCAAAGAACTTTTTGCATTGAATTTTGTTTACGGAAATATATAGAATGTTGCAGAAGGCCTTCGGTTAGTATTCCTATATCGGAAAGAAATGTTTACAAGTGGTATAAACAGTTCAAAGAAGGCAGAGAACGCGTTGAAGACAAAGAGCCCTCTAGTCGACCATCAACCTAACTGACGAAGCTCATGTTCAAAAAATTAAAGATTTGGTGTTTGCAATTAGAGACCTTGCGGATGATGTTGAAATTTCAAAATGATTGTTCAGTACCATTTTGGGCCTCAAACGCGTCAAATCTCGCTTGGTACCGAAAACACTGAATGCGCCAACTCACACTGCATTGATTCTTCGTGATTTTTTCGCCAAAAATGAAACCCATATCGTTCCACAACCACCGTATTCACATCGCGCGACTTCTGACTATTCCCTAAACTCAAAAGACCACTCCGGGGACACCATTTCGAGTCGATTGAAGAGATTCAATGTGAAAGCTTTGAAGTCCATCCCTGCCGAATGACTGTTTAGCATGCATTGAGGATTGAAAAAAAAGTTGACCTAAGTGCATTGTGTTAGGAGGGATCACTTTGAAGGCGATGAAATAAATTTAGAAGAATAAATAAAGAGTTTTTGAAAAAAAAAGTAATTGGTCTTACTTTTTGGGCACAATAGTATTTTCATAAAATAGTATTTTTATTTTACGTCTTTATAAAAGTATTTTATAAAGCAAAAATATGGCTATAAATATATATTTTTTTTTAAACAAATATAATTACAACTTTACTTAAGACATTACTTAATTCTTAAAAAAAATTAACGCATTTTTAATTTAACAATCTCTTTTATTAAACAAATGCCGCCTTCATTAAACAAATTTTGTTAAAAATAATAATTACCGCAATTTGTCCTTCGGCCGGAAATTTGACAGCCTGCATATCTTTCCTCCCTTCTTCTTGTAATGTCAGATGGTCGAACCCTAAATGATTATAGTACAACGAATTTTATAAATATATCAAATAATTCTAAGATAACAAAACGGAAAACTAAGTTTAAAAACTAAGGCTGAAAATTAAAAAGATTATACATCAAAAGAAATAAATCTCAAATCCAGAATCAAGAATGTTTTATTAGTTTTAAAAATAACGTAAAATTTCCATATAACAATGTAGGCCTGTTTTGCACCAAAACTTTCGACGATTATTATATATTTGCAATTAAAAAAAATTTATTTAAAAATATTTATTGTAATTCATTACGGAAATGTATGCTATTTTTTTGGTTATATGAATCTAAAATAATATGCACTTTTGTATTCTATTCATAACCTAACATAATTAAATGGATTTTTTTTATCTATTTTGAATCTTATTTCACATTACAGTAATATAAATATATGCCTGAAATCCAGAAAACTGTATTGTTGATCTACTAGCATATAACGATGTAGAATTTCCAAATAAAAATGTAGATCTTTTTTCTGCAGAAACTTTTTGACTGTTTTTATACAAGATCTTTACGTATTTTTCAAAAGTTTTCTTATTTAATTTAAATTTCAATTAATTTAAAAAGTTTAAAATAAATGCTGCTATCTTAAATATTTTACTCTCTTAAATTATTTGACTCAAACTCGGTTTAGGTTTCATCGTTTGTTATGATTCATTGATAATGTAGATGGTTGCAATTAGTTTCAATTATATATAAATCTGTGTAATAATATTTTTCAAGAATGCATGTTTATAGCTACTTATATACAGAAGCGAACATTACATATATTAATACATTAGAGAGTTTTTGCATACCGTATTTTGGACGTCAGTTATTTTTTTCTCCCTAGCGAGCATGCTCATAGGAAACATTATTACAGATACGCATGCGCAATTTCCTAAGAGCATGCTCGCTAGGGAGAAAAAAATAACGGACGTCCAAAATACGGTATGCAAAAACTCTCTATTAACTCCGCATATCACTCCTTCTGCATTTTTTTCATCTTTTCGTATATCTGGCAATATCTACTGCAGCGCATCATCAGCGCCCTCTGCATACTGATTGAACTTTCTCAGTAGTGGCGAAGATTTCTCTTCTGTGGTTGAATGTCCCACCATTCTTTTTATTTTTGTTATTAATTTTTGATGTTTGCGCGTATGTAATTAAAAAAAAAATTCAATAAATAATTATTAAATATTTTTTGACCATCATGATTAACCCTATTTCCCCTACACGGTACATTTCTTATACATTTTAATTTTGTTATAAAAATTCCTTCGGCTAAAATAACACACTTTATTTAAAAACATTTTCGAAGCCATCTGTTGCATGTTTAAAGTTTTATGACAATAAATAAGAATATTTTATAAAAATTTTAACAACTTTAAAGAATAAATGCAGAGTATAAATAACTTTTTCTTAAATTTTTCAATTTTTTAAAAAATCGTTAAAATGATATTAAATAAATAAAAAGTGTAATTCTGGATTGATTAAAATAGTTCTCTCACCTGACCACCACGTGTATGTTGTCGAAGTTCCCATCGTCCGAACCCAACGACATGACGGAGTCCTCGGATGCCGCCGAGCTGGGGCTGAAAGACATTGAGGGACATTTTTCACTTATAAAATAAATTCTTCTATGAACAGATGTGTGAAATTTGCTTTTGTTATTTATATAAGAACTTGCTTTCGTTTTGATCAGTTACAAAGCAAGTCAGAATGTTTCTCTAAAGTGGTGCTTCTATCAGATTCGAAAGCAACTCTTCAAGCCAAGGGTCTCCAAACTACGGCCCGCGGGCCAAATTCGAGCCCGGCAGTGTCGTCAATCCGGCCCGCGACAGTGAACAGCTTATTGTTGCTGTAATAATTTGGATAAAAAAACACATTAAAGCACTAGAAATTATAGATAATCGCAGAAAATTAAAACGATTTTGGCCCTTGGTGCTTACTGGAGTAAACAATGTGGCCCTAAGGCTGGAAAGTTTGGAGACCCCTGCTTCAAGCTATAGATTTCCCATGTTCCTCCCGATCTAAAGATATTGATGACTATGTTAACCTTCTGGCATGGTTGTCGGATCAAAATAAAACAGTCGTCCTGCAGTGGATCCCGGCCCACTGCGGAATAGAAAGAAACGATACCACTGATTTCCTAACAAAAAAGGGGGCTTCTGTTTTACATCTAAATAACCAAGAGTTAGCCTATCATTCCATTAATACGATAATTAAAAAGACCCTTAGGTGCTCCTTCTTTGAGGATGCAGCCACTAGAAACTGTCACAAGCCTGGTACGATCATATTCATGATATCCCTGAAGGGCCTAGAGAAAAATCGGTGGATTTGCTACGGCTTTTCTGTGGTCACGATTGTCTCCGCAAGCACCTTCACAGGATTAAACTGGCTCCTGTCCCTCTCTGTCTCCTGTGCGATAACCAAGAAGAAATAGATATGTTTCACATTGCTTCCTCCTGTTTCTTTATGGAAGCGTTATTGGATTGCCAGTCTTAAGTTGATGGATTAACTGATATCATTTGTTTCTATCTTGCTCTTTGTATTTTATTTAATTTTTTAATACCTATTGTCCTGCAAACTTTCTATTGGAAATAAAAAAGTTTATATAAGGAATTCTTATGTAGATATTTATTTAGAACTAAAATAGTTTTTTTCTGAGAAGATTTGTTTATTTATTTGGGTTTTTTTTCTCCAAAAAGTATTCGGTAAAAGCGACTGGTGAATAGTTTATTGAATTTTCATACTAACTGGATCGAGACCTGATAAATGATGTCGAAGAGAAAATGTCCGTGTCTGTTCCGGTAATTGACCCAATAAATTCATATGCTACAAAGTATATCACTTTGGCTTCAACAAACAGAGAAGAAGATGCTA
The DNA here is from genome assembly GCA_021605075.1 of Caerostris darwini. Classification (NCBI taxonomy): domain Eukaryota; kingdom Metazoa; phylum Arthropoda; class Arachnida; order Araneae; family Araneidae; genus Caerostris; species Caerostris darwini. The sequence continues at coordinate 306,071 of BPLQ01001323.1, forward strand.
ATCTACCCATGTCACTCTTTGGGGTCTGTTCGCTCGATGCTAAATGTGAATGAATACCTCCAATTTCGGTGTATTCTGGCAACTCTGAATCTGCTACATATGTCATTTTAGTGAGAATAGTCTCAGACAAAAAAAAAAAACATCAAAACATCTTGCGTTCGAAAACCACTAAAATTCATAACATAAAATCTTGTGGAAATTTATAATCAGTTAATATCTTCGTAAAAGAGAGAAAATTAAATCTTTTAATTTTTTTGCCGTGTTATGTTAAAGGCCGTTTGCCATTATGTTAAAGGCCGAAATCATTTGCCGGATAAAGTGTTGGAGTTCCCAACAAAGACAGCTAGGATTGAGAGTAATGGGATACAAAATGTGAGCATTCCAGGATTGGATACAAGAAATCTGAAGTCCGGAAAAATTTTTTTGTTTGCCTCAGAGAAGAGTGTGCAAATTGGCAGAAAATGGGTGACCTTTAGACGGATACATTTGTTCAAAAGTGTGGTAGTAAGTACTTCGTCTTCGTGTGGTGTCTTAGCGGCAATAGTATATGTGCTTATTTATGCAAAGAAATCTTGTGGAAATTTAACTAGTTAACATTTCTGGATAAAAGAAATTATTTCTTTAATAATTTTTTTTTTTACCACCTATGGTTTCATTTCGCACTCTATGTAACATATGCTACCAAGTTATGAGCTATCAACATTTTTTTAAATTCTGATATTTAGATAATAGTGATTGTCATATATTTAATCATTATTATCTAAATATCAGAATTTAAAAAAATGTTGATAGCACATAACTTGGTAGCATATGTTATAGCGAAATGAAACCATAGGTGGTATATATTGCAGCTACTACTTTGAAAAAGAGGTAGATTTGGTAATAGAATATCTAGCAATAATTAGGAGATCTTAGTGAGATTATTCTTAGATATGACTTATATAAGATTACGATTACGGCTAAGATTACGGCAATTACCAACAAAGTTCTCGCTCCCAATTACCCACTAGGCTTAACATCTCATTGATGAATTAAAAGCATAAAATGAATTTTTAATGCATTTTTTTTTTAATTTAGAACATTAATAATAAGTGATATTTTTATATTATAACAAACTGTTAACTTGGCATCACGCCAATTCTAATGTTTCTACTCTGTAAGTTACTAACTTGGCAGAGCGCCAAACTGCGACGTCTCAGCAGAGTATCATGGGATGGCAGAAACCCTTCCTGTAATCCAATAATGTGCCTTTTCCGACGCAATCAACTGTATGGTTACTTCTGTTAATTCAGCAAGAATCCACTGTTCGCATTCTTTATAGTATAAAATTCATCCCTAATTCTGTTAATAGAACGTTTTCTAGTTTTAATATTTGGCTCATTTATTGAAAGTTTGCTGAAGTTTCTACATGAAAAGTTTTTTGAATCAATTATTAGAATAATAATTATTAATTAATCTTCTTCTCCATTAAAAAAATACTTTTTCTTACATTTTTGCTTTAAAGATATTTTATTTTATTTGAAATTGTTTTAATTCACACCTAAGTAGTAAATTCCAACTAATTATTAATAAAAAAAATAATTTTTTTTTTCGCTATGCATGTTTTTTTTTTTGTTTCTTTTTTATAAATCACATTAAAATTCATTATTTAATATAAATTAATTAAATTTTTATCTACAAAAAGTATTTTTAGAATATTTGTTGAAGTATTTATTTTTTTTTTAATTTTAAAAGAAGAGCTGTATTAAATTGAGAAGTTACGTTTAAATAACTAAAAAAAAATAATAACTAATAATAATTGTAAGATATTTTCATAATCGATTGTAATTTTTCAATGCAAAAACAGAATCATTACACATATTAAAATGTTGATTTATCTTGAACATATTAACAATAATTTTTCGACATTAAAGCAGTCATACGGATGAATAATTAATAAAAATTTTGCACCCTTATAAAATTCATCATAAATTTGAAATCGTGGTGCTGACATTAGATTTAAAAATATATACACGAACAATTTAAATTAGTAAATAGGTTGCATTTTGTTGACGAAACAATTTAATCTCATTACAAGAAGAAATAAAAAAAATTTTCATCTTTTACAAAAATTATGTATTTTTTTTTAAAAAAACCATTTTCTACTAGATAGATATTCCGGAGAGGGAACAGTAATTTTAAAATCGGTGATATTTTACACAAATAAAATAATTTGTAAGATCTTAATTATCATTACAATTACAGAAAAAATATATTCTGTTTGTACAAGTTCAAAAACTGTTTTAAAATTAGTTTGAAAAAGTTTTCTTCTTTTACTATCAAAATATTCAACTACATTAGTTTCTCTTGCACTGAAATTCTGTACTTATATCTATTATATCTAATTTCTAATTGATCAATTATATTTTTATTAAATTAATTATAATAGATATCTTCTTATATAACTAATAAAAAGTGCAATTAATTGCATCGGTAAAAGAAAAATTAAATTCTTCTAAAATAATTAAATACAGTTTAGCTTGGTATTTTTTTTGTTTGTTTTTCGGGGGGGGGGGGACAAGGTCCACACAAAAGAAATCGATAAAAAATATCTTGAAACTTCATAAATAGCTGTAAAATATGTTGTTTGCAACACATTAAAAAAAAAAAATTTACAAAATTTGCGGTAAATAGGGATTGCATAAAAAAAAAAATTTAAGGACCACATAAATTCGTGGTAAGGGGATGATATAATATCAGATAGGCCATCAGTTGTAATTTTTTTTATTTTAATGTTAATTTGACAGCCAAGTGTTGTTTTCTTTTTGAATTACATATTTGAATTAATTTTTATTCATTTTATGGATTATTTTCTATATACCGCACAAAAAAAGAGCGCATAAAAACAGAATTGACTGTACAGTGATATTTTTTCAGAATTTGGATATATGTGTAATACATAATTTTTTTTTTATATTGCATAATCAATGCATTTAGAATGAAAACTGGGGAAATATATTTTTTTTTAATTTGCATCCATTCTTTTTTGAATATGTTTTCTGATGTCTTTTTGATATAAATTATTTCTTTCAAAGAGTTTTATATCATCCAAATAAAATATATTTCCATTTATTATTTATTTGGTGAAATAAAAGATTTTTGACGCATTTTGATAAACTGCAACATTCTGGCAATTTTGCTATACATATAGTTTCTTCCAATATGGTTCTTTTATTGTCTTAAGATTGGAGGTAAATCTCAGATACATTCTTTATCTTATAAGAACTTACAATTCTATTTTTATACATCGATATAGAAATACAACGAATTTTCTTTCATTATTTGCTTAAATAAAAGATTTTTAAAATAATGAAGAACGACGAACTCGTGCTGTTTGATGTATGGAATTTTCATTGCAGTTTTCGTGCATGATAAAATAAATGGCACCTAAATGACCTTGATAACGAAAATTTCCATTCAAAGAAACTCGCCAAAGGATGGGCGTTGTCGCCAACCTTGAAAAAAAAAGCCATCTGGACATCAACTCTAGTGAGATCAATATTAGAATATGAAAGTAGAGCAGTTTTTTTCTCTTATATTTAGAGGTATGAAAGTCGGTTTTCAAGCTTGTGGGTCACGCAAAAAGTAATTATATTTACATTTTTTTGTGTGCCTAGAAACACATCAGATTACATGTTTTACACTAAAAGAATTGGATATCAATAATGAACTGACAAACCTAAAATCGAAATCATTTGTAATCCTTTTAACTGTGAGAATTCTACGAAATCGAATCGAATGTTCTAACTACTATCACTGTGATGGTAGAGCAAGGAATGTAGTTATGTTCACAAATTAAACTAAGCACATTTACAGGATGAATTTACAAGAGAGTTGGACAATTGTCAAAGGTTTCTTTTCAAAAAGGTAAAACGGCGAAATCTTTATGGTTGACTCGAAATTCTAAAAAGCTGATAAATGCATTATGAAAACATTTTTCACGAACTTTTCTAAGAATGATTGTTGAAGAAATTTCGTCGTAATACAGTATTTTAATGTTCCAGTTCTAAGCAAAGTTTGATTCAATATGAATGAAACTTTATTAATTGCATTCATACTTAAGCCACGCACTGGCATTCGAGAAAATAATCTTCTGGTTTTTGTACTATTTCCCTTTTTAAAGGAAACGACTGACTTTAAATGCCTCGACGTGGTCGGACAGAAAAATAAGTATCAAGTTAAAGGAGATTCTTTCTGCATTAATTTCTCTTTCGAATATTATAATACTTACAATATTTATACTCCATTGTAATTTATATTTTCCATATTATTTAATTTGTATTTGTTAACATTATGCAATTCTGAGAAATGAACCGTCTAGTGTAAGAGTGTAAAGAGTTTTAAAAAGTAGCACACCTCCGACAGATGTGCAAAAGAAAAATTTTGACAACACGCCAATCGCTGGGTGGTCAAAACTGATCCATGGTCACTAATTGGTCAATGGACATTGACCATATGATCAATTGGTAAGCCTTATAGCTAAGGCATGGATTGAAATAAAAAATAAACAAACATTTCCTTAAATTTTAGAAATTAAGTTTTCTTATCAACAGATTTTTGTAAAATTAAACAAAAAATGTCTTCATTACTATTTCAAAGTTTTTTTTTTTAATTAATTTATTTGCTCAGTATATAACAATTAAAAAAAATTTTTTTTTTAATTCTCATTTCAAGATAGTAGCATCCTAACAAATAAAATCAGTTGCATCAGAAAAATGAAATTCATAGTAAAATGAAAATTCATTAAATTATTACTATTTGCTGATTTATAATAAAACACATAAGATAATGGGATTTCATTGCTACATTTTTACTAGAAAAATACAATATTGTACTTTTGCCTTAACATTTGGCATTAATGGCTCATATACAAAATTTAAGTAATATACAAAATTTTGTAACATGTAATGTTTTTCATTTTAACATTTATTTAAAAATGATCTAACACAAGATTTTAAGTACTAATCTATTCTGTCTCATTTTTAAAGAAACATTGAAAAACAAAATCACTTGCAACTAATCAATCAGAAAATCCTCCCATTTGTAGAACAATTGCAAATACTTTGTGAATGGGTGCCAGTTTCAAGTTTCCATTTTCCGGTTTAGTTGCTTAAAATTAGTAATAAATTTAATAAATATGTTATAGATAATTTTAATTCATGTTTTTATTTAATAGGATAGTGACATTATAAAATGTTTATTTGATGTTACAGAACATTTTTTTTTTTTTTTCCTTCCTTTTATGCTTTAAAAATAATTTATTATTTTGAATTATTTATTAATATTCATTGACAAAACATATTAAGTTCCTTCATTCTCAGTTACGGAGTTCCGGGATTTGTGTTATTTGTATTTTAATTTCATAAACTGTTGTTGTTGTGTGTCTAATCGTCAGTGTCCTGCAGTGCTGGACGGATATCCCATGTGAAGTCTACAGTTAGATGGAAAGGAAAGGGGCAGCTTCTGTTGTGATGGAGCACCCGTAAGTAGAAGTCTGACTTGGTTCCATGTCGCTGATGATGAAGTAGGGAAGTGACTACCGAGAGGACTTTCAAGGGGAACTACCCCACATTTGGGCATCATATGGGAGAAAACCCTGGAAACTCCCACCAGATAGTTTGATTCACGAGGCAAGATGCTGAACGCCACAAACGCCATCGAGTCTCCTTGTTTTTTGAAACAGTGTCTACAACAAAGCCGCCAGCGGATTGAACCTCAGCCCTCATGCTCACCAGCGGCGCACGTGGTCACTGAGCCACGAGTTTATAAAGAATAATAAGAATGAACAATTTTTTCCCATAAAATGGCACAAAATGTTATTACAATTAGCTCATTTAAGAGAAAAAAAAAAAAAGAATAAACTAAATAAAATTTTTATTTACATAATTATTGTAAGCACATATATATTTTATAAAGAAAGGAGAAGAATTAACCGAGAAGTAATTACTTTTCGTGCCGCTTTCGAAAAGACTAAAGCAAATCTGGTTTCGCAGTTTTACTTTACAACACTTCCTATTCTGATGCTAAAATCATGTAGATATAACGTGGCAGGTTTTCCGATAAATCATTAAAATGTTAGTGTTCACGAATTGATCAATATGTTTACAATAGCTTTAATTCACAATGCTTTCTGAATTTTGAAAATACGGAAATAGAGTTAGGTTACTTTAAACCGAAAATGATATTGATTTTTGAAGTTTGATTGATTGAAGATTGATTATTTTTCTTTATAAAACAACATATCTTAAATTTTTCTCTTACACTGCTTAAAACTTTACTGAACTTCTTTTTGATTGAAGTAATTACAAATTTCGTTTAAACGGTTGTAATATTGTATAATTCTATAATATTGTTATAATTTCGTTTTAACGTTCATTAATATTGTGTTGTTGATTGTTAATCCCAGAAATAATATTTTATTTATATTTAGAATTATATAAAATGATTATTATAAAATATTTACAATTTTTTTTTGTACAAAAGTACGATTCATGTGCAGAAATAACATATGTTGTTGACATAAGTATTTGATATAAGTTGACAAATTCAATAAAGTCTCTTACGAACTGTAGCATGACATAGTAGTGAGATTTTGTGTTTCAAGTCGTTACCCTTAGAGGTAATATTACCTCCAAGGGTATAATTTTCCCCCATAGAGAATAACTTTGACTCATCAACGTGCTGTTTATTCCATTTATAAATAAGCGGGATCTGATAGGATTTTGAAGCAAGTGTAAACGACAGTAGAGAATAGTAAAAATAATTTTGTTCTCATTTTTACACATGAAGACTTTTTTTAAATCACATAAAACACCTTATTTCAACAGAAAGTTTTATTTTCTTCTTTATATTTATACTTAAAAAATTAATTAAGTTGAATTGTCTCTTTGGAAATAAAACGTACTTTGGTTCATCTCATAAAACATGCTAAATTAATATATAGATTTATTTATAAATCTATTTTCTTCTCTTTCATTGACGCAGCAGCCTCATGATGGGCCATGGTCGTCTACTGGCAGATTTCAAGACAGGAGATGTTTGCTTTTTACGGGTAGGGTTGTCAGCACGACCAATGATCTACAGTCATATTAGACCGGCACCTGCGGTTTAAACTAGATTCCGAACTACTATAAGCATCCATGTAACAGACGGGACTCGAACCCGAAAACTGTGTCACAAAGCGCCAGATATATATATAATTTAATATTACAAACAAAATGAAACTCTATTCGAAAAAACTAAATTATTGTAATTTCGTGTGCTATTTTAAATAACAATTTTTCAGTTTGTTTCCTTTATAATAAGTTTATTAATTTTTCTCGTATACTTTCTAAATATTAGCAGTAAAAGTATAATTTTGACTACTGACAGATCATGAACGGGATCACTCCGAAAATTTGTTCATTTCGGTGAGTAAAATTGTTCATGAACGTATTCAGTTCGTGTGGATATTCTCAACTCTTAATGGACTGGTGGGCCAAGGCCTTCTGCCAGATTCCGAAACATGAGATATTGTTTTCTTTTTACGGGGTAGAAAAGTCAGCCCTAATCCCAACAGTCATATTAAACCGTTAACTACGGTTTAAAGTGGATTCTGAACCCCTACAAACATTCATGGCACCTTAAGGACTCGAACCGTAACTTTCGTTATCGAGCATCAGACACTCGGCCATCAGGCCCATGCGACTGTATGCTCACTGTAGTCATTATTGGTGCTGACGAATACTTATTTTGTCCAAACAATTTATGAACAACCTGTATAAAGTACATCAATAAAGTTCATTGCACATTTAATGGATAGTATGTGCTTACACCCAAACGTCACTACTCATTATACAAATTTTTCTAAGTCTATAATTTTCCATTTAGGTGGTATTACTGAATAATTAGTCAACTCTACATATACATATACATATTTACATATGCGCATGCCAAAAAACTAATAACATAGAAATTTGTCGATACGCGTTTTTTATATGTTATTAATACTCTCCACCTCCCAATAAATTTTATTTGTGATGGGCATTCATTCGTTTACTGTGCCATCGTGAGTTATGGGTACGATTAACCGAGTTTTGACACGCGATGTCAATAACGCCCACTTTTTATCGGATCGGATTTTTTTTTATAATAAAAACACAGTGAATAAATAATGTTTGTAAGAATACAGCGTTTATTCATAAATATTCATAATATGTTTTTCAGAGTAAGTTAAAAACAACGCTATTTCTACAATGCTAAAAGCACGCAATGGAGGGAGAGTTAATTTTGTATTCTTTTGTTTGTGGGAATATACCGATTACCATATGTCAACATGATATTGTTGTTGAATAGAATTCAAGGCAAAAGTTAATGCGCGACAAATGGAGCTAAAAATTGTTGAACAAAAAGCAAAAATTTATTTTTGTTATTATATTTTATTATATATAATTTATTTGTAATTATTTAGCAAAACTTTATTTTATTTAAATTCGTCTAAATCATTGATTAATAATTTTTTAAATTTCACAGGCCCATTTTGCCAGTAAGATGAAGACCAGGGAGTCCTTCTCAAAATAATATTTTTTAGAATGCATAAAATAAAATTTAACTAAATTAGTTATATTGTTAAAGCATCAAAATTTTTTAAATGTATGTGGGTTTTTTTCTAGGCACAATAAATAATAATAAAATAATAAATACATTTTCAGACATTATGCGTCGAATTTTAATATTAAAACCTTTCTAATGCGTATACTGTTGCTGTTTGCTAAGAAAAAATTCATTTATTTTTCTATTGGTATTCACAGATACAACTAATATAATAATAAGATTTTAAATTTAATAAGTAATTAGAATTCAGTAAAAATAATGATTATTTTATCCTCATACAAGTTCAGGATCGTTAACAAATCTTTAGATCTCTGGAAGAATCATTGGTTTAATTGAAATTTTTTTTTATTATTATTAATTGAATTAATTAAAACAAACTCTGTAAGCGTAAAAAATTTGAAGAACTTGAAAAAAGAAGAAAAATTTGAAGAAACTTGATTTCAACCATGGCTAATGAAATCTCAGCTGTATTTTTAAAAAAAAATTTTAACCGCAAACGTTAACTAAAAATGTTAACTTTCTTTTATACGGCAACAAATGAAAACATTTAATTCTTTGTGAGAAAAACACTTTCATAATTTTATATTAACTAATTATATTATTTTAATAAGAAATAGCTTTTTTGATTAAATAATGAAACTGTACAGTTAAAAATTTTATGTTTGAAAAACATTCAAGTTGCTTATAAAATGGAAAAGTTTTTTAAGAATGCATTTTAAAATTTAAAATTATTTTTAACTAAGCTGCAGTCAATGAAATTTAGTTAACTATGCGTATATCTTTATTATATGTCCTTATTTAATAGTATTTTTTTATGATTACAAAACAAGGTTAGTTTCAACTGTAGAAAGAGTGGATAATTTCGAAAGGTTTTACGATTGAAACATTGGAAATTTATTTAATCATTTATTTTTATTTATTTATAATATATAAATAATTATTACATTTCATTTATTTTATTTAATTATAGAATAAAAAAATTGAATTAATTTTTAACAAAGAAAATTCTAATAAATTTGTTATTTGCATAACATAGCCGAAATGAACAGTCACATTTGTAAAAATAATTATGTCAGAATGGTTAAACTTACTTATTTTTATGCATTATTTATGAAATTAAACTATTAATTTTGATAAAGTTTGAATCAAATTGGACAAAAGAGTCTGTTCATTTAATAAAACAACACTTATTTTAAAATATGGAACATTATTTCCCTTAGTTTTTTCATATTTTTATTTTAAAATAAATTTTATGCTCTTTTAAATCCTTTATAAGCACTGCATAGTATTTATCATATGTCTTGGAAAATTGTTTATCTTCGCAAACTTTTATTAATTTACCTTTTTTACCATTTTTTCATTCTATTGTATTTTAAATTTACCAATATAATGCAGAAATTTACGTCAAACTACATTATATTCAGTAAATCTTCAGAATTATATTTAGTATATCGTAGATTGCTGAAATTATTTTATATAGCTATTCAATTAGACCACCATTTTTTAACAATGCATGTTTGTTGATTCCTTTATCATGTGTTTTTTTCTATGTATTCATAAACAATTTGAAGAAAACATAGTTATAAATTCAGCAGAACGATTATAGATTTCAATTGAAGTAAATAATAATTATATATCAATGGGATTATACTAAATAACAAAATATTAAATAACACTGAACACATCTACATTGCAAAATGAATGTTGTGCTATTTTGTGCTTTGATAACTTCATTTAAAAATATTACCTTTGTATATGCCTTTCTAGCATAAGCACATTATATATATCACAACCGCTTGGAAAAAGAACACTTTACGATACGAAACACTTCCGAATCTCTTTTTAACCGATTCAAGTGTGATTTTCGATACTTCCACCATGGAACAGCTACGGATTTGGAAGATACAAAGGTATCGCAATCATACCAAATCAATAACGGTGGGCAGATAGATTAAAGCAGGCTCTTCCGCATTAGAAATATCTTCCATTATTTTTTCTCTCGTCCATCATTGCCAACTCGCGGTATGCGGGGGTGAAAAAATAGACGGTTTTCCCGCGATTACTGATGCTGGGGTCAGTGGACGCCATATACATGGTGTGTTTTTTCCTCTGTACTGCTGTTAACAGAATTTATTAGATGTTAATTGTCCGCTACCTGTCATTTTATAAGTATCGTAAATTCTTTCTGATGTGTATTCTACGGCCATTTTGTTTGAAATATTTGCTTGCCTTTCAGAAATACTGTCGACTTTTATTTTATGTGTATCTTTGTGTTAGATATGACGGTATAAATTTGATGTATAAAAAAATTTCAGAAGGTTTTATTTGAGGTAAATTATTTCAAATTTGCAATTTTTTTTGTTTACAAATATGAAATAATATAATAATTTTCTGAGGGCTGAGTTACTAACATTCTGGCGCTCTATTCCACAGGGTTAGAGGTTTGTCTCTACCAGGTCACTTGTTATCAAACTTTTGAATATATGTTGCCGAAAGTGTAAGGAATTGATCTACAATTGATAGTTTAAAAGAAGATATATTCATAAAGTTTTAAATTAAAATTTTAAAACTTTATATATATCATTTAATGTTAAAACCGGTGATTAATTCGTTGAAGTTAGGCACAACTTTTTAAATTATTAATCTTCCTAATTAGTTCTTTATTATAAACTAATAAATATTTCTTCAAATTCTACATATATTGGTAATAATTATACTGTAACAATTTGGAAATGTGATCAAATCGGAATTTTTAGTCAAATTGAATTTCTCTAATATAATAAATTAAACTATAAAAGATGTAATTTAAGAATTTAAATATATTTCACTTGAATTGTATGTTATTTTTTGTGAATTTAAATAAAAGGAATTTTGCAAACATCAACTTTTCGAATTATCTGAATAACATTGAATCTACTATGAAACTTTAAATCAAACACACAATTACGAGACACACTGTTATCGTAAATAACTGTAACTGTAACCGTATATGTAACCGTACTGTATAAATGAACTGTAATTGTAATCGTACTGTATAAATGAACTGTAACTATAACTGTAATAGTACTGTATAAAGGAATTTTTTCATGTAGCATTTTTTTAAAGTGAGGAAACTATTTAAGCAAATATAATTTAATTTATCCATCTATATTTTTTATTGAATTCTTATTTTAAAATGTCCTTTCTTACTCTAAATTTACATTCAGATGACTTGATGGTTATATCTTGCAAGAGAATTATTGAAACTTTTGTCTCTAAATTTAATATGTTAAATGGTTAATTTTTTTTTTTTTTTACTTAAACTAATCACTAGCGGAAAGAATTATCATCTAATGTAAAGAAAGTAAAATTTTAGAAATAAAATATCATTAATAAAAAATATATATAAAATGTATGTATAAATAAATATGACAAAGTAATATCCAATACGATATTTGTTTCAAATTTTTTCCTTTAAATAATTATATATTAAAAAAATACATTTGTATTATTACTTAAAAATTTATGTATTTCAATCCCATGAAAATATATAATATATTGCCTAAGAACATTCAATAATATTTATTAACCTTGATTATTTACCTTCCAAACTATTTTCTATTGCCTTTGATTATAGGAAATGAATAACTTTTATGTGCAGGGACAAAAAGCGAAATTGGCCGACAAGAAAGGCATTTAGTGCCACGTGATGTCTGTAGACATTGTTATGTCTTCACCGGAAATAAAATATAAGTGCATACAGATGATCGTTTATCTTTTATTTTGTCTGGACATCGTTAGAAAGTATTTACTAGCTATCATGAGTGATATTGGACAATCTTGAAAAACATTTTTATAATTGTTTTCCTCTCGGAACGAAAGCCTTTATTTAATTTGATTCTAAACTCCTGTTTGTGAAAATTGCAACACCATGAAGGAATCGCCATAATTGAATGAAATTTAATACACAGTTGAGTGGTAGTGGTACAAACAAATGATTAAATGTTCAAAGCAAACAAACAATAACAAGAGATCGGAATCAGTATTTTGTGTAGCCACCACGCGCCGCAATAAATGTTGCTACACGACGTGGCATGGAGTCAAACAAATTTTGAATGTCTGCCTGAGGAAGAGCATTCCATATTGTTTGTATGCGCACCCAAAGTTCGTCTGCAGAAGCAACAGGACGAGTATCACGAGCGAGACGCCGACCAACGAAATCCCAGACATGTTGAATCGGCGACATATACGGGGAATACGCAGGCCAAGGAAGAAGCTGTACCTGCCGCGTTGCAAAGAAGGATTGAACAGTCCTAGCGATATGAGGGCGGGCATTGTCCTGTTGAAATACAGCGCCTGGCAAGCTTTGAAGGAAGGGAACAGCTTGGGGCTGTAGAACTTCACTGATGTACCAGTTGCTGTTCAGATTGTCCACAATTCTTAGCAATTGAGATCGTCCATGATATGCTATGGCACCCCAGACCATAACTCCGGGTGTTCGTCCACTGTGGCGTTCGATAAAGCACTCCGGAAGGTGACGTTCACCGGCATAGCGTCTGACACGAATGCGGCCATCATGGTACCACAAATTAAAGCGGGATTCGTCAGAAAACACGACATGCTGCCAATCAGCACGCCAGTCTCTATGCTGAGCGGCCCATTGTAGCCACAGGCGGCGATGGTTTAGCTTGAGAGGGATCCTGTATAAAGGAGTCCTTGCACGCAGTCCACGCTGCAGCAGACGTCTACGAATTGATGAAGCACACAATGAAACACCTGTAGCTATTGACCCCTGTGCTGCCAATTGTCTAGAGGAAGCTGTACGGTCCGTCAGCGCCATGCGGACCAGGTGTCTATCATCGCGAGCTGACGGCACATTCCAGGGTCCACTCCCGGATTTCCGAGTTGTCCGACACTCGTCCGTCCACTGCTTCCAAAGACGCATCACTGTGCTGCTGTTACGCTGCACACGAGCGCCTACTGCCCGATAAGACAATCCAGCTTCCCGAAGGCCGATGATTCTCCCCCGTTCAAACTCTGTAAGTTGTTCAAATCTCGCTCTCTTTCGTCGAAGAGGCATGAGTAACGATTGAGCTAACGTTTACCACTAGCAGATAACCACCGATAACCATACACGCCTCGCTACAGCCGTCTATTTATTCGGATCCATCCGCCGTTCAGAGGGCGCTGCTCAGCATACGCATGCGCTACGGATTTGAAATTCTAATCATTTGCATATCACGCGCTAATTTGCATTTCCTAAAAATTTCAGCTCACTCGCTTAAGTCCTTCATGGTGTTGCAATTTTCACAAACATGAGTATAAATTAAAACGATAAATAATCAGTATTCTTTTCATAAATGTATTTTCAAGTATACGATAATTAATATCAAATGTAAACTTTAAAAATATGTTACCACTATAAATTTCTTCTATTAAGAGCTAATATAGTTTATTGGTTTTGCTTTGAGATATAACCCATTTCTCCCCCTGTTATTGTATAAGATAATACACTATATGACATTACTAAAATATCACCAATTTTTTTATATTTAGTGACGTTTCTTTATATTTAGTGAAACTATTCTTTTACTTTGCTGATGCTAAAAAAAACCCGTTTTATTTGTATTAGTTTTTACATCGGTAAAAAAAAATGTTTTAATTAAAATAATGTATTTTAATAGCATGTGTTGAAGAAAACCATAATATAAAAAAAGAAATGGAAATTAAATTTTACTGCGTTTAGTACAAAAAAAAGCCCATAAACTTCAAAAGAGTACACGAAATACAGTAAATATAGTGTACTAGTTAGCGTTAAAAAAACGGCATCACAATCCAGTTTATTTCCTTCTTACAACACGATTTTTATTTTCAGAAATCCGAGAAATGCCGTTTCCATGGTTACAAAACAAAGATAAAAGCCAGCAATTTAATGAGAGACAAACCAGACTGTCACTCATAAACCTAAAAAAAAAAAAAAAAAAAAAAATACATAATTTCCCAGAAACTTATATCCCAGCATACACAACTGCATAATAGTATAATGAGTAAACCAGGCACGTTCACTTGTTAGGATTTTATATATCATTTCTATTGTTGTGTTGCTTTTGAGTGCATAACAGAATGAACTATGACATTTTTACACACACACATTTTCACGAGAAAAATATTTTGTTATAACATATTTGCATCTATTAATTTCTAGTTTCAGTCTAGGAAATCGGTAGCATAATAGGGAATATGTGATCAGAAATATGAAAAAAAAAAAATTGATTAAAGCGCGTGCAATGACCTATGGGCACTCAACTTGATAATACTAGACCCACCCTTATTTTACTAGCAAAAAGAAAGAGGTAAATTAGCCTTCGGTCAAAACTTTTCCCTGGAATCAATTAATCCTTGTCAGATGTATACCACTTTTTTTTCCCATGCAATTTTTTCAATGAAGTAATTCTTTTCTACGCTGAAGTTCCGTCAAATAAATTACTCTATTGTGATTATATCTCACTGTAAAGATATGCTTTATGAATTATTATTATTTTACTTATACATTTTTCCCCAAAAGGAAAAAATTAAATGTTGGGTGATTCCAGATCGGTATTTTTTTTTACCTAATAGTAAAAATGTTTCATATGTTCAATAATGAGCAATCACCAAAATTGGTTAATTTTTATATTTTATTTCCCCTTTAAAAAAAATTCGTTTGTTTTAAAATATATAACACGGCATTTGTAAGTACCGGTAATAATTAAAAAACAATTATTTAAAATACTACCCGTAATAATTATTATTATTAAATGTACCGGTAATAATTAAAAAACAATTATTTAAAATACTACCCGTAATAATTATTATTATTAAATGTACCGGTAAT
Source organism: Caerostris darwini (assembly GCA_021605075.1). Classification (NCBI taxonomy): domain Eukaryota; kingdom Metazoa; phylum Arthropoda; class Arachnida; order Araneae; family Araneidae; genus Caerostris; species Caerostris darwini. The sequence goes on from BPLQ01001323.1 coordinate 321,555, forward strand.
AATTTAAAAACAATTATTTAAAATACTACTGGTAATAATTATTATTATTAAAAAGTACCGGTAATAATTATCAGCAGTTATTAAAAAAAAATTCTTAAATGGCCCACTTGTGAGTGAAGGATAATGCTTGCAGATAACGTGCAAAAGAACGCTGGTTGCCCGACTCGTGGCACAGTGGCAACTCGCGCCTCTGGTGAGTAATAAGACTGAGGTTCCATTATCTGGCAGCTTTGTTGTAGGCATCGTTTCAAAAAACGAGGAGACTCGATGGCGTTTGGGATGTGAGCATCTTGTCTCGTGAGTCGGACTACCTGATGGGTGTTTTCCGGGTATCCTCCCATACGATATACGCAAATGTGGAATAGTTCCCCCTGAAAGTTCTTCAGGAAGGTACTTCCCGGCTTATTCAGCAGTGCTCCAGAAGCTGCCTCCTTCCATAAGACCACAGGGTTTATAGGCTTGGTCTAGATGTTGCTGTCGATCAAGAAGGATAAGAAGCAACAACAGAACGCTGGTTTGAATTCGCTAAAGGCTTTTGTTACAATCACTGCTTTTAATTTAAAATGCAACTCGACAGCGATTGTGACAGCCGCACATTAGTTTTTAGGTAACCTGATGAAAGAGTATTTCGACACCAAAATGTGAGGGCCTGAATAGCCGAGTGGCTGGCGCTCGGTGCCACAGGTTTCGGGTTTGAGTCCCGGCGATGCCCTGGATGTTTGCAGTGGTCCGGAATCCACTTTAAACTGTAGGTTCCAGTCTGTTAAGCCCTCGTGAGACTGAAGATGACCGTAGAGCGACAAACCAAACCAAGATGTGAGACAGTTACCCTTAAAAGTTCTCGCGAAAGACAAAATACTTCTCATCCGGATAAAAAGACAGGTTTAAAAGAATAAGAAACAAGTTTTATACGTAGTATATTTTAAATGTTTTGTTTCTTGATTTTTTTTTATGGCGCACTTTTAATTTTACACTGATTACTGAATTTGAAACAATTTTTCTATTACAAAGTTGGCTAAAACTAAACATTTTTCAACAGTATCAAATTCTATTTTTAAATTCTTCAACTTGTAAATTGAATTCAATTTAATATTTATTTCTAATATAAGTAGAATATATCTTTGAAGTCGCTTTATCTTTCAATTGTAAATTGCTATTCGAAAAGTAAAAGATTAAAAATTTTATTTACTAAATATATCCATAAAGCATTCATTTTTAAAGAATTAGAACAATTAAATAAAACTGGAAAAATTCTTAAATTTTTATTATATCCGTTTTTTAAATGGTAAGTAAAACGAAAATTAAAAATAAATTTATTTCTTTTGTTTTCTTATTTTATGGGACAGCTCCCTCTCTTTCTATTTTCCTCCGTATTTTTCTGTTCGTCAAATACTTTAATGAATGATGTTAATATTAAACCCCCAATGAATGATAGAGGGAAGTAGTGAATTGATTCTAGAAAGATTTCACAATAATACTATACTAATATTTTCATATCAATGATATTGAAGATATAATACATAATACCTGTAAAGCAGCTTTTTATCGACGATTTATTTTTGTTCGTGTGAACTTTACACGTTATAAAACTATGTTTATACTACTTATATATATGTATGTTATAATATTATTATGTTTATATTTATACGTTAGTAAAAATATTTTTAAAAACATTCTTTACTAAAGTATAGCATTAAAACTCTTTGGAATGCGTATGAATTTCGGAGAGTGAGTAAAACTTGTCGTCAAAATTTTTTTTTTTTTTTTTTGTAATAAGATACCATTTTGTTTTATTAAAAATACTCTTTCACTTTCTAAGCGGTTTCATTATACACATAAACGAGTAATGATTTTTATACACATTCACGACTAATTTAAAAAAAAAAAAAAAAAAAATTGCATCTCTTTAAAGTAAATGAAATTTAATTTAAATAAGAAGTTAATAAAAGTTATGTACAACACATTGTAAAAAGAATAAAATTTACTATTTATTCCTAGTTTTAAAACTATTATCCTGATTAATATTTTGCCTTTCTTTTATTTTCACCCCGAAATCAGTTGTTCTACAGAGAAAAAAATATAAATAATATATTTCTGCAAATGCAATTTAAAGGAAAAGTCCATAACAAAATTAAAGAATTTTTAGTACAATAACTCCATGTACATGTCAAAAAACAAAGAAAAAACGTGCTGACCAATGGCTATATCTACGTTCTAATAATGATCAAATTTTTAGTAGAAGAAATTCAGAATTCCAAAACTGTATTTATAAACATATAATTATCTAATGCACGTTAATTTTTATTTATGTTAGCAATAAAAACAATAGAAAAATCTTGTTTGTGTGATATTTTTCTAAAAAAAAGACGCGAAACATCAAAATGTATGATATAAAGAGGGCGCAGATGTCATCAAAACAATCTCATTTAAAAGCAATCGCAAAAATATTTCGTAAAAAACAAAATTTCAATGTAATTTAAAAATATTAAATGCATTTACATTGATTAATATGAAAATACTTGCCACACAACTGATGTCTTCTTAATTCCTAGAATATTGCTGCAAATGGAATTTAATTTCTGAAAAATATACATGATGACCTCTAAATCACAATTCTTCACCTTGTCTTCGAAAATTTCAAAGAATCCAACATTTGTGAACGCGATTTAAAAAATACGACTTTAACAATAAATTTCTTGCAAAAAAAATTTCCATAAATTATCAATTTTTAAAAAAATTTTCAAATTTCAGAAATGCATTGCTTTATTTGGAACGAGAACTCAACAGATTCGAGTTTGTTCTAAATTTGCTTCTTATTTGAAAAGCAATCTGCACGGGATGATGCCAGATTTTATTTTGCTTTAAGTAATGACTATCGTCTGCAATCTGTCACGCAGAAGAATATTGTATTGGATGATGTCCACTACGCATGATGTCCTTCGTTGTCAATCAGTGATACCTCTAACCTCTGATATCTTTTGTCAGGTCATTATACTTTGCAAACCTTATAAAAGACATTAATGACTACAATTGTTAGTGCATAAAAGGAATTTCAGATTAAGGTTTCTTTGGAAATAACTAGCCTTAAAAAAAGTAAGATATCGTTATCGATTGGCAGCAATAAAAATAAAACTCCCATCAAGTAAAATGACTAAGAAAAGTGTTGTATTGATGAATGCACTACTAGTTCGTAATATAGTAAAAAACATAAGAAAATTCTAAAATAGGATGTCTAAAATGTATTTGAAAGGATATACTGAAGAAAAATCAATAATTTTTTTACTATCAAGATTGTTTTTTTACAATGAATTATTTTAGTGTTTATTTATTTTTAAAAGTTCTTTTAAAAACGAAAATATAATTAAAAAATGTAAATATTTTTTTGAAAATTATTTCCATGTGATAAAAGAAGATTGATTATTTTATGTCAAAAATAATTGAGAAAAATAATTTAGTAAAATAATATTACTTAAATTCTGCATAAATATAATAATAACATAATATAATAATAGCATAAATAAACAATTGCTTATTTTTAATTAATTATTTTTTTTTTTTATTTTAAAATTGGGGCCTGATGGCCGAGTAACTAGCGCTCTGGCTTTCGGTGCCACAGGTTTTGGGTTCGAATTCCGGTTGTACCATGGATGTTTGTAGTGGTTCGGAATCCACTTTGAGTCGTAGGTCGCTGTCAAATATGATTGTTAGGCTTAGAGTTGACAACCCTACCACGCAAAAAAGAAACATCTCTAGTCTCGAAATTTATCAATAGGCAGACGGCCTTGTCCCACCATTGGGTTGTTGCTCCACTGATGATGACTATTTTAAAATTATTTAAATTTATTTGAATCCTTGTGTTAAAGACTTTCATTCTATAAAAGTATGAGCACAGTATAAGACTAACATTTAGTCAAGTTGGCGATTTCAGAAACAGATGTGCATGGCAATGTTGTTTAATAGATTTTATTTTTCTTTTCTTTTTGCTTATCAGTTAATGTTTCAACAAAGTTCTGTTTCTTTATAATTTTGGATTTATTTTTGTTATAATATGCTTAACTTATAAAATCTTTATTATATGCAGAATAACTTAGACCCTTAAGTGAATCCAATGTGGATGTGTAAGACTTGTATGATCTTTTCAAAATCGTGTCATTTTTATGTTATTTTCGAATGATTATACATGAAGATGATTACATGTTGGTAAAGACTGTGTACATTGAACTTTTTACTAAATACTATGTGATAATGTCGTAATAATGATTTTATTGAAAGTTTGTTTAGATTTGTCATAAAAATTAATGCGTTACAAAAGTTTTATTCTTAGTTATCAGCAAATGGCCAGCAATAAAATTTCACAAATTTTTCGAAATTTTTTTATTAGAACTAAAATGATTTGGATTTATAATTAAATAAAAAATGAAAACAATACTTAATAATAATAAAGTCTTGGTAGTACTTGTTTTAATCAATTATAATATTCATCAAAATTTGATCTTTTATTTAATGGGAGTAGAGTTGTCAGCCCTACGCCAACACTCTACAGTGATGTTAGACCGGGATTTACTGTTTAAAGCGGATTCCGAGCCACAACAAGCATTCATTCGCCGGAGCTTAATCTTGCCGCAGTCAAAACATGTGATATCGAGCGCCAGAGCGTTAGTACCAATTAGCCAATTACGCCATTAGGTACCAATATTAATTGAATCCCTTATATTTGTTAGTCAGAAAATTAAACATTTTATGTTGTGCTATAATAGCGAACGATACATAATTTTGATATATAATGACTTTAAACTATATATATTACATTCAAACTTTTTTTCAATTCCCAAATTTCATTTCAAATAAATTAACAATAGCACCTCGATAAATTAATGATTATTTCACTCTTCGGCCAAATCGCAAAATAGGGACTGTTGGGATTTGGCGACTTTTTTGTGGAGCTAACAGTGTTATAAGGTGCCAATTACTACACTGTTTGTTGTTCTTGTACTGTTTGCAATTCACTTCACTTACAGTTGCAACTCGTTACTTGACGAAAGAGTTTTTGATGCAAATCCCAACGGCCTTTGTTCTGCGATTATATACACTCTTTTAGTTAAGCGAGTTTAGTTAAGTATCTGCCGTGGAAATATAAAATGAAAGGTTGCTTTAAACCATGTAAAACATTAGATATCTGACGTAAAAAAAAGACAGTACGATTTTTATTTTATTTTTCCATTATGTATTTCATATACACTTCACTGATGAGTAACGATGGGAGGACACTGCTTTCCGGAAAGACTTGTAGTGGTAATTGCCCAAACTTTGCAAATTTAATAGGATAAAACCCGGGAAAATCCCTCGCCAAACAGCCAAGTTGTCAATGTTAAACGCTTATACATGTTGTCACAACCACCATCGAGTCTCCACGTTTCTAAACATAGAGGATTCGGACCTGGCCTCTCTTCATACTAGCTACTCATGTTACCATAGGGCTTCGAGTCAGGCTTCACATAGGTTAGAATAATGTATGATGCTCTTCTTTTAAATATAAAACCATTTTAATTTTTGTCATTCAATAATTAAAAACATATATGCAACTTCCAACATACTGTATGCATACTGTATATGTAAAACAATATATTCTAATGCATTGTGTTGAAGTCGTAGGCTCTAATTTATATTCATGAATTCAAATTGACCTAGAATACTGACAAAGAAAAATTGTAGCATTAATTCTTTCGAAATATCGCTTGAGTTCTCCAGCTAACCTAATCGCTATACAATCTGCATAACCAATCTGAATACAAAGTCACCACCGACTATTACTTTAATGGACATTCTGAACAGACCACTATTGTGCTAGTACTTTTAATCTTTTAAGCATGCCTAGTTGGTTGTGAGGGAATGTTAATTTTGACTAAGTATTATCTTATTAATATATCAAACAAAGTTTTCAGGTATTTCTTTATAAACAACGAACTTACGTGATTTTATTAAAAGCTGGATTCTTTTGTTCGTGTTTTCTATGCTTAATATTCCATAAATAATATGATGTTTTTTACCTAAAAAAAATCTGCATAAATATTTCAAGGTTTCCCAAAAAAGACTATTAATAACAAAGAAAAAATCGGTCAGATTTAATGTGAAATATTTTATGGAAATTCATTGGTTTCGTAAAATTGCGTTATAATCAGAAGAATTGGGATTGTGCAAGTATTATTCATTAGAATTTAATGAATTTTGGCAAAAAGTTCGTTATACAGTGCTTCACCAACTAGATCGAAAAAAACAATAGGCTTATCGTCTGAAAATACAGGAAATGGAAACTTACTAAATATACATAGAAACTTAATGTATATTCAATATGGAGTTTGCTCATCTCTAACATAGATTAGCGGCCTGATGGCCAATTGGCTAGTGCTCTGATCTTTATAAACCACAGACTTCAGGTTGGAATCCTGGTGGTGACATGGATGTCAGTCAGGGGTACGGAATCCACGTTAAACTGTAGGTCCCGGTCTGATTAGCTTAAAGTGTGCACAAATGACCGTAGAGCGGCAAAGTAAATCAAATCTAACATAGATTAAGTGATTAACGTGGTCATTGATTAAGTCATTATTGTGGATTAAGTGAAACGACATGTATCCTTAGTGTATCCTAAGTAATGCTTAGTAGTGTTCATGTTCGTACAACCCACTGTCCAGCCAATACGTACAATCATTTATTTGTTCACGAAGGTATCTCTACGTGAATTCTCCACCAACCCAGTTCTATGTGGTCTTGTAGGATGAAGAAGTCACATCTATGTATGAGATGTGGCGAAGAGATGGATCAAGAATGTTTCTCTATATAATTGAGAAGAATCGATGCCTTTTGCGACGATATATATATCATTGAAGCCATCCAAAGGGATACCATCCATTAAATGTGGCTATTTCTCATGGATACTTTGCCATTGGAAATATGGCATTAAGTAATGGATAATATTAGTATAATGGCTCACTCCTGGCCTCCAGCAGGTCAGCAATCTTTTTGAGTGGCTTTGCAAATAAAATCTGAACTATTCAGTAAAAAATAGAGATCGCTATTGACTTGACCTAAATTGACTTCTTTTCTGTGCACGGATGGTGTGGGAGAAACACGCATTATTTGACTTTTTTTTATACAATCGTCATTCACAAAGCCTTCGCAGTTCATCTGGGTAACAGCTTTCCCCTTGGTGCTACAAGAGAAGATGTGAGAAGTTTTCTTGTAGCAGTTCTGTGTCTTCTTGCGGCGCAATTTATAAGTATATTTTTATATATATTGCGGTTTTTTTTTTCGTGTGTGAAAATTTACTTAATTTTTGCAGAGTTGTCGCAATTTTGGGCCTAAGGGCAGAATGACTGGTGTTTTGGCCCCACAGTTTCGGGTTCAGTCTCAGGCGGGGCCATGGATATTTGTAGTGGTACGGAATCCACTTTAAACCGTAGGTCCCGGTCGAATATGACTGTAGGGTGTAGAACTGATAACCCTGTCACGTAAAAAGGGAAACAGCTCCTATCTCGAAATCTGCCAGTAGGTAGATGGCCTTGGCCCACCATGGGCTGTTGCCAACCAATGAAGAAGATTTGGTTTGTCGCTCTACGATCATTTTGTGCAAATTGTGGGCTAATTAGACCGGGACCTAATGGACCTAACCGGGACCTAAGTGGATCCCAAACCACTAACAAACATCCATAACACCGCCAGGATTGGAACCTGAAACCTGTGGTACCAAAGGCCAGAGCGCTAGCCAATTGGCCATCAGGCCGCCGCCAATGAAGAAGAAGACGAGTTGCAAATTAATTATGATATGATTTACTTTATTTGATTTTTATTTTTTTAATTTATTTAATTTATCTTTATTGCAATCAGTTTTTAATGTTGGTTTTATATCATATGAAGTTTTCCCTACTAAATTGCTTCTTTAAATTATTATTAAATTAATAATAATGACATATTATAATTAACATGTCTTTTATTAGAGAGATAATAAGTACAATGAAGGTAAGGTACAAACCTGCCAATTTTAATTTGATGGGAAACAAAAGTTTCATTAAAAAACATTCTTTTAGAACTATTGTTAAAGCTTTATTTCAACCGTAATGAAATTTTAATTGCTCTAATAAAAAAATTTTACGAAACAATCTTTAAACAATGAATTGTTTATCAATATATTCCTCAAGTGGGATTATAAAATTTTGACTCTCTAGATAAACTTTCGATAACCTGAAAAATATTTAAGAACAACATTTAGCAAAATTAAAAAGTATTTAATCTTAAAATAAAATATAACAACTTCCAGCATAATAGTATCAATAAATTACACCAAAATGACGGGAACTGTTTCAAAGTAACTTCCTTGATTACATCTAATGGAACTGAATTGACTGACAGAAGAAAAAAAAAAAAAAAAAAAAAAAAACAAAAATGTTTGAATTACATGACAAACACACTGCTTCGTAGCTTTGAGGTTTACGAATCCCACCTACTCGTCCTACGTCACTCATCAACTTAGGGGAAATTAAGAAACGTCAAACGGGCGTCCTGGCAACCAGGGTTGTGGTTACCGTGGGCGGGAATAAAAAACAGAAGGGGGGGGGAGGGCACCGGCGATTCACCGAAAAAGTTGGGACTGGACATTGCACGTAAGACTATCGATTCGGTTGTATCGCTTGACCTTGCTCCACTAAAACGTGTTTTGAATGCCAATCTTTTTTTCACAAATACGTCAGCCACGACATTGATCAATAAAAGCACGAGTTCCTAAATGTTTTCTTTCAAAGTGACTCCGAGCATTATGAAATTGGGTTGTGGCCATTAGCTTTGTTTACATGGCTAATGATACTGATTTATACTCTAATTAGCAATGTACCTGTTCTTTGCATAAAGCATTAAGTTAACTCAGTATTTTCCTTTTTTTTTTATCTCTGGAACAAAAGAAGTTATTGTCATTTTCTAGTCTCATACGTTTTATTTTACAAAGCTAAATGTTTTTGTAACTTTGGCATTTCATTGGGTTTGTTTTTAATATATGAATAGCAGAATTTTTTATATACATAAAAAGCATAAAAATAATTTTTATAACTTCCATTTCGTTTATTATGTTTGAATTCATAGAGGTGAAAAAAATCAAAGCTTCTTTAATTTTCAAAGTTTTTGACGTTTTGATAAAAATAAAAATTTTGTTTTCAAGAAATTTAAAAAGGCCGTGCTTTTGCTTCGAAATAAGTTTTTGCTTAAGGTGAAAGAAGAAACTTCACTGTCAAAAAAATACAAGTTTTGGAGAAACTTAAGAAAGTAAGTATTTTAAAATGGCGCACAATGATATGCCACAAGCACTACTGAAAGGGACAACTGCCGTATTCACCACAAGGCTGTAGCGATCGAGCTTCTGTTGGTACCAGAGTGACACAGCGAGCGATAAAAAAATATTATTTTGAAATTAAATAAAATTAACATTTGCTATTTTTCCTTGCAATCTTTTTCCTACTTTTCCTTTTATTTTTAATTAAGTTACTTTTCTATACAAACCGCAATGTACTGGTTCTGTTGCTTCCGTTAATTTGGTTTCTGTTCCATCTACATCCACCTCTGTTACTTTAAAATTGTTTCCACTATATCAATTCCACTACTAAAGCCAAACTAATGTCCAAAGATACTTTAGTCATTAAACAAACACAATTGATTTCAATAAACAAAATTAAGGACACAATATTGAGCAGTAAAAGATTTAAAATACCATCTTCTTCTTCTTCGGAAACAGAATCAGAATATGAGAATGTCACCAGGTAAAAGCAGCCAAACTATTGTGGATAATCGAGATCATAGAGATAAATGAGAACAACCATATGTTGATTTTTAACTGATGTGTACACCACTTGAAGATGTACCTGCAATCAAACTCGTTTTGCATTATTCACATTTTAGACTTACCATCCATTTTACATGAACATTGATTTTATTACTTACACTTGTTTTAATTAAACCTTACATTTTAGTGTTAGCACACTACATGAAAATAAACACACCAACACATTTTTATGTTGTACACTTTAATTAAACCTTACATTTTAGTATTTTCATGTTTTGACCTTGTGTTAAAACGTTTTTATATAATCAATTGATTGCCGCAGCCTGGTTGATCCTGGCCCTTGGCCATAAAATAAAATCAACCAACAAACGGTAAAATTCATGTCTACATGTCCTATTTTTTTCAGAAGTATGTCTCATTTCAGAGGTTAAAACATCTTGTTATCTCAATAATTTAAAAACATAGAATATTATGCTACGACATTTTTGTTTAATAATTATCGAAGATCTCAATAATTAATGAACAAATTTTTTTGGCTGGATGAATATTGTTAAAATTTATATTTTTTGTTCGGCTAAAAACAGTTTTTATTTGTTTTCTTCTAAAGCCACCGGTGAAAATTGTTTTCCCTTTAAATGCATCGTAAATAAACTACATGATTGGGTAACCCTCTTTTAAAGTAATTTTTGAGGCGCAATAAAAACGTTTTACTGGTATTTTGCTTCTTAAACACTTTTCTGGCGCAACGCGTGAACCAGTGGTAACGTGATCAACTTAGCATGCTGGTGAGCTCAGATTCAAGTCTGCTGACAGAGTTTGTTGCTATCAAAATCAAGAAGACTCGATAGAAATTGAGACAACATGCATAAACGTCTCGCATGCACACTCAGACTACCTGGAAGAAGTCTAGTTTTCTCCCATATGAAATAAAATATTTGACATTTGCCCCTAAAAGTACTCTTGAGAGACAACGCTCTGGATTCACTGGGTTGTTTGTGGCATACATAAGTGAAGCACAAGGTCCACCGATGTACAAAGCAAAAATGCACAACACAAGTTTTCATCAAAATGCACAATAAAATTAATTTTCAGAATTTTTTGTTGCCTTTTATTTAAAAGTTAGACTTTTTATTAAGAAACATATGACTAAGCATTATTTTATTTCATGGGGTAAGTAAAGTCACAGATGCCTAAGAGCCGAGTGACAGGTCCTCATTGCCACAGGTTTCGAATTCGAGTCCTGACGGTTATCATGGATGTTTCTAGTGGTTCGGAATCCACTTTAAACCGTAGAACATGGTTTAGAACGATGGTAGAGCATTGGGCGTAGGACTAGCAGCCCTACTCCGTAAAAAAAAAAAACATCTCATGTTTCGGAATCTGCCAGTAGGCAGACGGCCTTGGCCTACCATGGGGCTGTTGCGCCACTGAAGAAGAAGAAGTAAAATCATAATTCAAAAAGATTTCTCGGAAGAATTCACATATGTTCACAAAAAAAAAAAATTAATAGAAATAGAATTCACTTTCAAAATTACTTAAACCACTAAAAAAAGAATTACCTGATTTGGAATTGGCTTACATTTCCCTGCATTGAAATTTTAGTTATGCTGCATTTCTACATGAAATTTCTGTTCAAATAATGTGTGTTCTTTTTTATTAATAATTAAAAAACAATTTGCTCGTCTCATTGCTCAGTGGCAATGTGAAAAGAGTTAGCGTGAGTGAGGGATAGGATTGGAATACGCTAATTGCGTGCGTTGTATCAGCTGTTTTCAGAAAAAAAGGGACCAGATGGAGATTGAGACAACGGGTGTAAAGTAATCGTAGTCAGGCTGCGTGTTGGATGTTTTTTTCTTTGTTGTTTTCTTCAATACCACTCGCCAATGCGGGACTATCGTTCCAAAATGTTCTCTTTTTATCCCCCATCAGTGGAGAGGAAGGGGTCATGGCATTCATGATTGAAAGTTACTGATGTACGAGGCCCATTCTTCTAAATGATTTTAAATAGGAAATAAAATACTTCATTATCAGAAAAAAATATATAAAAGATATTTTTATTTTTGTTAAACTAAAATAAAGTAATTAAATGATTGTGTCGAATATAATTGCTGCTATTTATGTTATTTTTATTCATTACAATTGCAGTCATCTCTTATACAACATTCTACCGTGATGTTACTATATTTTGAAACTTATTCACAATCCTTTAATCACAATATTTTAAAATTCTGAAGTCTAAAATTTCTTTGCTCATTGATAAATTTTTGAAATAATAATCTAATTAAATTAAACAAAAAATGTTTTAGTAAGAAAAATGGTTATTCTTCTGTGAATATAAATAATAAAAAGTTTTTTAAATATTGCAATTTACTAATAACTCTTTCTATAATTTATTTATTTTAATTCAGGTTAATCTTATATAGTTTTTAAAAAGTTTTTAAATAGAATTTTTGTATGCAGTTAAACATAAAACATTAAAGTAAAGAAATCATTTTAAAATGAAATTTTTGTAAATAAGCAATGAATATTCAATTTTAAGTGCATTTAATTTCAAAAATGAAATTTTTTAGTTCAAATAATTTATGATGAACGAATTTTTATTCCCTACTGTTAACTGTAATTTATTTTTACTTATTTAGAGCATTTTTATTTTGAAAATATGATTTAATGTAATTCTTGTCTATATTCCCTGGGCTACTCGTTCTTGTTTAAAAGTGTTTTTTAACCTATCATACAAAAATTAAGTTCCGTTTTTATATCCGCACCAAAAAGGACTTAAATAGTTATCTGTTAAAGGAATGGCAACAAAGCCGGAATTATAGCAATATGGCGCCAAAATATTTCGAAATTATTCATGAAAACCCAAAAAAATCTTTAAATCCCTTCTAGAGAAATTATATTTACAGGTGGCTATGATCCATTTCCAACATATCTAAAAAGATTTAACTTCTTAGAAAATAAGTTTCTTCTGTAGAAAAACTGAAGAGCCACTCACTTATGCAACCATTTATCCTCTTGTAGAATCATGGCATCTTAAAATCCCCCTCTACATTTATATTTAGTAGGATAGAAATATAATTTATAACTCATGGACCAGATGGAAAATCCTCTATTGAATAGACTGAACGCTATCAGAATATTCTATATACCATGTCACACCATATTTTTAATTCATGTTATTAATCATTGTTTATTCTTCCTGTGTTGTATTATATTCGTTTCACTCCTGCTTACGTTAGTTACATAGATATATATTTATATATGCTAGTTACATAGGGATATATTTATATATGTTAATTACATAGATATATATTTATATATGTTAGTAACATAGGTATATATATTTATATATGTTAGTTACGTAGGTATATATTTATATATGCTAGTTACATAGATACACATTTATATATGTTGGTTACTTAGATATATATTTATATATGTTAGTTATTATATGTATAGATTTATATATGTTATTTACATAGGCATATAACTATATTTTTCTTTTTTTTGTATTAAGATTAATTATACTTCTATAATTCTGTAGTTGAAGAGGGGTTTTTTAAGTAAAATTTTTTAAATATTTTCCATTTCCACCTTTTTAACTGGTAAAGGGACTCATAGTTCTAGATACGAGGGAAAAGCAAAGATTATAATCTTGCTTGACATTTTTTTTCTGTTTTTAAGAGTGTTTTTGATATAATAAATTTCGGATAGTGGAGACTCTACAAAAGATTCATAAATATAAAAACTTTGATAAAAAATGATATAAATTGTTAGACCTATACCAATGAAATAAAACATAGGTATAAAAATGAACAATAAGCTTCAGTCAAGAATTATTTCAACGATATAAGAAAGGATAAAATAATATTAAAAATTCAATTTTATTTGATTCTAAATGAAACAGATTTGAAATATTTTCTGATAATTTGTTTGTTTTTTCCTTAAGAAAGAGGGAAAATTTTTATCAACATCAGGTTTTTAATTAAAATTTGCAAGCAGTGACTTACAATCCACAGAGTATAATCAATGAATTATGCGATATGCGTCAAGCAAATACTATTTTTATTTAAATCAGAATACATTTGCATTTATAATTAGCGAACTAATTTTTATCTTGATTATTATTTTTTATTTCTCTAACTTGTACACTATTTTCAAAGACAGTTAAATAAGCTTTAAACAACTCCATTAGTCAAAGGTAATTTAGTAATTTAGTTTAGTATTTCTTCAACAAAAAAATTTTTTCAATGCACAAATTCATAAGCAATACTAATATATTATAATGATTATATATTAATGTATTAATATCATTATAATGTTTTTATATTACTCAATGTACTTTAGTCTTAAAATTGTAAAACGAATATAAAATCTTCAAATAGATGAGTAAGTAAATTTAAAGTATTTGTATAATATTTGTACGAATTCTTTTTTGAATATTAAAAACATACTGAGTGATCCAATAAGGAATATTCAGTATTCATTTATTGAAAGGAAAATATCATATTACTTGCTAACAAAATTGTCAACAAAATAAATTACTTGTTAACAAAACATCTCCAAAGAATTCCATTTAGTATTATGATGATGATGAGAATATTTTATAATTTCTTTTTTGTTTTAGAAAGAGTTATTAAGTGGTTAAAAAATATCAAATAAGGAGAAAACTTTCAAATAATTTATTGAAAATAAATATGAGTTTCAGAATATGAGATTTCAAACAATATTGTTCCTCTTAATTTCTTTGAATTCATTTTTAAATATTTAAAATATTTTTTGAGTGATCTGATCAAGAAAATGTGTAGAAGAAAAAAACAACTTCCAAATAACTTGTTGAAAAAATGTAAATGCTATGAAAAATATATACCAGAAACAATATTTACTAAAAAAAAAAATTTTTCTTAAAAATATTTTTAAAAATTTCTCTTAAACCTCTGATGAATATTTATTAAAAAAAATTTAAAGATAAAAGATGATCAATTGAGAAGAAAAATCATCAAAAGCTTTTTAAAAAGAATTAAATATTGTCTTAGAAATAATATTATACAATACTACAGCATCTTCAAAATACTCCAAAACATTTCTACTTACCCGTACGATGAGTATTTATTATAAATTTTTTTCAAAGGGGGCTTTCTCCTCCTTATTTTGGGAAACCACTTTCTGGTAGCAGCCATGAGCAAAAGCAAATGTTCGAAAACCTTTTCCAAAAACCGCGAGAAATCCTACCACTGACTCCAATTATCCACAATGAGAATCCTTGATGTTACCCCAATTCTGCCCTGGACGGTTTCTGTCGCCGCATAATCTAACTCCATTCAAGAGCCTTGACAAAATAGTGAAAAGGATAAAGATAAAAAAAATATATATCCCGCCACCAGCGGAATCCACCTGGTAGTCCAGTTTATTAATCAGGCTGAGTGGATCCACGTAGTTCACCACAAATCCCTGGGGAGTGCTTCGCTTCGTGTTGATTATGCTGAGGACTTATCCAAGTGGCAAGAAGGTGGAAGTTTTTGCTCGAATATTGTCCTGGTGGTGTTATTTTTCTATTGTAGATCTTTTTTTTTCTTTTTCTTTTTCTCTTTTTTCATTAAAGTGAAGTTTTGTTTGGGGTCTGGCCTTGGTGGGCTATTGAACACATTGTCTGTGAGGGCTGGGTGTCTGGTTACGAAATGCAGGAACTATTAATCATTGGCGGATAAAGCTATCATCATGTTTCTTTGGAGAATCAAAGTAGGCCATTGGTTTTGGCTGATGTTGTATACATTATTGAGAGTGGATGGATCAGTATGTTTATGTATGAGAAAGAGTAATTAGTTAGTTTTTGAAGAAATTAATTAAAAATTCTTTTATAATTGCAGATGGATAAAATAGTAATCCTTATAGTAGAAGTAGTCGAAATCTTGTTCAAGCATTACTAGAAACATTTTAGCATTACATTTAGATTTTGTTTTTATTAAACAAACTAGCATTACATTTTATCTCAATAATTTATATTTGTGGAACATTTTAGTGTTCATTAAATTTTAAATTTTGATGTGACAAATAAATTTTTAATCTTTTATATTAATGAGCAATACTTTGATCATAATTTGTTTTCTTTACTTTTTTTCTCTTCTTTAATTTAATCAAATACTGACATTAAAAAATTAAAAATTCTTTTAGTTTATTTTCCAAACTAAAATTTTTATATTTTTAAAAATAAAGGTTAACAAATGAAAAGTGAAAACATTATTTCGGAATTCTTGAATAAAAATATTGGCTTTATATAGCCATTTTATGTTGAGGCAATTTATTCAAAATCTCAAATCCTTATTTCTACACAAATGTTTTTTTTTTCTTAATAAAATTTTCCAAAACAAAAAGAGTTTTATTTTCTCTGCCTAAGTAAGACTGAGTCATTTCTGCTAATTACGAATACTGATATGTAACTGGAAAGGAATTCCAAGTTTTAAATTGAAAAATGTTAAAAAACGTGATTTCTTTTATAACAACACTGAATGTTATGCAATTGATTGATTTTTAATTTCATTATCAATGTCATTGATTTTTATTTGTTTATTTTTGGTTGCTATTAAATCATACGCCAAATCCAAATATTTCATAATAAAGTAGAGCTAATTCTTTATTGTTATTATTTGAAACTTAAAATAATTTGAACAATTCTTTGAACACGAAATTTAAGAACATCTATTGTATTGTTGCATACCTAAATTTTTAAATTTTGTTGGACAGTGAAATGAAGTTTTTATCAGTTGCAATTATAATAGACATATTAAAAATCATTTTCGCAATCATTTGTATGTTATTAATTATCTTTAAAATCTCAATGGAACTTAATGTTTATTTGATAAATTAAGATATTTCATATCATATTTCCCCGACATTATTTCCTTCCTAGTATAAAATAACATTAATTTATATTTTTACAAAACGTTGATCATAGTTTAAAAAGTCAGTCAATATTGTCAATAAGTGTTTTCAACTGGATTCTAGAAAATACTTCATATTTTTTTAATTAAAAAAGTACCTTTTTAAACAAAAATAAATAAAGATCTGAGGTTTATTAACTCGTTCATTCTAGAAAGTATAATAATTCATAATTAGATGGAATTATATATAATTCTGTAATGAAAATTTCTTACAACTACGGCATTTTTAAAAAACTTACTATCTCATATATACAATGAATTACAGCTTCTATTTTTCATGATATTGTACTTTAAAAACATAGTACAATAATAAGAGTTTACCAGAAATCCTTAAATTAGCCTATTTATGAATCGTTCAAATCTAATAAAACTTTTATTGTGATTTCTCTAAATTCAGCCTTTTATTAGTGATTAATAAATAATTCCCATACAGGAAAAGAGATTAAACCTTTATTTGTTTTATTAAACTGATTGTTTTATTGAAAAAATATTCTTTCTTCTAAACTTTTATATAAAAGAGATGTAAAAGAATAAAAATTCATAAATATATGGATTTCTTCTTCATTGGGAAACAGCCCCATAGCGGACCAACGGTCCACTATCTGTTTACTAGCTTGCGGCTTAAAGTGGATTCCGAACCACTGCAGATATTCGTGCCACAGCCAGGTTCGATGGAGAAACCTATGTTCGTTGCCTATGTTCGAAATTCATGTTGTCTATGTATGTTATCTATGTTCGAAACCTATGTTCGTTCGAGCACCGAGCGCTAGTCTCTTGTCCATCGGCAATCCACAAATGTGTGGATTAATTTTTGGTAAATAAAAAAAAAATATATTCATTTATTTGCCAATTTGCTGCAAAACTCTTCGAAAGTACAAAAATAATGTTAAATATTAAACATTTCTTTAAATTCATTATATTTACTATTATTCTTTTTAATAATGCTCCTTTTTATAACATTGTTTAAAACAGGTTCTTCTACAGTTAAAAGAAAGCAAGTTTTCGTATAAATGGCAGGGTATGACATCGTATATGTCATCTCAGTTTAAAGACAAAAACCCGTTCAACATTCGTTTAATCTATTACATAACTTAGCAATATTAAGATTATAAAAATTTCATCAATTAATAGTAACCAGGAACTATTCATGAAACAAAGTTGAAAAAATCTCATTGGAAGAGAATTCGGCCAAATCGCAGAAATCCCAAAGGCACCTAGCCTTTGGGATTTGGCGTCAAAAAATCTTTTCGCCAAAGTGCGCCAAGTAAAGGGCCTGCAATTGCGAATGAAGTGAATTTTAAACAGTACAAGAAACACATGTTACCACATTTGGCAACTTATCGCCCAGTTGGCGCCGCAAAAAAAGTCGCGAAATCCCAAAGGCCCCTGTTTTGCGATTTGACCGAAAATTACACTTCAGTAGTAATTAATTATAAAAGAAAATGGGAAAAAAAATGAAAATTTTGAAGTAAAACATAGATATAAAGCTGTTACAAATAATCTATTGAATGTAGATTTTACGTGTAGCTCTTTCCGTATCATGATTCTAAAATGTTATATACTTATAATATTATAAAATTTTTATCAAATAGTAGTAATCAGGAACTATTCATGAAACAAAGTTGAAAGTATCTCATGAAAGGAAATTCTGCAAAATCGATTATAGTAGATTTTGTGAATAGTTATTTCCGTAACATGATTCTGAAATGTTGTATATTTATAATATTATAAAAATTTCATTAAATAGTAGTAATCAGGAACTATTCATAAAACAAAGTTGAAAAATGATTAAAAGGAAATTTGGCAAAATCGCGAAACAGAGCCGTTGGGATTTGGCGTCAAAAAATCTTTTCGAGAAAGTGCGTCAAATGAAGTGAATTATAAACAGCACAAGAAAACAGGTTACCACATTATACAACTTATCGCCCAATTGGGGCCAAAAAAAGTCGCCAAATCCCAATGCGATTTGGACAAAAATTCCATTTTATTAGTAATTATAAAAGAAAATGAAAAAAAAAATGAACATTTTGAATTTAAGACAGATATAAAATGAAGACTTGAATGTAGATTTTACAAGTAGCTATTTAGGGAACATGTTCTAAAATATTGTATATTTATAATAAAACTTGTATACAATTCAGTTTTCCATCCAAAAATGTATTTTATTGCA
The DNA here is from genome assembly GCA_021605075.1 of Caerostris darwini. Classification (NCBI taxonomy): domain Eukaryota; kingdom Metazoa; phylum Arthropoda; class Arachnida; order Araneae; family Araneidae; genus Caerostris; species Caerostris darwini. The sequence continues at coordinate 340,483 of BPLQ01001323.1, forward strand.
TGAGCACTATTTACGGCAATAATAAATAAATAAATATACAACATTTTGTTACCAAATGTTTTGATTTTTTATATAGAAAAGTTATGACAGACGTCTATCTTTTTAATCTTTAATGCCATTCAGAAATCTTCTTCCACCTAAACGGCATACAAAACACGTGACATAAATCGTAAATAAATATCCGTCCTGTAGGCCTATCTTCAAATCGTAAACAGCCTTTTGAATAGAACCCATGAATATTTAACGTCCAAGCGCGTTCCCATCTATTTTCCTAGCATGATTATTTGGTAGGCGTTTCTCATCTCCGCAATGTAGGGCAGCTTTCCAAGGGGCAGTTAAATGTCCGGCCGTGGCTTTTCCGTATAAAAATGTGTTCGTTTGCAGTGGGAAAGGGATACGAGAAATGTGCTCCAGTTACGTGACTGTGGAGTTAGATGAGGGAATTATTTTCTCTTTACATGAGAAGTAGAAATGGTCAATCCTTTTAATGGAATTGAATCTATGCAACGCCAAAATACATGTTCACCATGCCTTTTGAAGCATATAAAGTGCTACAGTTTCTTTAAAAAAAAACTAAAATATTATATGTAGTGCAGCATATAAAGTATTACAGAGTCTTTAAAGTAAATTAAAATCTAAAATTGTAGACGTTAGTATCAAATGATTTTTTATACATATCTGGGAACTTCACTGTTTAATTATGTATGTCACGAACCGACGGGATTTTATAGAAGAACATTGCCTCCATCGAGGATTTACAAGGGTAATTAATGTACCCCTATTGGCATATAATGTAGGAGAAAACCCTGAAAACTCCCCTTATGCAGCCTGCTAGTCGATGCGAGGCATAGTTAAGATTCCTTTCTGAAAGCAGACATTCTCATTTCTGAAAGCAGCGACTGTAACTGGCAGCGCTGATGGATTTTATTTGAGTCACCTGCATTACTATTGTTGTTGTGTCTAATCCTCAGTGCCTGGCAGTGCGGGAAGGACATCCCTGCTTATGAGTAATCTGCTTATGGATGACGTGAGTAATTTGCTTATGGTGGGAGGGAAAGGGGGCAGCTTTTGTTGTGATGGAGCACCAGTATGTAGAAGTTTAGCTTGGCTCTGCGTCGCTGAAGGAGGGCAGTGCCTTTCGGGATGATTTTTAAGGGGACCTACCCCACATTTGCGGATAGTATGGGAGAAAACCCGGAAAATTCCCCCAGATAGTCCGACTCACGAGACAAGATGCAAACGCCATTGAGTTTCTCGTTTTTTGAAACAGTGTCTACAACAAAGCCGCCAGCTGCCAATTATTATCTTATTTGTCAATTATTATCGTATTTGCATTTATTTAACTTTCCGAAAATTAGGTATACTTAATTTTAAGAAACAACATCATAACCCATATTACAATGCAGAAAAAAAAGCTTTAAAAAGATTTATTAAAAAATATTTTTGTTAAAACTATTTTTATTGATTCTTATTGCAACAATTTTGAAGAAAACAACAGTTCTTAATGGAGATTAGTGAAAATTCTGCCAATTTTTCCTTCCATAATCGAAACGATTTTATTATAAAATAAGCTTATATCTTATTGGCAATCTAATTTACTGCTTCACTACTAATTTTTGCCATATTTACTTGAATAATACATGCATTTCAATCACGTACCAGTTTATTGTTCTGTGATTTATTGTATTTTAATGTTTCTATAGTATGCACTAAAATCCCATAAGCTTAAGCTACCTTATAAAATTTGTATAAGAATATTTTTTAAAAGTCTAATAATTATATAAAAGCAAATGAATGATTATAAAAGAATGATGATTTGAATGCTTTATCAAACTTCCTTTTTATTATGGCTTACAATGCATCCTTTTATTTAAAAAAAAGCATAATCTTTTTCTTCAATGGCACTAGCCATTGTGTACTAGGGGCTTCAGGTTCAAATCCTGGATTGAATGCATCCACGTTAAACTGTATCTTATTAGCTCAAAGTGTGCAAAAAATTATCGTAGAGTTTCAAACCAGTCTTTAATGACGTGACAATCCTATGGTGGGCCAAGACCTTCAAGAAGATTCCAAAACATGAGATGTTGTTTTCTTTTTAAGGGGAAGGGTTGTCAGCTCTATAATTTTCTTGTCAGCCAACTGTCTAAAGTTATATTAGAGGGGAACCTATGGCTTAAAATGGATTTTGAAGCACTACAGGCATCTATGAGACCGCCGGGAATCGAGCACGAAGCCTGCAGTACCGAGCGCCAGTTATTCGGCCATTAGGCCCTCACCAAAAAAAATGCCCTTATAAAATATTTTTTGAAACCAAGTCGTCCTTTGAACAAATATTCTTTAAAAAATCAAATCAAACTAATTGCAAAATTTAAATAATGTTTTGTTATTTATTTAAAAAATTTTAATTAATGTTTATTACGGAATAAAAGGAAAACAAAAAAAGAAACCTTTTTTGAAAAAAGTTATAATTACTTGTTTAAAACGATGTAGCCACGCTAAAACGTTTTACATATTTGCTTAAATTTGATACTCCTACTTAAATGAGTGATTTAAGGAAATTATTGTAACCTCGACCACAAAGAATTTGTGTCATATTTTTTATTGTTTTTAAGAAAATTGGCATGCTGATATTTTCAAAAACACATAAAATTAGTAAAAAAAAAATAGATAGTAGATTGATAGAATTAAATTATTTATATTCATAAAAAAAGGAATATAATAAAAATAAATTTTTATCAATATGTATAGTAGGACGAAGCTTAAATTTTTTTTTCTATATTCTTTTTTCTCTAGCACAGAAAAGTTGTGGAATGGTTTAGATGGAAGTCTACGCTCAGAATTTCAAATAAATCAATAATTATCTTCCGATTCCATTTTGAGTTCTAAATGTGCGAGATAAGCTGCAGATTGGGTAACTTTAAATTTTCAGTGACTTTTTTTAATTTCAGATTTTTTTTCTTTTTGTTAGCATGAAAAAGTTGAAGAAACATATAATAAGTATAAGTGCCAAATTTTAGAATAATCAATTAATATCTTCTGGTTCGATTTTTTAAATTCTTCAACTGGACAATAGAATGAATACACATGTACATTTTTTTTATGAAATGTATAATAAAAATGTGAATTGTTGCAGTTATAAAAAAGTATATTTGATTCATCTTATAATCGATAGCCATTTGATTGCACTAATATAATTTGAGATTTAAAGAAATAGTAAGCGTTTTGTATCAAATTAAATTTACAATAATATATAAATGTTTCTCATAATCATATTTTTATGTTTGACTACTCAAGAGTTTGTAATATTTCAACCTACTGTCTTTAATATTTATTTTCATTTATACAATCTGCTTTATTTCTATGAGAATTTTCAAAAAAAGATGTTATTGTGAGTCATTTTAGAATCTACATATATAAGTAGTTTAAAGACATAACTTATATTGTTTTAATGGCATCTGCCCCCCTCCCTTAAAAAAAGTGCAAGCCACGTATAGTCATCTAATCTTTCTTTAATTTTATAGCAGATAATTGAGGAACTATTGTTCCAGCTGTTCGTATTATTTCCAGACAATTTGAAATTCATGGTTTTTGAATGCTATATTTTATTTCCATTCTAAGGATACATTAGCGCTTTCTGGTAAATTCTGGAAGCAAATGTTTTTGTAAATTCATTTAGATTGATGTAGCTACTATTTTATTAGTTGTCAAGAATATTTGTAAGATTACGCGTATCGCACAAACAACAATTATGTATCTTTGTAAGGTATTACGACTAGTTGAAACAAATTCTATCATAGTAATCAGATAGATATGCAGAATGTAAGAAATTCAATACTAAATTATGTGATGAGCATCCATTAAAATAAATCTGAAATTAATTATAATCACTGAAAATTGAACGTGCATAATTTTTCAATAAATTTTGCATACTTTGAATCGAAAATAAATTCAGAAGAATTAATAGAATAATCTAAAATTATGCACGCATCTACACAGAAATAACAGATATAATTCACCCAAATAATAGATTTTTTTAGGTGAATTTAAAATATCCATAAATATTTTCCAAAAAAACATTTACTCGTTTTAAAATTGCGATTTTTTTTTACATATTAAATGCATCATTTAATCTCTTCGTGCACTACAAAAGTACTATACTAGATTTGCAGACAGTCTAGAAATGGATCGGAAATAATCCATGTAGTTAGAAATATTGCAGGTAGTTTGAGATAGTCTGAATAAAAAATTCTGTTATATATACTTTAACTAATGTTACAATTTAAGGCGTTCAGTACCATAGGTTTCGGGTTAGCGTCCCGTCGGATGATTGTAATGGTTCGGAATCCACTTTAAATTGTAATAATTAAATTAATTATTACAATTATTAATTGTAATTGTTAAATTTAATAATTGTACCGATTTAATATGACTGTTTGGCGTAGGGCTGATAACTCTACCCCTTAAAAAGAAAAATTTCATGTTTCGGAATTTGCCAGTAGGCAGACGGCCTTGGGCAGCCATGGGGCTGTTGAACCATTGAAGAATATTGCAATTATTTGTTAGAAACAATAATAAAATAGAAATTAATCGTAATTATACAATTTAATGAAATATTTGAAGGAGAACAAAAATGATTTATAATTCAGCAGTTTCATTGACTTATTTCCGCCGAAATTCGTCAATTTTATCGCAACAATTTGACCTTATGTTATTGAAGTTCACGCTCTGAAAAACATTATGTCCGGCATCTTGAATACGCTCCGTTTCGGATAATATCAGAAGTCCTGTGGCTAAAAACCAAAGATCCAAATTTTCCGTGCTCAGGCAGTTATTAAAAATTAATAAAATTTCAGAAGAGAAAAAGAAATTATGTTAAATTTTCTCTCTTTTGCTTGTTGGGAACTGACGATTTCACAATCATTATATTTTTATATTTTCGAAAAAAAAAAAAGACGAATTAGTTATAAATCAACTCTGGATAAAAACTGGATGCCAAATCAATGCAAATAACATCCTATTTTTTGGATAAGACGTTTAAATTTATTACGATATCCTCAATTCAAATCTTACGTGTAGTAGACTATTCCGTACAATTATAACATTTAAAAGTGTATTGAGAGTTCCACATGGGAAACGGGCTATTAGAAATGGGGATAGGAACAACTTTTTATATTTTCACTGAACTAGAAAAAATGTCAAAAGACATCAAAATTTAAAAAAATACGTTTTTTTATATCCATATTAAATAATAATATCTATAATATAAATGTTTATCCTTATTTTAATTAAAGTCAATCCTTACATAATATTAGATTCAAGCTTTATTTCAAATTCTTCGTTATATTATATGTATCAAATATGCACGTTATACATATATAACTATATGTTAAAAATATTACTCTTTGTTATTTGTAGTTGAAATAGTAACAAAAATATTTGACTCACAACACCATTTCATAAATACTTGATATCAGTATGTATGACAGTAAATTTGGTATTACTGTCTATAATAAGCGCTTCTATTGTGGTATCAAATAGGAATTTAAAAAATTCTTTTTCATGTAAATAATTCATGAAAAATTAACAAATTCCTATGTTTGAATATTTTTTCCCAGATGTATAAAATACGAGCTATCTTATAACAAATATCTATTTAATAATGTATAGAATAATTAATCCAATAAAGGTAATACAACACCATAGACTTTTGATAAAAATATAAAGAAAAATATTGTTTTAATATTATAAAAGTTATTTCCTTTTACATTTGTCATGGTCTATTGTATATAAATTGGCTTAAGTTGAATTTATAGCAGTATATACACTTAATAAATGCTTGCCAAAATGAGGTATATCCCTTCTAAGCACATAAAAATTTTATACAATTAAACAATCAATTTTAGATTTAGGAGAATTGATGGAAATGATGAAATTCATTGTAATTACAATTGACCACTAAATTCACTAAAATTAACTTATTTGTAGAAAGTGGATTTGTTTGATTAATATATTTTTAAAGATTTATGAAAATTCAGATAACAACTATGACACAACATTCATTACAATAACATGCATAGTAATCAATAAATTAAAACTTAGTTGTTTCAGAAATTTAACACAGAATAACAAATTTCGATGAAAATTTTTTTCTTTGAGATTAAAGCATTCATTTATAACTAATTTTGGGTTTCTGAACACGAATATAACAACGAAAATTTGAAATTGGTTCCCATTTCTAAGATATTTGTAATTTAATAATTCGAACTTGAAATAATGTGTTAACAAACGCATGTTCCCCCTTTTTACTCTATATGGGGTCGTTTGGATTGTCACTTATGCATTTTCTCTGAATCATCATTGAAAATTCTTCTACAGCAGTCTCTCAACATTGTAGTGGACCGTCTACCCTGATATCTTTCCTCTACTTTCGCAATATTCAGATGAAAATGCTCCCCGAGTTCATTGTTAAGGAAAGGAAAAGGTTTTCAGGAAAGAAGCCCAAATGACAAAGCAGTAAATGCATTTTTAGAGGCATAATGCAACCAAGTTTCTGTATATAGACAACATGTCCATCACTAATTTCTTATAATCTTTGACTTCACATTTCCTCAGAAATTCGTTGGCAAAAAGCGAAAAGCATTACAAACTTCTTTCGTACCTTGTTAGAGTATACTAACAAAATTTGCATCCTTCAAAAACTTACGTATCTTGGGCGAATGAAAATTCTTTGTTTCAGTTTAGCTTCGCTTATTGCAGAAAATTTTGTTATTTAAGTACTTGAAGACTGGAATATTCGTCCATAGCTTTCATAAGATTTTTCATTAAGCCAAATGTTATGTGCAAAGGATTTGCCCCTAGTAATGGTGGAATTTGCACATTTCAATATCATATGTTATTCTAATAGGCCACTTTTTACATAGTGCAAAGGTTTAGCTCTACTGTCCCGCTAGTATAAAAATCAGCTGTCTTTCGTATGTTCTAATTGCAGACCCATGAGAAAACTATCACTTTCAGATAATAACAAATATGTCTGCTGTACTTGTATTGAATGCAGTTCAACAAATATTTCAAATTTTCATAAGTTTCCTTCATAGAGACAGAATGTCAAACTGGAATGAATGGAAGTAGATTCCCATCATGTTGCAATATTGCATTTATTTAGAGTAAATCTATGAATAGCTATCGTAGAAAAGTTTTATGTTCTATTTTGAAAATCGTCATTACGCCATTGGCACTCTATTTTACTTTTCGACAGCGCTATGCATCTAACAAGGTTATTAATTTTTTCTTAAGACAGAATATGTGGTGTAAGTATACCATCATCATTATATCCAGCACTAGTTATAGAAGACTGTAGAGCACCACGTGAAATGAATTCTTTATCTTCTTCTGTATCAATAAAAATTAATTTGGAGTTTCAGGAATAGGAAACCCTTCACCATGGGGAATCGGTCACATATCAGATTTTATATATTCGGGTACCGCACTTTTTATTTTTTTTCTTGTGATTCCACCACGAAGACACCACGCAGAAGTAGCAGTCATTTGCATGATTGCTTTCTTCCTTCCAAATAATAGGAATTGTAAATGGCATTGTCATCTTTTTTTGGCTTTTCACTCTATGCAAAGATTACTTACATAGAACAAGAATTACAACATATACACTGAAGTGACAAAAGTCATGGGATAGCAATATGCAAATTTTCAGATGGCAGTAGCATCGCGTAGAACAGGTATAAATGCGCAGTGCTTTCGCAGAGCTTTCATTTCTGTTCAAGTCATTCATGTGAAGAGGTTTTGACGTGATGATGACCGCACGACGGGAATTAACAGACTTTGAACGCGGAATGTTAGTTGGAGCTAGACGCATGGGTCATGGCATTTCGGAAATCGTTAGGGAATTCAACATTCCCAGATCCACTGTGTCAAGAGTGTGCCGAGAGTATGAAATTTCAGGCATAACATCCCACCATGGACAGCGCAGTGGTCGACCGCCTGCACTTAACGATCGAGACCGGCGACGTCTGCAAAGAGTCGTAAATTCTAACAGACAAGCAACACTGCGTCAAATAACCGCAGAAATCAATGTGGGACGTACAGGGGACTTGTCTGTTAGAACTTTGCGGAGAAATTTGGCTTTCTTGGGCTATTCCAGCAGAAGACCGACTCGAGTGCCTTTACTGACAGAACGACATCGCTTGCAGCGACTCTCGTGGGCACGTGAGCATATCGGTTGGTCCCTAGATGAATGGAAAACCATGGCCTGGTCCGATGAGTCACGATTTCAGTTGGTAAGAGCTGATAGTAGGGTTCGAGTGTGGCGCAGACCACACGAAGCCATGGACCCAAACTGTCAGCAAGGCACTGTTCAAGCTGGTGGTGGCTCCGTAATGGTGTGGGCTGTTTTTTCATGGTATGGACTTGGTCCTCTGGTGCGACTGGACCGAACATTGACTGGAAATGCATATGTTCAGCTACTTGGAGATCATTTGCAGCCATTCATGGACTTCATGTATCCAAACAACGATGGGAGTTTTATGGATGACAATGCGCCATGTCACCGGGCCACAACTGTTCGCGATTGGTTTGAAGAACATTCTGGACAATTTCAACAAATGATCTGGCCACCTAGATCGCCCGACATGAATCCCATCGAGCATTTATGGGACATCATCGAGAGGTCTGTTCGTGCCCAAAATCCTGCACCATCAACGCTTTCACAATTATGGACGTCTATCGAGACAGCATGGCTCAATATTCCTGCAGAAGACTTCCAACGACTTGTTGAGTCCATGCCACGTCGAGTTGCTGCACTTCGCCGGGCGAAAGGAGGGCCGTCACGATATTAAGAGGTATCCCATGACTTTTGTCACTTCAGTGTATATGGAGTCCAGGGCTTGTCATGATGTCCAATTTTGCATTCGAAATAAAAATGATATGTCTTTTTCACTAAAAGGAATGACGAAACATTTTTGGGCTTCAAATGTCACTTCCCCATATATATAGCAAAAGTTATTAGCTGAATTAACACATTCATGCGAAATCACAATATATTGTTTTTAAAACGCAAATTCACTACAATCATTTCTTTCCCATCGCGTCCGACTAATAACTAGCGCGTGTAATTAGCGACAAAAGTTGTACTCGATAGTAGGTTAGAAAACTTTTTAAAAAATAATATTTTGGTTATCACTTACTAAATCTTACTTTTTCAGCTATTTCACGTATATGTAATGCTTAATATACATTTAAACACATTTCCTTTACATTTAATATAGCTGATATTTGGATATATTTCATTTTATAAACTGCTATATAGTTAACAAATTCTTATAATTTGTAAGTTACATATATTATGTGAATTTACATACACCGATGTTTCATTTTTTACCCATATTTCAAGAAAACTGGAAGAACCGATTACCACCGTTTCTCTTAAACAAGAACTGACTGTCATTTTTTTAATATCATTTTTGTCAAAAATTATCTATTACAATTTTTACCATACAGTTTCCTAAAAAGTAGTAAGAAATGACTATTAAGAAAACCTGTGTGTTGGGCATTTGTGTTATTTATTGTGTTAAGGTGTTATTTATTATTCCTAGGAAAATTCTTAGAATTTATTTGTGATCATTGAATAAAATAAATGTTGTTAGTTTTATCATAGTTTAATATTAACTTCGTTTTTTTCTCTTTATTAATAAAGTTGTCATCGAAATTTTTTTTTAAAAATCATACCATGTACCGATATTCCATGTCCATGTATAGCATGAGGTCAAGTACTGCAAAATCCTTCTTATTTAAGCGAAGCTGATTTTTTTCTATTTAACCTTCTGAAAACCAACGATTTAAATCAAGAATCAAATAATCTTTTTCAAACATAAATTAGATGTAAAAAGGAAATAAATTTTTGAAGTGGAGTTTCTACTCCCCCTCTTCATCTCTTAGAGTAAAAAATGTTAAATCAAAGGAGAACAAACAAATTGTGAATTAGAAACACGACCATCTTGTCCATCCATGCAAAACACAAACCATATATTAGAGAGAGATATTTGTAAATTTCAACTAATAATTGAAAACCTTACCATGAGATTTAACCAAGAACCAAATAATATTTTCGAATCATAAATTAGATTTTAAAAAAAAATTGATGTGGAGTTTCTTACAAGAATTACAACTCCCCCGTCTCTTGGAGGACATATGGCATTTAAAATTTGTAATAAACCAAAAGAAAATAAACAAAGTGTGAATTAGAAACACGACCATCTAGTACACACACACACACACACACACCATATATATATATATATATATATATATATATATGTGTGTGTGTGTGTGTATATATATATATATATGTATATATATGTATATATATATATATGTATATATATGTATATATATATATATGTACGTATACATATATATATATATATATATATATATATATATTAGAGAGCAAGAGATTTGTAAATTTCAACTAATAATTGAAAACCGTACCATGAGATTTAACCTAGAACCAAAACAAGAACCAAATAATAAACTTTTTCAAACATAAATTAGATAAAAAGAAAAGAAATTTTTGATGTGAAGTTTCTGCACCCACTCCCATCTTTTAGAGGACATGTGACATTTAAAACTTGTATTTAAACTAAAGAAGAACAAAAGTATGAATTAGAATATAATATATTATATTTATACGACAATCATATAAATATAATATATTCTATAGAGAGAGATTTGAAAATTTCAACTAATAATTGAAAACATTGCTTATGTACTTATATGTGCTTATACAGTTCTGAAATTTTAATTTTCAATTAAAAAATGAAAATTGTATAACACTGAAATTGTAAATTTTCATAACATTTAATTATGAAAAAGAGTTCATGATGTGACAATTTTTTTTTTATTTTTATTTTTAAAGAAGACGGTGAAGATAAAACTTTTACTAATTTTTACTTATAATTACTGTTTTAAGTGGAACATAAAACCTTTCATAAATAAAAAAAAATGCTCTATAAAACCGGAAAATTTTTGTTTCAATGATTTAAAATCCATTTCAGCAGTCAAAATAAAGTTCTTTCAACAAATAAAAAATGTCAATTGACAAAGATATTAGTTATCCGAAGGAGATGACTCTGGTGTCTTTGCCCGACAGTGAACAATCATTACAGCGTTTAGGATGACCTTCTGGAAAGTACTATTTTTAACGATACAGAATAAATCGCTAACCTTCTGTGGTCTATCATGTCTGCAAGAGAAATGAACAGGATTGTCTTGTCATCAAACAGCCTTTATGGTGTTCTCGCCCCTTACATAATCAGAACAAATGACTTTTGCTGTCATTGTCTTTGCATTAGAAGTCGGCTTATTTAAATAATCATGGATGATAAATGATTCAGTTTAATGTCACTTTGAATCTATATTTAAAAATATATCGTCAAATGTCTGTTACAAAATGTGATATTTTCTTTACTTTCAAAAATTGGGATATGAATAAATACTTTTTTTAAAAATCAGATAGTAAAATGTTTCATTATCTTTGATAATTTTAAAAAGACTAAATAACGACTAAATAGAAGTTGGCTTATTTAAATAATCGTGGATGATAAAAGTTTCAATTTAATGTCACTTTGAAACTGTGTTTAAAAATATTCATTTTGTCGTCAAATGTCTGTCACAAAATGTGATATTTTCTTTACTTTAAATATTTGGGCCTGAACAAATAAATTTTTAAAAATCAGATAGTAAAAATGTTTCATTATCGTTGATAATTTTAAGAAGACAAAATAGGTATGTTTAAATTTTAATTTTTAACATACCTATAAGTTTTAACATAACTTTTACATGAATATTTAAGTTTTTAATTTTTAAATTTAAAAAAAGACATTTAGAAAAATTAAATTATTTAAAGAAGTTATTTAATGGCCTGAAATAAACAAATATATATAGATTAAAACGTATTAAATTTTCGAATATTTTAACGTTGTTCTTGCTATAAATAAAAAAATCGCTTAACTTGTTATAATTATTGAATTTCTTTCAAATAATATCTTAAAAATTAAATAATATTATTTTAAATAAATATATTTGATCAGATTTAATTAATAATAAAATTTAATTATATATTTTTAAAATTGTTAATTCAAAAATAAAATTTTTCAATAACGCATGCTTGATCAATGAATAAATAATAACCATTAAAAGCATTAATAATTTATTTGAATTATTAATATTATATTGAATTATAAAAATCCCCCCTCCCTAAAATTCGCAATATATGTAACCCTTTATTGCTGGCTTTTTTTATTTTATTTAAGGCTCATTTAATAGTCGAGTTTAAAAAGTTTCATTCAGTTGTTTATCAATCACCATAACAACTTGGGAAAAACTTTATAACTATCAATTATTTAGAGATTGAAAATAAATGAAATAAAAAAGGCTAAACAATATAAAATAGGTTAAACATGTACTCACAGACTACCACTTGTGGTCGACATTATCGAAATTTTTAGTCTTCCTTATTTCCTATGAGAAGCCGAGAAGTCAAATATTGCATCGTTCGTCCAGTCATCAGTTGTTTAGGATGCAAAAGCACATGGTTAGTAACGGCAGGTACCGGTCGGGTAGGAAAAACAACTTACAGGTCGCAAGCGTGCTGCCATCTATTGGAGTGTTTAAGAACCATACTGTAATTCGATAAAAAAAAACTGGGACAAAAAAAAAAAGATTTTTCTAGGAGATTTGTTTTTGGTAATCTGAATTTCACACTATATCTCCAACAAATAGTTGGTGATATGTTTAAAAGTTTGTTCCCAGATGTATAAAATATCTACAGTCTTATAAAAATATATATATTTAACAATGTATACAATAAAGTTGGTGATATGGTGTGAAATTCAGATTATGATTCCCCTTTCATATGATTAGATAGAAAAAATTTAATTATAGTTTCTTCATCAGTGTCATAAAAGATTTTGATAACAAGGGTCGCAAGATTATGTGACAAAAGTTTCTATGTTTACAAAATTTCAAGTACAAATATCAAGCCTGTAACAACCACACCTTGATTTTTCCTCCATTTATAAAAAAATATTTTAATTAAGTTAATAAAGCGGCATGCAGAATAATAATTACAAAAAAAATTAAGTTAAAATTTATTTAAAAATTTCGCAAAATCCTGTATTATCAGCGCATTTTAAATAATGGATAAAAAAATTATTTTAAATTGTATTGTTTGTTATTTCACTGGTCGAAAACAACATCTAGACTAAGTTCATGAATCCGTGTGTTTTCAAAGAATGAAAAAAAAACTGTTTCAGGACTTGAGCACAACTGGATGTTCTGGCAACCAATGCAAGTCAAGATACGGACAGGAGTTGCTTGAATCAAACTACATTTCGAGTAAAGGGGATAAAACTTAAGGTCCGACACATGAGGTTGAATACAAAGATGACCACTGCGGAGCCTGTAAGAGCCATCTGTTCGGATGTACTGCCCGCCCCAGTTAAAGCAGCATCACGACGGTTATAATCGTACCATTTATGTAGGGGGGGCCTTTTTCCAAGAGGGACTGATATCATATCTAATCAGCCCTAGAGACACGTTCCGAGAAAGAGAGACAGCCATCATCAATAGAACTCTTAAGGCTGCCCTCTTTGACCAACTCATTTGCAGTCTTGTTGCCGTAAACACCTACATGGGAATGGAATCCTCTGAAAAAATATATTATTATGATGGGCACTCAAACAACCTAAAAGTTGAAAGCCAAACCAAACAAAAAAAAAAAAACCAAACAACCTAAACCAATATTCACCGTCGTTCCATCACCATGCTTTCATCATTCAACTAGGTGCGCTAAATAGAGCTTCGGCTATCGTTCAGAATCCAAATGTTCGTATTGACACACTCATTTTAAATTGTAAAAATATTAATATATTACTAAATACATGGTCCTCAAATATCATTTTTTTTCAAATGGGCTAAAATAAAAACTTGTAGCGAAGGAGGTATTTGCTTAAACATAATTAACTTCGTGTTCCATATTGTATACAAGAAAAAATTCCTTTAAAGGCAGAATTGCTGTTTTTCAGCATGACTTTCAGAGATAACTGATCAATATTTGTTTACAAATAGGAGAGACTGTTAAAACTCCCACTGGGGCTGAAGACTCTTGTGTCGGAAATCCAACAGAATATTTTCCAGATAGCGTGGGACACTAATGAAATTCTTAAATATTTTAAACATTTAATTGATTGCTTCCTAAAATTATCCCATACAGGTTAAAGAAGTGCTTAAGGGGGAGGGGCCATTTAATAATTTTAAAGGGTCAGTGAAAGAAGATGAAGAAGATAATAATAAAAAATAAATTAGAAAAACTATTAGTCACCCATACTATGCAAATGACCGATGTACGATGTAAACATGCAAAGGCGATGCAACCCCTAAAAGTCTTTCCAGAAGACACTGCCCTTCCTTCTACACCCGTTCCCCGTTCTACACGTCGGTGAGTTGTTCGTGGTGTACATGAGGCCCACCGATGTTCCACCCTCACCTTTCTAACTGGTAGGGGGGAGGTGTGCAGAAAATAAAAGAAAAGGAAGATAAAAAAGTCAAGGATGCAATTCAAGCTGCAATACAACAATTTTTAATTAATGCATTACCTTCTTATTTAGTGGAAGGCAACTTTATACGGTCACAAATTTATTAACAAACGACACAGACAAAAATAGAGCCATGGACTAATATTTTAATAGCAATCCTTTTCACTAGGATCATTTCTAATATTGTTTGTAATTTTTTTTTTTTTTTTTTTTTTGATATTATCCTTTTGTTATCTTAATTTTCTGTGTGTAATGTGAATGTTATTGTGGTTGATTTTAATGAAAAAAACCTTTATAATTTACATATAGATATAACTTATGATTATAATCTTTATAATTTACATATCTATATTGTTCTTCTTCAATGGCACAACAGCCTCAGGGTGGGCCAACCCCTTCAGCCTACTGGCAGATTCCGAAACATGAGATCTTTTCTTTTCATGGGGTAGGGTTGTTAGTCCTACACCCTACAGACATATTAAACCTGGACCTGTGGTTTAAAGTGGATTTGTGGTTTAAGTGGATGGATATATATACATATATATATATAAGAATATAACATACTTTTTGTTGCTTACAGAAAGTAAGTTTTAAGTTTTGGAACCACTGTTTTAAGCGCTGAAAATAAAAATACAAATAATGATCTTTCTAAAAACATTTTGTTTTAAAAAGAAACCCTATTTCATACGATTTGATGTAATCTGCTCGCTACAAGGATCATATTTTCTCTAATAAACAACATGGAAAAAATTTTGTGTATAACTTTATTAAAATATTCCATCCTATTTTCCGATAGAAAGTAAATCAAAGCGTATCACCGCATACATCACTTTCATACTAACCCACAATAAATTAATAAGGGAGTTGAATTTAAATTATGGGAAACAGTCACTAGAAAAAAAAAAAAAAAGAAATTTTTTCGTTTTTCCACTTTATCGTTTGATCTCACGCAAACTATCTAGTATAGAGTTTCACTAAAAGGTCAATAAACTCTAAATGATTCTGGAAAAGAAAGCTTCAAAAAAAGGTCAATTCCGAAAATATGAAACAAATTACTTCATTAATAATCGAGGGACTTCCCCACGTTTGCTACGTGCATTCATACTAAAATTAAATGTATTGACTTCTCCGGTATGATAGAGTATCAGAAGTTTTGCTTAAAAGATCGCTCCTTGCAAGTTATTCTTATTTTTTTCGCCATTTTGTTAATATTTTTCGGTTCTTTAAATCGCTTAAAATTCTCTACAAGTATGATTTCGTGTTCAAATAATAACAGATATCACGAACAGTTACTTCTCTAGAGATGTGTTACTTTCTATTTATATCTGCAACCACAAATACGCCTTTGCATTTGTTTGTTACACGTATAGGGAGTATTGATATGTTTATGTAAATATATTTCAAAAATTATAAGAAAAAAATTACAAAAAATTTAGATTATGCAAAAATTAAATTAAATTAAAATAAATATTTTTTTCTAAAAAAAAAGAAATTGTGAAGTAAAAAATGCATGTAAAGGAATGTACAAATATATTACAAAAAAAATGCCGGACAATTAACGTAAATTTTATTTGATCCTTTGTAAATAAAGAAATTGCGTTTATTGATTCATCAGCAAGGATTTCTTATCTTCCACTTTTTTATTAACGCAACAGCTCCATGGTGAACCAAGGCCGTGTGCCTAGTGGAAGATTTTGAGATAGATGTTTTTCCTACAGGATAAGATGTCAGTCCTACTCCAAACGCTCTACAGTCATATTAGACCAAGAACTACAGTTTAAAGTGGATTCCGAAGCCCTACAAGCATCCATAGCACAACCGGAACGAACCCGAAACCTGTGGCGCCAAGCGCTAGTCCCTCAGCCATCAGGCCCCGTGATTTCTTATTAATTGAAAAATATGTAACCATAATTTTAAATTATGTTTTGTTAATGAATCATTTTATAATATATATATATATATATATATATATATATATTTATATATATTTATATTTATATATATTTATATATATATATATTTATATATATATATATATATATATATATATATTTATATATATATTTATAAATATATTTATATATATATATATATATTATATATATATATATATATATAGAGAGAGAGAGAGAGAGAGAGAGAGAGAGAGGCACCAAGTGGTAGGACGAATGACTATCGCCCTAGCACTTGGTGCAACAGGTTTCAGGTTCGAGTCCCGGTGGTTGAGACTCCCATGGATTTTTGTAGTGGTACGGAATCCACTTTAAGCCGTAGGTTCTTGTCTAATACGACTATACGGCCGACAGCCCTCTCACTTAAAAAGAAAACATTTAATGCTTCGAAATCTGTTGGTAGGCAGACTGCCTTAGCCCACTATGGAGCTGTTGCCTCACACAAAAATAATTTATAAATACAAATTAATATATGAATTGAAATCAGTGTTTATTAATCATTTGGGAAACTACATACTAAAAACGAATTAAATGCTATTGTTATTCAAAAGATTTCTCAATTTTTAATAATTAATTGAATTGAATTTTTTCATTTTTTAAAATTTTTTGGAATTTATATTCTATAATTTTTGAAATATACTTATATAAAAATAGCAATACTTTCCATATTTAGGATCAACAAATGCAAAGACTCATATGTGGATACAAATATAAATCTAAATTATCACATCTCGAGACAAGCTGCTGTTCGTGATGTCGGTTATTACTGTGACACGAAATCAAAATCGGAGAGAATGCAAATGTTAATTCTTGTACTCTCTCTCTCTCTCTCTGAGCATCGTATGCTATTAGAACTGAATTCCAGTTGGAAATGTATGATATTGGTAAAACCTTTCCTTCAAATCGGTTAAATGTTTATGTTGAATATTTACAATCCTTGCGTGTAATTTTAGTTTTGTTTTAATGCATTTTTCATAAAGGACATAAAAGTTTTATTATATTAGAAAAAAAAAGTCAGCCACAAATTGAGACTTTTTTTTGCAAAATAAACATCTACTTGTGTTTCTAACTCAACCTTCTTGATTTTAGATATGAGTTTTAAAGAACTGAAAACATCATAAATTTTAAACAAGAATTTTATTAAATAATATCAACTTACAAAAGACAATGGTAATCACAATTCAATAACTAACTATTTTTACTGCATAAATTTGATTGTGATATCACAGGTAAACAAAATCACAGTGACAATCTTTCATACGGATATCAAATTGACACTGAGTTATTAAAAAAAAAAAAAGCAGACAATTCAATGTTTCTAATTATATACCTGATGTAACCGTGCTTCCTCCCAGAAACTGACAAGAACACTCCCCTACCCTTTGGCATTCAGACGAAATGGTCAGTCAGCCTCGAGACTCTCACCCGAGAAGAAGTACAGGACAACTTGCTCTCCAGCTGCGAAACGTTTAGTTTATAGACTCTCATCCAGAGAGAAAAAAAAATTTAACGCTTCCCTGAATATTAATTGATTACAGACTCTCACCCGGAGAGGAAGTATATTTCGCACACCTTGCGCGTAGCCGAGTATCGGATTTTCCGCTTAAAAGGTCCTTTCACGAATCTATAATTATTCGTCTTTAAATGTGTAAAATATTGTATTTTTCTAATTGTATGCGTGTGGTGTTTCGTGCATGCGTAAATAAAGCTATGAATTCTCCAACCTGTGCCTCAAGTATCTCAGCCCAACCACGCCCAGTTAAATCTGGTTGCCTAACCTGCACAGTACAAAATGGGGCCAGATTGTACTGGGCAGGTATGGGTCACATGTTCGGGAACCACAATAAATTATTAAGAATACAGGAATAACAATACAGGATTGGAAAAATTTACGTTTTACTCATATAGCGGTCTCAGTCTTTAAATAATTTAATTAGTTAAATTTTCTATTTCGAATTGAAAATCAGGATAATTTATGCTGCTTAATTTTATGCTTAATTTATACTGCCAGGAGTATTTATGTCATTCTTTAACATGCCAGACACTTGTTTGATATATTAAAAACTCTCTAAGTAAACTGAATTACAAGAGCTCAATAAATTATAACATTAATATATTTTGTAATGATTATTGTAAAGTCGTTAAAATATAATTCTAACGAAATAATTTTAACGACTAAAGTACTTTAATAGATATTAGCATTTTCAAATCTTCAACGGTGTATTATGAATTGAAGATAAAAAAATTCAAATTTTACCAGTAGTAGATTATTGGGTAAATGTAATAAAATCTGTAGAAAGTTGAATAAAACAATCACATAATTGTACATATTTCGAAAAAAATTGGGTGATAAACATAAAAATATTTAATAAAAAAATTATTTATAAAATATCAAATAACAAAAATTTCAATATCAACATATTAATGGGATAAAATATTTAAAAATCAGTTCTATTTCAGTTAAATAATTATCTTCAATATTCATCAATTATAATTCAATCAATCAATATTTTTTATTAAAGCCTTTCAACAATATAAAAAGCATACTTAATTTAAAAAATAAAGCAAATTTTTATATTACATTAAATTTTACACTATATATCTAATTTAGAATAAAATCTAGTGGATTAAAAGATTTTATCTTAATATTACACGAATTTTGCTATTTAGGGTTCAAAATAGTAAAATTTTGTACTAATTATTTAGGGTTCAAAACAGGATAATATTCAAACCATTTATATATTAGTATGACTAACTTATAAATTATTCATATATTACTTTTTTTACGACAGCTTTTTTAAATATCTAACAATTTTTATATATAACAATTTTTATTATTTATATATAACAATTTTTATTATTTATATCTAACAATTTTTTTTAAATATCTAATATCTAATATTTTTTTTAAAAATATCTTGAAATTTTTTTATAAATATAGTGAATTAAAAATTTTTTCCTTAATATTTCATGAAGTTTTGTTATTTAGGGTTCAAAACAGTGAAATTTTGTACTAGTTATTTAGGGTTCAAAACAGTAAAATTTTTTACTAGTTATTTAGGGTTTAAAACAGAATAATATTCAAACTATTTATTTATTAGTATGACCAATTTATAAATTATTCATATATTACTTTTTTTTACGATAAATTAATTTTTTTTTAAAAATATCACTCAATAACAAAATTTTAAAATGTGTAACAATTTATAGAAATATAAAAACTATAAGCGGGGGAATACATACTTTAGTATGCAGTTTATACGGAGCAAAAATCTCATTTACCTCTAGTAGACGACAAAAGCACACTTTGTGAAACAACATGAAAAGAACCAATGACATCGACATCTTTAGTGAATTTTTCTTTTTCTGGATGATCTTCGGATGCATGCATATTTATCGTAAAATGTTTCCCTGTCCATCCTTCCGGAAGTGCGAAAAATCGGGGAGTTTTTGTATGCATTTACGATCTTTGTCGCACATGTTACGGTTGTTTTATACCTACCTTTTTTTTCTCCCGATGTTTTTGCATAGTTCCTAGAATTTCACCAGAAATGTATATTATTGGTGGAAAGAAATAATTTTTACTTCAGTTTGCTTTCAAAAAATTTCCGATGCAGAAAATAAAATTGTATTTTATTTTGGAATGTTATGAGTTACAGATTGTTAACTATTTAATTTCAAAAATGTATTCTATAAAATAAAAATTTAACTACCCCATGTGGGTCCGGGTTAGAATAGCCCAACTGTAGCCCATTCATGTTGTAAAAAGGGACTAAAATGGGTACCCAGTGCCTGGGTGTGTAACCGTGTGGGGTAAAATCAGACTTTGAAAGCCCCATGTCCTTTTGCCGCAAGGTCAAGACAAAAAGAAACGGCACTTTTTACCGTTTATCAGGGCTCGTCGGTTTAAGCGGGTTCATGGACTTGGTCTATATGTTGCTGTCAATCAAGTGGGATAAGAAACAACAAAAATTTAACTTGAAACTTAATTAGTAATGAATATCATCTATTCAAATTCTTCTAATACATTATTTGATTGAAAATATCAGAAAAATTATGTTTGTCTATTAATATTAATTCATATCTGGCACTTAACATGGCGTCATTTATCTCTGATACAGCAGATCTTTAAATTAAATGTTATACTGGGTTTATCACAGAAGAATTCACACTGACCTACTTAAGTGAGGAATATATCTCAGCTGTGCTGTTTTGTGTACATTTTCCACCTCAACGTTCCCCATCCCCGGATTAATCTTCCCAGGAGTGCATGTGTCCCATTGTCCTTTATCCCCATAGTCAATAGAGGGATTTTCCAATTTCCAAATTTTTCGCTTATTCAACTAGCTTATTCAACTTTGAACTGAGTTCCTGTTTGGTTCCCATTCTACCTGATGGCCAATTGGCTAGTTCTCTTGCCTTTGGTACCACAGGTTTTCAGGTTCAAATCCTGGCGGTAGCATGGATGTTTGCTAGTGGTTTTGAATCCACGTTAAACTGTAGATCCCGGTATAATTAGCCTAAAATGTGCAAAAAATGACCGTAGAGCGATAAACCAAACCTGTTTGCTTTACCCCTAACCTAACTAACAAAGCATTCAGATAGAAAAAAAAAATTTTTTTTGTTCACAAATCAGTAATCCTATATAATTCTATCTTTTTAAAACTTATGTGTAATTTAGGTATACATGATGATTCGAATTTAAAAAGTTCATTCGTTCTAAAAACATATAATGCACGATGCACTATTATGCTTTTATAAAATTGTTTGAGTAGATAGCTGAAAAGTTGAGATCAAATCGCGCTGAACGTGTAACGTATTGAAGGTTAAAAGGAAATCCTCTAAATTCTTGGTATAAATCTCTGTATTTCATGAACTTCATAACCAAAACATTAGATTTATAATTTTTTTGATGCGAATTTATTGAAAGAATTTTTTTTAAAAAAAAGGGACTGCCTTTCAATAAGACTCCAGAAGAATGTTTTATGTGACAGAAAAATGAATTAAAACTATATCTGTAATGCTAGGTTTAGCTTTTTTTTCCCCAAATGCTGGGCACTTTGAAATAGTTGATCACTCCTAGAATGACAGATTCAACCTTGGCGCACATGGCAGGAGTTGTTAGCCTTGCTGCCTGCCATGCTGCATTCACCCTTTTGAACGAGCATCCACAGGTATGGTATTTACCCTTTCATACCTTTCGAACCTGGAGCGACAAATTCAAACCTCCGGTGTGCTATTTACCAATTCGTTTCGACCTGATTGTGCATTGATAATAGTTTTAAGTACAATTATTTTGTTTTAATTTCTTGTATTCTTTTGTTTAAAAATATTCTACCAATGCCAATATCTTCTCTTAACTTTCCAAATTGTTAGTTAGCTCTCCGTGTCATTCTTTAAAACACATGAAAAACGCTTGCCCAGCGATTAATATAGTTACCAAACTATATTCCTGTATCTCAGCAACGAAATATCTTTTGATATAGGCACCCTTCTTCTACCGTTAGTAAAAAAGTCGTTAAATCTGTGTCCACCGCGGAAGTTGGATGCGTGACAACATTTATCGTTTGATTGCCGTATAGAAGGGGGTGAACGACCGGTATAATATAATCGCAGACGTGTGCCTGCTTCCATATTATTGAACCCTTAATTCACTAATGATTTATTCATGAATAGGGAAGCCCCCAGACATACAAGATGGGCGCTTTGTTTTCATTTGTTTATTTTTACTTTCTTTTTTTTAGTTTAGTAGGTTCATTGCCATTGTTAGTGCTGAGTGGAATTTCAAATAGTTCTGCAGCTCAATACTTATAATGAAGTAGAATGTGAAATTTAAAAAGCAATTGAAAAGGGGAATTCATTATTTTTTCAATTAACTTAAAATCTCTCTATGCCAGAAGGGAATGTGTTAAAATAACAGCAATAATTGTTATATTTAACAAAATGTACTATTATTCAATTTAGCTATCAAATATGAAGACACCACATTGTCTGATTGCATTAAATAATATATTTCTTGTTTAATTAAAAAAAATATTTAAGGAAAGAGCGATATAATAACATTTTGGATAAAATTTTTAGCAAAATATATTAATAATGTTAATATTGTTTCCCACAAGTCCAATGGTGTCAAGCTCGTGAACCAATAATAACTCGCCCGGCTAGGGTTAAGAAGGGTTAAGGTTAAAATCTGTTGGTAGGGACCATTGCAGGAAATAGGAGCCTCGATGGCGATTTAGACAGCGTGTATAAGAGCCTTACTTTTGCAGTCTGTTTTTTATGGGTGTTTTCCGGGTTTCCTGGTACGACACGCAAAAGCACGTGGCACTCAAACGTTTTCACATTATTTAAAAAAAGATTGCATTAAAAATTTTCATATTGCTAACTATGACTTAAATAATAAAATATAATTTTGTTTTATATAATTATTTGTTAAATTATATCAATCCTTTATATGTATACACAAATAAAAAATATACACATATCTATACACACAAATAAAAATTAAAATAGTAAATCTGCATATACATACAATTAAATTTTCTTTTAACATCGATTTTTGATCCATTCTTAGCTGGCTGGACATTAAACAAGCATTCGATTCCCACTAATTGAGTGCACTTTATCCAATGTCTTAAAAACAAGTAGACTCTATTGAAATTGTGATAGCATATGAGAGAATATCAAATGGGTAGCGATGACTAATGGGAGTTTTTTTTAATAAGATACAATTATGAATAATTGCTCCTTCTAGAAGATGACCGAAATTCTGTCTTTGTCTATCAGAGTCTGTTTATAGTATTTAAAAAAAAAAAAAAAAAAAAAAAAAAAAAACCATGATTTTTTTTTGTATAAAAAAAGTAGTTGCTTAGAAAATTTAAAAATATAACTGAGAAAATCATATAACGAAATACGTAAAATTTACCATATTTGAAGAAGTCGTCGTAATATAACATAAAATGTTTTATAAAATATCCCCATTAGATTAACCCCAATTAATTTAAAATGCTTTATTACATGTTTCTGTATACTTATAAATATTTTGAGAAATCCCATTATAATTTTAATCTTATTATTTTTATAAAGATCTAATTATAACTTTATTAATTGGTGACATATTTGTTTACAATGATAAATTTCAAAACTGTATGCGATTTTTTTAAAAATATTGTTATATTTTTATTGATTTAATGCCATGCATTTATAAAATATATATCTAAATTCTTTCTTATAAATTTTCCTACACCAGTGGTTGTTTTATTCAATAATTCTACTTAATTCACTGATAATTAGTACATAAATAATAATGCAAAAAATAAAGATCAATTAACCCAGAAGGTTACGAATGTTACTCGAATGTCTATCACGAAGTCTCCCTTGTATCATTATTTTCACAACAATAAAATCTATTATTAATTTATTTGATTGTTAGGAACATAACTTCCTTTTTTTTTTAAAGTTAATTTTCTTTGGGTTTCTCCATCACTATTAGCTCAAAAAAAAAAGATCTATATATTATTGTATTTTGAGAATAAAAAATGTTCCTCGTTATTTATCTGGAACGAAATGAATATTATAAGAACGAATAACAGGTTTGCAAATAGCAGAGAATATTCTATTAAAAATTAACTTTTCTTCTTAATTTTTTTTTTAAATAATTAGTTGCTTTTCCAGTAGTAAATTACGTTTGGTATAACTTAGAATGAAATGACAGATTCTCAGTATAATAAAGTAATTATATTTAAAAAATTATTATTTCAAGAAATGTTTATAAAAATTATAAATATTCTCATGAAAATAATAATATTGCACAAACATTTCTGGTATTGTTATGCAAGAACAGTAATAAGAATAAATATAATTTTTTAAGAATAATGTAAGAATAATATTTTTAAAACTATTTAAAAATATTAGATATGTGATTATTCTTAAAATAATAAATACGAATGGAATAATAAAGGCACGATTTATGCTGCAAGTTACGCACAAAAACAGCTATTTTTAGCAAGATGAAAAATTTTACGCAAGCTAGAGTAGTGCTGCCATCTACTGGGTAATTGAAAATTCAATTAAAATTTATAAAGAAGAAATATAATGTTTCTATTTACATTGTTGGTGTATAGATGGCACTACATTCCAAAAATAAATATGTTTGAATTTGAAAATAGTTGACGAGCTTTTCTTTACTTTTTTCAGTAGTTTATTAGTTATTGATAGATTATCAAAACAAATATACAAAAATAATCTGTTTCAAAATTTCATATTATAAAACCAAAATTTCGAGTAAATTGTTAATTTTTGACTGCGCGAAGGAAATGGTTAACTTAGCAAAATGAAAATTCTAACTTATGAATAGTTTAAAATTATCTTTTTTTTTATTATTTTTCCATAATTTTTAATGTTATTTAAAAAAAAAGTTTCAAAACGAATACAGTATACTTTTATATCTCACGGTTTTGTTTCTAATATCGCTAAACAGTGATCTAGGAATAAAATATTAATCTCATCGGAATTGAAGGATTCACTTATTTTTTTTTTTTTCCCCAGTTAATTGTTAAAACTTATTGAACCGTTTGAGAGTTTAATTGGAATTTAAAACAGTAAAGCGCAATTTAAATTTATTTATTCACAAGAGGTTAGGGTGATTCACATATGTAATAATTACTTCAGTTAAATATTCTGAAGCAGAAATTTAAAATTCTTTTAAAAGCATTAAAACAATATTTCGATACCCAAAATTTTAAAATTAAAGAAACAATAAATGTGTTTATTAAGTTTAATAAAATCAAAAATGTTTTTTTTTTTTTTTTTGAAAGAAGAAGTGAGAAATCGAAAGTTTATTGAATAAAATGTTATAAACCTCACTTAAAAAAAAAATAAAATTTCAATTAATTATTTTGAGTAATTTTATTGGATTCTTAAAGGATTTTATACTTTAGAAGTTAGCACTATTTTCAAATTTTGAAAAATATAAGTTTAGAAAAACTTTATTTTTGTTTAAAAAGCAGCAATTTTTTTGCTTTTTCTTTTTAAAAATTAAGAAATATGTCTTCTTGTAAATAGGGCAAATACATATATTTTAAATAGTATATTAGAATTTGATTCAATTAAATAATTAAAACGTAAATAAAATTGAAATTGTTATATTTGTTCTAAATAAAAAACTGAATACTTAATTATATTTGTTTTATATTATTATTATTTTATTTATTTATTTATTGTAAAACATATAATATTTATGATTTCAAAATTGCCGTAAAACATTAAAAATTGTAAAATTGCAACTGGAAATGCAAAACGCAGACTTTCTTTAATAAAAATTATCTCACAATTGCTCTTTATTTTCTTTTCTTTGCTATTATTATTCCCTTGAAGTATTAAATTATTCTAGAGTACGAGATGTGACATGCTGCAAAAAGTGCAATTTTTGGGGGTTGTTTTTTAATTGTTTTACCATCATATCAAACTTAATTACTTCTATTGTTTGCATAATTCATTATTAGTATTTCCTGAATCAAGCAGTTTTTGAGAAAACTGCTGGCTGTTATTTTCATGATGCCATCAATCATGTCTCAGTTGTAAGGCCTCTCTGTCTTATTTCTTTTCAGCATAATCTGAATAAGCTCATTTTATTTATGAATGCAACTTACTTAAAATCACTTTGTTATCTCTTCGTAGAGTTGAAATTCATTTACAAAGGACAATGACTTTCATCTTTATTACATTCATAAGGGTCCAAAAAAAATTTTAATGAAGTAATTTAGCTCTGTAATACAATTTAGGTAAAACGCAATTTTATATTTTTACGCTATTTTTTACGTATTTTATATTTTATATTTTTACGTTAAAACGCTATTTTTTTAATTTCCTATGAAAAATTTTTTAAATCTCTTTTAATGCGTGGTATAGGGGAAGTTACTTTAATTCCAAGGAAAAATATATTTCGTCCCTCACGAAAAAAATTTTTTTTTATAATTAGTCGTTCCTTTTGACATTTTCGCATTAATCGAAAAATTCTTTGAAGTTATAATGTGTTCCGCCCAGATAATTTTTTTTTCTTACTACATGAAGAAATTTTAATGTACCTTTACTAAACGTAATGGGTTAAAGTTGATAAAGGGGCCTTATGACCGAGTGACTAGCGCTCTGGCGGTCAGTGCCCCAAGTTTCGGGCTCGAGTCCCGGCGGTGCCATGGATGTTTGTAGAGATTCAGAATTCACTTTAAACTGTAGGTAACTGTCTAAAACGACTGTAGAGCGTTGGGCGTAGGGCTGACAATCCTACCCCGTAAAATGAAAACATCTGTCTCGAAAGCTGCCAGTAAGCAGTAGGGCTGTTGCGTCAATGATGATGATTGAAGTTTATAAGACTAAGTAACACTTAACACTTACTACACTTATTAGAATTTACTAAGAAATAATACTATTTATTAGGATCAATAGATTAAACTGGGCTGTATTTAAAATGAAGGATTTAAAGGCTCGTTTAGGGTCTTAACTTAAAGGGACAGGAAGAGCACGAGGAGGACCCAAGTTGAGATAGATAAACGATGTTAAAAAAATTTTACTGCGCCAAAGGTCAGGGGGCTGATGTCAGAGTGGCTAGCGTTCTGGCGCTCAGTACCACAGGTTTCGGGCTCGAGTCCCGGCGGTGCTATGGATGCTTGTAGTGGTTCGGAATCCACTTTAAGTCGGTAGGTCCCGGTCTCAAATGACGGAAGAGCGTCACACAGCCCATTCAGACTTCTCACCCACGTCATTCCCAAACTGTAAAGGGGCAACTCAGCACAATGTTGTGGTGTGGTGTAGTAGTGTTACTAAAGGTTAAGAATTGGAGAACCATTGTCACCCAAAGGAATGCGTGGAAATATCTTCATAGAAAAACCTTGGCCCACTCTGGCCTGTCGTGCTATTGATGATGAAGAAATAATACTGAGAATTTGGTTCTAAATAATAAATTTTTTTTAATGTTATAAGTGCCAAACAAAAGTATATTTTCTGATTAAATTGATGTTAGGATAAATAAATCCTATTAGACAGGCAATTAGTTATGGCAATAGTTTATTATAGTTATTAGTGTATTAGTTAGTATTATTAGTTATGTACTTAGTTAGTTAGTTATTAGTTTATTAATGGTTTCATAAGCACAAATCTTATATTCAAGGTGATAAACCTGGACATAAAAAAATGTTCTTTTTCTTTTTCGAGTTTCATACTTTTTTTATTTCTTTTGTGGTACATATAATTTATTTATTTATTATATTCTTATGTATATTTGTTCTATTAAGTAATTAATCTTAAAATTGTTTTTAAATCTATCCTCTTTAATTTAGTGTAACATTCTGGTAATACATCTATGTCTTTTTTAATAAGAAAATTTAAAAACTATTTGGGCTTTTTTTTCCATAAGTTATTTAAATTTTTATTTAACTAGTAGAAATAAGCAATTTTATTGATTCGCTGACAAACATGTTCTTATATTTTACTATAAACTATTGTAATTAAATTGAATGATTTTATTTTTCGTGTCTATATTTTAAAACCATGGATCTGGATTTAATCAACTTTTATCACTTTTTAAATTATAAAATTTCGAAAGTAGTAACAGTAAACTTTTACAAAAAAATTTTTTTATAAATGTAATAATGAAAATTGCGTGACAAACTTTTAAATATTACTCTAAGTAAATAAATAAAAAAAAATTTCCTATATTATAATGCATTCGTTATTTCTGGAAATATTTTTCATTTAAAATAGCCTATATATTCATACAAAATTAAATTCATTATATTCATACAAAATATCTTAATGGATTTCGTTCGTAAATCATTCTTTAAATTAAATTTGACTAACTCTATATGGTAAAAAAATAATTTTGAAAGATACTACTTCAAAAGAATTTATGATGCCACATCATTTTTTTTTTTTTTTTTTGTAACACTGGCACCATTTAAAACTATAGACAAGATATTTTTTCCTTGATTACGAAATTTATTTTAAATATATTAACTCCTCGTCATTATATCGCCCTATTTCTTTGTTGTCTTAACATGCACGGTATAACAAGGGGCTAATCTACTATATCACAGAAATTACTATGTTTATTTTATATAGTAAAAAATAGAATTACAGCATTATTTAGTATTAACAATCTTAAACAAGTTTAGATTATAAACGAATTCTTTTAACAACCAGGCTTATTCTAAATATTAATTTTATAACTAAATATTTTTAATGTCTTAATTATTCATTATTTTTGAAGTTGTATTTAATGAACTTAAAGCTTATAATCTATATATTTTTAAATAATGTAGAAAAATGAAATATATTTTTATAATTTATAAAACAAAAAGTGGATTTATCGATTTAATTGGTTTACTTAGAACTGATTGTAATATGGACTGCTATAATAAATTATGAAATACTTACATTTGTTTTTTATTTTCTTCTGTTATGCTTGTATTTGTATAGCATTGAAATATAAAAGAAGCTGCGATGATATGATTTGTACTTTTTTTATTTATTTATTTCATTTCTGTACGAAGATTTGTTTTATAGCTGGCACAATTTTCATAAGTTTAAAAATGAAATAGATTATCATAATCAATCATGCATTGATTATGATTGATATATGATCGATTGTTGCGTGTCACATATACGCAAAAATCGATATTTTATAAAACAGGGGTTAGTCTAATTAATATGTAATAATTTGAAAAATTAATGGTTCGAAATCCACTTTAAGCCATAAGTCCTAGTTTAATATGACTGTAGAGCGTGGGGCGTAGGGCTAACAACCTTAACCGTAAAAAGAAAATATCTCCTGTCTTGACATCTGCCAGTAGGCAGATGGCCTTGGTCCATCATGGGACTGTTGCGTCAATGAAGAAAAATTTGTAAAATTCGTTGAGTTAATAAAGAATTACTTGCAAAAACGAAAAAAAATACTAATACTTTCAAATAAAAATAATTGTGGAAAAAAAATCATTTATTTTTTCAATGTGTCAAAAAGCAGATAACTAATCAATATTTTTATTATCTTCAGCATGAAAATATTATTTATTTGTATTACTATCTTTTTTTATTTATTATTAACCACTGGCGAAAGGACAACAATAATAATAACAAAAATGCCAAGGTCTCATATCTTTACTGTGAAAAAAAAAAAAAAAAAAACCTCACTCACACGAAAATACTCAAGAACTCAGTGCCTATTAAAACAAAGGAAAGTGTGGATTACGAAAGACAAGCAGAGGTCCGGTCATAAGAAGGATATTTCTGACAGATCTAATTGACTGTTCCCCAAAAACCTGACACATCGAAATGTGGTTGCGGCACGGTTCTTGTCCGACAAAATAATTAGCACGAACTGCTCCTTCAGGGATTACATATCTCCCTGTCTCGCTGCAGTGCTTTTTGAATGACATTCTGTTGATCCCACTCCACTATATCTTTTTCATGGAGACGTTTAATTAGAGACGAGACTGAAAATACTGAATTATTGCTTTGTTTATGTTCTGCCATCGAAACGGGCTTGCATTCGTTAGGTTATTTGATGTCTTAATCATCTAATTCCATTTTATGGACTTTGTTCATAATTTGATTGCAGCAGAATTTAAAGTTCCATTTCTTTTTATTACAGCTATTTAGAAAGTTATTTAGATTGTAAGGATAGATAAGGTATTATCTTCTTTAAAAGCATCCAGAGATACCAACCTCAAATGAGAATTTTCCATATTATCTCAGATAGCATTCCTTAATTGCATATTTTACTAAATTTTTACGATAAATGTTATCTTTCTTTAAGTAAAGACCTCACGGATTAACAGTCCTTTTTTGACAACAAAGAAAGAAAGGTTTTGTTATAGAGACACGGTATTTTTTGTGCATATATTAAATAAGGTTGAATATTACTTGTTTAATTCTTTTTAAAAATTGCATAAAATTTTCTAGCTCAAAAGCCAGCGCTGTTTTTCTCGAAATAAAAACGAATTAGTTTTTTAATCGGAAAGTTTTTTATCGTTGAGTTGGGAAAATAGTAGACAAAAGCCATTTTTTTAAATTTACGTATAAACGTTAATTTCTTCTGTAGTCCGTAGATACTTCAAAATTTCTGTTACTTTATATAGAATCTATGGGGAATCCATATTAAACGGCATTACTGTGTTTCCAGAATGTTCTACAATTAAAAATGTGACTTAAGTAGTGACTTTAGTACGTAATTAGCTGTGACTTTAGCCTCAAGTAAGATTACTTTATTGTATTAAATCGCAACATTCATAAGCGAGTGTAGAATTTTTTTTTTTTTTTTTTTTTTTTTATGGTTAAAATATTAGTTATATATTTTTTTTTCATGAGATTTATTTAATTAACTATTTTACGGAAATACCTCTATTTCTGTCTCAAATGCCGGAGGCCAAAGAAGGGGAAAAATGCGCTATATAACAAGCGTTTAAAAAGCTTTATGACATCTTTTACTGTCTAAAAATATTCCAGCATTGAGAGGATACTGTATTATTAAATTATTAAATTCTAAAAATCGTTATAAATTTTAATTTATAAAAATTTAAGGTTGGAATCGATTTATAATTTGAAATGCTTTAATATATTCACAAGTAATCGGAACGCTTTTCTGCAAACAGTAACTGACGCATAATCCAAAAATGAGACATTTTTAAATATTAGCTGAATAATTTAATAATTCTTTAAACATTAAAATGTAAATTATTAAATAACTGTAAAACATCTTTTCTACTATATTTTTCACACAAAAAATTCAAAATTTTGCGTCATCTCGTTCAAATAACGGAATCATCATAATATATTCACTGTAAATTAACTCAGTAATTTAATTTTTTTACAATTAAGCATTCCTTACCATTTTAAAGAAAGAAAAATTACAAACTGAAATAAAAATTCCGGTAAACTAAAGTAATTTTCCATATACATGAAATCTTCTTCATCCAATAAAAAGTTAGAAGTGCCAGGGAAATAAAATTATTCCTAGAAATTAGGTGCATCCAATTAGGTTACCAAATCAAATATATTTTCCTGGGGTATATTTAACTTATTATTATTTCAGTATTATTCATTTTGGTAACAATAATGACAATTCACTAAATATTCTAACTGATAGTCTTCTTCTTTTTTCTTCTTCTTTTTATCATTTGTAAATAGGGTAATGACCATTATATGGTCATCAAAAATGTGAAGTGAACTAATTTAAATATTACTTAAAACATCAATTAATTTTCTTACATGCTACAAACCTTTTCCATTTCAAAAACTTTCTGTAAAATCAACATTAATTTGCCATATGATTTAAATTTTATGGGTAGTCAACTTTAATATGAAACATACTGCTAACACTTATTATATGCCAATATTATTAAGTCACATAATCTATATTTCATATTGAATTGTTCGTTGCTTTGTAAAATGGAGAATATGTGACTCCGAGATTGTATTGTTCTAGTTATAATACATATTTTTAAAAACAGGTACTATTTATAACATCCAATAAAATATTTCACACAGAAAAATGCATTTTCTTATTTTATGTTTAAATTAGTATTATTTTGAAATTATTTATTTAGATTACCACTAATTATTACACTATCAATTCGTACGATACTCTAGCAGACAATCAACATTCGTGCCTTCTTTGGTTAGGAACACAGTAACAAACTCATCAAAATATAAAATCTCTCCACCATTGTCAAAAGCTACTTAAAAGTACTTAAGATACAAACATTTTCCATTTCAAAAAATTTTCTGTTAAATCAACATTAATTGCCGCCTGATTTAATTTATGTGAGTAGTCAACTTTAATATGAAACATGCACTGCTAACACTTACTATATGCCAACATTATTAAATCACATAATCATATTTCATATTGAATTGCTCCTTGCTTTGTAAAGTAGAGAATATGTGATGCCGAAATTGTATTGTTCTAGCTAAAATATGTTTAGTTGTATTATTATAGTTAAAATATGTTTAGTTGTATTATTATACTTAAAATATGCTTAGTTGTATTGTTCTAGTAGAAATATGTTTAGTTGTTCTATTGTTCTAGTAGAAATATGTTTAGTTGTTCTATTGTTCTAGTTGAAATATGTTCTAGTTATAATATATCTTGTTAAAAAACAGGAACAATTTATAACATTTTATCAATATTTCACAATAAATAAATGCATTTTCTTGTTTTATGTTTATAATAGTATTATTTTGAAATTATTGCTCAAGTTTACCACTAGTGGTTTCACTATCAATGCATGCGATATTCTAGAAGACAGTCAACATTCCTGCCTTCTTCAGCTTGGAACAGAGTAACGAACCCATCAAAATATAAAATCTCTGCTTCCATCGTCAAAACCACGGTTAAAAGTGCTTAAGGGCACAATTCACCCCCAATTACCTGCATCGATTATCTTTCCCATAAACACTTGTACTCCATCTTTCGCCAGTAAAACTTACTGGCTCATCTGCCAATCGACTTGTGCGAAGAAGGGACCATTGGAGGAAACCTCGTCAGCTGCTTCCTCCAGAAAATCCGGGAGCTGGGTGTCCGGCCCGATGGCAGGAAGCGATGACCGCATGTGCCGGAAATTGGTTTTGTTTCCCTTTTAATGCCGGCGACAGAACCGCTGCAACTCGTAAACTTTTATTTCCACCCGCGGTAGCATCTTCAGTGGTGAGGTGGGCATATCTTTTTGGAGACATAATCGGGTTGTGGCTTCAGCGTTTTTGTGGCAAAGAAGGAAATCCGTTTAATAAATACCTCGGGGAGAGAGAAGTATTTGACAAATCTGGGTTTATTCTGTTGGAGAAAGGATGGTATTATTTTTTTCCTCCTCTATTGGTATATGAGAGCTGTTGTTACTTACAGACTTGGGGGACTCAAGAAATTTAGTTTATCTTTAAAAATGAATTAGTGTAGAAATGTCATTATGTTAGTCAAAAGTTGTTCTGCAGCTCTATACTGGTGTCTGGGAGCTATTATTATCATCACTTCAGTTTTGAAGGATTCCAGGAATTCGGCTCGTCTTTATGAAGGAATTTTTATAAAAATATTATTTGATGTTGTTAATACAGAAATTCATATTCATTTCTGTCAACATTAGGATGAAATTATGTTGCTTTGTCGTAATGTTTGACAATTTCTGTTATTAATTAGTTTAGTCTTTAAAAGATTTGTCAAAATCTAGTTTGTCTTTAAAATGGAATTGTGTAAAAATATTGCTTGGAATTAATAGAGAAATTCTAATCGAATAAAAATGATTTTTCGATTGCTATTTATGAGCAGGATGCAGCAGTCTTCCACTAAATTGTGTTTGTCTTTACTAATGAATGTTTATTTATGTACAAATTTTAATAAAATTAATACAACATTTATAAAAAGATCTTTGTAGAATGTAAATAAATTATTTTTATTTAAATTATCTTGAAGTAAATATTGAAAAGGTGTCTGATGGGCGAGTAACTAATGCTCTAGCGCTCGGTGCCACAAACTTCGAGTTCGAGTACCAGCTTTGCCATGGATGTTTGTAGTAGTTCGGAATCCTTTTTAAACCGTAGGTTCCGGGTCAAATATGACTATTGGGCGTAGGGCTGATAACCCTGCTCTATTAAAAAGAAAACATCTCCTGTCTCGAAATCTACCAGCAGGCAGATGGTCTTGGCCCACCCTGGGTCTGTTGCGTCAATGAAGAAGAAATATTGAAAAAAAATATTCTTTTAAATGGCTTTTATTTAAATGGAATAATTTATTAATTCATATTAAAACAAACGTCTTAAAGAAAAAAATATGGTAACGGAATTATAATAAAAATTTTAATGAATGTGTAATAATTATTAAATATCAGATTTAATTAAAATTTACTGTATTAAAAATTCAAGAAGAATTTAATATATGAATTTCACATAAAATTAATTTATTTCGAATAGTTTACTAATTTCTAACAATCGATCATGCAGGAAAAGGTAATTTTTCAAAATCTAGTTTAATTCAATATTTCAAAAACTGACTGAATTTTCTATTAAAAAAGAATGTCAAATGTTGAAGAAAAAAAAGTTGGAAGTGGGCTATCCTACCCTATCTTATTATGAAACACAAACACCTGGTGGCTTTGGAATTAATAAATTGAAAAGGAAAAGTCGTTCGACTGGAAATATAATATAGCGATAGTAAACTTAGGACAACAATTTTTTTTTCTCTCCTCACAGGTGCCTCAAATCAATTGCAACCATAATTAGGCCATCATCACTTACTTCAGCTGAAGCTCTTCCTAAAATTCGTGACTCAACTCAGTGCTAAACATCTTAATTCGTGAATCGATGTGTGGGGTGTCGCGCAATTATGCCAATCAAGAAAAGAGAAAATGTTTTGATTTTATTATACCAAGCCATTTAACTCGTGAGAAAATAGCTTGCAGCTGTAACTTTTCACAATGATTCAATATGAACATTTGCTTTTAAATACAAACATTTACGGTTAGTTTTTTTTTTAATTTTATCTTACATTTTTGCTATGTTTTTCAGGAGTTTTATTTATTTATTTTTACGTTAAGGACCTCGTGTTAGTGTATCACAAACAAATTAAAACTGGTAAAGAGTTTCAAGTTGCTGTGCAATTGTTTTCAATTGCTCATACTATAATTTCAAGGATTATATAGTCCATACCATAATTTCAATTATTGTATAGCCCATACCATAATTTCAAGAATTGTATAGTCCATACCACAATTTCAAGGATTGAATAGTCGATACCATAATTTCAAGGATTGAATAGTCGATACCATAATTTCAAAGATTGTTTCTAGGCAATGTCCATACTAGTGCATATCATAATTTGAAAGATAGTATAGCCCATACCTTAATTTCAAAGATAGTACAATACATACCATAATTTTTAAAATTGTTTCAAGGTATTATCCATACCATAATTTCAAAGATTGTTTCATGGTATTATCCATACCATAATTTCAAAGATGATTGTCCCTCAAGTTTCTATCTGGCTGTGGATGTGTAACTTATAGAAGCTGTAACAATCTCAATCTAGTTTTTAAAAAAGCAACATAATCTGCAAACGAATTTGAACTTTTGCCCTTCTATAAGCTAGCTTATATCCGTTACCGTCGGGTTATGAATTTCATTGCTGTAGATATATCTTTTTCTTTCTACTATGTAGTGCTTTTGTCGATTTTTAAAAGTGTGAATTTAGCTTTCGTTTTCATTGTATACAGTAGACGTAATTTCTATGGGAAGCTCTCTCATGAAAATTCGTAGAAAAGATTGCATTCACTTTTGCGAAGTGTCTATTAAAGCAATTTATCCATGCCATTTAAGCTCGTCGCTGTTGTCTTAATTTCTAGATTTTTCATGGAAGATGTATCATAAAATTCCGTGAAGAGTTCGTTGAACACGCATTTCTTAAAATTGTCGATTAACATCTCTTATCTATGCCACTTTAGTTTACATTTCTAGAGATTTTCGTTACTATAAAACCAATATCAGTGTGAGCTTCTCTAACAAGTTTTCATAAAACATATCATAATAAAATACTTTGAGGCTTTGGTGGAATTCAGCTTTTGCCACAGAAAATAAAAAGCTCAAACAATAAAATATTTTATGCAATAATTAATAATCTAGCACATATAACATGATAATGTCTATTTACAGTAAATAATATATTTGGCTTTGACACATTTTTTAAGGAAAAAAGGGTAATGCAGTTAGCAAAATTAGAATTAAAAAAAATCCTTGACAAAACGGATTTAATATGTTGCAAAACCTCATCCTGATAGATCATTTCATTTATTTAACAACCAGGGCAAAAATTTAATTTAGTATTCATCTAAAGGTAAAAAAAAACTTTAATAAATAACAACAAAAAAGTCCAATAAATTAAAAGCATTACATTAGCTAATAAAATATTAAAAGTTGCCAGTAAAATATAGAAGATAATCCTTGATTTTATCACAAATGCAAAAAAATAAGTACTTATGGGATAATTTGATTTCAAATGAAAATTTGATTATAGAAGTTGACATTCGAAAAATTATTAGAAATTCAAAACATTAAAATATTTGGATACATTAGAATATTTAAATCATTTCTTTTTAGAAAAAAATAGAATCTTAGTAAAACTCCTAAGCTAAACTAATTTAGTATATTGTTTTTTAAGTACCTTATTTTAGCTTCCATAATCAGTGGTTGAACAAAACTTTAAAAAGTGCGTAATACATAAAATAATTCTATGCTAAAAGGTCGACAATCGACCTTGTATGTTTGTGTTTGTTTGTTTTTTAACACAACATAAAGCATATACATTATATTTTCATGAAAAAAGTTTCTTTTTAAATTTTTTATTTTAATAATTTTTAAAATTTCACTTATGTTTTAAATTTTTTTATATGTATATGCTTATGAAATCCGGCGTCTTGTCATAATGTGATACATGGTGAACGTGGAATCTTTTATCTCTCTTTCTATATACATAAAAACCAAGAGATTTTTGTATTTGCATGTCTTATTTCTGATGACTTATAACACTTAGAGGTTCAATTGTTTTTCTTTTCTTTATTTTCGTACTAAAAAACCTTGAAAAAATTCATATTGAGGGTTTTTTTTTTCCGATTAAATAAAAGCCTCAATTTTTGATTTTGTAATATTTCATTTAAATAATAATTTCCATAATTGTTTTATTTCATTTAAATTATAATTTCCAAAATTGTTTTATTTCATAAATATATTACTTCATATAAAATAGTAACAATAAAAGTAGTTTATATGAATTTTAGTTAAAGCTAAAATATTGAGAAGTATATTTTTTTTCACAAAAAATATTATTTTCTTACTATTGGATACGCAAAAATCACAAAAAAATACATTACAATTTTTCCTAATTAATTAAAACTATTGAAAAATAGAATTAAAATTTCTTTTTAAAGAGTTAAAAAAATAGTCTGTTTTCATTTGAATATATCTAATAAATAATTTATCAATATTTGAATGAATAAAATTAAAATTATTTTTCTGTTTTAGAAAAATGGTAAACTCCTAAAATGGCAAATTTTTGAGTTTGTTCGTTGTTAATACATTTTTTATTCGTTTCAAATATTGAAATTTTATATAAGCTTAAAGTATATATTTTTAGCTCTATTTCTATTTTTTATTTTTTATTTTATCATAATGATATAAAATAAATATTTGCGCCAAACGTGTTCGTATATTTACGCATTTCAGTGAAATAGTGCTCAATCCATAATTAAAAAGTAATATTTCGGAACAGGAATTTTTTAAAAATATTACAGATATTTAAAAAAAAATTCCTGTTCTGAAATATTACTTTTTAATTATGGATTGAATAAATAAAATTATCATGGCCTTTTAATTTTTAGTTTTAATTTTTAAAATTTTTTAATTATGAACTTTTTCTGAACAAAAAAAAGTACATTAAATATTTTAAAAACTTAGTAATTTTTTTGTTTTAAAACAATAATCAAAAAGTAAAAAAAAAAAAAAAAAGTTACCTCACACACAAGGATGATCAACCGTTAAGCTTCAATCGTTTATTCCAACTAAGTATTTGGGTTTAAGTTCCTCATTTTTTCTTCTCCATAAAATATACATCCATCGTAACCAAAAATGTTAAATTTTCTTTTATCTGCAAATAAGACATGATTTCAATATGTTTCAGGCTTATTTTCATTTACTTCGCTAAGGAAAGCCCAATCATTCTATTTTTGCACTTACGAAAAATGTTTACCGCACAAAACGCTCATCTAATCTTGCTGATAAAAAGTCAAGCAACTCCAGATGAAATTGAAGTTTTCAGTAATTCTATAGAATTTTTTTTTTACACCACTGAACTGTGTATTTTTTTACGAATTTTCTAACTTCAATTTATGATCACATTAAGTTAAAGTCAGTCCGCCAGTCATCTGTCAGTACATATATATAGTCATCTGCCATATTTTTGATCCGATTTTCTTCTTTAGAGCTTTTTATCATATAATGCACCGTAGAATGAAAGAAATTTACTAATTTAGTGATAATCCAAGCTGATTTATCTCTACTATAAGAAAAAAATTAATTTTTGGAGTGCTGTTCGTTGTTTCCTTACAACTACAAGCCATTTACAAATAATAAATAGAATAGAATGATTAAGCAAGCAAGCAAAGATTAAAGCCAAACGATTTTTTTTAATTGCCACAGAAATGCAAAAAAAAATAAAAAAAGTTTTAAAAAATAATTTTTTTTATTAATTCATTCGAAATTTTTTTTTTTGGTATTGCATGTTCTTTCTGTGTGTTTTTATGTTTTTATTTTTATAAAAATAACTAACTATATTTTTTTAAGAAATTTTTCATCTTTATTCAGAATCACATGAAGATGAATTAAAAAGAAAACATTGCAGTTTCTATTCAAATTTAATTCCAGACTACAACGCTTTTTTCTACAAAATTTTAAAGTGTACAAAAATTCTTTTGGGAGCCACTGTATAAGAAATAAATATCAGAATTCTATTTTTTAAATTAAAAAAAAAATTAAATTACAATCTTTGATAAAAAAAATTTCTAGATATTTAATTTTATTGCAAAGCTTATTTTCTATCCTAGTTATTTAAAAGTAACAACCACATTTTGAATCATTGATAAAAACATATAATGTATTTGATATATATTAACACTGAAAATCAAAGGATTCAATCAGCCTTTTCATACGTCACTATTTGTATTTAAAAAAATAAAAAGCAATATTGTGACTTTTTGACCAAAGAATTCTACCTATTATTTGTTTGTATTCTTTGCTTCAATGTTGTTTAAGTATATATTTATTACTTTACAATTGTCGCTATATTAATAATGCCATTATTGGCGATTTTAATATGGTATCAAATAAAAGTGACAGTTAAAGAAATATTAATTACACTACTCCTTCTATATAATGTTGAAATTTTTCTTTTAATGATATTATGCTGATCATATTATATTTTCCTAAAAAGTGATATCTTTTTTAAAGCTGTTTTTCTGAATGAAATTTACCAAAGTAAAGTTTTTCTGAAACCAAGAATTCTCAAATCAGTAGTTTTCTGAAACTGAGCAATTGTGGCCTTCTAGTTTCAAGTAAAGTAAACTATGTAAAAATCAAATTAAAATGTATACATTTATGTTTTATTCCAAATTATATTCAGTGTTAAAAAATCATTTTAATAACCAATCAATAATAAAACTTTATTTTGAGTGTTCCTGTTCAAATTTCCCCATTCTTCTAAGCAGGAGGGGGGATCCCTACACAGCGATTTAAAGCAACTGGTTCACATTGCATATGGACACAAGTATCTAGCAACTGTAAATCTGTAATTTTTGCCTTTTAATCTTATATATGGGACTTAATGAGCCGTTAAGTGAACTCTCAGGGGCAAAAGGGATCCATTTCCTTGGAGATGTTGTCGCGGTGGGGATACCACTTCACTTCCTGGAGACTTCCGCAATAGACTCGCTGCTCTCCAATCCTAATTGCATCAAACGGTATTAACGAACGATCTGAGTCCTAGATAAGTAAAACTCTTCAAGTCTAGTGCTTACTCATAGGGCAAGCCCCTTTTAGTAAACTGGATTAGTGGAACCTCTTTTTGTAAACACTTTCTCATGCAACATCTTATACTGACTGTACAACTCAAATCATGTTTATTTGCCTTTTATACAAATCTATATCGTTTCATCGATTTTGTTCAAATTTTGCAAAGATATTGGTTTGAATTTGGTTATGATTAATTTATCACAAAGAATATAACCTAACTCAATTATTCTTTTGACCTTCGCCATTCTATCGTTTATTGAAAAGGAAAAAGTTCTCAGGGGTATATTAGCACGATAACTCAGGTCCTCCTTTTTGTACTGTGCAGTTGGAAAAAAAAAAAAAAAAAAATTTCTTGTTGGAGAAAAAGAGTCTTAGGAAAATTTAATAAATGTTTCATAAAGATAATTAATGCAACACTAATATTAATATTTAATAAATTGTGCATGATCTATTTAAAGAAAGGAGAAGTTGGATTTTTTTATAAAAGAGTTGTGATCACGGATATATATATAAAGCGTAAACCCCTATATGATAGAAAAAAATTTAAAGTGAAAAATATAACAATGTATAAAAAATTTTCTTAAAAATGTTTCAAGCTTTTAAAATCTTGTTTATCCGAATTGTTAATGCAATGCTTATTTATACATTTAACAATTTCTAATGAAATGCTTTGGGAATATTTTGAAATAAAAATTTTTTTTAAAAAAGAAGTAAAAATTAATTTTCAAAACAATATGGTTTAAGTATCATGACGATATAAAAATTACTGAACCAAATGCTTTTCACAACCTTTTACTTAAAAGTTCTTTATTAGAAAAAAAATTTTTTTTTAAGTTTAAAAAAATATTGTGTTTAACTCATTCCGTAATAAAAAAAAAAAAAACCTCAGAATATGTTTTTGGAAATCGGTATAGTATTTTATGAAGTAACTTATCTTATGAAGTTGCAATAAACAAAAAGGTTCATTTATTTAACTTATAAAAATAAATATATTTTTCAAACAAGAGAATGAAAGTAGTGTAAAATTGATTTGAAATTCACCGTACGTTTCTTGACAGGCTTTGTTAGGGCAATAAAAGTAAAACTCAATAAAAAAAAGTGAAAGGAAACTGTCCCATTCATTCATTCAAACAAAACGACAATCTCTTTATTTAAAAGAAAAATCTCTACCTCACTGACCTGCATAGCTATAATCCCTCTGTCTAGCAATTATTTATTGAGAAAGGGAATACTTCGAGCTATTTAGTTTCTTGGAAGAAAGCTTTCTACCTTACTGACTCCACAGTTCTGGCCTTTTCAATTAATTCCTCTTTTTAAGTTGGTTGACCGCCTACCCGCCAACTAGCTGTCTCGGCTACAGAAAATCAGACATTTTTAGTTTTCATTCATGGGATTAAAGCAGGGGTGTCCATCCAGCTGACGAAAGTAATATCAATACTGCCCTAGAAGCGAGCGGTGAACGAAGGAAATATAGAGATAGATAAATAGCCCACTTCAATGATTCATTGTTGCGTGTTTGTTGCGCATGTCCAAAACTTGTCAAAAGTGTTGAGCGTGCGTGTCCAATACCGGCCATCTTATAACAGTTAAATCCGTCAAACACACGAATTTTTTACCTTATGACTTAATTGAATTGCAACTGAATGACAAGAGACGTATAATAAGACTAATTTGTTATAACATTAGGAAATTCTGTGTTATTTGCGCACAGTTGGTTTAAATACGGTTATACAGCAAGGCAGTTGAATTGAGAATGTGTGCTTTTCTGTAAATTGATAGAAGAAAGCAGAGTGATTAATGATATATCTGTTTTTACATTTTGTTGTAACATAAATGCTTTTTTTTTAAAGAGAAGTAAGTAGACTTTCGTACTTCATTAGTGAATCTTGCTTACTGTATTCTTGCTGTTCTTTAATTAAAATAAATATTATTATTTATTTCTATTATTATTCTAAATAAATGGTTTGAAAATTTTTCATTTCAGCATATGACATCTATGTCTGAACAAAAAAATTGTCTCAAAAAAGGGAAATGCGTGCGTAACAGATTATTCAGTGAAAGGACAAACGACAACTTTTTTCTTGAGTTGAATAATGAATCCATCTGGTTAATTTGTTGTATTTTCACACCTATCTTCAAAAAGTATAATTTGAAAAGGCATTATGTTCAAAAACATGCTTCCGAATTTGGTGCGTTTCAATGAATATATCGTAAAGATAAAATAGCGGCACTAAAAAAAGTCCTTATATCTCAACAAAAGTTTTTTTAACAACGTTACAACTTAGACAGAATCTACTGTGAAGGTTAGTTATATAATCGCTAATTTAATCGGCAAAAGATCTAAATCATTTTCTGACTCCGAGTTTATTAAGAACTGCATCGAAACGTGGCAGATATAATTGCACTGACAAGAAAGGTGATATTTCTAAAATCAGTCTATCTTATCAAATCGTTGTCTGGAGAATTGACGAACTATCAAAAAGTATTTGAAAAGTAAAGCTTATAGTTTCAAATTTTTTTCTTTGACGATGTATGGAAGTACTTATAAGGCTCAATTTGCCTTTTTATTAGAATTATTTATATCGAATATAATGTAACTGAAGTAATGGCTTCTTTGGTGCTATTAAAAAACACGGCAACATCAAGAGATTTATATTTTTGATGAAGTACCATTGCATAATACACCAAGAAAATTTATCCGGAAAATCTTTAAATATAGATCATGTAATGCAAATCGTTGTCACAATTGCGAATTTTATAAGGACTCTGGGATTAAATAATCACCAATTCCAGGAATTTCACAAAAGTTTGGATGCTGAATATGGTGATATCGTATACTTTATAAAAGTAACATGGTTCAGTGAAGGCTAATAAATGTTAAAAAGATTTTATGACATAATTAATGAAATCAAATAGTTTATGAAATCGAAGCAAAATCTGTATCAGAACTAGACGTTACCAATTGTCTGTCAGATTAAATATTTTTCGTACATCTAATTGTTGACTTAAATGACTTAAAGAAGGGCCTTTAAAATAAAAACAATAATTTATAAATATTTACGTAAATGAATACATTTGGCCAAAATTAAATTTTAATTTAATTCAAAAAATGTTGAAAAATTTATAAATTAAGATGTATACATATCTAACATAAGATGACTTATAATATTATTATATATGACTCGATTTACTACGGAGGTTAATTTTTATTTACTATATAAATATATTAAATAATACTCGTATTACGTAAAACAAATAAAATAAAGAAAGATGTGAATATTAATGTTAAGAGCCTATTTACATCTTTATAAAAACTATACTCGTATTAAAAATTTATAACCTTTTAATGGTATACATTCAAATGATTTGGTGAAGAAGAATGAGATATTCCAATATTCTTTAACCGATACGAATTCAAATCGGTAAGAATAGTGAAGAAAAACTTTCCAGACAACTTTTCAATAAACAGTTCGTTGTCTGGAAGTGGGATTCAAACCGATTTAAAGGATTTATGTTTTCTTTTCTTAGATAGGATTTGTAAATTTCCAGCAGTTTTTTTTAGAACTTCAATTTACTCGACATTCTTTCAAACTGCTGTACTAAATTTTTTTAAACTATAATTAAACAAACTTATGTAACTATAGCTATTATATATTTTTAAAATTAGAAAAACTTCCTTTGTAATCCAAAATAGCAATTTTCCTCTTCTTCTTTTTTTTATTCCAAGTGATTTTGAAATTTTAAGTTCTTTATAAGTATCTTAGCATGGATTTTTCATAGTATTTTTCATCTGTATAAGATCATTTGAATATTTGAAAAATGTTAAATTTTCAAATATAGATTTAGATTCAAAATTAAGAAAAGTTATTTAAAATAATTTTCTTAGATTTTTTACAAATTGTATCAAATTTAGTTACTGTTGATGTTATTAATTCCCTTATTTAAATAATATAATTAATCTGATGTGGATGAACTCAGAAGAATGTTAGAAGATATAAAAAGAGCATTTAAATGGTTATTATATATATATACATTATATATATATATTTTTTTTTTTTTTTACTTTAAACAGTAACTTTAACAGTTAAATTTCAGTTCTGGAATAATTTATCATCCTGCTAGAAATTACAAAGTAGTACAGTTGAGAAATATTTGATATAATATCTCCAGTCATGCCTCGGGGTAAATATGTATAAAATATTACATTTCGGCCAGGGGTGTATTATGATACTTCGGATAAAAGATTTAGTCAGATCAGTCTCTTCCGTTGCTGGTCACTTACAATGGTGAACTGTGTGCATTTAGACAAAATATTTTGTTATCATTACTCTGGATGTCTGGATATTTTAATGGTTTTCGCCCTGTACATCATTAATGAGAGATAATTCTCCTTAAGAAAAACCTGCATAATAACGAATTTAAATAAAAAACAATTTTAACCCACTGAAATAGTGATGCTTCTTACCAAAAAAAAAAAAAAAAAAGAGTGAGTAAAAATTAATAATAAATTGAGTAAAAATTAATAATAAATTGAGTAAAAATTAATAAAAATATATTTTTATAAATTTTCTATCAGAGAAACCCAAGAAAAGACTTATTTATATATATGCTAGTTTATACTTATAGTAATCAAA
Organism: Caerostris darwini; assembly: GCA_021605075.1. Classification (NCBI taxonomy): domain Eukaryota; kingdom Metazoa; phylum Arthropoda; class Arachnida; order Araneae; family Araneidae; genus Caerostris; species Caerostris darwini. The sequence continues at coordinate 385,264 of BPLQ01001323.1, forward strand.
AGAGCATCTTAAATACAAATGTAACTTTTTTTTACAACTTGTGTAAAAAAAAAAAAAAATGCCAAAACTAATGTAACAGAAAAAAATGCGATATTATCAATTTAGTAAATGTTAATTTTTTACAAAATTTATGCAACATTTTTTTTACCATTTTAATTTTTAAATTTAGTCAAATGTATGAAAAAAACAATTATAGATTAAATACATTTACATTTATTTCCTTGCTTAAAAAAAAACAAAAGTCTAAATGATATGTTATACCTTAATTTTAAACGTAAAAGTATTGTTGCAAAATAATAACAACAATAATAATAATAATGCATGAATTGATAATAATAATGTCCACTACAAAAGAAATGCTAGTACATAAAAACGTCAATGCCATAATTCAGTTAATTTCCTTAGAACATTCCTTTAATGTAAAGAAAGTTAATACTGCTTTAGCAATCAATACAAATTAATACAATCGATATTAAAATGTAAGAGATCTTGAAATTTTAATGTACCACGTGTTATATTTACGATAAATTCAAATCTCTTAAACCGATGATAATAATAAACAAACACGTCTTTTGCTTATAATAAATTCATATACCTTTAAACTTAAGTTAATGGCGGCCGGAATTTAACCGCTACCAACTTGATAACGATCACTTTAGAAATGGAACGAAAATCCAATGCATTCTAAATACTTGAAACAATGGCAGAGAAATATTCGAAAAGTTTGCCAGATCGAACACGTGAGTCGAAATCCAACGAATCCGCAGAGCTTGCGGAATTAGCAAAACGAAGTTTCCAAAATCGTTCGTTCATTTCCATCTGACTCGGAAACTCCGGATTCAACGGAATCAACGATAAATGACAGAATTTGAGACGACCACAGTAAATACATTATTCACCCGGCCAGTCAATAGCAAACGGTCATTCCATTAGAACACGGGAGACGGCGTCTGGTTATTAGTTATCAATCACGTGACCCTTCCGTCTGCTCGTTGCCGAATTCAGAAACGTTAAAATGTTCCACCGCAAAAATCGAAACTTTTCTTATGCTCAAAAGATTTTTTTTTGGTTCTTTTCAGTAGATTAACTTTCTTAATAGAAATTCGTTCTATTTTCTTTAAAAGAATAATAAAGTAAGAATGAAAAAAAATAAAAAAAAAAAAATATTTCCGTTTACATTTCAGATTTGTAAAGTTACATTTTGTGCATGGAACAAAAAAACGATTTATAAAATATTCGATATTAAATGGAGGCTGTTTTCAAAATAATAGGATTTTTGAATCCCTGATGAACTTGTAGCTTGAATAGAAGCACTGATAGGTTATATATTAATGTAGAAGTATGTTACTGAGATATAGATATATACTTGATTTAGTGGCCAGTCGACTTTAGATATATTGAAAATTTATGATCACTAAGCAATAACATTTTAAATGGATGTGGAAATTATTTCTGCATTATTTGCAGCAGAATTTCCATTGTTTTCCAAAATAGAACAAATGTGTTCAGAATAAAACTTGAGAGGGTTGTCGTAAAAAATATTTTTCAGAAAGAGATTCGATGGACAAAGTCCTAACACAGATACAAAGAAACAGAACTGTATAAAACGAAGCTTGAACATTTAGTAACTATTTTATGACACAAATTTCATGTGATAATGAAAATTGGACTAAGAAATGGAAGAAGTCTTGTATAAGAATGATATTTTGGACGATATAAGAAATGGAAGAAGTCTTGTAAGAGACTGATATTTTGGACGATATAAGAAATGGAAGCAGTCTGGTATGAGAATGATATTTTGATAATAAATATAAAAAATGGAATATAAAATGGACGATATAAAAAATGGAAGAAGTCTTGTATGAGAAGGATATTTTGGACGATATAAGAAATGGAAGAAGTCTTGTATGAGAATGATATTTTGGACGATATAAGAAATGGAAGAAGTCTTGTATGAGAATGATATTTTGGACGATATAAGAAATGGAAGAAGTCTTGTATGAGAATGATATTTTGGACGATATAAGAAATGGAAGAAGTCTTGTATGAGAATGATATTTTGGACGATATAAGAAATGGAAGAAGTCTTGTATGAGAATGATATTTTGGACGATATAAGAAATGGAAAAAGTCTTGTATGAGAATGATATTTTGGATGATACAAGAAATGAAAGAAGTCTTGTATAAGAATGAATGGAAGAATGACATTTCATCCTTATAATTTCTGAAGAATGGTGAAATATCAAACTTCGAAGGACATTTAATAGAAAAGAAAAAGCTTGTGATTTTCATTTATTTAAATTGTGGATTTATATTTAAATAAATGTCAAGAATTCATATTAAAGTTTTATTATTATTTGAGGTAAACCGTATAAAAAAAGAGTGTTTAATGAAAACGTTTTTAGAATATTAAAAATGGTTCAGTTAAAAATTTCAATTAATTTATAATTTTGTAAATTATACAGAATTTTGAATAGCTAATTTAAATAATTTATTTAAATAACACTAAATTGAATAAAAAAAAATAGTTCCGTTTGAAACAGTCATTAAAAAACTGCATGGATAAGTCATAAATTTTATAATAAGTTTAAAAATACTTATTTATTTTTTTCACATAGGTTTTTTTAAGTTCTACTTTATGCATAATCTATCGTCAGACAATACTGTACATTATCTTCTGAGAGAATAATTGCCCTTATAATGTCTTAATAGGTGGAAATAACATTTGTATGAGAGAAAATTTCCAAACTACAATAGCAAGCATGACATTTGAAAGATACTTTAATAATCATCACCGAATTTTCACATTTTTGAATGCAACGATTGCAACGCACATTCCAAAATGGATTCCAACCTGGGATCTACTGCGTTCCACTTTTGCGCATTGTCATTGGACCACGGGAAAGCAAACTAATTAAAAATAATGATACATAATAACTCACTTATTTTTTATAAATCGTACTAAATAATTATTCTTGCACGAATAATTTGCCTTAAAAAAAATCGTTTTCAAACAACATTTTACTATAAGTCTAGGGGAGGGTACCTTATTTAATTAAATAAAATCATTAAATCTCGAAAAAAATTCATTTAACATTATAATAATTAAAAATATTACCAAATAACAATTTATAAGTAATATCAATAACTATTTATTCGATTGTTCAAAATTGCTTAAATAAATATAAAATAGCACTTCTAATAGTGGTATTAAAAATTTGGTATCATTTTGGGTAGAGGAGTTTTTCCGTTTTCTTGATAAATTTTTTCGTGCCTTGATCAGTTTTTCATTTGCTTCAATAAATATATACTACTAAATAGAAGTTCTAACGTACATTTATAATAATAGCATTCTAACACGTCCGCAATTAGAATGTGTCCGTAATTCTAGAGCCAATTTTGTCTGCATACCAATTACAAAACTGTTTCAGGGAATTTAGTCTACACGCATTATTCATTGGAAAAGACAGGTAAACTTTTATTCAATCTTTTTTAAAAAAATCTGCAAACATGTACAATTTGTAATTTAAAGTAATTGTTTACTTAAATAAATATTTCGTAATGTATCGAATTATATCAGTTCTTTTATATAAATCTGTCCTGTCTTATAAATATTTATATTATGTAAATTGAAAGTATTTTACGACTATAAAATTATTTATCTTTTTTTTTTTTTCATTATGGACAAGTTTCTAACGAGATAAACTCTTAAAAATACGCAACGAATTTTTCTGCGTTAAAATCGCGTTAATTCAAAATTAATTCGTTAAAAAAATTATTCATTTCTGCGTTAATTCGTTAAAAACTGAGTAGTGTAATTGTTATTAATTAATTATTTTTCATATTTTGAATTTAACATTTTTTTAAAAATTATTACCCATAAAATAGAGCTATTGTTTTGAGTGGCTGGCTTTTCGTTTCCTTGATCACTTTTTCCGTGTCATTGATCAGTTTTCCATTTCTTTGACCACTTACAACGTTTCTTATTGGTTTTTTAAACTTTTTAAAATTTCTTTCACCGGTTATTGTTATTGGTTTATTTAAATTTCAGCCACGAGATATTTTTATACATAATATTTAATGTAAATTTCTTTTATGAACTAATTGTTATATAATTAATTGATTAAAAGTATAAAACTGTTCTAAAAGATCGTCTGGTGAAAGCAAAGTCAAAAAGAAAATGAGATTTTTTTTTCATTTCGATTTTCAAGAGAAAAAAAATCATTTGGAATTCTATAGTTTTTCTTAATTTTTTAGAATTGCTGTTATGAGTTTTGTTCTAACATTAAATTTTAAAATGTATATGAGTTAAAACTTGTATATCGGTCCAGCAGTTTTTTTAAAGGTACTAAGCAATAATGTAAAAACTTTAGACCGAAACACTTTAAAATTTATTTTTAATTGTTTTTATAATAAATTTTAAATGAATATTAATTTTTTTTTAAATGTAATTGTTCTAATTTCATAAATGCATATTAAATGATTCATTGAGGCAGCAGCAGTAAAATGCAGAGGCTTTTGCTCTTATTTCATCTCTGATTTTGTAATCTTAATTAATGTTTTTTTTTTTCAACAAAATATATTGTCACTTACTCAAGTAACAAATGCTGAGGCCTTTCTGTAAAAAAGTAAGGAATTATTATATATATATTTATATACACATATTCTTATTAGAAAGTGTTCCAATTTCTCCTCTTCTATCGAAAATTAAGATTTCGATAGAAGAGGAGGGGTGTTTTTTTTTCGGACGTTTTATTTATTATTCTTTTTTTCGTTTATTTTTTATTTTTCGTTTTCATTTCGTCTATTTTCGGACTATCTAAATAATTTAATAATTATTAATTCAAAAAATTTATAGAAATTTTGTTGCAAGTATTTTAATTAATTCATACTTTTTATTCAACTAAATATTTAAATGGATGAGAGTATATGACATTCTGAAGGTAAAAATATCGAATAAATGATCATTCATTTATGTAACACTGTTTTTCTTGTATTTTGCCGTAGTCTCTTTTTCTGAAATACGAAAAACTAAGCTTCTTTCAGGTTCTCTCGTTTTTTAATTAATGGCTACACAAGTAAATCTTACAACTCGTATTCGCTGAAATGTGAAATCCGAAACAAAGCATTATTGAGTTTGAGTTTCTCGTTATTTAGTTACCTTATTTACCATAAGTTTCTTGAACACTGGTTTTTTAATTATTTTTCTTTACTTAATTCCTTATTTTCGTTAGAATTCATGTCAGTAGGACTTTCCAGAATAAAAATTGCTTTTATTAAGTTAAGATATATATTTTTTTTCTTGAAAATCACATTATACGAAATAATTTATTTCCTATTTAAAAAAAAAATCACGTTAACATGAAGGAAAATTTTGTTTTGGTTATTTATGATTGTGAATTTTCATCTATTTTAAACTAATTTTGGGATCGCAGGTTAAGCTTTTATAAATATATTAACTCTTTCATTATGAAATTGTTGATATAAATTCTATTCACTAAATTATTTTGAGGATACCAAGTCATGAAATGAAAATTACGAGTTATAATTCTAGAAAATTAAATAAAACTTTGCATTTCTTTTTGAGCCATCAAGTCACAAATTGATTTATTTTAATTAATTAGTATATTTTAAAGGGACCTGATAACCGAGTGACTAGCGCTCGGTGTCATAGGTTTCGGGCTCGAGTCCTGGCGGTGCCATGGATGTTTGTAGTGGTTCAGAATCCACTTTAAACTGTAGGTTCCAGTCTAATACGGCGGTTGGGAGTAGATCTGATAACAATGCCACGTAAAAAGAAAAACATATCTCGTCTCGAAATCTGCCGGTAGACAGACGGCCTTGGTCCAACATGGAGCTGTTATGCCACTGATGATGATAAGTATATTTTAAATATTTTATTAATTTAATCCTATATTTTACATATATTTTAAAGGAATATTTTTAACTGTTTGCTTCTTCTAATTATTGTTCCAAATATTTTTTTTTCTTTCATTTAAGAACGAAAATAATTATTCTAAAATAATAAATAAATCAAAATCAATCAATCAAATCAAAATAATAAAAATCTTAAAGCAAAAATAATAATAATAATAACAATAATAAAAAAATAAATAAATAAAGTAGTTTCCTAATAATAGAAATAAAAATTACCCATCTATTACTAAAGCATTGACAAATAAAATAATGTCTTAATACTGTACTAAATAAAAATACTGTGTGTGTATAAATTTGTTAAAATATTGCTTTGATGAAAACTATTTTTAAATCTTAAAACAAAATAAGAATAAGTAGTTTTCTAATAGTAGAAGTAAAAATTACCTATTTATTACTAAAGTATTAACTAATAAAATAGTCTTAATACTGTAGTAAATAAAAATACTGTGTGTGTGTGAAAATGTTTTAAAATACTGTACTAATTTTACAGTCTTCTATTGGTTTGAATAATCCTTTAGCTTTAACAAAAGTTCTTTAATTTTGTTTTCCGTTTCATTTATTCGCATAAAAAGTATTTCAGCTAACATAGCAACAGTCTTATTACCACACCTCAGTTCCGAGCGGTACCTTCTTAAAAGGTTCCATAATGCGATCAGATAGGGAAAATATATTTTGAGGGGTTGGGCGTTGCAACCATATTGCTCTCCTCTATCAGCGAATATTTCTTTGATTTATATGGGAAGAAACTTCAAGGATCTTGAATTTTTTATCACTAAAATGTTAGTGGAAGTAGTGCGGTCCTTTGGGAGTCTATTGAAGTACTGCAGCTTTTATACTAACGACAGATTTAGTATTGCTAGAAATAATAACAGAAGAAATAACGTTAAAATTCTCTGTTAAGTTCATCTGATTACAAGAAATATTCCTTACAATGACACTTTATAAATTTTCTACTTCAAATTATCTTTTGCATTTAGTATTGTGTAAATCCATTATCTTAAATATATAAACTACATTACCTTATGTGGAATTCTTATAAGTCTATCTTATATTATTACCGTCCTTATATGTCCATAGAAATATCATTAATTAAAATTTGTTCTATCAATTAATTATTTATATATTTTAATGAATGTTCATGATTAAAAATATTTATGTATATTACAATTTTATGATTGATATTTTGTTTAGATTCCGGAAAATCATTTTTTTATTCATATAATTTTTTATGAATTCATATTATTCTTTCATAAAAATATTTAATCATAATATTCATATAATACAATATCGTATTCGTACCATATCTTATCATTCGTATTCGTATCATTCATATCAATATCGAAAGAATAAAAGTATAAGAAAACGGAGGAAGTATAAGAAATATTTCTTATAATATCACTTTATAAATTTTCTATTTCAAATTATCTTTTGCATTTAGTATTACTTAAATGCATTACCTTATAAGAACTCCATTAACTTATATGGAGTCCTTATAAGTCTACCTTATATTATTATCGACATTACTTTATATGTCCATAGAAATACCATTAACTAAAATTTGTCCCATAAATTAATAATTTATATTTTTCTAAAGAATGTTCATAATTAAAAATATTTATGAAAATTATAATTTTATAGTGAATATTTTGCTTAGATTCCGGAAAACCATTTTTTTAATTCATTTAATTCTTCATGAATTCATGTTATTCATTCATAAAAATATTTAATCATAGTATTCATATAATACAATATCGTATTCGTATCATATCTTATCATTCGTATTCGAATCATAATAATAAAAAATATTGATAACGAAACGAAAAGAAACTGTAATTCAATATTTTAATGAAAATTACAACAAATAGCAACAAATTAAAAATATTTAAAAGGCAGTATTATTATTTAAATATATCTAATAAATATTGTACAATGAGTAAAATATAATAATGGATATTCAATAAATATGGTAAGAGTATCGTACATTTTAGTACAGTAGTAAATATTGTAATCATTTAAAGTTGTTTTTCTTTCTTTTTTATTGTTGTTGTTATACACTCGCAAAGGTCCTTTTCAACTTATTGGTCATATCGAAAATTCTTTTTAAAATATAACTTATAAAATTTTCGGACTAAATACTATGTTGGGAAACAGATGTGGTAAAAATATATTTGTTATGAATGATAATATGCTCCCTTAAAGTTGTCATTTAATTAATATTAAAATTTCAAAATTTTATTAAGCATTTTAATTGCAATACCTCAAAATGTTTCTTCCAATTATTCATTTTGACAATATTTTCAAAATCAATTTTTATACCGTCAATGTTTTGTTATAAATAAATTTCAAATAAGCATACATTCATTCAAAACACAGCAGAAAAATGTACCCAAAAAAAATCAAAGTGTAATCAAAATACTCGTTCGGCAAGAATTTAAAATAATACTAAAAAAGAAAAAAAACTTTTCGAAACTCCATCGCGACTTTTTTTTTTTCCTCCACCACATTGAAATACTATACATTCGCCAAACTCTACCCTGCTTGGCGACAAACAACTGACTTCCTGGCGCTGGATACATTTCGAGATGGGTGAAGAATTCTCGAACATGAAAATGATTAGCCTAACCCATCCTGCCCCCCTCTCACCCCCTGTGATCAGAGAGGGTGGTCGGCAGCAGACGATCCTCAGTTCTTCTACAATCGTTCCTCAGGATTGGCTGGGACCCCTCCTGCACGCTTTCGACGGTTTCAGATCACGTGGCTTTCCTGAATCTCAACCCCAAAGACAGACCCACAGACGAAAACACGGGGAACAAGTAAGTTTTTTTTCTTGCATAGATATTTTATCTTGTTTCCATTTCATTAACTTTGTACATGACTAATTTTTTTTTTTTTATATTTCGGTTTAAAAAAAAAAAAAAAAATACTCTATAAAAGTATAGATAAGATATTGTAATTTAAACGACAACATTTGTAAAAGATAAAAGTTTTTGAAAAAAATATTGAATGAGTATCCATTTATAATTTAAATATTAAGTTTTCCTTTTCAAACCTTTTGGTTAATTAATCATTTTTTGTTAATTAATTTATCACTTAACATTCAGATATAAACTGGATAGTTTTTATTTGTAATGCCAAAATAAGCTATTTGTTTCAGGCTATTTATAAATAAAAGCTAAGCTGTCTTTAAAATATTTTATTTCAATCAGAAATTATTTCATATTATTAAAAAAATTATAATGACAGTTAGTTAAATAATTATTACAGTTAACGCATAAATTAATAATTAATGTTATTTTAATGAATAACAATTTTTTTCCATAAAACTAGAATATAAACTAACAATATTAACTCCATATTTATTTACATTTTTTTTTATTTATTTATACCTTTATTCTATAATATTTTAATAATATAAAATCATTTATTATTATAGTTAACACATAAATTAATAACTAATGTTATTTAAATAAATGAACAATATTTCAATAATAGAATATATGCCAAACTAATATGCTGTTACTGCATATTGTAATAAATATGTTTTTTTTAATTTATTAAATCTAATTAACGTTATATAAAATCAACAAATACAAATTTTATTAGCGTAAAATTCAGTGAATAAAAAATTCATCAAATTATTTTAAATATGTGAACATTTTTTTACGCATTATTTTGTGAAATTAATATGGGAAAAATGGAATTTTGTGAGGCTCACCACATATTGTTTGATAAACATTGGTCTCACATATTGTTCGATAAATAAAATGCAAAAAATTCGCATTTTATTTATCAAACAATATGTGACATAATTCATATTTAATATTTGCATAAACTACATAATCCTTTAATTAGCTTTTATACCAATATAAATTATTCAAAAATTCAATAATAGAAATTTAAGTTACAGTTAATCATTTTTTATTCACCCTTATTATTATTTTTATAGTCATTATTTGATTATTTTTATTTTATATTATTTGATTAAATTACATTTATTTCACATTTCAAAAACGTATTATTTTCTTTATAAGAATATGAATAAATTTTAATATTAATTTTTAATTGAAGAAAAATATTATTTAAATATTTTAAATAAAAAGTAACAGTTCATCATTCAAAATTATGTTGTTGTTTTTTTAACCAGCAGTTCTTATATTCTGAAAATAATATATATATATCCACTAAAATTTAGATCTAAAATCTCAAATGCATTCAAAAAATAAGTTCGAAAGAAATTTAAAAAAAAAAAAATCATGCCAATTTTTTAAATATTTTAAAACTAATTAATTTCAATTTCTAAATTTTTACCAAATTATATGTTTGAAAATATTACATAAAAAATTTAATAACGAGTTGAAAAACTGTGTCACTATCAATAAAAAAATAGTGCGATTTGATTATTATTATGGCTATACAATCTGAAAACAGTTGTTCTCAAAGCTGGTAGGACAATTCTATTAAAAAGACTAAAAAGAGGGAGAGAGCTAAATCCGGCTCTACTGTTTTTAATTTTTAAATAGAATTCTAATCGAAAAAAAGGCATGACGGGCATCGAAAAAAGACATTTCTACATGGTGAGCAGTTTTTATATACTTAATCCAAAACTCTTATTTAAAGATTAGCATTCTATTTTATTTTTTTAAAAGATGATTACGGTTTTTTTAGAAGTACATTAAATTTTAATGGCATGTCTTACTCCTCCAAATCTTCGAATTATAAAATTTATTTTTGGGATATGAAATTTCAGAAAACTGATATTTAATATTCAGAGAGTATGTCGAGAGTAGTTTTCTTTTCTGTAGCAAGGAGCCTTATATTCAACCAATATAACTCAGGAGCTAATCACTGACGTGATATGAAAAGCAGACGTGGTCTTCCTAAAAGTTTGGTTTGCCGCTCTACGATCGTTTTATGCACACTTGGGTTAATTAGATGGGCGCCTACTGTTTACCGTGGATTCCGAACCACTAATAAACATCCATGCCACCGCCTGGATTCAAACATGAAGCACCAACGGCAAGAGCGCTAGCACATTGGCCAACAAGCCGTCTTCCTGAAGTACTTAAGGGTATCTGTCGTGTCATACGGGAGAAAATCCTAAAAACTTCTACCAGTAGCGTACAGTCGATTTGGTTTAATTTGTCGCTCTACGGTCATTTTTTTTTCTTGCAGACTTTACGCTAATTAGACCGGGACAACTACAGTTCAACGGTTATTTCGCATTGCTAACCTAACATCCATCCACCGCTAGGATTCCTGATTACCTGAAGAATCAACGGCCAATTGGCCAGAATTCTAGTTAATTGACCATCAGGCCGCCGTACAGACGATGCGAGATAATTACATAAGCTGTCACAAACATCATTTGAGTCTCCCCATTTCAGAAAGCAATGCACTCACTAGCGGATTTGAACCTGATTCCACCAGCATGTTAGCTGCACTTGTTATCAATCCATGAGTCGGATGGAGAAATATACTAGCTCCGAAAATTCCTCTTTTTATTTAAAAAAATTTAAATCGCAATTTTTTTATTCAATGCTGAAACATTTTTAGTTTAGCATAATATCAATATATTCCATCCTGACATTATTTCTGTCCTTTTTACTCGTTTTCTTTTTATGAGCATACATACATGATAGCATAGCGAGAGATTACTGTATAAATAACATATACTATTTTCAAAATATAAAGCTTTGAAATGTTAGTATTTAATACAGAAAAATTTAGGAAAATTGGGAAATAAACGATTTTAGACATCAGCTTATAAGCAAGGATGATTAATTTAAAATAAAATGGTACTAATAGGGAAAACATGTGACTTACTATAAATAAAATACAAGGGTTCTACACCTGCTCACTTCGCTTACTAATTCTCGTGGTTTTCATTTAATCAAATGCTTCAAATGATTTAATGTGTCCAGCATCCTAACTGAAACCGCATCCGATATCACTTCAAATACGTAATCGTCCAATTTATGCAACATAATTGCACATCTCCCTCCTACAAAGTACTGAATGTTGATTGTAGAAACATTGTCTAATGATCGCGAATGATGCTTGTTCATTCAATTTGTGGGTTTGTTTTTTTATTTCTCTACAACTTCATAGACTTAAAAGCATGAGCTAATATTCACTCAATACTAAAATTTTAATCACTTTCACTAGTTTTTAATATTTTTTAAGTTAATAAGGATACATTTTTGTATTATGAGTTGACAACTATTAATACGTATTTTTTTCATGGAAGAAAGCAATATCGATAAAGCTTCAAATATTGACAAACAAGTGAAAAAGAATGTTATTTTAAAGTTCAAAGTCAAAATTCCTTTTTCTTTTTATGCCAGCATTCGTTAATAAATCTACAGTCTATTTTAAGTCTTTATTACTATAGTTTTTTTATTATTTTTTACATTTAACATTATTAATTGTTAGCGTTAACGTTTGACTTAACACTAACGGTCAATAATATTTAAATTGCTTGACAAACATATGGAAAAAGGGGAATTATTAAAAAAAAATTAAACACTAATTTAAGGGAAATTATTTAGGAAATCCTAACAATATTTAAATTCTGATTGAAATTATTTACCAATTCCAACTGAAAGCATCTTTATTTAAGACAAAATTTATCAAACATTTACTTTTTCACGATATTAATTAGAACTGAAAAAACAATATTAGTCAAATAATATATTGTTTACATAGATTATTTAAAATCTAGTTTATTATTTTTAATTACATAGAATTTATTATTGGGGCCTGATGGCTGAGTAACTAGTGCTCTGCCGCTCGGTGCGACAGGTTTCGGGTTCGAGTCCCGTCTGTGCTGTGGATGTTTGTAATGGTTCGGAATCCATTTTAAACCGTAGATCCCGATCTAATATTACGTAGCGGTAGTACGTTACGTACGACGTAGGGGAAACAACCCTACCCAGTAAAAAGAAAAAAAAATATCTCCTGACTCGAACCATCATGAGGCTGTTGAGCCAATGAAGAAGAAGAATGCCTTATTAAACAGATTTAAAAATAAAAGTAGCACTCAATGGTTTTCACCTTTTAAAAACACTTTTTTAATTTTTCCATAAATAAAATAAGTTAGGCACCTTGGATATTTAAATATTATTCAAACATGTAAGCATTTGTGATGATTTACCACGATGCATTTCTTTTGTAACCTTGCTTTTTATTCAGGTATGCGAGCATGATATCGTGCCGATTACTACAGTGGGTGACGCTATTCCTGCTCACGACAGCCACCTTCACGGAATCTCGCAGACCCCCATGGCTGCGAACCATCGGAAATGACTTCGTCTGCACTCGAGTCCTTCCAGACGGTGAGGTAGAGAGGCGAATCCAGAAAGGACGAATCTCAGCCATCGAGACAACGGTTGAGCTTGCTGCAGAACCAACGGACTCGCCATTTTTCACGACATCAAGTCAGGCGCGAGAGTCCCAAATCTTGACTTTGCTGCAGGTGACAGACGGTCGACATTTCATCCAGCTGATATACGATTCAGGTTGGGATTTGAGAGACTGCGAATACCTCAAATCGGCAAAGTCTGTGGATGAGTTTTTCGAAGCCTTTGCTTCAGACGTCAACTGTCCCTTGCAGAAACAATACCCGAATGAGACCCGGACCACAATGGATCCTGAAGTAAAATTTGCCAATCCAAGACCGGACATCACGGACTATGGCACCTTGAGAAGAGAATGTCGAATGCTGCACAAGAAGGTTCGTGAAATGGCATTGCACAACCACCACCACGGCCTGCAGCGTTTGAAGAGGGATCTTTTCTTGTATCCGGGAACCAACTGGTGCGGATCCGGAAGCAATGCGCGGAAGTTCAACGAGCTGGGCTACAATGCCGCTGCCGACCGTTGCTGCAGAGATCATGACCATTGCCCCTATACCATCGAAGGGTTCACAAGAAAGTTCAACTTCTTCAATTTCAGATTTCACACTATCAGCCATTGCGACTGCGATGAAAGGTAAGCACTTTTTTATTTTCAAATTTCACTTTAATACATAAAAGTTTCGCAGGAACAAAAAAACTGTCCAATTTTCAATTTAATCAATAATTTAAATAAAAAAAGGAATCGTGTTTTACGGATTTATGTATTGTGATGAATAAACACGCATCTCATATTATACGCATATTAAATTCTAAATATGTATACTCAAATTATTTGGAAATAAGCACTTTTTAACAATGCCATAAAAATAGTTTCCAATTTCGAAATGTATTAACAAGTTACTATTTTCTATCGGGCGTCCCTGAATTCATGAACCGAATTTTATGGGAAGGAATTTTATGCGCATAAAGAATTGCTTTTTATATAGCAATGTGGGGTTGGAAATGAAAAGTGTAAGCAGAAAAAAAAAAGAAAAGAAAAACCTTTTATTTACACAATAATTACGGTAAGTATTAAAATGTTCCACCATCAACATCGAGTCAGGCCTGGCAGCGCCTGGCAAATGATTGGCGAATCTGTTAGAAGATGCCAGGTGTTTCAAGAATAGTTGCAGAAGCTAGTGAAGGTTTTGCAATGAGTCAGTCGAAGTATTGCTGAGGATTGACTTGAGTTTTCTCCATAAGAAAAAAAATCAATATTTGTTAAATCGACTGAACATGCTGCCCAAGCGAACGGTACAATTTGTCCAATCCATTGAAGACCAAAAGTAATTTCTTACGTGCAGAATAGTCCAGAAATGAGCTGAAGGTCTGTCGTGCTGAAATCATATGCCATTTTGTACAGCAAATGGAACATTATTAAATAATTCCGTAAATACGTCTTCCAGAAAGATATACATAGTGCCGTTGAGTTGATGTGATAGCAAGTATGGGCTAATAAGGAAACTATTTGCAATACCTGTTCACCCATTAACAGAAAATCGTTCTTGAAAAGCATGTAAACAGTAAGCGTGCGGGTTGGATGTGGCTAACAGATGAGAATTGTGCAAACTAAAAATTATGTTAAGCTTAAGGGTAGCCTCACCTGAGAAAAATTCACTTGCAGAAGCTTTGATTCAATGTACTGTTTCAACCACAAATTTCTATGCAAAAAGTGCTTTTTATGTGTATTTTACCTTCCCTTATGATTTGGCCTATGAATTCAAGTATACCCTATATACGTTAAACTTTTACCAAATAAACAACATCCAAACTTCATGAAGAAAACCAAAATTAAAATAACTCAATTTATCACTTAAATGTAACTCAATTTTTCTATCTAGAACGAATTAGAAGAACAGTACTCTTACGAAAATAATAACCACATATGTGGGAGTCGGTAACGGTAAATGATGAATTAAAAAATTCATACAATCAGAACTTGCCGAATCTTAAATTCTTCATAAATTTAGTGAGTTTGTCTAGCACAATTTTTGCCATGATATCGTAGAGGATCTTTTAGCTTAATTTTTTTTTTTTGTATGTACACTTTTAAGTAAAAATATGTACAAAGCAATGCTATTACCTAGGATAGAAGACGAGTAATTTGCCATTGTTGTTGGGGAGTTCTGCAATAAAAATAAGATCTACAACCGTTTTACAAGTTTTTCTCAAATTTTAATAATCTTAATTGAAAAAAATAACAATAACTCTACATGTATGTTTCATTGTTCCTAAAAATGTTAAACATTTTTTTTTTCCAAGTAACTTGAACCAGCATAGACATTCTAAGACAAAGACTCAAGTTAACAAGTGTTGCATATTCATTAGTACAAAAGAGAAAATTGTTATTTTGCATGTATACATAAGCATTGTTTTCTTTTATAAATGATATGACAATTTTTTTAAAGCATTCTTAATTTCGACTTTCGAAGTATTTTTTTCTGCTTTCTTTTTGCTTTATAATAACTAGGATTTACAACATTTCCTAATACTTTCTGATTAAATGTAGAGAGATTTAATAGCAATATTTTAAACTATCATTGCAAATTATCTTAAAATATTTTTTTCTTACCCATCACAAAAATCATTTCAATAATTTTTTTCATTATTGATAACAAAAATTCGGTGAATCATACAGTTTATTTTTTAATGTGGGACTTCATTTTAGTCACAATTCAAAGTAAATTTAGTGTTTATTTACACTGAAGTGACAAAAGTCATGGGATACCTCTTAATATCGTGTCGGCCCTCCTTTCGCCCGGCGAAGTGCAGCAACTCGACGTGGCATGGACTCAACAAGTCGTTGAAAGTCTTCTGCAGGAATATTGAGCCATGCTGTCTCGAAGACGTCCATAATTGCGAAAGCGTTGATGGTGCAATTTTGGGCACGAACAACCTCTCGATGATGTCCCATAAATGCTCGAATTCATGTCGGGCGATCTAGGTGGCCAGATCATTCGTTTTTCCAGAATGTTCTTCAAACCAAAACAGTTGTATTGGCGCATTGTCATCCATAAAAATCCCATCGTTGTTTGGGTACATGAAGTCCATGAATGGCTGCAAGTGATCTCAAGTAGCTGAACATAAGCATTTCCAGTCAATGTTCGGTCTAGTCGCACCAGAGGACCAAGTCCATGCCATGAAAAAACAGCCCACACCATTACGGAGCCACCACCAGCTTGAAAGTGCCTTTGACAGTTTGGGTCCATGGCTTCGTCTCGAACCCTACCATCAGCTCTTACCAACTGAAATCGTGACTCATCGAACCAGGCCACGGTTTTCCATTCATCTAGGGACCAACCGATATGCTCACGTACCCACGAGAGTCGCTGCAAGCGATGTCGTTCTGTCAGTAAAGGCACTCGAGTCGGTCTTCTGCTGGAATAGCCCAAGAAAGCCAAATTTCTCCGCACAGTTCTAACAGACAAGTCCCTTGTACGTCCCACATTGATTTCTGCGGTTATTTGAAATACGACTCTTTGCAGACGTCGCCGGGCTAATATGTTCCATGGTGGGATTTATGCCTGAAATTTTACTTCGGCCCACTCTTAGTGGATCTGGGAATGTTGAATTCCCTAACGATTTCGAAATGGCATGACCCAATTCAACTAACATTCCGCGTTCAAAGTCTGTTAATTCCCGTCGTGCGGTCATCATCACGTCAAACCCTCTTCACATGAATAACTTGAACAGAAATGAAAGCTCTGCAAAAGCATTGCGCATTTATACCTGTTCTACGCGATGCTACTGCCATCTGAAAATTTGCATATTGCTATCCCATGACTTTTGTCACTTCAGTGTATATTTTGCATGTTACAAAATACATTTAAAATAAATAAAAAAAAACATTAAATGTGCAAAATAATTTGTAGAATATGCTTTGATTTTCTACTTTTTAAGTATGTATTTAATTCATAAATTATTATTATTTCGCTTTTATGCTATAAAATATTGATGTAATTCACCTAAAATAATTATAACTGTTTAAATTTTAATTCTTAAAAATATTGTTATTTTAAATAAATTTTAATTTATGAAAATTATCTGAATAAAATAAGCAATAATAAATAAATAAATGCTACATAAAGAAAGAAATTAATTTTAATTTTCGTAATCTAATTCCATAATTTACATTCTTAATCGAACTAATTGATAAAGATCCTTCAAAGCTGATATAATTAACTGCTTTAATAACCGAAAAAGTATCACTATTATGTATTAATTTCTAATAATATATTTTCAATCTAATTAGAATAAATCAAGTAAGTCAATTCAACCTAATAAGTAATTTATTTTTCAACATCTTTTTCTTAGATGTAAAGTTTATTGTGAATTCAATAAAAAAAAATTTCAATTTTTATTTAAATTTGTTGGTCCATATTGAATATTGTTCGTGTCCATTCAATTCATATTAGCTGATACTCAATAGTTTTTAAATATATTTTCTTATAAAATGATCAAAATGTTCTATGAAAAGTATTTGAAATTGCATTATTAGTAATTCATTCATTCTTATTTATTTACTTCTGTAATATATTAAGTATCAGTAAGTCAGCAGTACGTGTCAGCAGTCGACTAGTGTGAGGATGTCACCATCCCAAAACCATCTATTTTATTTAGTTTAAAAAATAAGCCTTATATTAACAAAAAATAATTTTAACAACTACTATTCTTAAAATAAGAAAAGACATTAATAAAAATGATAACTTTCTCCCCTTGGTCCGATTTATAATTCTTAAACACTCGGAAGATATGAAATTTTTTAAAAAAACCCGAAGATTAACTTTAATGTATGGAATTTGAGTTATAATCTATTAATTACATACCGAAGAAACTATTAACTTTATTTATGCATAAATTCCAAAATTTATTTATTGAAAAATGTGAATTTTAAAAATAACATGCACAAGATATGTTGCTGTGAATAATCCTCAGTGACCGGCAACGCGGGACGAACACCCCATGAGTAATGGATGGAAGGAAGGAGGGCGGGACAGCTTCTGTTGTGATGGAGCGACCGTAGGTAGAGCCTGGCTTAGCTTCGAGTCAAAGAAAAAGGACAGCGGTCTCTTCATTAGAACTTTTATCGTACGGGAGGAAACCCGGAAAACTCCTACTAGTTAGTCTGCAAATGATGCAAGATGCTGAACGTCACAAACGTCATCGAGTCTGTTCGTTTTTGAAACATTGCCTACAACAATGCCACTAGCAGATTGAACTTCAGCTCTAATGCTCACCAGCGGCGCACGTTACCACTCAGCCATGAATCGGAGAGGACACATGATATGCTTTTATCTATAAATATTTGAATCCGAAATGTTCAGATTCCTTCTACATTTTTCGTATATGATTGCTTAAATTTTTGAAAATAAAGCTTTATGATGAAAAAAATTCAGTTTTCCAGAAAAATAACTTAGACATTACTGGTTATTTGCTGTTCATCAATATTTTTTCGATATTTACTCATATAATGTATAAGATTGTACAATCTTCTGAAATGTATTGAAGGATAATAAATAATATAATAATAAATAATATACATCGTCATAAATAAATATATCTACTTTTACTTATAACTTCTGTTTTTAAATTTTATTTGGTTAAAAATTAGATGAACATTTGTAAAATAGAAGTGTTTTATTAACTATATATGTGGAATAAAAATGTTTGTAGAATATGATTGCAAGTTACAAATTTAAAAAATTACTTAAAGAATAAGGAATTTTCCTACTATTTCTAGATAATGTACTTTCCTTGTCCTCAATAACTAATAGTCCAGGAAAATTTATCCTTTCCTAGCATATTATTTTAAGAATAAAGTAATAATAAAAGTTAATGTAGTTTTAATGTTCAATTAAAACTGTTTTTTTTTTAATTTTTAATTAGAAAATTTTAAATGTAAGTTTTTGAAATGCCATTGATGTTTATTTATTTATTAAATATAATGACTTTTCTCTTATCACTTAAATTTTGATTTAATGTAGAAAAATTCCCTAGAAATGCATTGTATGTATAATAGAATGTTATAACATGATATATGTATTTTTTGTTATAATATAACATAAATTAATTTTAAAATAAATAAACTATTTATTAAATTAAGAGGTTATAAAATTATTATATGATGATGAGTCTTTTTTTGGATGCGTTTTATCACACATGCATCATTATAGTTACTTCTCACTCTTGATACTTTACAAATTCCCACTTGTATTAATTAAGCGCAAAGAAAAGTATTAAATATTCTTTAGTATAATGCAAAACAAAAGAAAATATTTTGTAACTAAGTTTTACAAACATCATTATTTTCATGACTGCTAGTAAACGTTCAAACGGAGGAAATTAAAATTGAAAAGGAAAAGCCAAAATAATGTACAGAAAGTAAAAAACAAGTTAGTTATCTATTTCACATTTTAAATAAATTAGCAGCTGCGATCTGTCAAGACTTATCAATCTGTTGCATTAGAGGCACTCGCTGACTTATTGTGGCGCAACTTGGTGGTCCAGAAACTAATGAATTATGTACAATTGTTGAGCAAATGAGAAACTCTTCTTTTTCTTCAATAGTGCAACAACCCCATGTTGGGCTAAGGCCGAGACAGGAAATATTTTCTTTTTACGGGGTAGGGTTGTCAGCCCTATGCCCAACGCTCTACGATCATATTAGACCAGGATCTACGGTTTAAAGTAGATTACGAAGTGGAAAAAATCCATGGCATCACCGGAACTTTAACCCGAAAAACGTGGCGCTCGAGGGCCAGAGCCCTAGTCTCTTTGCCATTAGGATTCGCAAATGAGAAACATTTGTGCATAATTTTTTTTTTACATTATCTACTCCGTGCTCAATGCACGTTATGTAACTCTTACAAAGTCAGTCCCTGAATTTTTCTAGAAAAAATTCTTTTGGTTACATGTGCAACTAATCACGCATTCTTTATCATGCTTTCTTTACTAATGATAGTAAAGCAATTACTTAATTAATTACGTAAAGTAATAGTTTCACTAAATAATTCATCTAAATCTCAAAAAAATTTAGCAAAGAATTTTTCGTATTACACTGCTGGGTCTTCATTCAGTTGTTAAAACTGCTTTGGTGGTCAATTTGGCCGTCATTCAATCAGACATCACAAAGCGTATAAGTTACATACTAATCAAGGCCCTTGTCTGTCACAGTGTAGGGGAGGCCTTTTCTACTCTTTTAGGGTATTAGCCACCGGAACTACTGAAGTACTTTCAAAGATAGTCACCGCACTTAGGTGTGGGATAAAAAAAAAAGTAGAAGAGCCGAAGCCATACGTGTAAACTGGGAAAGAAATTGAAAAGAAGATGGGGGGAGGGGGAAGAGAAATTGTGAAAGGCTCGATTGTGAGTTCTTCCATGGCCCGCTGCTCTTTCCTTGGTTCGCCTTTTAACATCTTTTTTTAACACTCTAATACATGATCCTAAATGTATTCTACTCTTTGGATGAGGTATTTTGCCCTCCCATCCACCTACCGCTTTTTCATTAACAATGTGGATGTGTGGGAAAGATTACAGTGACTCTCTGTTGCGCGAGACTGCTCGGGATCCCTTCAATATAGGATCCTTGCAGTCACACAAATTATATAATCCTACGTTGTAAATATTTTAATAATAAAATAGATATTAAATTTTTTTAAATGCAAACGGTTGGATTTATTATTATTATTTTTTTATTTGTCTATGAAACTTTTTTTGTTATTTATATTCCTTATTATTTCTTGTAATAAGATATATTATGTTAAATAATAATATGTAATCTTATGTTTAATATGTGGTATTTTTTATTCAGGCGGAATAAATATAATACACTATTTTTCACTCACTTTCCGATTTTATAGCATTGTTAATATAAAATAATAATTAAAAATTTATATTTTAAAAAAAATAAATTTCCTGAAATATAAACATAAGAGAATACGGTATTACATTCATTTCTTATTTATTTAATCAAGTAAATTAAAAATTTATAATTTAATATAAAAAAGTTTGTTTAATTTATATGTTTATTTGGTTATAAAATATTAAAATAATTGAGCCCTAGCATATTGCCTTTACATTAAATATATATATATATATATATATGAATGTCAAAAAGAAGAAGTCAATTGAACCTCCAATAGACAAAGAATGATAGTTTATTTACATTAATGTTAAATATTTCCTTTTATATTCGAATTGACACACGTAATTTGTTGATACTACTGCAAATATCCAGTATTTCAATCAAAGCACTTAAATTTTGTATTTTATGTATATGTTTCTTTGAAATAGAAATGCAGAATATTTAAATTGGATTATTATTAAAAAACCTTCATCGTTTGTAAAAAGATAATCAACTATATTTATGTAATAATCGACTATATTTATGTAATCCTCTACTATATTTATGTAATATATAAAATAATTAATAAAGTAAGTTAAATATAATAAAATTCGTTAAAAAAAAGCAAATAAATACTACTTTTTGTTTAACATTGTGATAAAAAATTTCATATAAAAAACATAAATGTCAAGTAATGCACCATAATAAAAAGCAAAAATAAATTTCTTTAAAAAATTTAATAATATACCCGCATAAAATTTTCAAAAATTTCTCTTCATTGAGAAAAATCAGTCACCCATTGGAGCTCCCAAAAGATATTTATCTATAGATGCTACCGTGATCTATTTTTTATATGTTTGGATGATTGACTGATTTCCTACCTGATAATAATCTACAAAATAAGGATCATATCCCCCAAAAAAGGTTGAATAAATGTTTTTAAAATAAATTATCTAAAAAAGAAAAAAATTCTTTATTGACAAATAGCATTACATTGGGACTTGGTATACGTACACCTTGAAAATTAAATTCAACTTTATATACGTCTTATTTGAATGCTAAAAATTTTGTTTTTGTATAATCTAAAAATGTTGTTTCAAAATCTTTGTCAATCAAAGAAGCACCACCCCTAAGCCGTAATAGCATCGTATAAGCCTAAACAAAAGCCGTAATAGCATTATCTGGAATGACCAAATATCATCACATTTCCGAAATCCTGAAGGGGAGGCAGAATTAAAGCTTTTGGGGAAATTTTTAGTAAAACCTGATAACCCTCAATCATATCCAAGTATCGAAAAGAGACAGAAAATTAAATTTGGCAAATTTACATTTGTATTTATTTTATAAATAATTTCAAATTAGTAAAAGTTAAAAATTCAAGTTAATTGATATGAAAATTTTTCATATTAAAATAAAATTTTTTATTTGTATTTTAAAATTAAGCAGTGTTTAAATTATTTTATGCAACCCCAACATTGTATAATATTAACGAACCCTATTATTATTGCAATATTTTGCAATAATAATAGGATTTGATTCATGGGAATGCATTAATAATTTCTCTTTATTTCTTCCTGGAAAAGTCCTATAGTATATTGTAAAAGAAAAATTTATTATTTTTTACTCATATAGATACAAATTTTCTCCATTTTTTTTTTTTTAAATTAGGGTATAAAATACATTCTAATTCAAGCCAAAATCAAAATAAGTTATGGATTTGTACCATTCTAATGTAACATACCAAACTAGATCTAAAATTTTACAAAAATACCTTTCTGCGACAGTATTCTCTTCAGGATTTCGGAAATGTGATAAAATTTGGTCATCCCAGATAATGTTATTGTGGCTTTTATTTGACCATTGTTGGATTGGTACTTTTCTGCAAAGATTTTTACGTGCACAAGTAAAGGTCGCATACAAAATAAAATTTCAGTTGTCTATACAGTAAAAACAATACTCACTGGCTAATTTTAATAAGACTAGTTAATTTTCTGATTATTTAAAATTTACTATCAATAAATATTCATTTTATAAAGTAATGAAAATTCACATACATGTAGCACTATTTATGAGTTGAATGCTTATTGTAGCATTTAAAATTCTTGCAAACGAATATGATATCTATATCAAATTTAATAATTCGCATCATTTTAAATTGTTACTCAATATTATTAAAAACTGCATTTTTATTTTAATGTAACTTTGTCTCCCGTTTAAAAATTTTATAAAATGATTTGCATCTGCATTTATTTACTTTTCTGCATGGGTTTAGCTTTTTACATTTTGGAAAAATTTCTCTCACATTTTAACACTTATAGGTAGAGAGACATTTGTAAAAACGAAAATGTTTAAAAATGATATTATTATGCAAAGCTCATTTTTATTTCAATACAGTAAATATAATGTGTAAAATGAACTAGAGAAAAATATATGGTATGGCATGTTATGGAGCCTGATGCCCGAGTGACTAGCTCTCTGGCTCTCGGGGCCACATGCTTCAGGTTCGAGTGCCATGGATGTTTGTAGTAGTTTGGAATTCACTTTAAACCCTAAGTCCCGGTCTAATATTACTGTTAGGCGTAGGGCTGACAGTCGTACCCCGTAAAACCTCTCCTGTTTCGGAATTTGCCCGCAGGCAGCTAGGCCCTGGTCAACGATGGGGCCGTTGCGCCATTGACGAAGATGATATGATATATTTCTTTATATTGGAATCATTGAGGTATTATTTATAATTGAAAAAAAAAAAAAAATTTTTCCTTGCGATTTTTATATTTGATGATTTTTTATTATTATTATTATTATTTAATTTTTGCCTTTTCTTTTAAAATATTCTGACCTGCGTCTCATTTCCATAATATTCAAATACACACTTAACAAGAATAAATCGCCAAGGGTAGCACTGCTGTCATCGGGAAAAAAAAGAATGGCGGGCAACGTAATACCTCTCTCGTTCATAGGATCAAGAAGATTTCAGACACGAAGAATAGGAAGGGGGAAGGGGACTCTAGAAAAAAAAAAATAAGGAAAGATTCGATTGCTGTTAAAGTGGGGGACGAAAAACGATCCTTCCTTATAGTATACTGTCAGTGAAGTCATCACTGTTCGAGAGGTGGTGACGGTCACCCGCAAAGTTGGAAAAGGGAGGAGGGAATTCCATGCTTTACTTTATAGTGTCGCGCTTCAACTAATATTCCTCTTTTCGAACTTTTTCATCTCATTGAATGTCTATTCTTGTTCAAACTCGACGTTCTTCAATCTGGGACCATTCAATATTGTTGGCAGTAAAGCATTGTTGTTTCGCGCAGAGGTGACGGTAAAAGGAATATCGAGCAGGTTTGGTGGAATGTTTTGCAGTCCTTCAGGCACATGTCAATATTTATGTTTCGTTTGGAATGTGTTGAAGTGTTTTTAAATGTTGTTATTCTTAACTAATTTAAAAATCAAAGCAGAGTATTTTATAAATAAATATCATAAGTATTTTTAATGGAAATAAAATGAGTAAATGAAGAGAAATATTTTATTTGCAGCTTAGCTTGTAATGTAAGTTGGAGGAAAGAATTTTATGCCCCGAATTTTGCCCTTCAGCTATTCAAATATTTTCCATTCATATCTATTCAATGGAATATCATTGTGGAACCTGATGGCCGAGTAACCAGCGCTCTGGCGCTCGGTGCCATGGATGTTTGTAGCGGCTCGGAATCCCCTTTAAACTACAGGTTCCGATGAAAATGACTGTAAGACTGACAACCCTATCCCTCAAAAAGAAAACATTTCCTATTTTGGAATCTGCCAGTAGACGGATACAGTCCAACATGGACTGTAGTACCAGGGAGTTAGTTATTTAGTTAGGAATATTATTGTT
Organism: Caerostris darwini; assembly: GCA_021605075.1. Lineage (NCBI taxonomy): Eukaryota > Metazoa > Arthropoda > Arachnida > Araneae > Araneidae > Caerostris > Caerostris darwini. The sequence continues at coordinate 410,300 of BPLQ01001323.1, forward strand.
GGTCAGACACAAGAATTGTGAAAGGAAAAATTGTGAATTTGGAGCACTTTTATGATATTTTGTCTGTAAATGAAATGCTAAATAGGTTTGATAAATGTTATTTAAAAAAAAAATGAAATCTAGAGAACAAATTAATTTTAATATAAATTCTACAGATCAGTCGAATTAAAAGTACCTGCATATAAAATTTTGCACATAAAATTTCAAATCTGTTACTTTGCTTTATATGTAAAAATAAAAGATTTTATTTAGTAATTAATTATACTAAATTTTAAAATCATCTAAAAGTAAATCAGCAAATTAATAAAAAAAAGTATTTAAAATATAGCATGTTATGCAACTTTTAACTTTAAATGGTATGCAACTTTGTGGTATGGTTTGGTATGCAACTTTGTGGTATGGTTTGGTATGCAACTTTTAACTTAAAGCATCAAAGATAAATTTACAATAAAAATAATTTTAAATGATTCAGAAAACTATGCAATGTATTGATTTATAATAGTTTTTTATCAGAAATTTATCATCGTAATAAATTAAAATGTATGAATATCAAAAATTTCTACGTAGGGTTATCAAAGTTCTCTTTTAAAACAGAATTCTTATCAATATTGGCACTGATTTTCTCTTAACATAATTTAAAAATTATTCCAATATAGTTAATACAATGTTTTAGTCCATGAAAGAAATCTGTTTTTTATAACTATTTGTAACTCTATCACAGTAAACAATATTTTTAATGTATTTAATACTCTTGATAAACCAAAATTAAATATTCTGTTTAGTTTTAAAATGTTACTTAATTAAAAACAAAAACATAAATTCTAAATAAACAAGTAATATAAAAAAAAAAAATTTTAAGGTCAATTCATACTTTTTTTTTTCACTATATTGCAGAAAGTTTTTTATAAATAATTTTCATTCATTTTTTTATAAGTTTATTTGGCGCCATCTGTTGATAGATATATGCAACTTAAATTTAAAATAAATATAATTAATTAATTAAATTTAATTAGTGAATTAATATTTGAAAAAACTGTATTAACATCAAGTGTCATCCACTACAAGTTCAAAAAAAATGTATTTGAACTTGAGTGGATGAATAAAAAGTATTTTATTAACGATTGAAAATATGATGTTTTTAATCATTAATTATAAAAGAAATTTTTAATAATGTTAAATATTTGTTGGAATCTGAATGAGTTAGTTGTTTACGTTTTTAATAAGTTAAAATGCTTAGTTATTTCATTTAAAGTCATTAGTTAAATTATATATTAAAAAGCCATTAATCACTATGAGATACTTAGAAATTATATTTGTAGGATTATATTGTATTTTAATAGAACTCTCCAGTTCATTTAATTAATTCAAAATTTATTTTTCAAATTGAATATTAATTTTCTTCATATAGAAAAAGCTTCATATAATTTAATTAAGGAAAGTTTTATAAAAAATGATATGTAAATAAATGAAATTTTATAGTCCTGCAATAAAGTTTTACTTATATCCTCCATTTTAGATTTTCTTTATTGTTGTATCAATTAACGATTCTTTGTCATTCTTCTTCTTCATTGGCGCAACAACCCCATGATGGGTCAAGCCTTCTGGCAGATTTCGAAACAATACATGTTTCCTTTTTACGGGGTAGGGTCGTCAGCACTACGCCCAACGCTCTACATTCATATTAGACAGGGACCAACAGTTTAAGGTGCATTACGAACTACTACAAATTTTCATGGCAAATCCGGGACTCGAGCCCGAAGCCTGTGGCACCGAGTGCTAGTCACTCGGCCATCAGGCCTCTCTTTATCATTCAATTCATTATGATATGTTTCAAGCTAACCAAGCTCATAAAAAGTATCATCAAATAAAATATAACAATTTATATTAAAATATTCACTTACAGTTTAATCTACACTAATATTATTCAGTGCTAAAATTTACTTTACTTTTCTACCAATCATTTTAGAAACTAACTTACCGTGCTCTTTACGTTGTTTCAGAAAAACGCTTATTCAAAAACTGTTATCCTGAATGTCTATAAAACTTGTTCTGATTAAATACAATTTTTTTTTTTTTTTTTTAACGGATAAATAAATCCGCCCAAAGATCTGCGATGCCATAAAAAAAAAAACATAAGGGAAAATCCTTGTAAATTTACTAGCAAAATATTTCCTTTGAATTTGAACGTTATTTAATAAAACAAACCTGGGTATTCATTTATGTGGCAGCAGGCTGGGAACCAAGCAATAAACGTTGTCTATTATTTTCTTGCTGTTTAACTTGACGTTCGTTTTATATCTAAGGAGGGTGTTTTTATCACTCCGGTGCTTCTTCCTCTCCTTAGAGGTTCGCCCGAGTGGCCTCTCACGTTCTGAAGTATCGTGAAAGAGAAAGGAAGTGTCACGATCCTGTTACACTTTTACCGACAGAACTACCAGCGTTTCTTTTGAACTATCAAGTTTTCCAAATCCTTATCCTTTCTCAAATGGAGGATAAGTATTTCGGAATTTTTTTTCTCCTAAGGGCATCTTTTTTTTTTAATTTAAAATAATAATAATAATGTATTTTATGTAAAAAAAAAAAATAATAAATAAAAAAAAAAAGATTTACTGAAGATTAATTTAATTTATTAAATAAATTTTATTAATTGATATCTTTTAACATGACCCTTTGAATATAAAAAGCGACCTGACGACCAATTGGCTATCGCTTTGGCCTTTGGTACCACAGGCTTCAGTTTCGAATTCTGGAGATTGGAAAAAGAAAATGCAATCTGAAGTGGAAAGATGCTTAGGGGGAAGTTTATGCCAGTTACCTATATCAATAACGGGTAAGATAAATCTGAAAGCCAAAAGGACCTTCCATTTTGTTCCAGATCTAGAAAATATGTTCTCCACAGATACTGTCCAGGTGGTGTTAGTTCAAAATTGCAGTGGGTACCAAGAAGTTGGATCTCTTTTGAAGCAACGGAACTTCTACTATGATGAATCCGATTCTGAGTGAATTTCACACATCAGCATCGTCAAAGTAAGGAAATAAAAAAATTCATGTTTGGTTTGTCGCTCTACGGTCATTTTTTTTTTTTTTTTTTTTTTTGCACACTTTAGAATAATTAGACCACGACCTACAGTTTAACGTGGTTTTTGAACCACTAACAAACAAGATTCGAACCTGAAACCTGTGGTACTAAATCCCAGAACGCTAGCCAATTGGACATTAGGCCACCTAGGTGTAGAACCCAACTAACCTTCGTGATTGACGTATAGAGGGCCACCACCATCGTGACGTCAGAATACTATATGTATTTTTTATCCATATAACCTGGGAACAATTTTCCTATGAATAATTCTAAATCCAACTTAGAACTGAAACATACTTCTGTATTCACTTGCTGTATGAGATTGTAATGAATAAAATGTATAAATGTATAATATTCATGTAAAAATATTCATCCCATTTTCATAAACCTCTCAGGTTTTTTTTCCCCCTGTTTGTTAGTGGTTCGGAAACCACGTTAAACTGTCGTGGTCTAGTTATCCTAAATTGTGCGAGAAATGACCGTAAAGCGACAAACCAAACCACACATGAAATATTTTTATTTCCTTACTTTGACGACGATGATGTCGTTTCCAATTCGCTCAGAATCGGACTCATCATGGAAAAAGTTTCGTTACCTCAAAAGAGATTGAACTTCGTGGCGACCACTGCAATTTGGAATGAACACACCTGTTTAGATCATATTTTTTAGATCTCAAACCCAATGGAAGGATTTGTTGGCTTTCAGATTTATCTTACCCATTATTGGCAAGGATAACTAAACTTTTTCCCTAAGCATCAGCCCATTTCAGACTCCTTTTCCTTTTACCAATCTATTCCAAATATATTTTCAAACAATCTAAAATTTTAAGATTAAAGAAAATGTCATCTCATTTACCAATATTTTAATTGAATTTGCGGGTTATAATTAACTAATAAATCACAGAGAGGATTGCTTTTGCTGCGTATTGATTCACATGAAGAGTTTTGTATTAAAATATTCAATTGTAAGTGATGATATTTTAAAATTGTAAATCTCATTACCATTTAGAACCATTACAAGTAGCAATGGACCCACGTCAGTTACATTTGCTAAATTACCATGCAACGCCAACAGGAGTATTTTCTTTTTATTTCTGCTTCTAAATTTATTGCAAAAATATTTCAATAATACAGAATTTTTTTTCTCCCGAATCGAAAGTTAGCTACACAAATTTTGGTAAACGATTTCAATTAACGGTCTACATGGATTTTATAAGTTAGCATATGTATACGTAATAAAAATCTAAAATCTACAAAAAAACATGAAAAAATATAAATTAACCTATATTGTAGTTATGGATATATCTAAAAATTATTAAAGAAAAATTTGATCTACGATGAATTTTCACGTATGAAAATCTTAAAACTGAACAAATCCCTAAGTTAAAAATAACAATAGTAATCATAATCTTTTAATCTCAGTTTTAGACTTTTAAAAGTCATTACAATATGATGTTAATATGAAATTAAATCTAATTTCTCAGATTTAACTCGATAAAAATCATTTAGTAACAGCAATTTGTAAAGTAAAAAATAATTTCTCAGAAATGGTGTATTAACAATAGTTTTATTACTGTAACTTTTTCAATAAAAAGAAACTAACTTTTTTTTTCTGGCCTAAAAAAAAGTTTTACACATTAAAGTAAAATTGAGGTTTGATTTATCATTCAGATATAATTATTATCCTTTTCTTGACTAAAATTCATAAATAACATAGAATAATTAAACACCGATGTATAATTTTAGTTTATTTTAAATTTTGTTTACATATTTATACCTTCTTCTTCTTCATTGTCGCAACAGCCCCATGGTGGGCTAAGGCCTTTGCTTATTGTCAGATTTCGAGACAGGAGGTGATTTATTTTTACGGGGTAGGGTTGTCAGCTCTACGCCAAACGATGTACAGTTATATTATTAACGCCTACAGCTTAAAGTGAATTCCGAACCACTACAAACATCCATGCCACCGCCGGGACTCGAAGCCACATATTTCTACCATTATATATAAAATCCACACTAAAAATTACATCGAGCATTTTTGAAAAGGAAAGCAATTACCTTCATGTGAATATTACATCTTATCATCGTACAAGATTTTTAACACGCATTCCAAAGTTCCCCCTTGACATCAATCTGATAATAGCTCAGGTAAAAATGGGACATATCAAGTAAGAAATCACTAACTATTCAATTCACGTTCTAGCACAAATAAAAGGAGAAAAAAATCACCCACATGTTCACAGGGGTTGACTATCTAAAGAGGGTCTGCTATCTGTTGGCGACAGCACCAACAAAAACTGCAGCAACCTTGATTCCTCGCAGGCAAAATCGGGCTTTTGCAAACGAATCCCTTGGAGCGTGAAGAGTTGCTCTCCCTTTTCTCCGTCCAATCATCCATTGTTAGATGAAAAGCGATACATTCCCTCCCCCCTCAGTACGCTGCCTTTTGTACACTGCTATATCGCATGCGTGGTCCAATGAATCGGCTACTCATCGGACAAGATACGGTTGTGGATAAGCGAATTAGCACGCTCCAAGGAGATGGATATTTGCTGTGTGGTGGTATTCAGATGTTTCATAATGGGTGGGACCGGATACACCCATTACGCATCCTCCCGGCCCTCCCCCTGTCACAAACACTGCCCTTGCGGTTCGGTTTCGATTGGTCTCAATTAAGTTATAGTGGAACTATAAATGGGAATCACTTCTTCATAGTGGAACCTTTAATCATAACGAATCCTTTTTTTATTTTATTTCATTCATTCCTCTAAATTGGAAGAAAAAGGCAAAATATTAAAAATTGCTCATTTTAGAAGCAATCGTGCAATTATTCCACCTTTTAAGATTTTTCTCAAACAGAAAAATGTGAGCTTCATTTCCTTCTAAATGTTAAACATTTTTTTGAATAATTAATCAGCAAAATATTTTTGTACTTTAATCAACAAAATAAATTATTATCAATAAATAACTAATCAATAAAATATTTTTGTACTTTAATCAATAAAATTAAAATATTATCAATAAATAATTAATCAATAAAATATTTTTGTACTTTAATCAATAAAATTAAAATATTATCAATAAATAATTAATCAATAAAATATTTTTGTACTTTAATCAATAAAATTAAAGTATTATCAATAAATAATTAATCAATAAAATATTTTCATGTATAATGCGTACAATATATTTATATGATTACACAAGAACAAAAACAAATAATATTACAAACAAAATGACATTCCAATAAAGAAATAATTCCGTTTTGTTAATAGAAATTAAATATGCGATTTAAATAGATTTTAAGCAAGATATTTTAAGATCAATAAAAATTTGCATTGTTAAACTTTTGTTAAGCAAGATTTTTTTTTTTTTTTTTTTTTTTAGTTTACAGGATATATTGTATTGTTTTCAACTATCAGAAAGTAAATTTTTTTTAATTCCTATTCTAAAACAACTTAGTATGTTTATATTTCTTTTTAAATATTTTTGTGATAATAATAAAATCAGCAAAATATGGGAATGGTGATTAATAGGAAAATTTTCCTAACTATACAAAACATATCATCAGAGGTACATTTTATTCAGATTTTTTTTAATTTAAAAAGTACAAATCTTTTATGAGTTCTATTTTATTATTAAAAACAATTATTATTAATTGAAATCCCTACAAATATTGCACTCTTGTAAAACATTTTCCGAAATTTAAATATTTTTATGCTTAAGTTTGCACATTGAAAATGAATTAAGGGAATGTATAATATTTATAAATAAAAAAAAAGTAAGAAGGAATTTTAAATATGTTATCTTCTTCCTTACACATCAGGGAATTAGTTAGTACAATTCTAAACCAATTTACTCAAAACGGCTCCCTTGTCATGTATTAATAACTCCAGATATGAAAAAAAAACTATTATCTTAGAAAAGAAGGATTTCAAAACGCTACTTGCTGCACAATTACAACCTTTAATTAACCATTAATATTACTTCTGCTTAATAACCACTTTCTCGCTTCACTTAATTATTTTACGAATAATAAAATAATAATTCCTGCTCTCTCATTAGTTAAAGCTTTCCATCAATTTTTGGGGAGAAATATATACCTCCAGATACAACAACCTTTACCACGAGCATTAGTCAGAATTTGTCAACAAAACTAATACCAACTTATCAGTTTATGTTTCTCATAATTAATTTTTCAAACAATAAAAAAAAAACGTACATTTGTCTTACTAAACGATCCATAGAAGAGCAGAGCGAGCAAACAATTCAGGCAGCGATAAAGCGCGGCTAACATTTGTAAGGATAAAGACGGAAGCGGGACTTTTGCAAAAATGAAGAACTGTCTGTTCCATCTCGATAAGTAGCTCTGTCATTTTTCAAGCCATTCGTAAAAGCAAAATGCAAAAATGGGAATTCATTTAGGGCTCCAGTCATCCTTGCAAATAGCTAAGGGCTTTCTTATCTCTCTAATGAAGCTTAAAACTTTGCTAATCCTCTGCGGGCCGACGCCCGCTGATAGCGACATCGAAAATTAGACGTTGTGTTTTGTTTGCTTTGCATATGGATGATTCAGAAGGGGTGAAAAAAAAATGTTATATGAAATCGATGTGGGGTTATAAGAAGGTCAATAAGATGATTGTTAATATGGAATTATAGAAAAATTCTTTGTTCGTCTTTGCCCTCAACTATTTTAAACTTATCACAAATTAACCGTTTAATAACGTTTGCTTTAAATAGAAGACAATAATTTTTTTGCAAAAAATAAAGTAGAAAAAAAATGTGTCTTAACTATTATCATTAGCATTTATAATTGCAAAAAATAAAATTTATTTTCAATTCAGAAAAATTATAAAATGTAAATTTTTTCAAAAAACTAAAATGCTTTCAGAACAAAATTTAATTTTTAAGCAATTACTTCGTTCAATGGCGGCTTGTAATCTCCTAAGCATTAAAGTAATAATATTTTGTGTAGCATCTAGCGTAATTTCAATCAAAGCTCGCGGCAATGCATTTTTTAAAGAATATTTATATTGCACCAGTCCGGCACCCTGGAATATTTCTTGGGAAGGACTTAGCAAACTAAACTAACTATCTGAGAAAGCTGAATAGGTCATACTAAATTATAAGTAATAGGAAATGTATCTAAAGTCGAAATTCAATTTTAATTACTATTTATTAATAATGTTTACACTGTACTAATTTTGATTCAAATACATATAATAAAAGAGAATATTAAAACTTAAAAGTACTGCACAAAAATTTAATATTAATTTCTAAAATATTACATAATATTAAAATATTAATTTAAATTCAACCTTCTTATATCTTTTACCATCTCATGGATTATATGATTTATGTCTTTGATTAAATATTTGATAAAGCTAAACCATTTAAACGTTCTTGTCCTTTCTCAGACAGATTTTCAGTCTTTTTAACGTTCAAAAAAGATCTTTTATTCACTTACGATGTCACTGGTAGAGTGGCAAATATTTTTAATAAGAGATATACATTCCTGTTGCATTCCTGTCTTTTTTGTAGATTGAAGTTTTTATAATTTATGAAACGACAATTTTAATTCACTCTCTAAAATGGAGATGCTTGTTCAAATATAAAATTTGCCTCAAATCTATAAACTCACGCAACTTTGTTTCTGTCAATTTATCATTGCTTGGAAAAAGAACATCAAATTTCTGTATTATAGTTTTGTAATTAATAAATCTCTCTTTAATCTCTCTTTTTTGTAATTAATAAATCTTCAATTGGCTCAACAATACATCTAAAAATGGTATACATATCTCCTTCTTCATTGGCGCCAAGACCTGTAGACAGATTTCAAGACAGGAGGGGGTTCCTTTTTATGAGGTAGGGTTGTCAACTAACTTTACGCCCAACAATCATGTTAGACTGGAACCTACGATTTAAAGTTGTGGATTCCGAATCACTACAAACATCCATGGCACCACCGGGACTTGATCTCGATACCTATAGCACCGAGCGCCGGTGACTCAGCCATCAGACCCTGGTATACATAACGGTTTTCAGAAAATATCTTCTATCGAATACATTTGTATTTGCTAGGAGATATTTCTCGATTTTTTTTTTTTTTTTTTTTTTTTTCTATTTCGAAATCTTTGCGAATAGAATTAATTTGAGCAATAAAGTCATCAATAAAATTTAATGTAGATGAAGTTTATCATCCCATTTTTGCAACACTTTGCATAGAGAAAACATAGATTTGCGAACAGTTTATCTAATAAATGTAACGGTACTAAAAAATTTGCTTGGTTCAAAGTATGTAATAACATTTCAGCTGTAAATGATGTACATCTGTCCTTCCAAGGCACCATTTCTTCCAAGCTACGAACTATGGGACTGAAGAGTTTTAACAATATTGTCATTTACTCGTGTTTTTATTGTCCTTCTAGCAGGAGATAGTTGTAATTTGTTGTTGTTGTTGGATTCCAGGGCATATTCAATTTTTGCTAACAATACGTTTTGCCTTTTAGGAATGTGAAAAAGATTATAAATTTTATCAATTATGCTCAATGCTTTTTAAAAATCTTTCAGTTTTATAGCATTTCATATTGCCAAATTCAAACTGGGATATGAATAATGTATATAGAGTGCTTGAAGATATAAATTTTGAAAGATTCGTGTACTCCATTAAATTTTCAACACAAATAAACACTGTACCATAGTAACCATGTCCATATAAAAAAATGATAAATATATTTCGCAATTTTTAAGACATTCAATTATAGTGTTCTCCAAAACATGTTGTGTTGATATTATTTGGTTTTGAATATTCCAACTAATATAAGTAGCATTTTCGGTAGGAAACAATTTATTAAAACTTATCACCGCCGTGATTTTTTTTCTCTTAATAGACCACGAAAAATCCTTTATTTTGCAGCAGATCACAAGGAATAGTTATTTAATCAGCTACATCAATAATTTGAACGACTTATTTATTTACTTTATCGCATCAGTGTTTTCAAAAGTTGAAAGAGATTTAATCTTATATTTGGTTTGCTGGTCCTTAGAAAAATATTCTAATGCATGTTTTCAACTGTAACATCCCTTTATAACCAAATATCCAGCAATTTGTGTGCTGTTATTCCCGATTTTAACTAAGAAAAAAATAAAAATAAATATTTACAATACATCATATTTCGAATCATCCAATATGCAATCAAATTAAATCTTTGTAACCAATAAAACAGAAAATTTCCCTTACTTTTCTCATTTATAATAAAAAAAATTTTAATTTATGGTAGGTTTAAAGAACTTTTCCAATGCTTCCAATTTTTCTTCTGGATTCATAACTTTATTCGTATGTTCTGTAATATCATGGAAACTACTAGGAAGGGTTTCAGACAAATTGATTTCTGAAATAGTTTGATGTTGTATGTCTACTATTACAGTATTGCTCATTTTTTATAGGTATATACTGTACATCTACATGATCATTTAATACGCCTTCATTAGTTTTAATTTTTTTTTTCTTTTTATAAAAAATAAATTAAAGTGTGTTGTTTTGAAGTAAATTTTCTCTTTTCTGCCATTATTCTCAACGGAAATTAAATCAATTAATCTCAACAAAAATTTCAAATATGATTAGAACCGTAAATATTACACTTCAAGGTAGAATTTAAAATTATTTCTTGTGAAATAATGCTAGGATCGCGATCCACGAAATAACAAAATTAATAATATTCTAGTAATTAAATACACAAATGATACACTAATTATAATATGTAGGGCATATAGACATTGTAATATGCAGGACATAAAGGCTTATAACAAGAATTAAAAATATATAAATAGTCTTCAATGGTAGATGCAAAAGGATTATAAATAATAATTGTTAGAAATTATATTTCGCAAACTATAATTAAAAACAATTAAATAAAAGTAATTAAATAATATTAACTAAATAAAGTATTACTTTGACTATGAAAATACTAAAAATATTACAATGTAACAGTGAAAAATTTTCACATAAAAAAAAAACCACCACAATTCTTGTAACAAGATCGAAGTAAGAAATTACCATACGGGAATGCCATGAAAATAATTTTGGAGTCGGACAAGTCGTCACAAGAAAAAAAAATAATAAATAGTTTATAAAAAATAGGCCCCTAAGTAACGGATCAAACTGAATTGATTATCTCCGTTTGGCGACCGCCAATTTGGCACTAAAGCAGGAATTAATCGGCATGTTTACACTATGGTAAAATTTGTTTATACAATAGTAGAATGCCCTAAGTTCGAACTTGTGCACACCTTTCTTTTATGGGAGGGAGGGAAGGGGTCTCAAGCACGTTGACCCTTCCTATGTTCTCTTCTATCTGTGATACTGTATTTTCTAGTAAATTGTATTGTAAAGTTCACCTTATACAAGTACGACGGGCTTCAAATCTGGCAACTGAGGAGGGGTATGGAGCTATTGCAAGTATTTTGTAAAGGAGCCATTCTTTCACAATCTTCGTTATGAGTTTTGGACAGCAAAAAGATCCACTGGTTTCAAAGCTGCAAACTATCAACAGATGCCTGCAAGTTATCTTGCACTACTTTCAACTATTTGAAACAATCTATTGTATCGACAATAAAGGTTTATTTTCCAACACGAGTAGCCAGCATTGATTCCCAAACCATGAATCTCCCATCACATGCATCACTGTTGGAAGACTTCCTCCATTATGCTTCAATGCGAGTTTCAATTCAACAAATATTCCTGCGCCATCAAATTTTGCCATACCTATCAATTCCGAAAACGTATTTTCCCTTATAGCAGTTTTCCCAAAAAGCAAAATCCTTATTACCAAATCTCAGTCTCAGTTTTCTTTGCTAACTCTGCCATGAAATCCTTCTGATTGGAGGATTCTTTGAACTGGTTCCACATTAACACTTTTATTAGCTGTCGTCGTACCATATTCTAGTAGTTGAAGAGCAGATAATTTTGAATTTAACTTCATTTTCCTCATCACTGTTCAAGTATCTTGATGATTTAAAATCCTCAGCCATCCACTTCGAGGTTTGTTACAACTATGTCGAGTTGCTTTGCAATTCATTATAATTGTTTGGACAATAGCCTGATTTTTCTCAATAATTTTTGCAATTTCGCTGTAAGATTTTTTTTTTTATTTCTCCTTAACTTAATTACCAAATTTCGAACGTCATCACCTTATTGGAGTTATTTTAGTTGGAACAGTAACAACACAAATTGCTTAACGATTACTCAAGATTCTCTTTTCAATAATGACGTGCAATATTTTTTTCATTTCTACTTAAATAAAAAGAATCGTGTGTTCAACAAAAGCAACTGTATGTTTATTTACTAACGTTCATTTTAGAGGGTTCTCTCCTCCCCCCATATTCTGGAGAGGTAATTTGGTTTTATCACTTCTTTTGTAAAATACTGTTTCACTTATAAAAATTTAACGTTTCCGTAAATTTTTAAAAATATTTATAATGTCTTAAATGCTATTATTTTAATAGGTTTATGTATTACTTTTGTGACTCACTATGCGTTTCATGAGAAATGTTTCTGATATAAACACAAAATTATTTTTAAAATAAAAAAGGCCCAATTTTGATAAGTAATTTGTTCTTTTCGTTATAAAATCACGAGTGAATAAAAATTTAGTAATTAATTCTTGGTGACCTACTATCTGTCATAATCGGAACTTCAACAACAGATACAACTTAGAAAAATATTTGTTATTTACAAAGAGAAGTCATGAATACATTGAATGATGCTATTTTAAGGTATTACATTTAAATTTGTATTCACGTATCAAAAAGTATTACGAAAGCTTACCAAAATGAAATAAAGCCAGCAAAGAATTATTCAAGTTCCCTTTGTTTTCTTATCAGTAAACGGTTTTAAATAAATAAACTTTAATTATATATAAAAAGAATATCTTTTATAAAAGTATATTTTTATAAAGCATATCTATCAAAGTATTTTAAAGTCTATCAGTGGTCTTTTATTGGATTTTGCACCAAATTTCCTAAATTCTCAAATTTGTAAAGATTGCCAGAGAAAGTCGAAATAAGATGTAATAAGTGCAAAATGTGGTTAAGCAATGTGTGACAGTAAGATATAAATAAGTGCAAATGCTTAAATTGTGTCATTCACATCTCCTCAATTTTTAAAAATATTTATACATTGTTTTAACATGAACAGAAACCATGTAACTCAAATTATGAGATTTCGAATAACTAAAGGTTAATATTTTTTGCAAGTAGTAACAGCATATTGGGAACCAGAGAAATACAATACAGAAGATTATATGCTTTCAAATTGTAGGATACTTACATTATATAATGCATCCGAAGCGATTTATATCTCAAAAAGATTCATGTTCTATGTATGCACAACATGGCGATCCATAATAAATGAATTCCTTATTTTTAGTATTAGGAAACAGAACTCCTGGTGGGCGCCCAATAGTAAATAATACCGCACTGAATCTGTTAAATACAATTTTATAATCCTACGTAGAATTAATGAATATTGGTAGCAATAAATATCAATGATAGAATCAGTATTGTAAAGAGAAATCTCAAGCAATCCATATAAATTGAATAACAATGGAAGAAGTGTGGAACAACGTGGATATTATTAACATTTTATTGAACCATCTCTATTCAACTAATCCAGTTTACTTCACTTCGAAACGTACGCAAAATTATTTACGAGGAGAGGCAACACTTTTATTTACATTTTTTCTCGGTTCGGAAAACGAGCCTGTAAGAAAAACACTATTGACTAAATCTCTCCTCCCCTCTTGGGGATGCAATCCCCTGCCATGCTTCATCGGTTGGGGGGTGAGTCAGGCGCCTTTTTATGGCACTGTCCTGCCGAGCACCCAGGGCTCTCTTTCTCTCTTCAACAACTAATCCGAAACACTTGGCGATTCGATTTTGCACCGGTATCTTTCCTGGGTTACCATAATCTTGAATAATTCGCTGAAAATTATGTTTAGATAAAGTCAACAGTTTCTATAGCACTATTATACCTTAATCTTGTTCCTCTAGTTCTTTTTTTATGTAATATTATTTTTCTGTCTGATTCAGATTTACACTATTAAACGATTTTTTTCTTTGTTTGTTCTAAGTCGTTTTCATGATAGCCCACTCCCTTAAAAGTTTTTTAACAACTTCATAATCGAACATCGTGCCCTCAGACTGCAAAGGAGCCTTATAATATCTTTCAAAGGAAACTGTCTTTTGTTGTATAAGATTGGAAAAAATTCCGTATAAATTCTGCCAGGTAGTTCAGTTGTCAATGCTCACCGAATCGAATCAATTTTCAAAATAACGACTATATAGCAGCCAACCAACGAAAATTGAATCTTCATCATTTAACATTCTAACTAGAGTGGCCCACGAGTGGGATTGCAGAAAAATAAATATTATTTAATGCTAATCTAATTGCATTAATTATAATTTATTTTTACAAGTTTATTTATTTGACAAAGCATTTCCAATTGCCCATTTTTATAAGAAAATTTTTATCATTCGAATAAACTTTTATTAAAGAAAATAATTTAATCAGAAAAAAAAAAAAAAAACCCGGCCCAGTCTATTAGCCAATAAAATTCGTTTAACCATTTCGAAGTAAACATTTTGTTATGGAATTCATCTATCCGACCATTGGGACGTTTGAACCCCAGTTGGCAATTTCTCATCTTGTTAAGTATTTTTGCAAGTCCTTATATGCATAGTGAAGTGCAGGTTAACTAGGAACATAGTTAATCTGAAACATTCGTTAAAAATTTATCCTTCTGATGTATAATACAAATTGCAAGCAATTAATATTTACAAGAAATAATAACTCTTTTCACTAATAATTAACCTAAAAAAAGCGCGTTTTCATTTCTTTTAAATAATGATGCTTATGATGCTCCAGGAAATATACATGTGGGTGTAAATTTTAAAAACTTTTATTTTCAAATATTTTTTTTCCCCGTACTTAACGTTTCGTATTTATAGCTCTTTTTTTCGTAAGATAAATAAGATAAAAGAATAAATAATTTGTAACAAGAAATAAATGAGAATAAAGAATAAATAATTTTTAATAAGAATAAAGAATAAGTAATTCATCTCTCATAAAATTATCCCAAATTCCTTATTACCTTACCAGAATTCAAATTGTTTTTGGATATAATTTTACACATAAAGTTTTGTCAAAACAATATGCATGAGTATTTGATACATTTTGATTTATAAAGGAGTTATTTATAATTATCCGTGTTACAATATTCAGCAATTTAAGGGCCTGAATGGCTAGCGCTCTGGCGCTCGGTACCACAAGTTTCGGGTTCGAGTCCCGGCGTGCCATGGATGTTTGTAGTGGTTCGGAATCCACTTTAAACTGTAGGTCCCGGTCTCATCGTTGCAGGGGCATTGTTACTCCGCGTCCGTGGCTTATCTTCAAGTTACACGCGCCCCCTGGGTAATGCAAAGTGAGTACGTCTGTGCAGCGCTTGCCTTAAGGCATCCAAGACCAAGCTGTCTAAGTGTCTGCCAGCTGCATTAGAAAGAAAAAAAAATATTCAGCAATTTAATAACCTTAATTCAAGTTTAAAATATAATTAAATAAATGTCAGTTATAAAATCTATTATTATAAAACACAAATTTACGTAGCACAGAAATCGCTGTTATTTTATATTCGTGAATGGCAATACACAGAAATGTATTCTTTTTGCTTAAAATAAGATCGTCAGTAAGAATGATTGATTAATCTTAAAAGAATATTTTTTTTAAAAAACTGCTCAAATTAAATGGAGAGAAATAGAATTATGAAAAGGAATTTTATGTGTTTCTGATCTCTGAAAACTTTCTTACTTCCAAAGTACAAAAATTGATAGATTTTTTTAAATTTATTTCCTTTATCCTTATTTATTTCCTTTTGAATGCTTCATGTATTGAAAAACAAATTAATCACGAAATTAAGTTCATGTAATGCAATCATAATGATTTATTCCTACTCATCTATTTGAGTTTGGAATGTTTTTTAGGCAAACATTGCTCCGACGTTACTCACTTAGCACTACCCAGGAGGGCTTGAAGATAAGCTACGGACGCCGAATGACAATACCACCCCGCAACGCTCTACGCTCACGTTAGACCGGAACCTATGGTTTAAAGTAGATTCCGAACCACTACAAATATCCATGGCACCACCGGGACTCGAACCCGAAACCTGTGGTACCGAGCGCTAGCCACTCGACCGTATTGTAAATTTGAAAATAATGGAAAATATTTTGCTTTTCTTTTTTAAATATCTAGTTTTAATTTTTATAAGTATATAATCTTTAACTTTTTTTCTATTTACTTAAGCAAAATGGAAGCATTGCATAGAGCGCAGACATACTATACAGATCGCCAGCTACTACTATACAATACTACAGCTACTGACATACAATACAGCAGGCTAAATATTATTTTTATATTTAAACATAATTTACAGTGTTCGGTATTCGTAATTTATAATAATACACCTAACCTCTTAGTATCTTACCATCGATCCTTTATGAGATCTATTGTTTATCTATTGATCTTTAGATTATTATCTAATAAGAGATCAATAGATTATTATCTATTGATCTTTTACTGACTTTCTTTTGTTTTTATATTTATCTCTTGTTCAATTGATCTTATTTTTAATGCGTACAAGCTTCGAAAAAAATCCATAATTATTGTTGTTAAGTATGCTTTATTTATAACAAACTTGATTACTTACAAAATTAAGTAATGTCTTCTAGATTTGAGCATTTTAAATTAGACGAAATTATTCTTTCATATTTATCTCACATTATACAAGACGCATTTATTGGAAATTCGAGTTTTCGTTTTCGCAACATTTGCTCGGGTAAAAAATTAATATTTTTTCTCATATGCACTTTTAAACTCTTAATTAGACTCTTATAAGTACAAAAAATAAGTTTTATTCATTTCCTTCAAGTAAAAATGGGCTTGGTCCTTAAAGGAAGAAATATAAAAGTCTTGAAGAAAAATTTTTACGGTAAGAAAAAAATCAGGAATACACGTGTATACATTATTTCTTTGTTAATTGTAAATTAATAAAAATGATGTGAATACACAATGATGCATTGAAATCAACGAGAATTCAAACTCCTTAAAAAAAAAAAAAAAAAATTGTTTTATTTTTAATAGCGATATAAAAAAAAAACTGACCGTGAAATCTGCTTAAAGTACATTATCATCATATCTTTATTAATATGAAGTTAAAATTATTCAGAACGTGCGGTTGAATTGAAGTTCCGTGCATGAAGTTGTTTTGGTTTAGTTTGTCGCTCTACGGTCATCTTGTGCATTCTTTGGTCTAAATAGATCGGGACCTAGAGCTTAAAGTAGATTCTGAACCACTACAAACATCCATGGCACCGCCGGGACTCGAACCCGAAATCTGCGATACCGAGCGCCAGAGCCCTAGCCACTCTGCCATACAGGGCCCTGAAATTGTTTTGAAGTTTTACATAATCATACCACAATCGGTTTCAAATTTTAGACTCAATTAAGACAATCGTATCTGTAAAAATTTCAATCTAATATCCTAATTTTTATCACTTGAAAACAACTGAAATAAATAAGAATTGAAAAAGACATTATATTTGAAATAAAACTAATAAGAAAAATATAAAAATTCAGTAATAAATTAATAATTAATGGTTATCAAGCCATCATCCATTATAGTGTTTCAATATTTAAATGTACATTGAAGAGTTGATTCTCAACAAAAACATGTTCGTTTTTAAAAAAAAAAAAAAAAAATATTGGTGACAGGCGAACAGGATAAAATTGGCATACTGTTGTTCTTGTAACCTACAATCGGAGAATATTCATTCTTGTATAATGAGAAACATTTTTTCTTATTTTTAAGAAAAGATATTTATCTTAAGAATAAAATAATATTTCTTCTTGGAAAAATAGAAGAATACAAAAATAGAATAATCTTAACATTGAAGCATATTATTGGAAAAGAAAAACTGTAGAATGGTACAACAATACAATATTAACTATAATAAAATGTTCAAAAAAATTAAATAAATCCTAAAAAGTTATTTATTATTTATGTTTTGTACGGCATTTTTTATCGTACTACTTTTCTGAGTATGCATTATTTTTAGTTTATTTAATTTTATAGATGTCAACTTCTACGAATTTTTCGAAAAAAATACGAAATTTTTAAGTTGATTTTATGGTTGTACTTATAACTGAAAAAGTGAGCAAAATTTTAAAAACATATTAAATAAACACCGCGACTGTTTTCCCAATAAAATTTTTTGAGAACTATAGATGTATGTTTAATACATGCGTTATTTGTGTAAATATTTTAATAATACCATTTAAATAAAATAAAAAAAATGAAATTTCTTTCTGTTCGCGTAAATTATACAGATAAAATTTAACGTCATTCATTTGAAAATCTGCTACTGATGTATTTTTAGTAGTTCAAGTATGCCAAGTAATGAAATTGTGGTAAATATTGCACTAATTTTACTAATTTGTTAAATTCCACATTTCCTAATTTATTAAATTCCATATTTCACTAATTTGTTAATTCCATAATTCATTAAAAATTAGGTGTTATAAAATATACGAATTTTGAAAATAAAATATTGATAATCATATCATTTTTAAGTATAATGTTTATAATCACGAACATCAATCTAGATAAAAGCTGATATGAATTAAATTGAGTTAAAGCGCAATCATCAATCTCAAAGCACCTATTCAAGTGCTTTTTATACATTATGGATATTGAAACATACATGCATATATTATACAGTCATCATATTAACCCTTATTTCCATGTATACATGCGCATGTGCTGATGTCTTTTTTTCCCATTACAATTGTATTATTTCAAGTTGCCTTTGAGTAGAAGAAAAAAGGTGAAACTATATTTAAATAATGGTATAAAAATGTTTTACGTTGGGTATCTGATAAAGATTGACACTGTTCATACAAAATATTCTTTCTTCTTATTTTATAATTTTTCCCTCCCTTTTGATAAATAGTTTATTTAAAAAAATCTCACCAAGTTGGAAATAATTGCAAATGGAAATAATATTTTTTACATTTAAAATAGAAAAAAGTAGCCAACCTGAACCATCATTTTGTACGTCACAACTAATGACGATATATGCCATATGATATAACAAAAAATAATACCCTTAAAAGAATCATGGGCACCATGATATATTAAACTGGTAAAGGGCAACCCTACTTTCGAGGGGTGACGTGAAAAAGGTCAAAAGATCACCCCTATTGTCAAAAACACGTTCCTACCTTACAAAGCCAAATGGGTCTATCTATTAAATATGCAGTTTCCGCTCGATTAATGGTATTGTCCCAGTAAAGCTGTAGCAGACATAATGATGAGTAGTAAATTTTAGACTTGAAGGACTACTATGGAATTGCCGCTTTTTCTATTCTTTTTTATTGTTGAAGCATTCATTAATATATCACTATAACTTCTGATTTAAATAGAGACGAAAGTCATTAAATTTTTTGAAATAGATAAATTTTTAAATTTGAATGCAATATATTTTGAAATAAAAGAACTTAAATGTCAAACAGGTTAACTTTACCTAAAATTGAAAAAAAAAAAAAATTATAACTAAAAAAAACTATGTCAAACATTTTCGAATTATTTTTAATAAATGCTTATTAAATTATCACTTTAATTTAAAATATGCACCAATAAACTACATAAAAGTTTACACTTTTGCAATGATTTTTATTTACTTACCCTTTATTTTCCAACTGTAAGGTTCTTTGTGTGCATGTTTAAGCGCACATTGGGGTATGGAATTCTTTTGTTACATATAAATAAGAGATATTGATATCAAGAAAAGGACCTAAACTTTTACCAATTGATTTTATTTTGCGAAAGATAATTATTTATTCTAGAATTTATTTTTAAATTTATAATTCTTTGATGAACTTTCAGATTATTATGAACTATTTTATCACGCATAAGAAAATTAAGAAATCGTTTGCAAATGAAAGAAAACTTCTTTTAGAACAATTTAACTAGAGCATTTTTATTTTTTAAGTATTTGGAGAAAAACGAGTCGAAAATTTGTATTTATATATAAATGGTTAATTTTTGCATCTGGTATTTTATTTAAGAATTGTTTACTACATGAAAATAAAAATAAAAAATAGAACATAAATATTGCAGAATTACAATACTGTAATATTATTTTAAACAAAGCATTATTCCTATCAGCAAACAATATATTAAAATCTTTATACCTATAATAAAAATCAAATAAGTTGTTTACGGTATTTGTCACAAGAATTAATATAAATTGTTTAAAGTTTTTTTTAAATTTTTTTTCATAGCATAGTTTTAAAAAATGCATGAAGACTAAAATATGATGACTTTAAATTATTTTTTCACAACCAATTATTGCTACTGTTAAAAAATGTATTTTTGATTAAAATTCTAATTATTTATTGATTGTATTATTATCCCAGTTATTCTTGTGAGCTACTTACTGATACACCCTGAGTGCCTACTGTTAGGAAACTTAAATTTTATTTTTCTGGATAACAACATACATTTTTTTCTCAGATTATAGTAAATCCAATATATAAAGAAAATTATCTCATAATTTTAGCGATAAATTGCTGGCTTTTTTTTTTTTTTGAAAAATGTGCATTCTTTAATGATGCCTGTTCTAGATAAAGAATAAAAATAAGATTTATTTAGACATTTGGTGATTTAAGTATGATCAAAAAGTCTGCTGGTATTTTTTTAATATCACTTTAAGTATTATTACTAATTTGCTAAAACCCAAAAATAATATATTTATGCAAGATTTTTATTCTAAGAAAATGTTTTTATTACACTCAAAAATTCATTTTTTCCCCAACAAATTAATATGTCGAAAAAAAACCGACGTTTTGATTTTTCAACATTAATACTTTTCATCAAGCATTTTCTTTAAACCTCGAACAATTTTTTACATAGACAAAAAGTAATATTAAAATTTTAACAAGCTTTTCTTACCTATCATTTAATAAAATTCAGGAAAGTAAATGTAGCATTGCACATTGAAATTGCATTCAAGGGTATCTAACAAGTAATATAAAAAAAGATTTTTTTTAGTGTCAATTCCTACTTTTTTTTCACTATATTGCAGAAAGCCCTTTATAAATAATTTTCATTCATTTTTTTTAAGTTTATCTGGCGTCATCTATGGGTAGATATACGCAACTTAAATCTAAAAAAAAACTAAAATTAATTAATTAAATTTAATTACTGAATTAATATTTGAAAAAACTGTATTAAGATCCAATGTCATCCACTATAAGTTCAAAAAAAATGTATTTGAACTTGAGTGGAGGAATCAAAAGTATCTTATTAACGACTGAAAATTTGAACAAGATATATATAAGGAGAGCGTGAGCTAATAGAAGGAAATGAATAATTTGAATATTCGATATAAAATTAGATTGAAAGTCAAATAGAAAACTTTTTGTTGTCTTATTCATAATTGAATTAATATACTTTCTGTTAAATAAATCACTTTCAATGATAAAGAAACACCATTAATATTTATTTCCTTTGCAGATTTCGAGCTTGCTTGAAACTTTCAAGCACTGCTGCTGGCAACATGGTAGGAAAGCTTTTCTTCAACGTGGTTCAGACCAAGTGCTTTCTCTTCAAACACGTCAAGAAATGCGGCAAGAGATCCTGGTGGGGCAAATGTCTCAAGTACGAAAAAGAGAAGAGCGCTTTCCTTAGAGATGCTCTAAAGTATTGAATTATGTATTATAACTTGACGGTCAGCTATGTAGGTTGCTCCAACAAACAGTTAATAGAGTTGTCTCTAACAATATTAACTAATCTTTCCAATTTTAAAAGGGCGAAAAAAAATAGACAATACTGTGTAATGGACAAGTGACAATATACAAAAAAATTAAAATAAAACAAAAAAACATACTTCAAACAAACGATTTAAATTTCATAAAATATTTAGAGCTACCAAGAGTCATATAGATTCTCTATGGCTTATGTAGCAACCACGACAATCTATAATATCATTTATTTATTTTTAATTTATAAGATATTGTTACAAAGGAAAACAATAGAAATTAAATAATTTAATTTTGTGAGATTGTACTGATTTAAAAACTGTTTTTAGTATTTTAATCAGTTTTTATAGCAGCCAAAATGCAAAATTGCCTATAAATCTTTTATTAATCAATCAGCTCCTATTTTTTTTCTATATAAATAAATAAAAAAAAAAAAGATCGATTGCAGTTACATGCCGAACTTGAAGATGTTTGTAAATTTAAATGCTTCAATTTTATAAATTACGTTCAAGAAACGGTTTCCAACGTTAGCCATCTCATTTCTATATATATATAAAAATTAAGTTACTAAATTCGATTTCAATATTTTCAAAACATTGTTTCAAATGTCGATGATTATGAAGAAGACATTTTTATTTTTTGAAACAATTTACATAATATGTTTAAGCATTAAGGCACGAACTCTCCTTGAGATATTCAATGCAATGGTATCAATAAAAAAAAAAAAAAATGAATACCAACCTAGAATTAATCTGCGGTACAGACACTAACAAATCAACTGAACGCCTAGGTCTTTATATTTCTAATATTGAGATAATTACTAATAAATCCAAGTATATTAAGATCCCAGCAATCATCTGAAAAAATGACTTAAGCAATTTATTAGTTTTAATTTTTATTTCTTACATTCGTATAAATCTTGTTATTCAAATATTTTTTCAAGTTAAGATCCAGACCATTTTATTGCAATGACAAAAAATGATATAAACAAATAATTAAAATAAAGAATTCGAGTTTGATAAATAAATTCAGAACATTTATAAAAGTTTGATTTGGTAAAGAATATTCCATCTAACAAATACTCTATTCTTATAAAACGTTTATATCAAACTTTGTAATTTAAACCATCATGTTATATGATATAAAAATACGACTAATATTTTAATAATATTTACACATATTAAAACCTTTTTCTGCTTTTATAACATTTAATCAAAATCGTCATTTGAAATTTAAAAATCTCATTTGAATTTAAAATTGTACTCAATACATCTACAAACTTGTAGAATAAATTTGTATAAAATTAAAATTAAAAGACAAGAAGGCATTTCTTTTGCATCGCCTATCATGTTCATAGATTTTTAGTTTCTTGATTTCTTCATAGAACTAGTTTTTTGGAAGGCTGTTTGTCTGTGACTACACTTTTCTGCATCTCTCTAATGCTAGTAAAAATAATGATCTTTAAGGTGATATTTTATTTTAGGAAACAAAAAATAGTTTGCAGGTTCCAAATCTTGTAGAATAAGAATAATGGTTTAGTTTGTCGCTCTATGGTAATTTTGTGCACACTTTAGGCTAATTAGATCGGAACTTATAACTTAACGTTAAGAATAATGGAGTGAAGCAATCACATTTTCTTTACTAGAAACGACTAGTATGAAGATTCATTGTCGAGCAGCAGAAACAAGTAATTAGATTTCACTTTTCATAGCATAACATGCTTAATTCTTTTCTGAAGTTTGTTCCATTTCTTTTCCGTAGACTAAGGAATTCATCAGAAACAAATTCATTTGTGAATTTTCTTACTTTCCCATTGAATTTTCGATAGATATTAATTCCGTAGACAAATAATAATGATTATTTATGGGTCTTAAGTAAAATGCTAGGTTTCATTACAAGTCACAAATTGCTTGAAATAACCGGTATTATTTTCAGTGATTTGCAAAATATCATTCTGCTTTCAAATAAATTAACAACAGATGATCGCTAGATAAAAGCAAATAATTAGATGTAAATGCATTAATTTCACTGAACGGAGGATATTTGTTATTTTTTTTAAAGGTAGATTTTACCGATATATTGTCCAGTGCATTCATAATACTAAATGCTGTCAACTAATGCTTGCCATATTCAGAAATTAGTTTTAAAAATCAGTCTTTAAGCTTTGTACACTCACCATATATTTCCATTAAACATTTTTGATGATGTACGTTTCTCTGAAATCATAATAGTAGCTGTACATAATTTTCATTTCATTGTTGGAGCAACTTTTCATGAGTAGACACAAGAGGTATGATGACTGAATTAGATGACAATAAGGCGCACATTATGCGATAGTTTTTTTACAAGCATTTTGCCAATTTAGCTCATTTATGTGTAGACTAAACATGTATGTCCCAAGAAGTAAATGATTATTTCAAGGAAACTTAATATTTGATTTAGAGTAAGCCCAATTATTAGCAACAAAGGTGACAAAATTTACATGTTTTAAACTCTGTAATTCTTGCCTTAGGAAAAGAATTTAGAATTACATTTTCCATAACCAGCAATTCAAAATTATAATTAATTCATTTTATTTAATTCATACATGCCAGAATAATTTCCTAATGTATTTAGTAGCACATTAATTACACAAAGGTTCCCAACTTAAATGTAAATAATCATAGATGTTATCTTAGCTTCTAACATAAAAGTCAAAGATTAAGTCATCTGTAATTATGAAAGATTCCTTTATAATCCAGAATTGTTTTTGTTTAATAAATTTGATATGTATGTCATATTGTTCTAGAAATCATCATAAAAATATATTTTTTAAATTTTAACTTATCAGTTATATAAAAATCATATTCAATAAATAACTGTAGCAATAAATTTGATTAAAAAAAAAAAATAGAACCTATAAATTTTGCAACAAGAAAGATAATTTACTTACTATAATGTTAGATACAAGACAGTTAAATTCTTTAAACATCTTATAACTGTATTTTAGAAATATTCACAATAATTTGAATTTATTACTTCTGTTTTGAATTATGTACAATACTATCACACAGTGTAATTTTCATGTTTAATAATTGTTTAGTTAAATAAAGAAATGTTCCTAGTATTCTTTGTAATCATTCTAACAACAGGAAAAATTATCCAAGAAACAAAACTGTGCAGTTTTAAAATTAAAAATTATATCTGATACAAAAATTTATTTTTCTATTTAAATCTATACCAAAAAGGAAAAACCACAATCAAACTTAATAAAAATTCAGGGTTATATGTTCAGCTCTAGACAATATTGATTAAATAAATATTTCTGTAATTAAATCATTTAAAATAATTTCAATATCAAGTTATAGTTTTTGAAGAAAAAAATTAATACTTTTTAGAAACAAAAATTACAAATTCAGCCAAAAAATTTAACAAATTACTTTTTCTCATTTCTAAGAGTAACTGATATTTTTATATTGTATATTGCTTGTAATCAAAATTTTTCTTATTATTACGAATAGAAAAGATTATCAAGAAGAAATACTAATTGCATATAGATAAGAATAAATATTTATCTTAATTATGGTTAATTTAATAGGTTTTATTTAAGTTATTAGAATAACATTAACATAAAAAATATCAATTTGGTATTTGAGATAGTGAAATTAATTATTTATTTATCCATTTAATAGATGAATTATATGAAGTATTAGACAACTATCTTGAAAAAAATTATTAATATTAAGAAATATTTATAAATTCAAGAAAAACAAATTCCCATTCTTAAAATAGAAAAATTTTTTTAAATTTTCTCAACTGTAACTGTGATTATTTTCTAACATAATTCTAAACTTTTGAAAGAGATTTTAAAAATTTTGACTTCAATGATTATGAATTAATACAAAAACGAAAATAAACCAGGAAAACAAATTTATTATGATATAGTCATGTTAAATATATTTGTATTTATAATTTCTAACATATGTTTGATAAAAATTTACAAAGTTATGATACATATATATCATTCTTAAACTTAATAACTTCTTTACAAATATGTACAAGTTTTACAATCCTGAATAGGCTTGCAATCATTTGTGAAAACACTCCTAATTGTCTAACATCCAATGGCGCACAAACAAAAACATAAAATATCATTTACATAATGCACTTCAGATACTTTTAATTACATTATGATGCCTTCATTCATATATAACTTCATTTTATAACTGATATCCATGTGATATATACAAGGAACAGGATGAATAAATAACATAGAAAACAAAAATAAAATTTCTGAAATCAGTATAATATACTAATAACAGAAACATAAATGCTTTTGCACATAGCCAATATATTTTTTTTTATCTTGTTATAACTTTAAAAAAAAAAGGGGGCAGGGGGCTATTTAAAAGTTCATTTTGAACCTAAAATTGAACTAGCAACTTTTTTTAGAATTAGGCAATGCATTTATGTTAAATGTTATTTATTTACAAAAGTAAAAATTATAACAAATTTCTTTCCTTATAAATTAAATTAAAGAAACAATATAATTTCAAAAGCAGATTATATACTAATATTTCAAAATTCATTTTTACTTAAGTAATGCAAAAATCTTATTTACCTAATAATCAATATTAATCTTAATATATATAACATTTCTCTCTTTAGGAAAATACTTTAGATGAATTTACATAACATTATTAAAATATTTTGAATTTTTAACTAATTCATAAACTTTTGTTCATATTAATTCATGTTTTGTTGTTACACTGCATTTCTCGAATCAGCCAATAGATTACTAAAACAATTTCTACATGAAAAAAAATGATTTTAATATGCTTAATATTAACAAAATGAAGTGAGTGACAAAAAAGGGGATTAAAAAAATTGAATTATAAACACTTAAAAATGCTAAACAACCATCTTCTACTGAACTCTCTTAATGATAAAAATTTAAATAAACATCTAAAAATAAAAATGAAGAATAAAATAATGATGTGCAGTAAATTCTAGAAAATAAAAAATAAATACATACACATCAAGTACTTATTGAAAATGAAAACTGGAAATTTTGATTTATATGAAAAATACATTCTTTAATAAAAAGATTATGATACATTAATAATTTTAATTAAGAGTCACAATTTTATATGCTACAAAAATAAAAAGAATGGTAAATTAAAAAACTATTTGAATATTAAACTTAAAATAATTGTTATTGAGTTTCTATATTCCTCTTGCATGAATATTTCCCAATTTTCTTTAGGTAATAGAATACATATTTGACATCACATCTCACTTAAATGAAAACCATTATAACTAACACACTTGAATAATCAATCATAATGAAAATACTGCCCTGTCAAATAAACAGTATACAATGAAAACTATTATACAAAACAGATATTTTGAATACTACAAATTTTAAAAATCAGTGCAACACTGATTATAATGGCACATTTCATTATGACTAAGTTAAACAGAATTCTTATTTACAACCCTAGAATGAATAGGGTGGGTGGAAAAAAAAACAGGCATTTCAATAAACGATAAACAAACAAAAATCAAAAAGAAATAATGGAAGAAACTTATTCACACAATTGCCCATTCATGTTCAGTTAATAACCTGTATATAAATGAAGTTTAAATTAACTTCAAACATATTTTCAATTAAGATCAAAATCCACATAAAATTACAGTAAATATTCAAAGAATAGGGAGAAAAATCACTAGAGTTACATATGGAACAATTATAATACATGACTAAGAAAAACTAGGGGATGATTATTTATTTATAAAGCATATGCAAGCTTAAACCAAAGAGGTAGTATGGAGCTGAACGATACAAATGAATATGAACTTTAGAAATATTACTAGAAAAAATGATTATTAACAAGAAATTTTTTTTTTTTTAATATTTTCAAACTTCCATGAAAATGTATTCAGACACAGGAAAATATATTTAGAAGCAACAACAATATTGAAATCACGATTATTTTGCATAATATTCAAATTTTATTTTACTGTAACATTTTTTTTAAATGTTAATTGCAAAAGCCTTTTCTTATCAAAAAGGCTTGTAAGCATATGATCTTTTAAAGTTTTATTAATATTATTTATTGCAAAAAAGAGAGATTTTTTTATAAACCATTTAACAGCATTCCTGCAATATGTTCATAAAAGTATAGCAACTAAGTAGCACATAATTTTTTCAAAACAATTGAACATTTTCTTATGTTTTCTAATATAATTTTGTGTCCTCACTCACCATAAGAAAAGACATCACTTTGTTAAATTGATATTTTTAAAAAATGTCCACTGTGAAACAAAAGCAAATAATATGTTCGACAGAAAATTAGTTCTTTATAACATCAGGTATTTGGAATAAACATTAAAAACTATTTATGTTTCTTATCATTTTTATAATGTATAAGATTAAATGTGAATTGCTGCCTATATTATTTGTAACCATGAAAATACATTTTTATTTAATTATAATCATTAAATAGGGAAAAAATTAAACTAGTCAGAAGTGTCTTTAATCATTACATGATTCATTATAATTAATATGACAATAAATGAAGAAAATTAAAAAGACTTTTAACAATGAAATTTAAAATGTGCAAATTATAATTTTAAAACTAAATTCAATCAATTTATTTTAATTTTTCAGAAACTACAAAATACATGGCTGGTTTTTTGTCTCCCTCCCCCCCAAATAATAAGCTACAAATCTCACACAACAATTTTCAGACAAAGCTTTGTTTTGAATTTAAAGTAACTTTATTCTCTTTGATATGTAGATTCTTTAACCTGCATAATTTTTAAAAAACTAAATACAATTGTTTATTCTTATTTGCTAATTAAGTTTGTTAATATCTTTATTCTAGTTACCTAACAAAATCAATGTAGTTCGACTATAAAGTTACAATTTTAGAACAAATCAATGTCACAATCTGCAATTACACACAGAAATATTAAGGAAGAAACATATAAACCACACATAAATAGAACAAATAAAAATTAAAGTACTTATAAAATTTTAAAAATACATATTTCAAACATTCTGATTCAAAAAATAAAAGCTTAATGTTGTTTGTATGCAAATTGAATGAAATTATAAACCCAGAAATTTGAAAAATAAACAGAATATTATTTTACATCAAAAGCTTTTTAATAAAATTAATATATAAATTTAGCATATGAAATTAATTTTAAATAGTTTTTTTTTTATCTTGCATTAGTTTTTTAAAGTTAAATCCACCTTGACACAAAAAACATTTATAGAGATAAAATGTTATGCTGTATAGCAGTCACATATATTTTGAAACTCATTAAACAACTCTTTTTTTATATTTTTTAAATTCGATCACAGTTAATTTAGAATTAATATATATTTTACAGACTAGATCTTTTCTCAAATTAAATGTTTTCTGTATCCATTTATGAATACAATTAAACGACTAAATATTTAATAAAAATAAAGAGGTAATTCACTTTTTCTACAATAGACTAGACAGTAACATGGAAGTTTTCGTTTTTTAACCTTAAACATTACAGTTTAAATGCAACTTTTGGTATATGCAAGTTATGAAACTAACAGTTAAAATCATAAGAAATAAACAAATTTTCTTTAAATAGCGATATATATCTTGCTCTTTAAAAATAATCCATTAGTATGTATTATAGACTACTTTGCATGTGTGATCTTTTCAAATATGATTATTCAAAAACTTTTCCCATTTTATATAACATTTTAAAAAGGAGACATTTAATTTAAAATATTTCAATTTAAAATGTATTCTTATTTAAAGTACAAAATAAAGGACATTAATTATTTAAATTAATATGAAAAAGTTTTTAAAAATGTAAAACGTTATTGTTCCTGACAATAGCTGTCATTTTTAAAGTGAGTAGTACATAGTTTATATAAATGATATTTTTTTTTGTCAAATTTAATATTGAGATATGCATTTTCAATTCAACAGCTACATAAAAAGCCTTTCAAATTTGAAAAGAAAAGATACAAAACTTTCTAGCACCTATGGTTATTTTTATCCAACAAATTACCCCATTCTAATAATTAAATATATCCTGTGCTAACTAGCTTATAACTGAATACAATTAAAAGTCTATTTTTAACTCTAAAAATTGATTGCATTTAAATAAAAAAATTTTATAATTAACAAAATATTGACATTAAAAAAAGAGAAGATAGGAAAATAGTTTATTATGACTATTTATAGAGCACTTTTAGCTTACTTTCTTCTTATTCAATTGCAAAAATATTTTCCACACAGTTGTATTGCACAGAAATTTACAATTCAAAAGTTTGATCTTTTACCCTACAACTTCAAAATACCTCTCAATGACTTTACATTGATATATATTTATAAAATATTTTGATTGTATCAAAATAATGAAGGCATCAATAAAATATACAGGCACTGGCCTGAGTCATATAAAAGTTTATAATTTTCAATGCAATACTCGTCATAAACAGCTAGCAGCTCATTGAAAAAATCTGTAAAATCTGAAGCTAAATAACAAATTGGAAAATATTTCATAAAATAAAGTCATAAAATTAGCATTAACAATTAAATAGAAAGTCTCTCTCTTATAAATATTATTTGACAATGGCTTTACAAATGATATAATCAAACAAAGAAAAGAAATTTTTTTGACTTAGCATTTTTAGAAAATAAAATGTGAAAATGAACAATAAAATAAAATCTTTGTTTGATTTTCTCTCTTCAGGTATATTTCCAGCTTTAAATAGATCAACTCTACAGTAATGGAACCATTTCTTCATATAAAAACAGCATTTGTTAAAAATTAATATATCTGAATTAAAACATCTTGAAATAGCTGTACAAATATTAAAATATCATTACAATAGATACTTATGTGTATATATATATATATATATATAAATAAATATATATATATATATATATATACATATAATGACGAGAACAATATACCTTTTGACTAAGTATCACCACTTGGCTATCACAAAATAGTTTCAACAATACCATATAATTGCATCAACAATTGCATATGAATCGGAAGGCAAGAACGCCTGTCACCATATTTGGAATCCAACTGAAGCCAAGACAATGCATTATAACCTTCTAAAACATACCTAAAATAAATAAATATGAAAATTCATTAAATTATTTATTATACATATGTTAATTTAAATAAATTTTAATGCAATAAAACTTGAAAATATAATTAATAGGGAGGTTCCTGATGTTGACTAATTTGATAAGAAATTTAGAACTAAATAGCATAAATAAAATGCAGAGAAAACCATATAACAAGGATTAACAATACCATACAACAGTTGCTTTAAACAATAGTTTCAAAATATGAATTAAAAAAAAAAAAAAAAAAGAGAGATGTGCCATTTTTCTAATCATAAAATTTCTCTGAAACACACACAGTGTGTAAAAGGTATCCAGAGTTGCTAAATAAAACACATAAAAATCAATTTATTCATCAAAATTTCATTGCCCCATTGAGTGGAATAGAACTATAATAGTGCTTGATCTAATCCTTCACATATTTTTCATAAGGTGATTTAGGTATAGCTTTGAGTTTCATCTGCATATTTTCTTTGTGGCCTTAATCAAGTCAAAATGCCTTGCTGAAAGTGATTATTTGCACTTTGGCAACATGAAAAAGTGTTGCAAGGCAACAAGGATATCAAGAAATATGGTACAGGGTCATATGAAGATGGAAGAAGATGAAGAGAAATCATGTCTTCAGCTTTCTGCTTTTGTGGGGTTTTTTTTTTTTTCTTTTGCAGAAATGCATTTCATGCCCAAAACATCAGTCATGTTATGAACATCATGACTCATATGTCTTCTTGATTTTGTCAATATTTTGTTGGCCATAGCAGTTGAAGATTGACCAGAATGAGGCAAATCAACTACCACTTCTCAACCTTCTATGTATGCTTTATATCATTTATATGCTTTTGTTTTTTATGTGCACGATTCATCACAGATCTTTTGCAACATATTTAGCGATTCGGTACTCAAAAATTTGTTTTAAACACAAAATGTCGCGAAGACTCTTTCTTTTTTCATTGTAATAGTTGCAGAGCACTCGCAATGTTTTATTACACATATACACACATGCTTGGGCCCAGACACACACACATTGAGTATATATATATGTACATATATTACAGACTTGCACAAGAGAGACAACTTTAAAAACAATTTATTGTAATTCATTTTTTTCCTATGTCTGAATGAGAAATCTATTTTAAAAGGCAAGGAGAGTAAAAATAGTTTTTTTGTGCTTTATATAGTCAGAGATGATTGACAATAAAACTTTAAATCATTAGTTAATTATATTTATACTTTTTTTTATAGTATAAATTAAGCAACCATCAAAGGATACTATTTCTTAATATCTTAAAATCTCAATTTAAGTTTTTCATAAATGAATTAATTTTCAAAAATACTAAAAAACAAAACAAAATACCTTAAAACATCAGTAGTGAAGTTTGAATCAAGAGGATGGCAGAGCAATTGTTGCTGATTGTTATTAGGTAACCATTCATCAGAATTTTGTTGAATAAATGGCAAATGAATAAGCAAAGCAGACTGAAATAAGAGAAAAATGAATATTAAGATTCTGAAAATATTCTTTAGTAAGTATTCTTTAATCCACCATTTGTGACCACACCAATGCTGGATTAGTGAGTCTATTGGATTATTGAACAATATACTTTTCACATGGATGCTGTCATTTTAGATAAAAAATTAAAACATGTACATATTTAACGTACTTACATACATTCTGAACCTGCACAGATGATATAAATATCTGACAAAGTATTTTGCCATTTTAGCCACCACAAACTCAAACATTAACTTAATTGAGTAATCTTGGTAAAAACACAGGATGACAGAAAAATTAATACAACAATTTGTTTACAATGATAGTAAAACAAATTGCGAAAAGCTGATGGAAATAAAAAATATTTTTGCCAACAGTAATGTTCCTGGGTGTCTGATAACACAATATTTCCATGATTTATATGTCTTCTACAAAAGAATGTTGTAAATTAAATACAAATTTTATGAATTCTAGACAGTTGTATTTTATATTAGATACAGCAAATTATTAAAATGTATTCCCTACAAGAGAAATTGGAGATTAGTTCATAGTTAGCCATGCAACAATTGAAACCACATGAACATGTTCGACTTCGTCTACAAATAGTGTCATTAGATTCCCTTTGAATTAAGCGAAAAAATATGGCAGATTGAATTTCTATTGCTTCTTTGCTTGCTCAACAAAAAAGATGAGCCTATTCTATTCTTACAAAGGCTGATTTACACCAAAAATAAATAAATAACAATAATGCTTTACATTTGGTGGAAACGTTGAGGTCCTATCCATTGGGAACTGTTACAAACAGATTAAATTGTCCCAGCAAACTTATATTCTGGTCAGTTAACCAGACAGGATACAAAGATATGTGAACTTCGTCCCGCACTATATAACTGAAAAGGTGTCTTTCAATATGACAATGCTAGGCCTCACATGGCTTTAAGGACAAAGAAACTGCAGGCTCTTGGTTATAAAGTTTTATAACATCTACCATATTCAGCTGACTTACTTCGCACCATTTGAATACCACTTCTTCCTCTCAATGTAAACTTTTCTTAAAGAAAATTTTTTTGAAATTTTCCAGATGTTTCCAAAGGGCTGTGGTAGAATTACCAGATTCAAAAGATGGGATCTTTTATACATCGAACATAAATGACCTTGTTGACAGATGGAGGAAGGCCATAGGAAATAGTGGTCAAATTTCATTAATTTCAGAACACAAAACTGTTTTTAATAGCACATAAGAATACCTACTGGGATTTCAGAAATTTATTACACAGTATATTGTATCATAATTATAATATTGGGCAAATGCAATACGTAATTCACTAGAAAACATGAACACTGTATTGAAGTGAAAACTGAAATTTACAATAAACACTGGGCAAAAATGTGCTAGTATCTACAAACACCCAAATGCAGATGAAAATTTCCAAAAGCAAATGCTGGATTAAAGAGTGCTTACTGTACTAATAACCAAATTCTAAAAATATATAGTGCATTTTCACTTCAAAAATTATTATTATACAATAAAAACTTACACACCTTTAAAAATACTGGCAATTTGTTCTCCAGTTGTGGGCAAGAAGCCCAAAACCATTTGGGAACAGGTCCTACTTTGGCTGTAGATACATAATAGCCCAATGCTAAAGGTTGTTGCAAGAGTTGTAAAGCTTCATCGTAGTTTTCGGTTAAAATACTTTCACACTTTAAAAAAAAAAAAAATTGAAGAAAAAAAAAAAACATGTTTATTACTATTACATTTTTTTAAAAGCTATTTATTTAACAAGCAAATATATTAGGAAATTTACATAATTAAACAGCTTTCATAAGCCATATTCAAAAATATCAGTTTAAATACATTTAAGTGAAATCATTAAGTACTAAATTTGAATATTTTAAATTGTATAATTTACAGAGCAATTTATCTAAGTTCTCTACTCCCCATTTCAATTTATATTAAACATAATTTTTAAAATTAACATGCAATAAAAGTTTAAAGCAAACCATCAAATTAAAGCAAATAACAATTTTTAAAATACTGAAATAGGAAGGGGATATTTATTTAATTAAAAATATTTTTGTACAAAGTAACAGAATAATTCACGAACTTTAAGATGTTTTCTTATCATGAAAAAAAGAAATATATATATATATATTACCAGTAAAAAGATAAATGGAAG
Organism: Caerostris darwini; assembly: GCA_021605075.1. Taxonomy (NCBI): domain Eukaryota; kingdom Metazoa; phylum Arthropoda; class Arachnida; order Araneae; family Araneidae; genus Caerostris; species Caerostris darwini. Next base: position 445,049 of record BPLQ01001323.1, read on the forward strand.
TAAGCTAATAAATGCTAGAACTGTCATCTCTAAAAATAACTTTTTTTTTTTTTTTAAATTTTATTTTTTGACATAAAGAATAATTGTCTGCACTATGATAACCATGCAAAAAAAAAAAAAGGAATCGATATAAAAAGTAGTGCATGTAAAGCTAATTTAAATTTTTATAATTTTTGTCCTCATAATAAAACTAATCCTGAAGATTACATAAAATAACTTTCAATAGACATTTAAAACTGAACAATAATTAATATGTATAATATCATTAGAACAAATATAACAAAATACTTACTTTATTTTGTTCACCATGGTTAGATGCAGATAATCTAAATGATGAACTAGGACTAGAAGGTTGAGAACAACCATCACGAGAAGGAGAATTTCCTGCACTGTGAGTTGGACTTTCTGTCCAATGAAAAATATCATTCATATCATCATCAAGTGTTTCAAAAAGATCTCCCGGCAAAGGATCTATCTGCTCTTGATGAAATGTTGCTTGAGATGACTGAATTAAAGAGAATAAAATGTGTAAATTCGCAGTTCATTTATTGTTAAAATAAAACAAGTATTTCTCAATTACAAGTATAAATTTTTGAAAAATTACTACAGTAAAATGGAATAACTCTATGTATTATGAACTTTAAATGCTGTTATACACATAAACAAATTTTAAAATTTAATAACAATTATAGGATATGGTAAGCTCATACCATACCCATCAAAATGTCAAAATCTTCTTAAAAATAAATAAATGTCTGTTAAAAAAACGATTAAAATTAAGTTGTTTTTATAACATTGCTTAAGAGTAGTTTCAAAAATTTGGCTTTATCTCTTAGAGATTGCCAATTTTTAAAGAACACTTTAGAAAAAAAAAATTTCCACTTAAAAAAAAAATGCTTATTAATTATTTAAATAAATCTGTCTTTAGAGACACTTTTATAGAAAATAATTTTAAGGTACATAAAATAATTCATAAAAAAATTTACTTGTGTAATAGCAGATGTAGGAAACACTAAAATATGAGTACATGTAGCATCTTCAGGAGTATTTAGAGAGCATGTTCTATATCGGCCAGTACTAAACCGATCATCAGGAGTGAATTGATCATGTACAATTCTTAGAGCAGAATCTGGACCCAAAGATACCAAACAAGCAGAAAGGATTGATGGACCATCCCCTAAATTGGATATATTACATTGGTTACATGTATCCTTTAGATGCTTGGAATAAGATTGTAATGATTTTCTATTCAACAGAGAAGCCCAAGCTTTTAATTCTCCATGTCCTAATCTTCCAAAGCGATCAATTATTATCCTCCACGGATGAACTGATAGGGAGATAACTTCCAATATAAATTCTAAAAGCTTACGAAGACCATATTTTCTTACAGAACATTGTTTTCTCCGTTGCCTAAAAAAAAAAAAAAAAAAAAAAATCAAAGAATATTAATAAACTTTATAAATTTTCGAATCATCTAATAAATAAAAAACAAAAACAGATGCTACATTTAATTAATATGGAATATCAATTTACAATAGAATTTTTTTTTCACAATCTTTAAAAGTTTACTTTTCTGAAATTTGAACAAAAAAAAAAAAAAAAAAAAAAAATTTTTTTTTTTTTTTAATAAAATCAATGAAGCATTTACCTATTTGGGATTTCAATATTAATAATAGTTGTATCAGTAAACTCTCCTTTATCATTTGTACAACATGCTAAAATATACTTCCTATCTTTTGTCAAGCAATAAGAGCAATACAGTATCCCACATTTTTCTCTTCTATCGCCAAACATTTCATTTAGTTCTGTCTGCTTATCTTTCACAGAAGCTATAACATATGGTTGATTGTAAATGTATGTAGGATACACTTTGCTCTAGAAAAAAAAAAAAGAAAAGAAAAATTGATCAAAAAAAAAAAAAAAAAAAAAAAAAATGTTAATAGTTACATTTTTTTGTACATATATCTACAACTAAACATGAAAAGATCTATAACCAGTCAAATTTTCAAAAAAATTATTAAAACTTTCACTGCTTCACTTCACTTCACTACTTCTGACCAATGCAGTACGATAATCTTGAATTTATTTCCTTAATTTACATCAAACTAAATTTATTATTTTGAGTTCTGGAAAAAATACAAGAGCAATTTTCTTTTTAAGGAAATAGCCAGAAAATGTTTAACTACGAATAATAATAAATAATTTAAGAGTATTTGCATGCTTCTTTTTCATAAACAAAGTTAGAAAAAAAAAAAAAGCTGTACATTGGTACAAAAAAAAAAAGGGGGGAAGGAAAAAGTAAGTTGATACATTAGGTAATTTTATTTGACTAAACCACTAATTATTTTTTTTAAAGCCAAATTTTACATATTACTTAATTCAGCTTTACTGTTTATGCTAACTTATTTTAGAAACTTGAAATATTTTTACTTTGAATATCAATACTTAAATTTAATTTAAATCTTATCTTACCAAAATTTACAATTTTTCTAATAAATGAAAAAAAAAGAAAAACTTATACACACATACATATAAACTTATCAAAGGTTTAAAAAAAAAAAAAAAAAAAAAAATCTGAAGCTGAGATTCATAGAGTTTTTAATTTAAGAAAATAATATATAAACTTTGGAAACAGATAAAATTATCAATATACAATAGACATCACATTATTTTTTTAATCAGATAATATTATAGAACAATTATAAAAATTAAAATTTCTATTGTAAACTTACATTTCTATTGCTTATGAATTTATCTTGAGCAGCAGCAGGTCCAAAACCAGTAAGAGATTTCACTGTATGTTGATGGGCTGAATATACATATGTTTGTGAATATACAGATAATGCCAATGTTTTCAATTTATCTTTATGGTGCCTCATACTTTTATTTTTTCTGGTTTTTATTTTGTTCCCTCCATAACACATAATGGAATCCAGGCTCAAAACCTAAAATATAAATAATATACAAAATTCAGTTTAATTATAGTAAAAAACTAAATAATTGAAAATGTCTAAGCAGAGTATTTATTATTATTTCAATAAAAAATTTGGAAATGTTTTAAATTTTTATACTGTTTATACTGTATATTTAAGAATACTGTTCTGGAAATGCAATGAATATTTTAGAAGTCTAGCACAAAAAAGAGAGATTGAGTATTATCAATAATCTGCTTTGAGAATGTCAAAACAGATTATTTACATAAATGTACAATTTTGGCCATCTGCTGAATTGTACCCGGGAACTTTCATTCTTAATCCCAGCACTCTACCTCAATACCATAGGCACTAGCGAGATTTGCGACAATATAAATATTGTTGATATTTAATCTGGTCTAAGCAAGACTTAATGAGATATAGAACTTGTTTAACTACATAAAAAAATAATTGAGAGGTAATTCGATAAAATAAGATGGCCCTTCTTTTAATCAGCTAAATAGTAATTATTACATTTTCTACGAAAACATTATTCTTTGCTATCATTATTTCTTTTCAACAACATCAAGCAGCAGCATTTAGTTACTTGCTAGCAAGTGATTCAAAATAAATGACAAACCTAATCAATTTACAAATACAAACCTATTCACTAATAAAAATATATATTGTAATATAAGAAAAAATTTCTAAAACCCAGAAATTCCACTCGTAAATACAAAAATATTATACCTGTAAATGAATAGCATTCTTTAATGCATCAGGCAAATTGGACATCATGTCAACATATGCATGCATAATGCCCAAAGATACCAAGCGATAAACATCAGGATCTGATTCAGCATACGTAAAAGGCTCTACTATATATATGACTAATGAAGGAATATTTTGATCATGATCTTCAGATGATTCATGAGTGGTGGAAGAATGGGATTCTGTAGAGTATTCTAGAATAGAAATCACAAAATACAAAACTTTAAAAAAAAATGAAAAATTTAGAAAGATAAAGAATTCTAGGTATCTAAATTAAATACTAAAGCATTTCATAAATTTTTCTTAATATAACGAACAAAATTAAAAAAGAGAAAGCTATAAGATAGCAAATTTTAAAATAATAATTCATCAAATTATTTTAATTATTAGTCTTTTATGAAATAAACCATACAAATTTATTTTTATAACATATTTGAGTTTTTTTGAAAACTAAAAACCTTGAACTCTTAATCTAATACTTTTATTAAAATACAAAAATAATAATTTACATTTTATGCATTATTAAAAAAATATCATCACTAAAATGTTATTCTAAAATATGTTTTATACAATTGCAAAAATATAGACGAACTGTATAAATTTTACTCATGAAACCAAATAGTTTTTAAGCTTCAGCTTAATATATATATATATATATATATAAAATTATATATAAGTTAAATTTCTCAACAAAATAACAAATATTATATAAATTGTACAAACAGTTAACCAAATAATTTCAGATTTAAAATTAATTAACTATATTAAAACAAATGAATGACATTAAAATGAATATACCTGTCTCTGCTTGCTTAGGAATTGAAGATTTGTCACTGCTTTCTGGAAATTGAGATGTACTGCTGCTGACACTTTCAGAAGTTTTTGTGGGTGGTTTAAAGATATTCTTATCGAGGGATAATGTTGATAAATGAGGTGCTGAAAAGAAAACAATTTTTATATTTCCTGAGAAATAAAATAAGATTTTATAAATTTAAACTTTTACAGTATTTACACAATACAGCATTGAATAACGCCTACAAACATTTATACTACTAATAAATGATCATAACTCTTGAAGTTATTTAAATTAAATTTAAATAAATAGAACACTAAAATTTTTCCATAAAACCATGACTAATTAAAAACCAAAAACATTCCATTCTACTTTCACTAAGTTTAAAATGGATTGCATCTCTATTAATAAGTTACACTAGCTTAAACTGTCAATTCTTTCCATTAAAACCATTAATTTTTCCCAGATATTGAAAAAATTCAATTTTATTAGTACAGTATTTTGAACAGGGATGTCCAACCCAAATGATCTTGCAGGCCACTTTGGAAATGCATCATAATTCCGCGGGCAGCATATAAAATTTTATATCCCCATATTAGATTTAGACCCACTATAAACATTTTTTTGGAGTGAAAAATTGAAACCTAATGAGTTATTATTTTTGTGTTTACTATTATTCTTGCATGTAAACATAGATAACATAATAATAATGATATTAAATGCACATTGAAAGAAATATATAACACTAAAAATGAAATAGAAAAAATATATAAACAAAATAAAAAATGAAATCATTAAAAAAATATTTATTTTACTAGTGCGATATTTGTTTCTCCACTCTTTCACTTAGCTTCTGCAAATCGATCTCAATTTGGGTATTTGCACATCGTAATGGGTGTTGCAGGTTAGCGTCCGTTATGTTTGAGCGAGTTTAGCGTTTGCCCATTTTCATTTTAGAAAAAAAAATGATTCGCACATGTAAGTTGAACCAAAAGCACTAACTTCTAAGAGTCTGGTTTGCTCCGTTATCTAAAATTAACTGTGCATATCCAAGCATGGTCCCTGTGATCACTTAAAGTGAAACATAGAACCTGTTATATTAGATATTCCATGATGTGCACTCATCACGAGTTCACAGAACATAATTTAATTATTCTGCGAACTCATAACTTTAAACTCATGCAGTAAATAACAGTCAAGTAAATACAGTAATAACAGTAAATAAAACAGGCAATATCTGTCATATATTCGCAAGAATATTATTTTAAAATCAAAATTAATTTTTTCTCATAATTTCGACAGTTAATTTTTGAATATATGGATGCACACATAATGTATTTTTTAATACATTGGTTTTTATTACATTGGCCATTATAAAATAAATATTTTGTAAAAGTTTGATAAATCTCACAGGCCAGGAAAATATTCAAGGCAGGCCGCAGGTTTGCCACACATGATTTAGAACATACTTATATTTTAATTTTTCACAAATTAAATTTTTTATTCAAAATTTTAATAAAGATCGATTTTATATTAATTTTGTAGAATATGTCAAGGAAATTTTCAACTAGGATTAATTTCTTAAAATAAAGAACCAAACTGTGTTAATAAATGATATTAAAATTCCATACTTTTTGCCATTTAATTAAAGATTCACTTGTTTTTAAAAAATGAACTTTTCTTTAAAACGCACATGTAATAAAATTTTAGCATAACACAATGTTTAGGTGTATTTTTTACCCCTACTTTCAAAATGAAAGAAACAATTTTATTCCATATAAATATAAAATCATTATTCATAAAATGATTCTATTTAAAAATTAGTTTTTCTCTTTATAAAAGTTTTATTAATCTGCAGATTATACAGTAAACCCTTAGAATTTTTGGTATACATTATTGGTTGCTACATATTATCTGCGATCTCCCCCACCCCGTAGTTTCAATAAAAATTATTTCTGAAAACTCCTCCAATTAATAAAGATTTTTCAAAAATAAATGAACAGTCAGAGAAGCAAACTGAGGAATTTGTGGAAGCTGAAGATTATGAAAAAAGAATCATGTTTTACACAAGAAGGCAAAATGCAATGAACATCATAAGCCAGCATACAAGAATGATAAAAATACTTCCAAATGAAATATTAATAAAAATTAAAAAATACTAAATTAACTTATACTGAATAAGATATTGTATTCACACACTATGTCTTGTAAATAATTTTGATTCATTTTTAAAACTCTTCTCATCTATGCATTTATTTCAGTTTTCATCCTTTTAAAATTTCTATGTTCTTATCATATGATTACTGTATTGAAAATCACTTTTGAAAAATGTTATGCTAGTTTAAGAAATTCATATCCTTCTCATGTTTAATTATGAAAGCTGAACATTATTGCTACATGACAGTAGTAAGAAAATAAGTAATCTGGAATTGATTGCATATTATGCCACTATCTTTATAGATTACTATGAATTATAACCAAGAAATTATAATAATAAACAAATTCAAGTACATCTTCAAGAGGTAATGCTACCTTAACAATGCTTTATTGCATTGTCAAAATTGTTCAACTTACCTAATCTATGTTTACAAACACGGGCATAAAGCTTCAATTTATTAGAAATAGGTCCATCACCAATAGTATTAAACCATTCACTAACAGGCTCTTCAGCAACTTTTGAAGCTGCAGTCTTTCCAACTCTCATGATTCCATCTCGTAACACTTTAGTTATAGGACGGTGTTTGCCCAAATGAAGTGCTTCATAAATACAACTTAATTCTCTGAAGAAACACTTTACGGTAGATAGAACAACATCATTTTCTGGAGCTACAACAATATAAGCAATATCTCGACGCAATGAACTTGGTTCCAAATGTAGTTTGTCCTGGGAAAAAGAAAATAAAATAAATATTTCTTCTATAAGTTAGACAGGAACTTGAAAATTTTTTTGATGTAACAATAACAAAACAAATCCATAGCATTATAATTAAATTTTCAAAAGAATAATTATACAGAAATTTAAAAAGATATACAATTGTAACAAAAAGATAAAAATTTAATTTATAAAAAACAAAATTATTACTATCAATTATTTTTAATAGAGAACCTAAGTGTATGAAAATTTAAATAGGAAAATAATTATAGTATATTCCTTTATTTCAATGATTTAATTATAACAACAAAAACAAATCACAGGAAAAACACAAATGCACCAAAATTTTAAAATGATACAAAAATGAAGCATTGAAAACTTCTACACTTTTATAAGCTTAACTTAAAAGCACTCTAGTAGAATATGAAGTAAATTCCTACTTACCCAATATTTTAAAGAAAATGGAGACAGAGCAATACTATCTTTTTCATGTCCTAACAATAAGGAAGGTATAGGTTGTGGTTCACACTGATCATCTGCACCTATAAAAAAAGTATGAAAATAAAATAAAATTGAATATAAAATGAGTATTAATTTTCAAGTATTGATTACAAAAATACTGTTAATATATTTATTAGTAAAATTAATGATTAAAAAAAACACATCTTGTAAAAATATATATATTTTTTTTTTTAACTTATAGAATACATTCAATTTGTTACAAATTAAAGCTTAATATAATACACTTTTGTAAATAGTTATAAAAATAATAAATTAATTTTCATAATCAGTATAATTCTTAAACTAACAATAAAAAATTAACTAAAAATAAAACATTTATAAATAATACAAATTACCAGAATTCTAATAAAAGCAATATAATTACAGAAATTTCCAGCCAGAAATCTCAAATTCTATACTTAAAACAAACAAAAAAACTTAATTTTAGGGTTCAGATTGTAGACTGTTGCATACAATCTGAAAATTTTTTTTTTAATTCTTAATATTTGATTTTATTTTCTAACATGCTTTTTTTGGAGGGGGAGGGGGGGGGGCATTTGTGTGAAAGAAAAAAAATCTTAACCATTTCTAGAAGTTAGGAGTAAACTGAAATTTAATAAAAGGACATAAAATTATCTGTGCAAAACGTGTGCACTAGAGGTTATGGAATAAAGTTATAGGTAAGAATTTAAATGTCTTAAAAAACAACAAATTAATGATTAACTGCGATAGTAATAAAGTTTTGTTACTTGTCGTTTTGTTTTCGACTCTCTACAAAATATGATTAAAAATAATTTAAAATTGATAAAACAGTTTTGTTACTTTTATGTCATGGCTTAATAAAACAGAAATCAACTGGTATACGATAGGTTAGAGAACAGGAATGAATAGGCAGGAAAATTACGATAGAGCTTTTTAGTAATGTAATCGTCAAATTCATCACATATTTCTATTAAATAACATGATAAAACTGGTATATCTTAAATAAACATCTAGCAATTTTTATATAAAATTTAAAAAAACTTTTTTTATACCTCTTGCAGCTAATCTGTGAAATTCTCGCCATGTGAGAGGTCCGGATACAACATAAGTCACATCCCATAAGCGTTGAGTATTCTTTTTATGTACTGCCAGCTGAAGTAAAGGTTTTATGGATTCCAAGTGTAATCTACCATCTAAGCTTGAACTAGGTAATGGACCTAAAATAGTTAGTTTCTTTAATATATTTGTTAAAGGAAATATCTGCATAGTAGTTAAATGTTTATTTTTGAAGAAAACAGATACTTACTAGAAATGTAAGGCCATTTATGTAGGCAAGAAGATTTCAAAGTTTCTTCAAATTTATTACTTGACACCAAATTATCTATGGCCAACCTGGCTTCCTCTAAAGCCATAAAACAAATCTCACGTCCATCGGATAACTCAATGCCATTTGAAAAAAGATCATTTTCAATTTTAGCTGATAATCTAAATTTGTGAAATAAACTAAATGGAGAAGCAATGCTTTTACACTGAATTTTTAAAAGATCCAATACAAATCCAGGTATATTTTCCAAATGTAATGAAAGCTTTCGAGATTCACTTTGCTCTGCTTCAGTTTTGATATTAACACTTGAATAAACCGAATTGTTCATGTTATCACAGACTGATCCAGTTACTTCCAATTCATCTTCATAGAAGAGTCCTGAATTATAACTCCTATGACGGTGTACTACAGCACTAAATCCACAAGTGCACTTATACTGTGGCTCATCATTCCAGGTTGGAATAAGGGAATTTGGGAGAATAATACCAGCATCCGAACCTTTGATATTCATGTTGCAAACACAAAGACAACAACAATCAAAATTATGGTCTTTAAAAATGTTGAGCAGTGAATCAGAAAGAAGGAGATTTACAATTAAAGGGTGAATTTCAAATACTGAATGAGACATGCTAGCCTCCATAGAGTTAAGATTCTTATTTAAATATGAGGGAACACTTGATGCAGGTGAAACAGCTTCACAATTGGACATGGGAAAAGATGAATCAATCATGCTTTCTTGTGAATATAAGTTACTTGATATTTGTTCTTCATCATATATAGCATTTTGCTGACTGAAATAAAAAGTATATATATGAAAATATAGCTTTAGTCACATAAACAATACTAACAACTGATGTTAAAAATATTTTTTTTATAATTGGACATATTTTAAAAACTTAATACTTATTTGGCTTTATAAAACATACTAATTTTTTATAGAAATTTTAATCACATATAGAAAAAAAATTATTTTATAATATTCTACAAGTTAAAAGACTTAACTTTCTTATTATTGTTATCTCTGTTATTTAAATGGTTCAAGAGCTCTTTTGTGATAGCCAGACAATAAGTGATAGTAGTCAAAACTGCAGACCATGTGAAGTCACAAGTTTGTTATCTATTATGACAACATAATAATGACATACTAAAACCTATATTTTGATTCAAACTAACCTATAAACTTGCTGGGTTTCTAATGGTTGATTATCTTCATTAGTTGAATTAACTTTGGCCCTTGAATTTGAGTGAGTCCACAATGATCTATACACTAATTCTTGGTCCGATTTTGAATCAATGAAAGAAGGCAATGTTAATAAGGCAGCATACTTTGAGGACTCTAAAAATTCAGTTATTAAAGGAGGATACCATACATCAATATTCTGAAAAATAAAATCATAAAATTTAATAAAATTAGAAAAGGGACAATAGTATTTATCAATACTTTTTTATGACACTGAATGCCAACCTCAAATGAGATTTTTCAGTAGTTTTTTTATGTTTGTCAATAATATGTGGGAAGGAAGCTTAAGTTATAAACACACATCACTATTTTCCCATTGAAATAACTGCCAGCATTGCCATAAAATTCAAAACAGATATATGCATTCATAACTGAAGTTACAATTTATAATATTAAAAAAATAATGTGGTATTATTTTATATTGAGGAAGTTTTCATTAAAATGTTAGTTTAGAGATCTATTAATGTTACCAATACATATGCTGGAATTATTTATTACAGATTAGATTTATTAATAGAGTAAAAAAAATTTAATAAATAATATTGCACACTATTTTGAAGTAAAAATATACACACAGCGAGAGCAAAAAACTGCAAAAAAAATATGCAACCAAAAGCTTATAATGTTAATACTAAACTTGTTCAATAAATTCTATCCTTTTTCAAGCAAAAACCTCACAAACTAATAGTTCTTTTTGCAATTTTTAATTTTAATAGCAAAAAGAATACTACATAGCAAATGTAGCTATAAATGAGTAATTAATAATTAAAACAACAAGACCTTTAAGAGAATAAGTTCTGCCAAGAAATATAAAGCATAATACATTTCTTATGAGCCAAAAACATTGTTGCTAATGAAACTTATAGTGTCAAATCATTCAAGTGCATTTAAAAGCAATAAGCAGACAAGTTATAAAGTGATATTGGTTATTTAAATCAGACAGCCTATGTTCTCCATACATTTGTCTCCTTCACTTTTCCACAACTAACAGACAAACAGTACAGTATGGAGAGCTGGCAAGAATGGCTATATGATCAGGCAATTTATTTCTGAGAAATAAAATTAGATTTGTTGTTTGTGTGGTTTGTTAAATGCCTCCAGTAATTTAGAGATTATAATTAATTGAAAATAGCTAAGCTTCTTATCTGTTATCATTTTGATTACAGATTTACAGAATTTTGTCTACATTTGAAACTAAAAAATAAACTACGAAAAAAAATTATAACTAATTTTAGAAATATAATAACATCTACACGAAAATACAAAATTTTACATGTAAAATTTAATATATCAAAATTTATAGGGTTTTTTTTATAGTTTTATATATACTTTATCAAATAAGTAACAAAAAAAGTTTATGTGCTTGAAGCACAGTGTAGGATTACAAAATTTGAATTTACTTAGAATATTCCAAAAGCTATCGGAATCAGAAGGATAAATTCAATTTATATATTCTTTATTTAATTTCTATGTAATTTTTGAAGGCCTTTTTAAAAATTGCAAGATAACAATTACCAGACTTGAGAAATGGAATGGAAATTTGTTCTGAATTTAAATAATGTATCAGTTTTTGAATAAAATGCTTTAGCCTTATTTATTGCAATTTTTTTTATTTATATTTAATTAATAACATGCCTTGAAATTTTCTCAAAACTATCAAATTATAAAAAATATGAATTTGGAAATTTATTATGATTTTTTTTAAAGTTTATAATGAATTCCACAATGACAAAAATTAATATTACTGTTGCAGCAATCCTGCTACTGCAGCAGAAAATGAACATATCCAAAATATTCTCTTCGAGTAAAGGTGGTTTTCATTTTGTCAGGGATTATTATTTTTATTTTGCATATGGACTTTAAATCCTTTAAATTTATCTTACATTAATCAATGCAATTTTTGATTAGAATTATTGTTTGATACAATTAACTTATGAAGTACCATGAAAAATGTTCTAAATCTCATATGTTGACATAACTTAATTGAAACATATAAACCAAAAACTTACTTCATGTTCATAGCTAATCATAGCAGTTTGATCAACTTCAAAGTCTTCTCTATAAGCATCAGTTTCAGATGTAGTGATATCATTCCCAATTAGAGGGCCAAATGGTGAAGGCACTGCATGTTGTTCCAAAGATGGAGGAGTTGGATACATTCTGGATAATTCTTTTTTAAAACAAGAAAATAATGTAGAAGTGACAATTTCTTTTTAAGAACAAATAATAGTATTTGAAATCATAAAAGGAATATCTTATTCAATAACTTGCATTGTATTGGTTGCCAACATTCATATAAATGCAATCTTATTCTTTACAGAAACACACACATAAAAAAAATAATAATAATAATAATAATAATAATTGGAACCATAATTTGGATAGAAATTTTTTTATTTCCCAAATTCAAGCCTTTTATAATAAATTTATTTTAAAATATGCAAAAATGTTTGTAAAAGTACACAAAAAATTTTCAGAAAAAAATATTTTAAATTATGATATTGATGAGGCATTGTAACAACAAAAACAAAAATGCAATACTTGTCTAGCTTTTCAATCTCCTTTTATTTATCTATCTCACAACTTTTTAGCTGTACACATTTTTTCTACATTCCTCATAAATTTCATTCAAATCAGACAACTCCTTTATGTAGCAAGTATACATCAACATGAACATATATAACAGGTGGCTAGTTGCCCTAACATTGGAAGCCATAATTCAGAAATGAATATATAAAACAGCTACAACTTATCATCATTTAACAAAACTTGAATGAACTCCCCTATTAAAATCATCAATCAAGCTTTTAGCAGCTAATTGCCAAGATGGACAACATTCGTAAAGCATTCACAAGCAAATATAATTTTTAAAGATTTTCTTTATGAATTTGTTTGATAGAATCAGTATTGTGATAGACAATGTTTTTATTGTTATAAATTTGTGATAATCATACGATTTTTAAGTTTTTAAATAATTTTGTATCAAGAAATTAAATGAAATAATTACTTTTTGTGCTGATTAGTTATAGTTTACCATATTTTATACATAAATTGCATTTGCCCTATAACAACATAACATGTTTGCAAAATATGCACTAAGTGTTAAAAATCCCGATAGAATTATTATGCCAAAACAAAAAGTGGTAAAAATGGGTACATAAAACTGTTAAAAAAGGCAATGGATTACAGGAGTTATGCATCTGCTAGCATGCATAAAATATGGCGACTTATGTGGAAAAGGTTCAAAAATATATTTCAGATAAAACTTTCATTAATAAAAAAAAGTAAAATTATAAATATTTAAGTTTTTTTTAAAATTATAATAGTATTTAAAGTAAACATGTAACACAATAAGCATTTTACATTTAAATGTAATCACAGTTACCTATTTTTCCTGAAAATTCATCATATGGTACTAATTTTGATGGAGTAGCTGGAACATCAATCTAAAATTAAATAAATTACTTTATTATATTACATTAAAAAATAATGTAAGAAAAGAATTATAGAAAAAAAATGAAATATTTTTACATTTATAAACACATGATTTGAATTGCTAATATATAATTAAAAATAAGGAATATTTTATTTTGATAATTAAAAGATAAAAAATATTTTATAAAAAATGAATATAGAAATAAGAAACAATTTATCAGTGAAACAGAATGTATTGATAAAGAAAACTAACAGTGCTAATTTTATAAATTAAAACAATAGAAAATTATATAAATATAAACTTTAGCAGCAAGATTCAAAAATAATTATTATATCACAAAAGACTGAAATTAAACATAAAATAAGAAAAATGCAGCACCTTTGACTTATATTTATGTTTATTCTAGTTGTAGACTTGTTTTTGATATACCTGTTTAGTAAAGTGACCAAAAGGAATACAACACAATATATGCTATAATATATAGTAAATATATGCTGTTGATTTTTGAGAATTTTAAAAACAATAATGTTCTTTTATAGGACAACCTGATATTTATATAAAAAAAAAAGTTTTGTCTTGATGACAATGAAATATTTGCCATGCATTTTTTTTTTTTAAATTTCAAATGCATTAATTGGCCAAAATTGCAGAACCTTTTCTTATATTTAAAATATTACAAGATGAAAGCATAAATAAAATTTGTATTACATTTAATTGTTATGCAACATTTTTTTCAGTAAACCAAAAATCAAAAACTTACATTATCCTCTCCTTCAGAGGAAGATGTATCAAAAATGTTGTCTAAATCATGAAGTGAAACAGCAAGGTCTTCTTCTCTAATAAATTTAGGACAGAAATTTTTTGTTGTTGGTGATAATGCTTTATCTGGTTCATCATTTAAATGAGACACAAGAACTTCTGGTGTTTGCATAGGCACAGAAGGCACAGATGCTACATTTAGAGATGGTGCATTAGGAAGCATTTTTTCATCCTAAAATTTTTTTTCAAATTTTCATTAATAATTACACAAAAAAAACATAATATTTATAAAAAATTGTAAATAGTAAATAATTTTGATAAATTTAAAAACATGTTTAAGCTATCTACTGCAAAATATATTGTTTATTCAAAAGCAAACAAAACAAAATTAACAATTTATATGATTAATAATTAGATCTTAATTATGTAAACTGCTACAGTAAATTTGAGGATTTAATATTTATGCAATATTTTCAGAATGAAACCTCAACAGAACATAATAATTTATTATAAATTTGCAACAAATCAATAAAATTTGGAAAACATATCAAAATTGCTCATCTTTTTAATCTTATGTACTCAATTTTAACAATATCTCAGAAAAAAAAAATTAAGAGGAAACTATTTGTTTTTTTTAATTAAAATCTTATGAAATGCATGTTTGTATAAAACTTGTTCAATTTTATATATATTGACCATACATATTTTTCCTTCTAAAGCTCAATTACTTAAAAATAGTCAAACAAATGAATATTCAAATTTAACTAAGACAAACTAACATACTTTAAGAAACAACTCTGCCTTTTGTCGAAATCCTCTTTCTGATGGAGTGGTTTCATCAAACTCTGTAAATTCATAAGGATCTTTGGGAGTACAAGGCACTGCTTCATCCAATTCATAAGCACTTTCAATTATATCACAGTTAGAATCATTTAACTCATTCTTATGTATACCAAAAGAATTAGTAGGAGGTAAACAACGTGCTTTAGCAGCTGGAGGGTGCCTGCAATATTTAAAACTTTTAATAAAAAAAGATATATACATATAACAATTGATAAAACAAATAACAAAAGTAATGTGTTATTCAAAATTGTAAAAGCAATTAAACTTAAAAGAAAATTTTAAAACCTCATTACCACACATGTGTATCAAAATGCTGATAATTATACAATAGGCCATTCATAGTCAATTCAGGTTCATAATTTTCTTCATGGCTACGCTTATACAATTTGGGTTTCTCTAATATTTGGCATTCAACATTCATGGGAACTGCTATATCTGCCTGTGGATCCTCCATGCCTTGATCAGCTTCTATACTTAATGGTACAGGAGACTTGCTAAATAATTTGGCATTTTCAAAGGAATTTAACAGAGAAGTATGGAAAGGAGATAGAAGCTGTAAAGATAAAATATTCTTATAAGGATGAAGTAATTACAAGAATAAAATATAAAATTACTTAAAATATTCAAGTAGCAAATATAAAAAAAATTATATAAGATGTAATATTTGAAATAAATTGTCATTCAGTTAAAATTCTGATGAAAACAAACTTAAAAAACAATGTTTCCATAACAAAAAATATTCATTACTTTAATATATCATGAGGTTTTTATTCATATTAATATTGTTTCTAACAAACCTTAAGGCATACCAAAATTATTTTTGTGTATAAAAACAAGACTTCTGGGGGTTAAATTGAATTTCCATATAGCCTCTGTTTGACAAATTTGAAAAGGGAGAAGGAGAAAAAATAATAACATTTAAAAGCAAACTTTTTTTTATAGTTGTAATTTTATAAAACAAAATCATGAATCCTAAAGGTTTACTACCATGATAGTTAAAACTGTCATGTAGGAAGTGTACTACTGCCATGTAAGAGAAAAATATAAAAATTTTCTAAGTTTTTTTTTTACCCATGGGAGAAACTAACAAAATGTGCAAATAATGTGATATGTACAATATATAAATACCTCATCAGATATTTTTCCTTTCAAAGGAACTCCTTGTGAAGAATCTCTGCACAGACTAGAAATATTTATCTGAGTTTGAACTTCTTCTGGCTCTTCCTTTATAACAGGAGGTTGTGGTGATAATGTCGGCATAACAGGGTCAGAGGAAGACAAATGAGAATAATATGTTTCACCAGATGCATTAACTGGAAGAGACTGCTTTTTAAGTTGAGAAAAAGGGCAGTGAAGTTGAGGTAAACTGCTATTGCTAGAACTCAAATCATTAGTTGATGATTTGCTACAATCCTTTTTAAAAAATGAACGACTGCCATTTGAAACATCAAATACTGAATTTTGTCGAAGATGAAAAGGAATATATATTTTTCCAGTTTTATGATTTTTAACATATGGGCCAGTTGTTGCAGAAATTTTCTCTTTTTCAGCTTGGCTACTTTTTAGTTTATTGTGCTTCCTGTAATAAATATAAATTGAATTAAAATAATCATATATTTTTTAACAGTAAAAAATACAAGAGATAAGCACCATCATCATCATGCAAAAGTATGTTTCAAAATTATTTGTGTCAAAATGAAGAAAAAAATTATTACTAATGTTATTAAGAGAAGAATATAAAACCAGATTGTTTTAAGCATATAATATAATGAAACTGGAAACTAATGGAATTAATGGAAAAATGGATAGTTAAAAAATACAGAAAATGGACAGTTATAAAAATATAAAAAGATTTGTTTGTTCTGTCTTTTCAAGCACTTCAAATATAAGCACTTCATTCATTAAATCAAGCACTTCATTTATTAAATTAAAATCTAATACATTTTAAATTCTGAAGTTTTAATAATATTAAATAAAATATATTTGATTCATAAATTTAAACCAATATTTTTTTTCAAAAATGATATTATACCTTGAACAGATATTACAGTTGCAGTTGGTAACAGCAGCATAATCTTGAAAGTCCCATAAAGCTGAATTGTCTTCCATTTTTTCACGAACACCAGATGTTAAACATTCTTGACTAACTGAATGAATAATAAGATTTGAATAATCCATTTGTTTAGAAGCAGTAATACTGTTGACTTGTATTTTAGGCAAATCATTATTCAAAGAATTCTGATATCTAGAAAAGTCTAATAAGGTATTATTTTCTGCAGGAGACATAGGAGGAGTCAACAATCCTGGAGTTGGTAAAACACTGGGTTTCAAATTAGGTCTGGCAATGGGCATATTATCACTTAAAGAGGGATTTTCTAACTTTGGAAATACTTCCAAATGATCTTCTTCTGTCACAAATACATAAGAAGCAGGATATTTCATACGAGCACCCCCTTAAAAATAAAATTTACCTTGAACATATTGATCACACAAACCAAAAGTCATAAAATATTAACATATTCTATATATTAAATTATGGAAATATTTTAAAAGTTCATGGATTATAAAAAATAGATTTGTCAGGAAGAACATAATTAAAATTATAAGACAACATATAAAAAAAAAGTGAAATTATTTTCTACAGCTTTGTAATAATTAGAAAATATTGTATTGTACACAAATTTTTAAGATACAGCAATAAAACATTAATGAAACAATTTGAATGTTAATTTTCCATGTGTAAAAATTTCCTATACAAATCGCTCAACTAAATCATTAACATAACAGACGGGCTGAAAAGTTCGTAGGCTGACACATAGATGGAGCTACAAGTATTAAACCCATATGATTTTTAGTTAGCCCTAACCTTCAAATGACACGTGTATAAATTTGACAGCTATTGCACTATTAGTAACCAATTTAAAGCATTTTTAGTGAAGCAACTTTTGTTAGTTTGAAAAAATGGATAAAAAAGAATTTCGTGTGTTAATAAAAGTATTGCTTTTTGGCGAAAAAAAATACTATTGAAGCCAAGGCTTGACTTGATAAACATTATTCGGACTTTGCACCAGGAAAATCAACCGTAGAGAAGTGGTTTGCTAAATTTAAACGAGGCGAAATGAGCACCGAGGACGATGCACGCAGTGGAGGCCCCAAAGAGGCTGTTACCGACGAAAACATCAAAAAAGTCCACAAAATAATTTCTGATAACCGTAAAGTGAAGTTGATTGAAATAGCTGAGATCCTAAAGATATCAAAGGAATGTGTTGGACATACCGTGAATGAATATTTGGATATGCGAAAGCTCTATTCAAAGTGGGTGCCGCGCAGCTCACAATGGACCAAAAACAACAACAAATTGATGATTCTAAGCAGTGTTTGGAGCTGTTCAGTCGTAATAAACCCGAATTTTTGCGTCGATATGTGACAATGGATGAAACATGGCTCCATCATTTCACACCGGAGTCCAATCGACAGTCAGCCAAGTGGACTGCAAGTGATGAACACTAAAAATGCTGTAACCTACATACTAATAGTGCAACAGCTGTCAAATTTATACACGTGTCTTTTGAAGGTTAAAGTTAACTAAAAATCATATGGATTTAATAGTAGTAGCGCCATCTATGTGTCAGCCTACCTGTTATATCCATATTAAGAGGTACCATTTTATATGAATTATACAAACTCTCTTTGAAGTAACATTATGCACTAAGTTTTATTACATATTAGAATATTTTATCCAACCAAAATTTTTTATTCACATTGCTTAGTTGCTTTTAAATTTTTTGTACAAAAGAAACATTTAATTAAAATACTTTTAAGGCAAGTTATAAGAAAAATGGAAATTTTAGAAATAAATCTTTTAAGAATGTACAAACACAAATTAAGGATATAAAATATTACATTGTACAATCACATTGTACTACTACATTGAATTAGTAACATGAAATTTACAATCTGATTTTGTAAGCAACATTATAAAAATTTTAAAAGTAGTGGATGGGAAATCGTGGATGAAAATGATGCATCAAACGTGTGAAATTTGTAATAATTACTGTGCAATTAAAATTTACTGATCACGCTAGTTTAAAAAATAGGATACACGCTTCTTTTTTTTTAAATCTAAATTTACTTTTGTTAATTTTAAAAAAAAAGTCTATTATTGAATGATCATTTAATACTATAATTATTTCTTACCTATTAGAACTTCTACCACACTGGGCATTTCACCGTTGATCTTCCAATTAGCTCTACCGTGAGGATGAAGATAAAACATATGCCAATTATTAAGAAATCGAGCCATATGGGGATCATTGTATTTGTAGCCAACACCAGTCAATTTCCCTTCCATTCCATATGGACTAAGAATAACTAAAAGAAAAAAGTAAGACAATAAATATCATATGGATTTTTTTTTTTTCGATTAACAGAAACCCAATAGTAATTGTGTGCAAAAATATCAAATAGAATATCCCATTTTCTTTAACAAATTTGATCAGCAATTTTTTAAAAAGATATTTTCCAACATTTTTTTTCCCCCAAGAATAATGCTTCAGGTTTAGCAATTCCAGCACATCTAAAATATTTGTGAAAACTTTATTTTGATATTCCTCCCATTTTATTCAATTGTGCACAAGTAAAATTTATTTAATTTTTCCCAGTTTTCTTTAAATAAAATTGTTAAGATTAGGCTAATTATACATTTTAAAAATTGTAAAGAATAATTATCATTTGAAATTATCTGTTTAGTAACATGAAATTGCTGATATGATAGTAAACTATATGTACTTTTATTTTCCATGCTAAATTCTAAATAGTTTAAACAAGAAAATTGCACGAACATGGTAGACATTATTATCCTAAAGATAAAGTTTACATTTTTTTTTAAATAAAAGATAAATGATTTTATGGATGAATATAGTAAAATCACTTGTAATTAAATTATTTTTCTAGAACAAAATCAGTATGGATACTGATTGATCATTAAATGTGTTAAGATTCATAACTATTTAAATAAAAGAAACTCCAATGATTAGGACAATATCGAAATCTTGGTAGAATATTAAAATTAGGACGGTAGCAAGTTTGAAATAAGCGAGTATTTATTCAACATATATATGTTCAACAAATAATAACATATTAACTTTATCAGAATTAATTTGGCAATTTCAGAATTGAGTCATCTAAAAATAGACAATTTGAGTTGCTGGTATATTTTTTATCAGTATATCCTGATAAACATAAGACAGCTATTCAAGTCTTTAGCTGGGTTTTACACATTTACAACTTGGCTCAGAAATACCATATTAACTGAAGCATAAAATATTTTTTTCAACATTTGAAAAACTCTATAAAATAATAAAAAAAAAACTTCTAAATTTCTATTTAAAAATTAAAATAAACTTCAGTTTCTGAAATTGTAAAATAATAATTTATAAATATTTACATGGCAAAACCAATATTATATAGAAGTATGAAATATCACAAACTTATTAAATAAGTAAGTAAAAATTTATAATTGTAAGTAATTAAAAAAATTAATTGTAAAAAAAATTAATGATTTTATATTTACAGGTTGTTGCATTACTGCCCTAGGAAGTTGACATCGGTTATTAGCAGACTCAGAACTAATCATTGCAGAGGGATGAAGATTCTCCCAGACAAGTCCAGGGAATACATCCCTTGCAGAAATTGCCCCAACACTTTCCTAACACCTAAGTACATTCTGGAGTACCCAGCACTCACACCCCATGTTTTGCAATTGGGTATGCTGCCAATCGAGGCCAACTTAAGAGAAGTCCTGTATAGTGAAGCGGCCGCTATCGTGACGACTTTTGACTTGATCTAATTTTGATAATTATATTTTAAATCCATGGACACGATAACAACAGGTTGTTGCATTTACTATGATTTGTATTTAACAATCATTCAAATAAAAATTAAGAAACAGCATTTTACATGTTACAAAACCTGAGTAAATAATCACTAATTTTAATGTATTTAACTTTATATAGTTAAAAAAAAAATACTTTAAATAGCACACTTGAAAACAAAAATACCTTTAACATCTTTCTGACAATTTTGAGCTGCAGATATATGGCACTTATCAAGGATATAAACAGATGATACATGTCTAGCATCTATACTTGCACAAACTGTACTTTCCCCATGAACAAAAAAATTTAGAGCAAACGCAATTTCTTTCCTAAATGAAAAATATATATACATCATATAGATCTTTAAAAAAATCTTGTATCATAAATAATCTTATGACAAATCAAACATGAAATGAAGTACCTGTTCTTTTTTGTAATGGGAAGTACTTGAGGTTCAACAAAATATCGACCTAGTCTTGTATACCCTCGAGAAAGCAAACACCTATTTTCAAAGTACATATAATATTAAAATAAACAGAAATTAAAAATAATCAAATATTTTCAGTGGTTTGGAACGTTTCAAAATTTTATAGCAAAATGTATAAATCAAACACAAATGTATTAATACAAAAATTAATTTCAAGAAAGCTTTGAACAAAAATAAATTTCTTCTGATTATTGTAATAATAAAAACAGCTATATAATGATCATACTATTACTATTATGTTTGAAAAATATGAGCATAAATTTCATATCATTTTTTAATTTACTTGAAAGATTTTAACAAATAAAAGTCACATCATTTAACTCTTTCATTAAAGTAATCTTTTCTAGAATTTATTATCTTATTTAAAAAATTTACACCAAATGCCATTCAATAATATAAATAATGCAACTTCAAAAACAACTTAGAAAAGTTGGTTCATTTTGCAAGAAAGCATTATATAATCTATTTAAAATGCTGTATTTTTGCCACTGTCCAAAGAAATAATTTTTTTTTAAAAACATAATTAAATTCTAGTGGAATTGTTTATATAATTTCAAAACATCACACACTGGTAGAGCTATTTCTTCCAATTATATGGACAAAAATCATCAAACTAATATTTTTTTAATAAATTATAATGCTCTTAAATATCTTTTCTTCATAAAACCAAAAAATACTTTAATGATTTTCGAGAATTTTTTTGTAGTTTTGAAATAAAGTTAATAAGATTTAAAATTGTTTAGAAAAAAGAAAATATACTGACCTTTCAATCAAATTGTGCAAAGCTTTAAAGAGGAGTGTGCGGCATTCATATGACAAACCACTCTCCAATGAACCCTGCTCAGCTTCTAAAAAGTAAAAGAAAAAAAACTAAAAATCATACATTTTTAAACAAGGAAAAAATCAATTTCTAACTGTGATAAACATTATAAGTTTACAAAAAAAAAATTTGTTTTTCCCCAATTATTATACATAAAACAAAAATTTTTTCCATATCATCAATTAAAAAATCTTGAATAATTTTCTATTGAATAAAAGAAAATTATAATTCTTAAATGAAATATGATTTTAAAAAGTCATAGAAATTTAGATTATAAATTAGCAAAGGTGAATCACTTTAAATGAAACAATGATACAATTTTTTAATAAAAAGAAAGAATTATGAAATTAAAATAGGCCAGTTCTGAAAAAAGGCAAGCATAAAAAAATTAAGTTAAACAATATAATAAGATATTACTTTCATATGTTAAATAAAGCCTGTAATGTACTAACATCTGTGTCTCCTAACTTATTTTACGAATAACTGCTTCCAGGTTTTATAGAAAACATAAACATTTTTTTTTTTTTACAATAATTCAGTCAAACAATTAAGGAAGTTTTAATGTCAATTCATGTCAACTAATTAAAGCATCAAGTGATGTTCTTTATATCTTTTCTCAACATAGCTAAATTGACTTATGCATCAATCAGTTTTCGTTAGATGCTCAGCACAAACTACACCCCTTTTTCGGTTTAAGTCTACTGCACATCTCTTGAACTCTTTGATAATAACCCTTTCTACATAGAGACTTCTAGAAAATTCCCTACTACATTCCCTATTCAAGATTGAAGCATTTTACAAATGCTCCATCTGAAAAATTAAGCAAAGCATATGCCACTTTTCTAATATACAGAAGATACAAAACACAAAAAGAATTCATTTAAAATCAAACACTAATCACAATAAAATATCAATACATTAATTAATACTACAAAAGTAATATTGGCACATAAAATATTACTATCACTAATTAACCACAAAAATATTCATCATAATTAATGCTACACAAAATAGAATTTATGGCAAGAAATCATTTTAAATAATGAGTATGTTCAATTCTTGTTCTTTTTTTAATTCTTTCTTAATAAATTTCTATGCATTGAGATTTCTAGAAACATGACATACACTACAAAAACCATTTTTTTTTTTTTTTTTTTCTTTTCTTAAATTTAAGATGGAACATATTTCATTACATTTAATCATAGTAATGCAAAAAAATTGCTGAATGTTCACTATTTGGTAACTGATCAATAAAAAGATGGCAAGAGAACTTCTGTTTGTATAATCCAAATAGATTATCTATGTACCATGTTAGAATCGGATATTTTTCTTGTTTCGAAATAAATAGATCAAATTTTTCTCAGACAATAAGATTTTTCTTAATTTTTAATATATATAAGCCCTATTTGTACTAAATGAATCATATTTTATTATACATTAATTATTGCAACTATCAATACCAGGTTAAAATTGATACAAACCTATTAAAGATGATTCAACAAGCCCAGAAAAGTCAGGTCCTTCTCCATACCAAAATATCCAAAGTTCTTTAGAGCATGACAAACTATTACTTTCCTGGTGAGTTTGATGAATTTCAGCTCTTTGAACTAAAACTCTTCTCCATACTGTAAGTATTCCTGCTGAAAGGCATTTGCTATAAGATTTTAAAACAGGGTCTTCTATGGGGTCAATAAATACCGAGTCCAGGGATAAACGCTTCCATTTTATACCATTAAGATCAGCCTGTAATGCATACAAAAAGGGTTTAGTAAAGAGGAAAACTTTGCTGTCATGAAAATTATGAGATTTTATTAAACTTTATAAGAAAATTAATTAATAATTTAACAAAAACTACTAAGCAAAAATAAAAATTCCAATCAAAAATAACAAATCAATACAACTTTTTATCTACAAAATTTTACAAGTTTTTGTGCACCATATATGACATATAATATTATACAACATATTAGTATTTTGCACCATCAATACCCACTTTGAACAAAATGCAAAAATGCCAATTATTGAATGAATATAATAATCAATATTTTATAGAACTTGTAGTTATTTCAAAATTACAAATAATGCTTGTTTACGATTTATTATTTAACCAATGCATGAATAAGAACAAGAAAAATGTTGCAATGGACTTCATGTTTATTTCATTTTATTCAATTAGTTTTTTTAAACACAATAATGAATCGTGATTCATATTAAAACATTTAAATCATTAACAAAGAAGTACATATTTTTGCCCGATGCCTATTAATGGAAAAGTACCCATATTTGTCATAGATAATTTATGATTATTTATATGAAATAAATTAGCAATTTGGAATACAAATTTAATACAGAATATGAAGAAAAAATACTTAACTTGATATTTTTTGATAAACTATTCATCTATTTACCCAATTTATTTTTAAATGTTTCGTTACGATTATAATAATTTAAAAAAAAAAGAACTTAAATATATTTCAGAATATAATTAAAATACTAGCATGTGAATTTCATTCAACAATATCAAACATTTTCTATTTAAAATTAATGATATGCTACATAGAAATTTTTAAAAGTAAAAAACACAGACTAATAATTATCATGTAAAATGCTGAAATCTAATAAAACTTTCAAGACAAAAAAAAGTATTCTACATACATATCTAGAAAATGAAACTTATTCAAAACTAATACAGCAGCCAATAAGTTGGGAACTAATACTAAATTTAAATTGAGCTTGCTAAAACTACTTCAGTGTTATGTTTTATGCAAATTAAACCTCAAAATAAAATAATAATGCAACACAAAAGGTAATTAATAAAATTGATCTTTCTCATAAAATCAAAATTTAAAAAGCATGAAGCTTTATTATGTTTTAATAAGTTATAAAAATTAATTTGAAGGAATTGTCAGTCATACATTTATAAAATTTGAATTCTTTTCAGGGTATCGCAAATTATTATATGAATAATATATTAAATATTGTAAAAATAATATACAAATTTTGAATACTAACAATATACCTTCTTACAAATTGAAAGGCATTGATATGAGTTTTATGTAAAGAATTAAAAGTCATTTAAATAAAAAAAAAAATGCATACTAGTTGCAGTTATTACAATTAAGGTAAATACAATAAAATTTCACCAATTTCATTTTAATTTACTATTAACTTGTTATATATTATTTAATTTTTTTCAAAAAATCTTTTGATATATATTCTAAAAATAACGATAATTGGGCAGTAGATATAAAATAGAACCTAACTTTTTTACAAAAATGATGTTTCAGGTCATGAATATCACAATTATAGTACAAATAATTAGTTTAACTAAAATTTTCAACTACAATAGGTTCCGCAGGTTCATGCTACAAATAGCGCTAAATTTCCGCTACAATTTTTAGATGGATTTTTGGAAACTGTGTTTAAAAAAACTAATTAAGTAAAGAGATCAAATGCATATGAAGATTGTTGCATCATTTTTTCTTTCTGATTCATTCATTTTGTTAAATAATAAATCATAAACAAATACAATTCTTAATTTACTAATAACTATAAGTTCTATAAAATATCCATTACTGTAATTTTAAAGAAACGAAAACAATATAGATTAAAATAAAACAATTTCATTTTATATTTTTTGCTAAAATCTGAAAATTATTAAATTTTAAGAAATAACTATAATCGTAGAAAATTTTCAGATTTATTTATTCCTAAGCATGTTTAATCAAAACACAAGCACAAATTAAAAACAGATTACTTACCAACGCAAAGAAATTAGTATGACAATCTTCAAGGCTCGCTCCATTTGTATTATCGAATACATGAGTCATTTTAAACCCATATTGATAAATTTACATTAAAAACAATTAAATGAAACTCAGGAAACTTAACAACTTACTATAACGTAACACAACACACACACAACATGGCGAGAACTGATATTAGGTAGGGAAAGGGGGGAAGGGGATGAAGCCGCCAAAGGACATTTAAATTGACAATATTTTTTAAAGTTTGTTAAAAATAAATTAAAATAACATCTTGGGATAGATATTTTATGAAATAAATCTAATATTTTTTGTAAAGAAAGCAGAATACTTAAATACACACGGGGAATTTTGAAGAATACGATAAGGGAATATTCTAGCAATTAAAGGGAAAGTTTATTTGACAGAATTCAGATTCATAGATCATAATTCCCCATTTATGAAAACCAGAGCCAACATTATTTGTCCCTTAATTTTTACTATCAATCAGATAAATTGCAGTTATACAATCAAAAAATATATATAACTCAATTGTCGCAATAATCTTAGAAAAACAATCAACTAAGGAATAAATAAAATTATAAATGAAAGACCAATGGCAGTAATTGATCATGCAATTTTGTAACACAGTCATATTTTTTAAATCATTATTGGAAGAACAATAACTTCAAAAATAGCTACTAGAAGTTCTTTATTAGCTTTTAGCACACAGGGAATAATTTTTTTCTTGTCTATATTAATTTTAATTTAAAATTATATATAAGTGCGTACATGTACATCGACAATACTATAACTAAACCTTAAAACAAAAATTCGTAATGCATTTTTATATCCTTAATTGAATGTTTGAATAAATATGAAATCATAAATGTAAATAAAAAGAAATTGTTGTTGTTTTTTTCGTGAGGTAAAAAGTTTCTACAAAATAAGGAAATTAAACATTCTAAAAAAAAAGAAGGATATATTTTGTTTAGATTGAGAAAATATAGTTTTATGTGCTCAACTATGAAATGAGAAAATTGATGGATGATTGATCTAATCAGTAGCAACTTACACCCGAAATTAAGGTTACTTTAGACTTTCACCATTGTTTTAAAGCCGTGTAAAACGAAAGAAACCTATACAAACACATGAAAAAGTTTTTAAAATAATGAAATATAACTTCTAATAGCCTATATATAACTAATATAACTAATATAACTAACTAACTAACTAACTAACTAATAATCTAAATATAACTAATAGCCTAAATTACCACAAGTCAAGCTTTTTAAAATCGAAATCCATTCTTCTTGCTTAATTTTAAAAGAAAAGATTAATAATGATATTTCTTCTTAATCTGTGGTTAAACCTATTATAGATGAAGTGCAGGACATTATTGATAAACCATAAGGCTGCTGGACCTGACGAAATCTCTCCAGAACTGATAAAATATGATGGAAAAAAATTGACAAGAGTAATTTATGAAATTATAATTTTAATATGGGAGTCAGAGACTCTACCAAAAGAATGGAATCTCAACATTCTGTGTACAGTTCATAAAAAAGGAGATGCCTTAAACTAGAAGAATTAGATTACTCTGTATCGCATTTAAAGTCTTCTTAAACATCCTTTTTAAACATTTATCACCTATTGTGGCTAGTCAAATTGGAGATTACCAATGTGGGTTTAGAAAGGGAAGAAGCAGTTGATCACATTTTCAAGCTGAGACAAATTTTAGGAAAATGTAGAGAATATGGAATGGAAACTCAGCATTTGTTTATGGATTTTCGTGCTGCATATGACAGTATAGATAGATCGGTAATGCAGGGGACCTTGGCAGATTTTGCTGTACCAAAAAAGTTAATAAATGTCCTGAAGCTCATCTTTACAAATACTCTTTCTATGGTACATATACATGGTGAATTGTCCAGGCCTTTTGAGATTGTTAATGGCGGTAGCCAAGGGCCTTGAGATTGTTAATGGTGTTTGCATACCTTCTATTTACAGTGACTTTGGAAAAAGTTATCAGAGATGCTGGTATAAACACAAGGGGAACCATATTTAACAAATCAGTGCAAATTCTGACTTACGCGGATGATATAGACACCATCGTAAGATCTGAAAGTACATTGAAATAATCTCTCCTTGCACTAGAAAAAGCTGCTCTAAATGCAAAGCTAACAATAAATGAAGGAAAAACCAAATAAATGTTTTGTGGAAAGAGAGAATATCCTGAGGATTTCTTTGAAATGGAGCAACATAGATTCGAAAGTGTTAAAAAGTTTACTTACCAGGTATCTGAGATAGAATACCAAAATGAAATCATCCCCGAGATCCGAAAGAGAATTATTACTGCCAATCACTGCCTATTTGGTTTTAGAAACCAATTAAGATCCCACCTGATTAAAAGAAGAACTAAACTTTTACTGTACAAAATTCGACCAGTATTAACATATGCGTCTGAAATATGGTCACTAGCAGCAAGAGAAGAGAAAATGTTGACAATCTTTGAAAAAAAAAGTGCTACGTACTATTTTTGGTGGTATCAATGACAATGGAAATTGGCGAAGAAGATACAATTGTGAACTTTACAAACCTTTTAGAGATATTGATATTTTAAAACTTATTAGACTGAACAGAATGAGAAGGGTCGGTCATTTCATGAGAATGGAAAGTGATAGAGCTGCTTTGGGGTTTTCAATGCAATCCCTTTTGGATAACGACCAAGGGAAAGACCGAAAAAGAGATGGGTCGCCTGTTTAGACTCTGATTTTAATGTTTTTAAGATCAAAAATTGGAGGAGAATAGCCTGGCTGGATCTTTTAAAGAAGGCCAAGGCCCACAGGGCTGTCGAGCCAATTATGAGGATAATATGGGGTAAAAATTTTCCCACTGACAGTGTTACTAATGAATGTACTTTTTGAGGATCCACTGTGCTCCTTAGAAAAAAAATTCCTTTTTCAGCTTGAAAAGTAGTTTTCTGATGTAATGTTCACACGAGAATTGTCAAGAAGATTTTTATCAGTTTTGTGATTTCATGAGGAACATCATCTAGATTATTTTCCTAGATAAATTTGATAAGTTCAATTCTTTTGTATCTTTCATACCTATTTGATCTACAGTTGAACACATTTTAAATTTCAAAATGTATCTCTTAATCATGGAATATGCTTCAGTGGCCAGCATTGTTTCTGCAAGAAGTTCATTTAAAAAAAAATTCAGTAAGGATTTTCTTATTGAATAATTTATCTCCTGTTATCAACGTTTTTGAATGATGCTCACAGTATTTCTTATTTCTACAATAATAGATTCGGAATTTATTACATATTCATTGATTTAAACCCGATGATTTCCTAAAATTGTTTTTAATTATAAATCTCTTCAGCATTATGCATAACGAAAAAACACTAATCAAACCGTTAAATTGTCATTCATGTTTTATTAAATTTCAGTTGCTTTTGCAATAGTTTGATTTACATTTGATGTTTATTACTAAATTTTAATGTGAAGTTTTTAAATGTTTGCAAATTTTCTTTAACTCTGTTTATGATCCATATATGTATTAAAATTTCATCTTGCAGAGAACGTCGATGTGCTTCTTCAGAAGGAAAATATGTTTTGAGGACGTTGAGAAGAATGTTGAAATGGCCAAAATGCTAGCGAAAACTGTTGTTGCTTTCCGTGTAATGTTCATTGCATTTTATATTAATAGATTAAGTTGATGTGTATAATAGAGTATGAAATGTGGATTTCGCTATAAGCTACTTTTATTTTCGCTGAAATACTTTCTTTTTGCCCCTTTCCTATTTAAATATATTTGCACCATCAAAACTCTGACCTACCAATTATTTATTTCCATAAACATAATTAATTTTGGTTAACTGGTTGTTATTTTTAAAGCCCCTAATTTTGCGCGGATTCAGATATGTACATGAATACTGTTCAAATGATTGTAATTTTGAATTAGAAAATAAAATATTTTTACTGATCACAATCTACAATCAATTTTGGAATTCACCTAAATGGAGCAAAACACTAAAATAGGATAATTTCTGTGAAAAATTTCTGTTCCACGTAGTTTGCTATTGCTATTAACATTAGAATTTGAGCCTTCCCATTCATCATTTCTTATAACTTGAAACATACATTTTTATTATGTGAATATATAATCAAATATACCTTATAATTTTGAAGTAACCAAAAAAATTATTTTAAATTGGCTACACCTCAAAAACTAAAAAGGAACTCTTCAGAAATTTTTAACACAAATGAAGGAAATTTTCTTACTGAACAGTTAATGTGATCTATATTTAGTGGCGTAACAACAGGGCGGCAAGATGGGCAAATTGCCAAGGGTCCCGGCCCAGAGTGACTGTGAGTAAGGAAAGGCCTGGCATTTAATAATACAAAATAAAGTAAAATTTATAATTTCTGCATTTAATAATTTTAACTCACTAAAGTGACAAATTAAAAAAAAAAAATGTGTATCAAGATTTTGAACGTATTCATTTGTATAAAAAATATATTGCATCTGGTAGTAATAATAATAGAAATAGAGACTTCCCCGATTTCTGGTTAGTGAATAGGTACTTACAAAATTAAAAGTGAGAATCCCCGATGGCCCACTTCCAGAAAGCGTGGAAGTCCCTTGTTTGCAGATTAATTATGCTTAACTGTTATCGTGCTATTTTTGTTTCATCGAATCCACGATCAGTCATTAAGTTTATTAGTTGAATGTGAAAATTAGATAATAACATGTCTAGTAATAGAATGTATCTTTGTGGAATTGAAAAACGAAAAAGAAAGATGGTGTTTGGAGAAAAAAATCAGAAGTTTCCTAAAATAAGTCAATATTTTAAAGAGGAAGAAACAAACGAACAATACAGCGGAAATGAATAAATTAGCCCAACCGAAAGAGATAATACAGATCCATAGCCACCGTAGCCCTGTACTAGCGATAGACATTATCAGAACCAAAGTGAAATGACTGAAATTAACTTGGAAAAATTACATCTTCGTCATACATTACTGATAAGGGTTATTTTAAAGTACTAAATGATCAAGTAAAACTGCTTGCGATTGAAAATTGCCATTTCCATGTGATCGGAAATGGACAGACATTGTAAACCTAAAGTACTTTAGGTAGTACTTTATTAAAAAGAAAAAACAATGATGATAATTTGCCGAGGGGCTCCCATTCAAAAAAATTTGCCACTAGCCTTAGATGGCATAATTAGGCCACTGATTATAATCATAATTAATAAATCAACCATCCATAATTAATTATTTATTCAGGCGTATTATAACTATTAAAGTTATTTATTAAACAAATTTTTTTCTTCCTGTTGCTTATTAACTTTGCCATATGCCTTAAATGCAATAATCCGTAGAAATATATATTCATACATATCGTACACTGTAAATATTTTGTTGATATTATATATATTTGATTTTAAAAGAAAAAAGGCAGATTGACTTTTTAAAATATATCTGCTTTTTTCATTAATGCAATAAAAAATATTATTTAACTCATATTTTATTACAGTGCAATTCAATAATTTTCTACATTTTCATTCAATTTTGTATTTTGTATAATTTTTGAAGTTAAATCTTACTTCAGGTAAAAATTTAATTTTTTAAATCAATTGCTGAGATAAAAAATATAATTGATCTTTGTTTTTGACACAACGATACTAAATTAATTAATTTGTTTATTTCATTAGTTAAAATAAGCAGATTTTGATTTAACGTAAAAAAAAACCGCACAATTTTTAAATGATTACTTGAAACGTTCAGCTGTCCCATTTATTTAAAATTGAAGAAAACAGCACTGCACAACTGCAACACATAACACACAAAGCAATACACACGGTAAATATTTACAAAATCATATTAAAGCAAATTCATGGAAGTATCTTTGTACTCTCCATACTGACTAGAATTCTTCCCTCCTTATTTTTTTTTCTTTCTCCTTCTCCAATCCTCCGTTGCAAAACCTAACAGGTGTAGAAAAAAACTGTGCAAGGTGTCAAACTTAAGGGTTAATACGATGTCAAACTTAAAGGTCAACACGTGCTTGAAAGAAAGACCTATATCCTTGAACTCTTCCTCGTCCGCTATATAGTTCTTATGAGCAAGCATGGTAGTTCCTTACTCACCTGAAAATTTGTTTAATAAATGACAAAAAAAAATTGCATTGCTATTGTAGTGAGCATTAAATCTGCACAGCAGCGCTCGTGTGCTCTCGACTTACTACACTCTCTCTGACAATTTGCGAGAAGAAATCAGAAGTTATGCGAGAGCATTTGGCAACACGCCTATTTCCCCCCCCCCCTCTCAAAAGTCCGAAAGGCGAACTACGTTGCGCTGGTGTTACTAGTGCAGCCTTGTAAAAAGTTATTTAAAAATATATTCATATTTTAATGGAATTAGATCTCGCAGACATTATTTGTGATGTGTCTCGATCATCAAATAACATACTATTTTAACAATAAAAATGGCCCAGTTATTCGTCGTTTCTTGTATCCTCGAAAATGTTGCTAATGTTACAACCCGAAGTATAATGCCACTTTATTTAGGTTACCATAGTTTAATTGAAGTAATTGTCCACTAGATGTTAGTTATTTGATAGCCCTGGAGATGAATGTAGGACGAGGGAGCCCTTCTCAGCATGAGGTTGGAAGAAAGAGTTCCTTTAATTTCCTACTAGTTTCTTTTCTGCCCAATGCTTTATATCAGGTTCTTGAGACGGAATGATATAGAACAGGGGTGGCCAACCCGCTGCCCGTCTTGAATATTTTTCCGGCCCATGAGATTTATCACATTTTTACAAAATATATTTATTTTATAATGGCCAAAGTACTGAAAAGCAATGTATTAAAAAAATACATTATGTGTGCATATATATATTCAAAAATTAACTGTCGAAATTATGAGAAAAAATTAACTTCGATTTTGTAATAATATTCTAATATATGACAGATATTGGCTATTTATGAGTTCGCAGAATAATTAAATGAACTCATGATGGAACATCTTGAAACATCTAGGTTCTAAAGGTTCTATTTTTCTCTTTAAGTGACCTCAGTGATGCAGTAACCATCCATAGATACGCACAATTGATTGCTGATAGCAGAGCAAACCAGACTATTAGTTGATGTTGTTAGCGCTTTTGGTTCAACTTACACCTGCGAATCGTTTTTTTTTTTTTTTCTGAATTGAAATTGACCAAACAAAAAACACGCTCAAACATAACGGGCACTAACCTGCAACACCAATTACGATGTGCAAACACCCAAATTGAGATCAATTTGCAAAAGCTAAGTGAAAGAGTGGAGAAACAAATATTGCACTAGTAAAATAATAATTTTTCAATTATTTTATTATTTTTATTTCACTTATATTTTTATATATCATTTTTATTGTTATACACAGTCCACATTAATGTGACCACCAACTACTTTCGACGTCAACGTGAAATAACCAATCACAAAAGGCAGGTGGCAGCACATTGCAATGGAGTGTATATAAAGGATTTCCTAGGGCATCGGAAAGCATTTCAATCGTTGGCGTAATGCAGAAACATAGCGATTTATCCGCATGGTTATTGGCTTTCGGGCCAAGGTGGAAGCATTTCGGAAACGGCTAATTTTGTGAACTGTTCGCGTGCCGCCGTGGTAATAGTATACTGTGAATGGTAAAATGGCCCTATCCAAAATCAACGGCGTGGCACATGTGGGCTATAGATGACAGAGGCGATTGAAGGCTACGGAGATGCGTTCGGGCGAATAAACGTGAAACTGTTGAGCAACTGACCGCCCAGATGAACCAAGGGGCTACCAAGAGTGTATCTTCAACAATGGTTCAGCGAACGTTGCTGCGCATGGGCCTCTGCTGCAGAGGCCTGTTTAATGCACCTATGCTGGTGGCTGTTCATCGGTGACAAAGGCTGGAATTTGCACGTCAGTACCGAAACTGGACGTCCACAGAGTGACGACAGGTGGCTTTTTCCGATGAATCACGCTTTATGCTCCATCGGACAGGTGGATGTTGGCGATGGTCGTGAAACGTCTGAAAGCAAACACCCTGCAACAATTGCCGGAAGGATCCAAGCTGAAGGAGGGAGCATTATGGTTTGGGGAATGTTTTCCTGGCATTCACTGGGTGCACTCATCATTGTGGAAGGCACGATGGATCAGCACAAGTACGCATCTGTCCTTGCGGACCATGTCCACCCTCACACGCGAATTATTTTTTTTCAGAATGATGGCATCTACCAGCAGGACAATGCGAGGTTCATACAGCTCGCAGTGTATGCGCGGGGTTCGAAGAGCATCAGGATGAGTTTACCGTACTCCCCTGACCAGCAAACTCACCGGATTTAAACCCGATCGAGAATCTGTGGGACCACCTCGATCGGGTTGTTCGCACCATGGATCTAGCCGAGCTGGCCACGGCACTGTAGTCGGCATGGTTCAGCATCCCAGTGAACATCTTCAGAAATCTAGTTGACTCTCTTCCTGCACGTCTCGCAGCGGTCCGCTCTGCCAAAAGCGGTTATTCTGGCTTTTGACAGGTGGTCACATTAATGTGACTGGACTGTGTATATTTCTTTATAATGTGCGTTTAGTATCATTATTACATGTAAGAATAATAGTAAACACAAAAATAACAGCTCATTATGTTTCAATTTTTCACTCCAAAAAATGTCTATAGTGAGTCCAAATCTAATAGGGGGATATATAATATTATATGCGGCCTGCGGAGTTATGACGCATTTACAAAGTGGATCGCAAGATTATTTGGGTTGGCCACCCCTGATATAGATGCAACCAATTTAATTGCCTGTGTAAAAAGAAAAGACATCATCATTCCTAGGATACACTTGATAACATCCATATGCCGCTCGAATACAAAATACTACAATTTCCTATACAACTAGTTTTTGCTGTCTATAACAAATCAAAATGTCAATCAATTCAAATTATTGGAATTGATTTGAGAACGAACTGCTTTAGCCATGCCCAGTTATATTGGCAATATCTAGAGTTAGGAGTAGAAAAAATTTATACTTGTTTGCAGAGACGGATTTAGATGAAAAGAGGCCCTAGGCTATTCCATTTATGAGGCCTTTTCACCTCCCATTTTTAAGTTTGTAAATTACTTATTATGTTTGCTTATTATTCATATGTGTAGAATTTCTTCTTATTTTTGATTCAGTGTTTTAGTGTTTACTGTTTATAGAATAGTGTAATTCTAATTTTGCTAACAATTTGAATGTAGGCCCCTCTTGATCTTGAGGTTAGGTTAACTAGGCTGAAGCCTAGTTAACCTATAGGAAAATCCGGCCCTGCTTGTTTGCAAACGATGGAAAAACAATAAATGTTGTTTACTACCAGGCTTTAAAAAATAAATATAATTTACACGAAAAATATGTAATTTATGTTAATAAAAATAAAATAAACAAAAGTATTGCATCTTGAATCCTAATATTTTCGAATATATATATATATATATATATATATTGCACCCCTTAGTATTTATGCAATACTAAATAAACAACCTATTGATTAATTATTCACATTAAAATATATTTTACTGACATCCATACTAGCAATGAAAAAAGAAGCTTATCTCTATGATATACAAGAGTCAATAAGTTTTATTTCGTGACGTTGGGCTATGTCTAGTTATATATGCTAACTATTATATAAATTACTAGTATAATTTTACTTTATCAGGTTATATTACATTTGAGCCCTGACTCGTGGCTCAGTAGCTGGTGAGCATTGGAGCTGAAGTTCAATCCTTTGGCAGCCTTATTTTAGTCTCTATCTCAAAACACGAGGATACATATTACAAATTTAATAAATATTTAACCAAATACTTACTTACATTGTGTTGAACAATGCAGTATATTGCAGAAACTTTTTAACATATATTTTAGTTCAGGTAAGCAGACTACTGTGAAAATGGAGAGAAACACTGACATACAATTTTCCTTCTACATACATTGTATTCAACTTGAATTATGTGTTCGCAAAACCTATTTTTTTAAATCACTTTAATAGTTTTCCTTGTGATATTTCTTTTTAATAATTATCATTTCCTTCATACTTGATTATACTTGTTAAATCGACGATAAACTCTATAACTTCTTGTTGATACAATTTTTTATTTTTTATTTTGCATTTTGTTTTTTTCAAATATTTAGAAAAAAATCATTATTTATGACTATGATTTTGTAAAACCAAATTGCTAAAATGATGTAATTTTTTTATAAAGAATTTACGCTAAGTCAATTAACCTCAAATAACTCTATTTTATTTCTCATTTATTCTATTTATTATCTCATTTATTCTATTTATTATCTCCTTTATTCCTTTTCACTTGCATTTTATTTTCTTTACTATTTCGTCCTGATAATTATTGAATACTAATTTATAAAATTTTATGAATTTTCAAACAGTGTAAGTTGTTAAATGCATGCTTTTTCTCATTCGCTTATCTATGCAAAATCGATTGATAGTGTATAGGAATGTTTATCAATTTCGATAAGTGTTATCTAAAGAAAAACGTATTTTGATAAATGTTTATAATATCGGGGCATATTTCCTAGGCAATTATACCTCTGTACTTATAAAAACTGTTCATTTTCTTATGAAAACAACATATTTTTATTTATTTATTTATATACTTTTTTTTTATAATTTCCTCCAATTTAATAAGTTATACAAAAAATTTTTTAGGAAATAATTTACCATTTTACAACAATATTTTTATAAAATTATATTATATTATTTTCTTTTTTCTCTTTTCAAAATTATAATCTATATACAGAATTTATCTTAATTTATCTTGGAACAAGATAAAATCTTGGATCAGAATTTATCTTGTTCTTGGAAAATAATTTTTCTTTGAACAAATTTATTTCTACGTTAAAAATTGTTTATTAAACTTTTATAATTTGAAAAAAAAAAATATTTCAAATTTTTTTAAAAATTTATTATTATTGTTATTTTTTTTTTTTACATATTCAGTAATAAATTCGGATTTTGTTTTATTGCCGAGGTAAATTCTACACAATCTATTAACTGCATCTGTATTTATAAACGCAATACGAACCATGCTTCCTCCTACAAAGTTAGAACTTGTAGGAGATGTTACTGGCAAGAAGCCCCCACTTCTGGCTTTCAGGAGAAATGGTCAGTCTACCTCTTCTACTTCCTTTCGGATGAGAGGAAGTAGAGAGTATCCCTGCGCTTCAGCTGAGAAACGTTTAGTTTGTCTACAGTCCCTCACCCTGAGAAAAAATATATTTAGCGCAAACCTGAGCATAAGATTGACTTCAACATCTCTCCTGAGAAGACATACATTACAACCATGCACTTAGTTGAGAGATTCAGCTCAAAGTGGAGTTCTTCCACAATCTATAAATATCTGCAGCCAACGGCCGTACCATGCTGAATATACCGGTTCTCGTTAGATCACCGAAGTCAAGCATCATTGGGCGCGGTCAGTACTTGGGTGGGTGACCACCCTGGGAACACCGCGTGACGTTGGCAAATTTGGGACCTGAATGGCCGAGTGTCTAGCGCTCTGGCGCTCGGTGTCACAGGTTTCGGATTCGAATCCCGGCGGTGCCATGGATGTTTGTAGTGGTTCGGAATCCACTTTAAGCCGTAGGTCCCGGCCTTCTATGACTGTAAGAGCGTCACGGAGCAAAAGTCAGGCTTCTACCTACGGGGTGCTCCATCACAACAGAAGCTGCTTCCTTCCCCTTCAATCATGAGTCCATATGGGCTCGTGGGCTTGGCCAGCCAAGTGGGATAAGAAACAACAACATAAATATCTGCTTTAAATGTGTTAAATATTGTTTGTGCCTAGTTTTATGTGTATGGCATTTGTGCGTGCGTAAATAAAACTGAATTCTCAAGCCTGTGCCTCAAGTATCTTAACTCTACCACTTACAATCTGGTCGCCCAACGGGGCTCGCCTGTACCTGTACACTACAACTTTTGAATTAATAAAACTGCGTGATATTTTATTTACCTTATGCAATATATATATTTTGTGTGTGTGTGTGTAGGCGGGTGGTGTCTAGGGGTATTTAAAACAAGGACAAAACATGGCTTTTTTTTAACCACATTTAATGCACACCAAAACTATATTTCCTCATCATCATCATGATTGGCGTAACAGCCCCATGGTGGGCCAAGGCCGTCTGCTTACTGGCAGATTTTGAAACAGGAGATGTCTTCTCTTTTACGGGGTAGGGTTGTCAGCCCTACGCCCAACGCTCTACAGCCATGTTAGTTGTGACCTACAGTTTAAAGTGGATTCCGAATCACTACAAACATTCATGGCACCAGCGGGACTCGAACCCGAAACCTGTAGTACCGAGCGCCAGAGCGCTAGCCACTCGGCCATTCAGGCCCCAAAACAATATACTACTATAAAATTTAACATCATTAGTTATATTGATTAACATATAGCATTGCCATTTTCGTTGTTCCCTGAGTCATCCGCCCTCAACTTTGCTTCTGCTCATCTTCTCCCCGAAGTTTAAAGTTCAAAAGGTCAATACTCCCTCGCGCGGGAAACTGTCCGGCAGCACATAACAGTCAAGTGAGGACAGCTGCTTATTGGATTAGCAGTCAAACAAATATTACATATTCTGTCATCTTAAAGGAGGCCTGAATGGCCGAGTGGCTAGCGCTCTGGCGCTCGGTACCTCAGGTTTCGGGTTTGTTCCGGCGGGGCATGGATGTTTGTAGTGGTTCGGAATCCACTTTAAGCCTTATGTGCTGGTCTCATATGACAGTAGAGTGTTGGGCGTACAGCTGACAACCCTACCCTGTAAAAAGATAACATCTCCTGTCTCGACATGTGCCATTAGGCAGATGGCCTTAGCCCAC
This sequence comes from Caerostris darwini, assembly GCA_021605075.1. Lineage (NCBI taxonomy): Eukaryota > Metazoa > Arthropoda > Arachnida > Araneae > Araneidae > Caerostris > Caerostris darwini. The sequence goes on from BPLQ01001323.1 coordinate 484,328, forward strand.
CATGGGGCTGTTGTGCCGATGAGGATGGCCATCTTAAATTGACTGGCTTCAGGGACTTTGTAGCACACAAAAAAATGCACACAGTTGGAGAATACGGCCTACCGATAAAGTAATATTGGCAAATAAAATAATAACAAATACAATAAAAACTAATGTTTGAAAATACTGTAAGGTAACAATTAGTTCCAATAATACCATATTTTAAAACACAAAAAGTAAATTATATTAATATCAAATTCAAAAATGCATATACCACACATGAGAACATTTATCTTAATCACAAAAACATTTATCATATTAGCAGAGGTAGTAATTGACATTAGGAATGTGATTCCTTAATTTAGTTTTTCGTCTTAAAATATTTGTGTGTCATGTGGCAGACACTGTCATGGAGAGCACCATTACAATCTCCATCGAAGTTTCCTCGTTTTTGAAAGCAATGATTTCAATGGACTTTACCAGCAAATTCAAACTTAAAAATGGATGTTATATAGTATACTGTCAATGTATTATGCACTTCCAGTGGCTGTTAAATGTTTCAAAAGGTACGTTTGGTAAGAAAATATAAGATCGTTTTCCGAAATATACGAATTTCGTTTAAAAAATCATTTCTTAAAAAGGTATACTGGAGGTATTTGGGCAGCTGCCAAAGCTCAAGGGCTCCCGATTACCCTTCAATTTTATTTCTACTGATGAATGATCTTTTAAAATATTATGACCTACTAAGAAAAGACCCGTGTTTCAAAGTCTGTGTAAGACCTGTGTTTCAAAGTCCAAGAACAGGCTTTTCATAATCAGAGCATTCGTTCGTATATTCTTTTTTAGCAATTTTAAAGATAAAGTGCAGTAACCACTGATACCTATACTCAACAGAGTTAGCCATGCTTATACGTCCGAAGTAAGGCTTAACTGTTATATTGCATCTGTTAATGAGGCGCTCATTAAAAAAATTAGCTAACTGCCAGTGTCTATCGATGCATTCAGTTCAAACCCATTGAAATAAGCCATTACCCCAGACCTCTGGAAACATCATAGCGTAGCCAATATAAGTGCGATTCTCAATGCATTGGAGTTTATTGGTGCCTTTGACCGGCAGACTTTACCAGTAGATTCAAACTTAAAAATGGATGTTATTTATAATATGAAAATCTGTCAATGTAAAATGTACTTCCAGCGGCTGTTAAATGGTACAAAGGGTATGTTTGATAAGGAGACATAAGACCTTTTTCCGAAATCTGTGAATTTCGTTTAAAGAATTATGTTCTTTTCAGGAAAAATCCAACGAATGACAGATTGAAGTTATTTATCCTAATTGTTTTAAAGATGGACTGAAATAAAAAGTCATCGCTTTGCTTAATCTGGCTAGTCTCAAATAGATATGTTTGATAATAATGAATGTATGGAATTATGATAACTAGAATTACAGCACTAATTATAGTGAAATTATAATTTACCTATTATAATTGTTCGAATCATCATTGGTTGAAAGCGCCTATTCCAAGCAATAGGTACCTTCACCAAGAGATTTTTATCAAGGCCTCTCAAGAGTCACGAAATCTGTAGCAGATTGATATGTGACATAAAATGCATGAAGAAATAAAATAATAACGAAAGACTTAAGACATGGGAAAAACTGTTAATTTTCATTAACGATTAATTTTAACACACCATAATTATTTAATGTAATGTTAAATTTTGTACATGAATTTTGTGAATATATTTATTTAAAGACCAAGATAAATTTTACAATTTTATGTTATATATTTTTTATCAACAATTGCATATTTTTGTTTATCTACAGGAAATTAAATTTTCTAATTCTATATACATAAGTCTAAACTTTTATATTAAAACACATTTTATTTTTAGAAAATATTTGTTGTTAGATCACAATGAATGTATTAATTAAAAAGATTTATTTATAATCATAAAAATATAGAAATGCTTGACACTGATTAAAAAAACGAGGAGGTTCGGTGGCGTTTGTGATGTTCAGCATCTTGTCTTGTTAGTCGGACTACTGGGGGGAGTTTTCCGGGTTTTCATCCATATGATAAGAAAATGTTAGGTAGTTATCCCTAAAAGTCTTCCCGGAAAGCACTGCCTTCTTTCTTCAGCGTCATGGAGCATTGTCAGATTTCTACCTACTGACATTGCTCCATCACAACAGAAGCTGCCCCCCCCTTTCCCTCCTTCCATGAGACCACACGGTTCTTGAACTTGGACTAGATGTTGCTGTCTACCAAGTGGGCTAAGAAAATAAAATTTTTAGAAATGTATAGATAAAACAAATATGGTTTTGAATATATGATTTTTTCATACTTAAATATTAACATATTTAGGGCCTGAATGGCCGAGTGGCTAGCGCTCTGGCGCTCAGTACCACAGGTTTCGGGTTCGAGTCCCGGCGGTGCCATGGTGTTCGTAGTGGTTCGGAATCCACTTTAAACCGTAGATCCCGGTCCTAATAGGATCACAGAGCATTGCGGGGGCATTGTTACTATGCGTCCGTGTCTTAAAGTTACACGCGCCCCCTGGGTAATGCAAAATGAGCAACGTCTGTGCAGCGCTTGCCTTCAGGCATCCAAGACCAAGCTGTCTAAGTGTTTGCCAGCTGCATTGGAACAAAAAAAATATATATATTAACATATTTTCTTAAATGCATCATTTCTAAAATGATGACAATCATAAATTTATGCACAAAAATCAATCTGTTGATCCATCTGCAAAATATATTCTTAGTTAAAAGTAATATTCTTTTAGAAGAAAATTTTTTGTCCAATATTTTTTAATATATTACAAACAAAGAACATTAGTCATTGTTCGGCTTTAGTAAACATTCTTCATTTCAAAAAGTTTTGTTGATGAAAATTTAATAAAATCTATTGAATTAGAATTTAAAAAAAAACCCTCTGTATTATATAATATCGTATCTTACATGAATTATATGATATCATCGCAACCTATTTTATATTTAAACGATTAGAGCAATCTCATTTGCAAAATATTCACTATAATATATATCTATAATTTAATCCTGTAAAATCATTTAAAAGTAATAAAATACAAAAAAGCTTTAGAAATGAAGTTTTAAATATGCTAAACTTATGAGGAGTTAAAAAATAACGCAGCCGCTTGTTGAATTTAACTGGAGTTAAATTTAACGCAACTTTGGGTGATACGCTAAATAATCTTTCCCTCTCGAAGAGGCGAAACTTTCTTGTCCCCTTCACTATTGAATCTCTATCAGAATTATCTTCCGTTCATAACCCTGTTATTGTAAATTTTTCTATTACCTATCAACCCTTAAATCTTATGAGAAATATCTCTACTAATTGATCTAAATTCCATAACCTACTTGTTAATTCTCTCCCTGAAAATCTTGATTTATATTCTACACTAACCGTTGATGCCCAAGTTAATAGAATTACCGAACTTATGCGTAAAGCATACACTAACTCTTCTAACCCAATTAAAAAGAATAATATAAATTTCATTCCTCCTCATATTAAAACACTCTCTAGAGAAAGAAACAGAGCACGTAAAAACTGGCAATTTTATCGCGATCACTCCACTAAACCCATCTACAATAGGGCACAAGCCAAGCTTCGTAAAGCTATTTACGCGTTCACCCAAAGCACCTGGACCAGTCGTCTTCAGACATTGGACGTTGCTGATGGCTCTATCTGGCAAGCTATAAAACAATTAGAAAGTAAAAATAATATAACCGCGCTTAATTCGCCGAATTCGTCTCCTGTTACAAAGGACGAAATTAAAGTTGAAATTCTCGCGGATAGTCTTCAGAGTCAATTCCAGCCAAATAATCTTTCTAATCATCTTACTAACATTACTGCTGAAAATTCAATTCTTAATTACGTATTATTTGCGTCCCATCATCACATATGCAAGCCCAGTTTGGGGTTCCTCTGCAAAATACCACATCAGCTACATCAAAAGAATTGAAAATAAAATTTTAAGAATGATTACTGACTCTCCTTGGTATTTTAGAATGATGACATTCGTCACTGTCTTGCCCTCCCCTCTATTCAAAAATTAATGCTCAAGCTCGCAGAAAATTTCTATGCAAATCTTGAACACATCCCGAATGATGAAATTCGTAATCTTCCGAGATACGATTTCCATCTTCCGGAAAATGCTAAACGCCCAAGGGCTGTTCTTCACAACTTGCAAAGCTCTCAGACGAACTGGCTCAGTTGTCAAGAGCGTTGCTCCGAGCAGTTGAAAGGCTTGCAGGTTCAACCCTGACCTGTGCCTTTAGTCTTCATTCCTAGCAACGAAAATCCCATCTTACTGCAGATTCCTTTTTCTTTTTAAATTTTGGATTCTTTAATTATTCTGTTTATTTTATTAATTTTTTCTTTACTTATATTTTTAATATATATTTTAACATAGGACATTGCTCTTAAATCACCTCATCTCCTTTTAACTATCAATGTTTTTTTTTTCATCAATGTTTCTCAGATGCAGATAGGAGTTTTAGGCCCCTTCGGGGCCAGGGCACTCCGATATCCTATAAAGACGACGACGATCAAAGAGGCAAAAATTTTAACTGGTGTTAAAATCAACTCTCAAGGCTAGCTGCTGCATGTGCAACAGCATCTAGACAAACTATATATAGATGTTTAGTAAAGAAAGCCCTTTACGCCAAGTAACAAGTGGCGTGTTTATTTACAAACATATCTCAACAGAGAGAATATCTTTCCTGGAATCAAGTGTAGCAATTTTAAATGAACAGTGCTATGTCCTCCTAGGGAATGAATTTAGATTTTGCAAATAGCATCGACATGCATTGATACGAAAGAAAATGCTCTTTTGTCCCACCAACATGAAAGAAATCAACATCTTCCAATCAACACAACATGATATCTATAAATGGAAAAATATAATTTTCAATGATTTTACAATACATTTCGTTGAAGGCCCAGTGAATTACCAACACTGTAGAAGTGAAATCCTTGAACCTTTTGTATGCCTTTTTCTGGGAGCTATCAAATATAACTTTGCTTTATCAGATATTAAGCGAAGCCTTACCAAGATGAACTCGTTGACTATTTTCTATAGAATAGGTCATATGTTATATACTGTTGCTGAAGAAATAATTGGAATTAAATTAAGAGCATTTTCAAAATGTTCTACGACAAGTTATTAAGCTAAGTCAATTCCTTTCTATAATTTTCTAGTCATTACAATAATGACATTTAGAATAATTGGATTAGTTGTTAGTAATCAACAACTTCATTTATAGTATAAAAGATACTTATATAGCTATGCAGGATGAGTGCGCTCTTTATTAGTCGACAATTCTTCAGATGGGATCTATTATGTTTTAAACTTTTTTGGTTTCATTTCATTAGATTTTCATTAATTTCTGTTTAGAAATCAGATACCAGTTAAGAAAAATACATAACTTAATTTCAGTGAATGACAGACTCGTTTTCAAATGCGCGCAGACTAGTGATGCCTTAATTTAGAGATGTATAATGAGAAGCTCTTTACAAGCTTCTATTCAGTAAGAAATGCGCGTGTCAATAAAATGCATTATCAAAATAAACTTAGAGCGATGCCACAGATATAAAACAAGAATGAATGACTCTTCCCTTTCCTGTATATTACTATCTTCTTCGATCTCTTGCCTCCCGGCCATCTGGTAGCCTAACATGGGCGTAATATGGATTGGCTTTCAAGAACTCTACTTCCAGGACTATAGGTTCATATTTTGTTGCCGAAACGTGGTATCGAAAGAGAGATTCTGTGGCCGAAACCTGGGATAAGCCTCAAACCACCATAATTTCCTGCTCACTTATCGCTTTTTAGATATTTTACTTCAACGCATATTTACTGATCATAAATTTCTTGTTACGTTTCCATCACCGATGATTTACATTTTTCTTACTTTCTTCTTTTTTTTTCTCTCAAATTATACGATTACTATTATCTATTTATCATGACTTTTCTTTACTACTGCCTTCACATACCATTGAGTAGATGAACGCTTCGCGTTCAGGCACTCGACATCTTTATTATTTATTCAACAATGATGAAACCTGGGATGAGCCCTTGGAATTGCCCCCTCTGGAACTTCGGATTTAAGAGTAAAAGACTGAGTTCCGTGTTTGGCAGCGATCTGCAAATTCTCCAAAGTTTCATGCAGGGATTTGAAATTCAGATCTCCTTCAGAGGAATAGTCCATGTAAGAAGTGTTGGACGTGGCGCACGTCATGTTATAATGAAGGATACTAAAAATGAAAAGTAAAAACTAACTTTGTCCTACATGAAACTAAAAGATTTGGAAGCAAAAAAGATTCCCCCTTTGTTTCAAAGGATGCAGAAAAGTAGAAAGATCGGATTAGATCGGCGTTTCACTCGCTCACCTCACAGCTACAAATGCGCGCGTGCCAATAGAATACAGTATCAAAATAAAACTTAAGAGTGATGCCACGGCCATAAAACTATAATGGGGCTGGCACAAGTTATGATTGTAATTTTAACATTTTGCTCTAGTAATACAACAATTACAATATATGACTTATAGCATGCAAATTAAATTGATCACTATCGTGATCAAGGTAACAGTCGATGTTCATATACATTGTTTTCAAAAACAGAAAAAATCTCTCACGATAGCGATAGTATGTTAAGCAGCTTAAGCTGACAGCCAAGCTGCATTGAGGAATGTATCTGTGTTTTCTCTCATATGACACAATTATCCTCGAAAATTATCTAGGAAGATAATTAACAATAAAGGGAAAAATTTACATACAGAAAAAATTATGTATTATGTTTTATGTATAGAAATAAAGGGAAAAATTTACCAATGTCATTACAGGCTAATGACAACAGTGAATATTTTATTGTTTAGATGATGCTTCTAACAATTTTAATTCAATAAATGTTTTATTCTCAATTAAATATACATTAAATTCAATTATTAAATGTAAATTATACCGTGACTGATTGAATACATCTATATTATAATCCAAAAATTCAGAAATAAAAACAGAATGAAATTTATCGCCAAATAAGCGATAAATGCAGCTACAAACTTCTTTTAAACCAATCAGTAGGGATTCGTACATATCCTACCAATAAGAATAGAGCTACCTACTAAATATACCCACGTGAAATCCGAATTGGTGGATTTCTCTAATATTGTATAAGTGAAGGCGTAGCTATTGAGTTATGGTTTTGTTATGATAAGTTTCGTGTACCAGATATGTTACTTAGTTTGAATCATCAGTTAACGTAAAAATTACGCCTTGTTGTATAAATGTTTATTTAAAAAGAAATTCACAATGTTTGTTTATACACAAAGTATAACATCATTTAATTGTTGTAATTAAGTTATTAATTTATGTTGTTATTCACTCAGGGGAAAAAAAAATCATTTTGCACTTTTACTTTGAGATTTAAAATATCATGGATATTCATAATTTATTGCTGATTCCTGTTGCATGTATAGTTTTTGTTGTCCTATTTTTACAGTAAGTTTTATTTTTCTGAAATAAATAAAGGAATCTATCCTATTTTAAAACTGTGTTTCCTTACTTATTTTCTCTTAAATTTCCTTAAAAGCATATTCTTAAAATGTTTTCAAGGTGAAAAATTGTTGCTAAAATTAAAAACAAATGATTAATTGTGATTATATAGTAACTCTTTTGTATGGATTTTAATTAGCTAATTTGGGGAAAATTTTTATCACAGACTTTGGATTGAACTAACTTAATTATCATTTTATGAGGAAATTTTAAAAGGAACAAAAGAATAATGTGTCATCCCATTATTATTATGTATAAAAAAATTTATTTAATATTGACAATATTTAATGCATGTTAGGAAAGGATTACACCCTAACCATAAGTTATTTTATTTCAATTTTTCTTATAAAAAAATCACACAATTGTTTTAAACTTGCATTCTATAATTTTTATTTTAAAAATATTTATTTTATACATTGTGTGCAATTGCAAGACAATAATTAAAATGCTATTATTATAAAAAAAAATGTTATTCTAAATATTTCATACAAAATGTTATGTTTAATTTTTCGATATAAGATTCAATAAAAGTTCATAAAAAATTGTTGTTTTTTTATTATTATGAATTGAATGATTATCAAGAATATGTTATCAAAATGATTAAAAGATAAAGAATATGATTTTAAAATATGTCTTATGAATCTAAATGGAAAGCCTCTACATCCCCTGTCTACGCACACAGACAAACACACAGGGTCATAAAACTTTATGTATAAGAAATGTTATTTTCATATATATATGCATGTATATCTATGTAAGATAAAATCTTCAGAAAAAGTAAACATAAGATAAAACAAAAATAGAATGGACAAGGAACCATTTAGAAATATATTCTGCTTGTATTAACAAAACAATAAAAATAGCATTTGGTATACAATTTTCATGTGTTTCCTAGTTAGCCTCATTAAAAGAGTCAAATGCAAATGAACAATATATATATAAATAGAAAAGAACATAGAAAGTAATTTACCATATATATATATATATATATATATATATGGTAAATTAATATATATATATATATATATATATTAATATATATATATATATATATATATATATATATATATATATATATATATATATGCACATTATTTCTCTCTTCATTTAAGTATTTCATCATCAGTAGAGGACTAAAATTTTTTATAATTTTATTACTACTTAAATAGGTTGAAGGCGAGAAAAATATACATTACGAAGCTGGATTGTTGAATCATTCTTCTATAATATTATTTGTAATAAATAAGGATTACTGTTGTTAAAATGAAGAAATATTCTGCAAAGAGATGAAATGCAATGAAAAATCATTCCACTTTAAAGATTTATATAAATTTGTTAAACTTTCAAGTTGTGAAGAGCCCTATTAAATTTCTTTTTTTTTAAATCCATGTTGTCAAGAATTTTATTTTTTCCAAAGTGATAATTTTTTTTATGTTATATCTTTTTATTCGAGGTAATATTTTATAATGATCGAAAGTATTTAAAAATTAGTTTAAATATTAATTAATCTTTTTCTTTACAACTTTTTTACGTGCTTTGTATAATGTGACAAATTAAATGTTATTTATTCCAAGGCTTGTAATTGTCTCAATAATGTGATAAATAAAGTAGAATTAAATAATTATGGTATTAATAAGTTTGCTTCATATAAATAATTAAAATGACAGATGAGTACTTGCATCCAGAATATTAGAATAGTAATTAACAAAGTTTTTTTTTATTTATTTATTTTTTTTTTTTTTTATATTTCAATTATGTTTTGTTTCAAAAGATAGCCTACTGTCTCAATAATTTTTCTTAATAATTAATTTGATTGGCTATTTAATAATAATTAATTTGATTCAAATTATCACCTCATCCTTGTCCCTACAGCCCAAAGTGTCTGATTTCCCCCCATGATTTCTTAGTCTAGACAAAGTTTCTTATTCCTAGCCTTTCTTTCCTGTTTTACTTCCATGGACCCATATCTTCTTTTACTTCTATTCATCTCTTTCTAAGACTTTCAGGTTTTTCTTACCCTCTAAAGACCCTACCCTATTTTGTTTGTTATTCTGTTATTCTTCATTTGTTCCAAACGGCCAAACCACTACATTCTTCTAGACTTAATAGTATTAATGATAGTTTTGTATATTTTTTATTTTTATTCACCAAATCCCATCATCTTGGATAGATATGAAATTTTTTCTCAACATCCTTTTTTCCAAAGTAATATATATATATATATACACACACTGCTTACTGAGCCATAAATTATAGTTGGTTTAGTAATTGTCTTACATATTTTAACTTAATTTTTGTTAAGATCTGATTATTTTTTTTCAGGGAGAAAATACTTTTATTTTCTGCATCCAGTCAAACTTTGATTTCAGGAGTCATTTCATTTTCCTCCATAATTACTGTCTCCAGATATTTAAACTCAGAATCTCTCTCAAATTTTAAGTTATCATTTATGACAAAAGCTACTTTCCCATTTTTACTTTTTCTTTCCAAAAGCATAATTTAATTTTTTTCTCTATTTATTGCAAATTCAATTATTTTTGTCTCTTTTCAACTTTTCAAACCATTTTATAAGGAACTTTCATTCTTAGCAATTAGTATCATGTCAACAGCAAAAGTAAAAATTTGTATAATACAATTAAAAAGCTTTTTGTACTTGTTTAAAAGGACATTGTGCATAAACTTTTGAAGACAAAGATTGAAGAGTATTGCAGATCTTTTTTTTAACTTTGAATAATTTAAAAGAAGTTTTATAATCTCCAAATCAATTAAAAATTACAATTAGTTTAAACTAATTTTCCATTTTATAATATGTTCATTTATGAATAAAGTATGGCTAGGAAGGAAAAAATATGCAGTCAACCCTCATTAAATTGCCACCCATATGTTGTCCTAAAAGGTGCCATTTTAATGTGGTTTTCATGTTAAACTTTTTTTATGGTAAATAATGAAGATGGTGTTTTAATGTAACTAATAATAAAAAAATTCCCAACATGACAAGCAGGCCCCATACAAACTGAAATAAAATCTGTTAACGAATGTTTATCCCTGTTTTTTATGATATTTGTGAAAAATGTTTTGCATTTTCTTGATGAATATTGTACTGCACAATTTTTGTAAATTTGAAGAATAATTAATATGTTCAGTTCATTAATAAGAATTAATTGAATTTACTAATGAATAATTTTGATATTTTAGTTTTGGTGTAAAAGTTTTATCATGGTTTCTGCATGGGAAATATGGTGTGAAATTAAAAGTTGGTGGTTATGGCTTTATGTGTTTTCGAAACATTCACTTGCAGCTAAAGAATGGATTAAAATTGGTATGATAAAAAAATTGTAGTTAACATTCTTATTACCTTATTTATAGAATATAAAATTCTAACAAATAATTTGTTTTATTTTATTGAAACTTAAAAATAAACGGCTATTCAAGATACATAACATTTTTGCATTCGTATTTTGTTTAATAGCATCGCATCATTGTTTTAAAACTATTTTGCTATAATGCCTAGAAAAATGTAGAATCATTAAAAAATTGAAGTTTAATTTATTGTTGAAAATCATTATTTGTGTTGTTAAAATTAATAAAGGCATAAATTAAAGGAATTAAAATGTTAATGGTTTATTTGTTTAAAATAAGGCATTAATAAAAAGTGAAAATCACATTAAACAGAATTTCTTACAAAAAAAAAAAAACGTGAATATATACTTTTGATTTTAAAAGGTCAGTTTTACATATGAACTAACCTCTTTATGCAAAATATTTTTACATATAATCGGATATCTAAATAATTTTTTTATTCATTTTTACATGATCAATTTAAATTCTTAGTTTTGAAAAAACTTGTAATTTAAAAAACAATGAATTTTTATTGATTTGCATTCTGGTCTTAAGTAAGAAAATTCTAAATTTTCTGAATTACATAGCTGACTGTGCATAAATATTAATAAATTGAATGGAATTTAAATTTAGTTTATCGCTATAGAAAAGTATAAATTTTATTTGTTGAGAATTTTTCATATTATCTAATAATTGTGCATAAAAAAAAATTTCATAGCAGTTGACTTCGGTTTTTCCATAAATAAATATGACCATGTTTTTTGCATTTGTGTTTTTTAAATGACATAAAAATAAATATAATGACACAAAAAAATTATAAGATTATATGATGATCTAGTAGTTCTTGTGATATTTCAATTTCATGAAAATGAAAGCTTTCACTTTTATTATCAGAAACTAATAGAAAATAAGATTTTTGTACAGAATCCTCCGCAAATAACTGGGATAAACAATTATTTTTAATTGTTAAAATTCATTATATGTCAATGTTCATGATATATAAATACATAATCTTATCATTCTAATGAATTTAATGTGTGATTTTTTTTTTCATTGTAAATATGCTTGTACTTCAGATTTGAAACCAATCTACATTTTTTGTATAAAATCAATAGTTTATAATTTTTAGAATTACATCTATTGTATGAATAGAGTTTTAAATGTATGTGAATGCTAGTCATATTTAATAACAATATACTTTTAAACATAATTATTTGCTGCATCATAGATTAAGAGACTGATTGATTATCAATTCATGCAAAATTAGAAACATTTATCATTACATTATAACCAATTTTTAAAACTAAGTTAAATTAATACATTTGTTGCTGTTTTTTTTAATTTTCAGACTTGTTCTGGTTTAAAAGGAAGTATTGAGATTTACATAAATAGCTGACTAAGTTATTGTATAATAATTAAATAAGTTATTATTATATAAATGATTAAATAATAAAAAAATTTTTTTAATTTTCTAGTTGAAATAAAGAATTTATTGAAAAATTAAAAAAAATTATTTAATAGGTCTACATGAAAATATATTGTATATTGAAAGGAAAGTTCGTTAAAATTCCCAGGTACTTGTTAGCAAAAAAAAAACACAAAAAATTAATTTTAAATTACTGCATATATTTTTTCAGTGAATGAGGATGCTGAAAATGAGAATTTTCATGAACATAAAATGTTAATTGATAAGTGTAAAATATGGTTGTCACTAAATGAATATCAGAACATGTTTCCAGTTCTACAATACATTAAAAAAAAATCATCAAATTTAATTAATCTTATTTGTTAATAAATAAGCAAACAATTTTTATTGATATTTAAATCATTCATATAAATCATCTATATTTAAAAATCATATAGTTTTTTTTTTATTAATGATACTTATATGTTTCAAAACTATTGCTAGATTAAAAAAAAAAAAAAAAAAAAAACATTTTTTAAAAAGAATTTGACAATATATTTAATATTAACTGTGATGATATATTTATTACTAATATTTGAGGATACATTTAATAATGATATTTCATGGTATATAGCAAACATTTAAAAACAAAAATGTTTATATATGCAGAAATAAACAATAAATTTAATGCATAATTTTGAATTTTGTTATAGGAAATAGAATACATTGGTGTCAGTAGCTGGTTATTTAATTCAAATTTGAAGTAAGTATTGAATATTTTTTATGTAAAATTTTCAACATGGAGTGCATATTAATCTTTTATAATAATTAAATAAGACATGTGAAGAGCTTATTGTAATAATTTAATTTCTTAATTTAGAATTTATTTTATTCATCATCAGAAAATTAAAAAAAAAAAAAAAAAATTTAATTGGTATAAGATTAATGAAGACTTGAATTACTTTCTTAAGTTATTATTAAGTTTATTGTCCAAAATTGTGAAAATTGTTTTGCTATAAAAAATAGACTTGATTAACTTCGAACAATTTGGAATAAACTATATAACAGCCTGTTTAGTTACCAATATGTTTGAGAAGAATTCTTTTAATAGTTTATAAATGTTAACACTATCAATATAATAAAATTCCACTATTACATGTTAAATTCAGGATGTTTTAAATTGTGAATTAATTTTGTGAAAATTGTCAATAAGAAATCTCATACAGTAGTTCCTTATTACAGAGTACCTTGTTTTAATTAGTATGACATTTCACACAGCAGACTTTAAGGATTTCATTTTAAATGTTAAAGTAAATGAAAATTAATTTATAATAAGTAAGAATAATTCTTTATTTGTAATTTTTACATAAACGTTTTACTTCATACTTTTAAATGATATGTTTTATAATTTGTAATTACTACTGCAAAAATTTAATTAACATTAATAAAAAGCCATGTTTTAGCTCCCAAAATATGCAGTATAATGAGGTATTAATTAATTTTTTTTTCCTTTCATATTTTGCATTTATAAAGTTTATCACATAACATTTGAAAATGTTATAAATAATTTGTGTTTGTAAAATAAATTTTTTAAATCTTTTTAGAAGTATTATTGTTATTTGTTTGAATGATATTCGCTTACAAGGTGATACAGAATGGCTTATGTCACGTAGAACATCTAAGCAACAAATTGGTAACAGAAGTTCTTCAGGTATTCCTGTGAAACTGTTTTCTTTTTTAAAGGTAATTTGAACCCATATGTTCAGTTTATTTTTGCTTCATGTACATTTATGTATGATAAAAAAATAAATTTATTGTTATTAAAAGTTAAAAAATTGTATAGTTATTTCATTTAATAATGTTTTGGAAGAGGTAGTGATATTTTTATTACCCAATCATTTTGTCGACCCTTATACAACTTCTTCTTTTTGATTTTCATCAAGGTAAGAACTTCATTATCTTGAAAAAATTTGGGAAACATTTTCTTCATTAACTAGAAAATTAAATATTGTATGGTAACTATAGAAAATTTTCTATTGTCAAACACAAAAAAGATAATAAATTTGAATTTTCAGCCATAATTGACATTGACCACCAGGATAAATGAAATTTTCTATTTTAGCATGTTCATCATGATAATTGAAAAAAAAAAAAAAAATTGTAAATGAATGTATAAATTAAAACAAAAATTATAAAATATTGTAACAATTAAAATCTGTATCAAACATATTACAAATAAAAATAAATTTTAGCTCTGAGCAGTCATTGAATATTGATTTGGTTGCAAAAAAAAAAAAAAAAAAAAAATGTGAATTTACCAAAGTGATAAATGTGAATTTACCAAAGATCCTTGAATAATGATTCAACACTTTATAATATTTTTGTATGAAATAGATTTCAGACATTTTTAAAATTGAACAATATTACTATTTATTTTATACTATTAGTGGCGCTAACTTAAAAGCAGTTAATTGAATATCTGTTTTCAAATTACTCTTTTTGACAGACTTCTTATAGGCGTTTCACTTAAATTTTGTATTTTTCTTTCATAAATTCAATTACAATTGTACCGAAACATGAAATGCACTATTGATTTGGCAGCAAAGATATTGTTTAAACTAAATACAATTTATTTTATATAGTTTCACTCATACCTAAAATTTTTTTTTTTTTTTAATTGCAGTTCATTTCTTTACATGTGTCTAATGCAAGTGTTATGCAGTTAGGCAAATCTGATGAAGAATTTCTTTTGCATCTTTCATTTCAAGAATTTAATTTATATTGTTGCCGTGTGTCTAAAGGGTAAATTTTAAAATAATTAACATTAATTATGATTAAAGATTATTTTATGGATTAGATTATTATTGAATTTTTATATTTAATAGTAGTTTTTTAATATTTTATGGAATTCTTTTCTCAATTATTAGGCTTTTTCATGATTTAAATATTAGAGGGACCAGAAAGTAGTGTCATTTTTGTGTTAAGTTCAAACAAAGTTTTATTGTGTTCAGAAAGTTTTGTTGTCTTCGGATACTTTACCGATCTGCTGCTAATGTTTTTGGATGGTGTACTAAGGTTGGTTAAGTGTGTTTGGCAGCTCCTCGATTGTACCTTAACATGTGTTGTGTAAAGCTGTTGGTCTTCCTGATTTATAAGAGTCAGAAAGATCAAAATTATTGGATCTGAACTTAGACTGTCTTAACTGTCAAAGGTGGTTTTCTAATGCACTTGGATAAATATTGCAAATGGTAGCAATTGCCCTTGTTAAACTTAAAAAGCATATGATACTGGATATTTACCTCATTTTGTTATTTGGTTGACCATTTCACAACCTCCCAAAAATTTACAATTAATTACTAACCTTAAAATGTCTTTGGCACAAATTTGAAACACACATTAAGTCGATAAATGATAAACAAATATTAACATAAGCAGAAACAACATTACTTTTCAGTCCCCCTAGGACATAAACTATAGCAAGAGCTGTAGTTAAATTAGTTCTTATACTGCCTTTATTTATTTAATACTCTAACTCAAAGAAAATCATTGACGATTATTAATTATAGCCAGCAATTATTTTATATTGTTAGTTTTAAATTTTCTCTAAAGTGACCATTAATACAGATTGATATTCCTCTTACATATTTTGAAAATTTACATTACAGACAAATTCTGAAAGGCTGAAAAATATTTTCATATTTAATTTTTATAAGTATAGCTTAGGTAAAAATTTCTGATCCTATTGAAATTTTTGTTATAATACTGTTATACTATTTGCTAAACACTTTTTTGAGAATTTGATTTTTAAATTTTATTTGTAGAATTCAACTTAATATGGCTATATTATCTTCATCTGTTAAAGTTTTTAAGCATATATCTTTAGTAAGTATATTATTTAACTTTTTTTATTAATACTTATTCAAAAGGTTTTTAATTAATTAATTATTTTTTGAAAACTGACATTTCATGAAACAATTCTTATAAAAGTTAACCATTAAATTGGGACATATGTGTCAAATCGTTAATGCAATAGATGGCATTTATTATGCATGAATAGAGTTAATTATTTTATTTTTTAAATGCTGTGAAATAAATTTTGAAGTGTAATTAGCCTTTTTTTATTTGAATATATTAAATTTTCTTCATTTTATTGAATGGTAATTTTTTTATATTAAAATTAAATTCATAATACTTTAAATAATTTTATTATCTATTTTTTATTTTATCTGGTTTTTTAATTTGTAGGATTCAGATAAGCACCATTCTAATGAGTCTTGTATTTGTCATTTTGCTTCCAACTTACAGTTTTCTGTTGAAGCCTCAGTTGATAAAAATGTCGAGATTCAAGTAAGAATAAATATTGTTACTGAATTTTTAAAACTTTTAAAGCAATAAACAGTAAAATTTTACTTCTAATAATGAACAGCATTAGAAGTAAAATTTTATTATATATATTTATATATTTAATATTATATATTTATTTAACATGATATAACTATATTTAATATATAACTCTAATTTATAGTGGTTTAACATGGGTTTACAATATATTTAATGTAAGATTAATATGGCATTGTATATTCTTCGAAAATATTGTTGATTCGATTTTATGTTGTACATCTTAAAGGGGAAAAATATGTAGCCACTAATTAAGAACAAATCTAGTTTTCAAAATTTTAATGTAAATATCTTTTAAATAAAATAAATAATAAATTTTTTTTTAATATTTTATTATTTTTTATTTTTTTAATTCAAAACAAATAGAATTTTAAAATAAAAATATAGTAATACACAATGTGCTCTATAATTGCTTTTTTTTTAATGAAATGCATTATTAAATGAGAAATTTTTTATTTCAAAGCTTATTTTATAATTGAATTTTTTTAGTGGAAAGTATTTTCTATAATTTGATGATATAGATAACTGTCATATTTGACTAATGTTTATTAGAATTTAAAAGTAATTTATTTGGAATATTTTTTTCATTCCTTCCCTTATAAATATTTAAATAATTATGTTTTATCTAAAAACTAAAATATATAATAATTATTAATTCTTTTTAGTCTGTTTATGTAAATATTTCTGAGCCTGAGCTGATGTTATATGAAGGTTAGTAGTAAAATTTTTCTCAATAAAAATTTTACTCAGCAAATCCATCTATTCATTTTTAAATTTATTATTCAAGATATTAAATTTCAGATTTAAATTATAGAATGGAAAACAATGGAAATGTTTATTTACACGTATTATTTTAAATTTATTGGTTGATTTCTTAATTGTTTCAGTTAATGTTATCTTTGAATAGAAAGTTGTGGCTTTAACTTCTTAAATGAGTATTTTTAAATTGATATTTATTGCAACCTTTTTTTCTGCCTGTGTTTCTATAATTTTACTATATATATGATTAATTTCATGTGATGCCAACAAATAATTTCTCTTTATTTTTTGTCCCATATGTTATATTCATTGCATGATTAATTGAGTTCCCTAATTTCAGATTAAGTTTAAGTATGGGAAATGTTTGTTGATTAATATGCATTTCTGTTATTTGCAGGTTTTTCTGTTTTGAAATTTAAGAATTATGCATTAAATGGTTTACAAGCTAAAAAACATGATCTAGTAACAGAAGATTTAAATGCACTAGAAGTAAATGAAGAAACTACATCTCTAGAAGAGACTATGCAGAAAAACTACGTAGAAATCAAAAAGAAATTTAAGAAACTTCCAAAAGTGAGCTTTGTACATGCATGCTTGATTATAAATAAACTATTTAACGAATACAATAATATAAAATGGAACGTTATTTAAATTTATGTATCAAATTAAAGGCTATTTTAAGATTTTATTTCTTTTAAATTTGTCAGTTTTTCTGTTTAAAATCTGTGACATACTGAAAAATAAGAATTTTATTTTCAATTTTTTTCTAAATAATAAAATTGAGATTATACTTGTGAAATATTATATAATTTGATAGCATGTATATTTTATGATAAAATTTCTTTAATAAATTCATTGTGGTCCTTGAAAAGTTTGTATTTCAAAAGGCTTTGTAAAATTGTGTCAATTTTTGTTTATAATAAATACAACCATGATAGTTAATGTCTGTTTAGCAAGTTTGTTATCAACTAATTAAACCTAAATTTAGTGTTATGTAAAAAAAATTGTTTACTCATAATATATAAAATTATATTGCACAATATGTATACATAATGAATGTAATTTAAATTATAAAATGTGTTACTTTTGTTAAAATTAGATTTTATTAAAAATATTTATGGGTAAATTGTGAAATGTATTAATTATAATTAAATTTGCAGGTTTCAGATATTTCCATTGACTTATTTTCTATAAAAATTATGATGAGAGGGGGTCACAGGTTAGTATTATGGTAGAAATTTTGACTAATTTCTTGTCATTAACTACTTCAATAACTTAATTTTTATTATACAGCAACTATGTCTAATTTTTAATACATTAAAACAAAGTTTAATTTTTCATTGTAATAAAGATTAGATTAAAATAAAGTAATTTCCAAGTATCATGTTGAAAAAGTTGAATTAATATTTAAAAATTATATCAGTGTATTAATTATTAAGCCATATAATTAATGTCTTTTTTTTCTTATTCAGGACACACAAGTAGTTTATTTATATATGATTATAGCAATAAACATTGTTACAGAATATTTCATAATTTTCAAATTATACTGACATCCATACCACAATTTATTACTTTAAATATTACATGAAGTGCTACTAAATAAATTTTCGAAAATTTAAAAATAAATATATGAATCAAAAGAAGACAATACTTTTTAAGAAAGTAGATGTAACTTTTATTTAATATTATTTACCAGGATTTTATATGCTTTAATAAGTATTAAATATATAGTTATCAGTTTCAACATAATGATTGTTGTATTTTTTTTATAGAATTTTTGAATTTGGTGTTAAGTTTATTTCATTGCATCTTGAAGTCGGAGAATTTTTTGAAAATGAAACTCTTCCACGTATTTCATCAAGTATTGAAGTGAAAGATATTACTGCAGCTAGTGATCACGTCCAGTTTGGACAGCTGATAAAATGTGCATTTGAATTTAAAGTAAATGTTTTAAACTGGCTTTTTAGATGTGGTTTTAACTTTGAGTGTTTTAAATAAAACTTATTCATATGTTGAAATATTTCTTTTAAGATAATTATTTGATATTATTACAAAATATAATTCATGTAACTATTTTTTATCTAATGTTATTTTCTACTTTTTAATATTTATTTCGATTTTTCATTTTTTTATTTGTGAATACATTTCTCCTTTTTTGGATTAAAAAATATATTTTACAATCCAAGCAACTTTAATCAAAGTAATCATGTTATAAAAGATTTTTAATCTAAATGATTAAACTAATTATAAATAGATGAATTATAATTAGACTATATTATTAAATATATAAGAGGAAAAAAGTGTTGAAAGTTTTCTTTGTTAAGTTAAACTTTTATGTTTTTTTTATATCTAATTTTTTTTTTAAATTAAGATAAACAAAAATGGCAGTATATATTAATTAAACCACATCGAAGATTTCATGTTTTTGTGTATATATTTTTTGATTTCTATTAAATTATTATGCTTATACCTGTTTTATTTATTTGTTGTTTTCAGACTACTGATAATATTTTAGATTCGAAATTCAACCTTTCTGTGCTACATGTATTATATCAAAAGGAAGTGCTGCAGTGTTTTGTAAATGCATTACTGTTAAATAATAAAAATGTGAAGTTAAATACAAAGCCCAAAGCTAAAAGGTATTTTGTATATTATCATCAAATGTATGAATTAGTTATAATTTTTCTGCTTTTATTTTTATGTATATTCTGCAATATTAAAAGTTAAATATGTTTCTAGAGTAGGTTCTTTAGCTGATTTGCTGAATGGATACAAAATAAAATCTGTTATAGATGTTGATGATATCTGTATATCCTTTGAATTGCCTGAATGTGAAACATTTTGCTTTGGCTTAATTAAAGGACAAAGTTCATTAGAACACTTTATCAGTTCAAAAAGTAAGAAAGAAGTTTGAAAAATTTTCATCTCATAGAAAATCAATTGCAATCAATTTCCAACTGTAATTCTGAGATATTCCATTTATTTTAGATGCTCAAATAATTTCATCAACAAATTCTGTAAATACAGGATCAAGGTATGTAAAATTTTTAAATATGCCTGTGCAAATATATATTACATTATTTGTCAAAAAAAAAAATTATCTCTATGTGCAAAATAATTTAGTAAAAACTATATATATTATAAATAAATAATGCTTTTATAAATTTGGATAAAATTATTTCTTTTATACTAATTAGAAAAAGTCAGTGGTGTATTTACATCATGCATACTTACATTTACAAGAAAGATATAGCAAAAAAATGTATTAAGTTTAAAGTATATTTTTAATTTTTTTTAAACCTTTGGCCAGTGCATATTAAATATCCTTGAATATATTCTGTCAGTGTTAATTACACATAACCTTTTAATTGCAGCAATAATGTTAAAAGTTTATGGTATTTAGAATAAATAAAAAGTATTTACAAATAATAAATCTAACACATTTTTAAAATGATATATATATATATATATATTAAGGATGTAAAACAGGTTAGTAAAGTAAAATTGTCCACTATTATTTAATTCTGCTTATTTGAAAAACAGTGCATATGAATATATTTTGGATTGCAAGAATGTTCTTTTATGGTTAAAATTTTTTTTCAGAGATAAATACTAAAATATATATATGAAAATCATTTGATTGACTTTTATTGATATCAATAAAAAAATTTTCAATACTGAAAAGACTATTTCTTATTTTTTAGCATAAAAGGAATGCTTAAAAAAAGGAGTTATTTTTGTTGTTTAAAAAATAAACCCATTTGTCTTGAAAACAATTTTATGGATACAAAACATAGCAATATCTTTTAAAATTTTCCTGTACTTATTTACAATCTATGTATTTTTATGTGATTTAAATTAAAACCACTTATCTAAATTATAATTGTGTATATTGTTGCATTTTAATAGATAAATGTTATAATATATTCTCGTAATTGAGGAAATATACATATATTAAAAAAAAAAAAAAAAAAACTTCATTTAAAGATTAATTTATATTAAAGAATTAAGACGATTAAGAATTAAGATTGTTAAAGATTCATAATTTTTTTGGACCTTTCTTCTTTCAGATATTTAAAAATAAGTTTCAAAATCTAATTTCCAATATTACCAAAAATATATAATTTTAGATAAAATTTAATATGTATGATATTGAATATATAGATTAATTTTTACATAGAATTCAATGTATAATTTTACAAAATAATATGAAATTATCTTATAATTGCTTTCATATTAATGATTTATATTATTTCTAAATTTTTCTTTTAAATGAAGCCACTTTCAAGTAAACAGAATACACTTTTGTGGTTAAATCAAATTTAGTATTTTTTGATGTTTTGAAGACTTTTTGAACAAAATGTTTCATAATATGTATTTATTTACATGTAAATTTTGTTTTACAGCTTAGAATTGCTGTTAGAAACAGCCTTTTTCAAGATAGGAAATATAAATATTAGTGACTTTGGAATGTTGAAAAGATACCATTATAGCTACATTCCTGTTTCTGTTGGCATGGTATTATTGAAGGTAAACATTTCTAAAGATAATATTTAAATGCGGATAGACGGAAAAATATGAGTGTGTAATTCAAAAATTTTAATTCCAGATTAGTTAAATTATATTAGTATGACAAGCATTTTAATTAAAAATTTATATTTTTTTATGAACTTTTTATATATTATGTAAAAATTTTTTAAGCTAATAAAAAGTAAATTTTAATTGTGGAATAAATGTTAATATATTTTTTCTTGAAACTAAAATTTTATATTTGGAAAAGTTTTCAAATTATATTAAAAGTAGATAGTTGTTATTATAAATAAAATAAAAATTATATTAAAACTTTTATATCATATTTTTGTTTTATCTAGATTAGATATAATCAATTGGAATGTTGTGTGGAATCCATGTTCGATGGCTGTCATTTGCAGTGGTGTCCTGACTCAAGTCAATTATTGTTATATCTTTTAAATTATGTGAAAAAAAATTTTACAGCTTCCAGTTTACCAGATGCTGAAAATCATTCTTTTCTTTCAAAATATGAAACATTAGAGGAAGTAAAATCTACTGTATCATATACAATTGAATTAAACTTTAGGAATTTAAATCTCTTTTGTATGAATGAATACAAAACAGGGGTACTAATAAGAGGAGATTTATTGAAGTTAACAGCATCAGATGAAAAAATAAAGATATTGTTTGAAGGCTTTAAATTGTCATATTTAAACACGCTTTTAAAAGTAAGTATTTTATAAAATTTTTAAACTAAATACACAAATATTTGATATTTTAATTACATGATCTAGATTAAAATTGGGATCTGTATTTGATGTGTAAATTGGGATTATGTATTTCATTTTATTTTAAGTAGGAATTTTATGCTATATATCCATCGACTTTATTTAAAAAAAAATTTTTTTATCCTTGTAAATGTTTATAATTCTTTGTAATGAAAAACTTCTTTGTTCCAAAATTAATTTTTGTGTATAATAATTTCAATTTTTAAAAATATTAACATCAAATTTTTAATATATACATAGAAGACGAGTAGTTTCCTTCTTTCTATACTAAACAGATTTTTTTTTATATATGGTGCTAAATTAAGATTTTAGACTATATATATATAAATATTTTTTGAAGATGTGTTATTCTAGTAATTAATTGATTGAACATTAAATAATGTTATAGATATTTTAAAAGATATCTAAATTTTTTTTAGTTATTATGAATGTTATATTTTATGGTATTGTATTTTAATAATGTGTTTAATTCAATAATTTGCATAATAAAAATTGTATGCTTTTTTTTGTGTCCACTATTTTAGGTTTATTACTGTGTTCGATCATCTGAAATTAGAAATTATAATATATTTGTGGAAGATGCTTCCATTATTTATTTGATAAAAGCTAAAGTAAGTTTTGTTAGTATACTTTTAAAAGATACATTTATTCAATTCTGTACTAGAATACTTAATTAAGAAATTCCTTAATTTTATTTAATATTAATTAACGAAAATAAATTTCAAGATATTTGATTAGAATTGATTAAAAAATGTAGCTACTTAAGATTGGGCATTGCTCGGAAGTTTTAAGCTGTTTAATTGAAGAATTTAGTCTTCTTTTTCTTAGAATAATTTTAGATTTAAACTTTTATTATATTTTTTAAACAGGAAAAACACAATTTATTTAAATAAATATAATGAAAGTATTTATATTAAAAAAAAAAAATTGCACACTGATTTCAAACGAAAGATTAAACTTTTTTATAAAACTGAATCTCCCATCATTTATTTTTTCTTAATCATAAATAGCAAAAAAAAAATAAATAAATAAAATAAAAAATTTGTTTTGAAAATTTTATTTATTTATTTATTTTTTCCTAAAATATTATTTAGATGCTTACATTTCTTCATCTTCTCAGAACTTGTTTTATAATACAGAAATATTATTTCCTCATTTAATATAATGCGAAGTGTGTCTCTGATGTTTATGATATTTTAAACCTTAAATTATACCTTAAACAATATTTCTAATTTCTTTAATTTAAATCTAATTTCTATCTTATCTAATTTAGAGTATTTCTAATTTTCTTTAGATAAATGCAAATAATTTGTTAAATATTTCAAAGTTTTTTCAAATTCTAATATATATATATATATATATATTTATTTATTTATTTATAATTTATTTTTTTCTTTTACTTATTTGACTGACTGAATGAATTCATATTTGCTCTACATATATGACTTCAGTCAGTATCAATATATTTCCTTTTTAGGTCTTCATAATTTTTATGATATAAGTATATAATTGCATTTAGATTGATATTGTTGAGTAAAATATATTTAGTGAAAACAATTTTTACAAATTATCTTATTATCTACATATTATGAATATATTCTTATTGCTTTTCTATTTAAATTTGTTTTAGTAATTTAAATGCATGTGTTAGATTTAAATCAATATTTTCAAATATATACATCTTTTATTAACTTGGTTGTATTTAACTAATCCTGTTAACTTGGATGTATTGGTGAATAAATTCAAACAAATTGTTGTTGTTTTTTTAATTTTACAGGATGTTACAATCCGAATTTCTGAAAATATGCATGTTAATTGGAGCACCATATTACATGTGACATTATTTACATTTGTTGAAGAATGTCTGGCTTTTAAGAAAAACCTCTTGAATTCTTCATTTGAAAGCAGTGGTAATAAAAATAAACTATTTTAGTTGCTTGCTTTTTTTAAAATTGTATTTTATATATATTTGTTTTCTATTAGACACATCAAAAATCCACAAAGTAGAAGTGGCAGATGAAGATATAAAGATTAAGAAAGTATCTAAAACATTATCAATATCATTGCAAGCTAATGGACACCTAGATTTTGGTATTGTACTATCAAAAGAACATAGGTAATTTAAAATCCATATGTATATTATCTCTAAATCCCAATTTTAAAATGCCATGAGCCATTTCAGGATATCTTAATTTGAATTAAACAAATATTTCTACTCTAATTTCATTTTCTTAAAATAATTAATGTCAGGAATATTTATGAACTAATTTTGTGTTGATTTTCTTGTTTTTTTAACTGCATTTAATATCTTTTTACAACTTATGTAATTTGAGGAGAGTTTTAATTTTTTCTTTTTAACTCTGAATTTCAAATTGGTGGAACACTGAAATTTAAATATTAAAAAAAAAACAGTTGTAGTTTTTATTATTTGTTATGTATTTTTCAGAATGGTATTTTCTTCAAGTGACATTACTTTTAACTATAAGCAGCAGTTTATAACAGCTAATTCAGAAAAATTGATTGTTGCCTTCGATAACCACGACATTTTCACATTTGAGGTAAGAAACAATGAGGAAAATGATTTTTATTGTAAAGAAATCTGAAATATGTATGCAATATATACTAGTAATTTTTTTAAAATTACCATGTTGTTATAAATATTAAAATATAAAATCATTATTTTTGTAATATAAGAGTATAAAAAAAATGGAGATCAAAGTTTGACTTTTAAATAAAGTTATTTAAGGACATCTGTATTGAATTTCTTATTAAAATGAAATTAAATAAAATTATGCTAATATTTGATGTCTTAAAGTTATAAAGCACCTTTTTACTGATATGAATTTAGAATCAGACCAATCTTTGATAGAGAAGATTAATACAACTGTGTTACTTGAATTGAATGAAATTTTTAGTATAATTTAAAGGTTTCAAATATTTTTCAATTTATAATTTAGTTAATCTAAATATATGATCATGACGAAGAAAAAAATTGATTCAATCGAGAGTATTTCATTTTGATTTAGTATTCTGTCAAATATAAAAGTAAAATTTTTTAAATTGTCTTTTAAAGAAGCTAATTATATTTGTAAAAAGTAAACATAACTTTAAATGTTGATGGCTATTTTATATACAAGAGTATTAAAATATATTTGTGAGCATATTAACAATTTTTGTGTTTTTGTTGAATGTTATTATAACGGTTATTTATGTGATAAAAATACTTAATATAAAAACAATTTTTTAATTAAATTATATCATATTTTCTATAAAACTAATTTTTGTTCAATCTTAGATAAGTTCTTCACTGAAGAGTTTGTTTAAAATTTGACCAAATTGTTCGAAGTCATAAACATCATTATTTAATTGGCAAGTTTGTGCTATCTTAAATAAATTTTTAAAAATATATATAACCTAAAGCAAAGATCGAAGAACTAAAAAATTAAAACTTTTATGAACGTGTGATAAATTATTATTTATATGGACTAATTTATGGAAGAAAGAATGCAGAATAAAAGTTTTTGTCTTTTTAACAAGCTTCTAATTATCTTGATAATTTATATTTTAGAATTGATGTATATGACTTAAAAAATATGTTTTGATTATAAAAACCAATTTATCTCATCAATAATAAAATGTGATCAATTTATTTAAAGTGATGTGGTAGATCACTAAAATTATAAAAAAATTTTAATTATAACAGTTATAAATTGATATATTGTGTATTCACCTAAAATTGAATGATAATTTCATTTTATATTGTCTTTTAATTTTATGTATATCATTGTAGAAAATTTTGGTTTCCCTAATGCCAGGCAATGAACAGCATCCCCAGTGTAGACAAGGATTTGATGAACTTGAATTATCAAACAATAGATTACTGTAAGAAATTTTACTGTATTTTGTTCTTAGAATTTTAGATAATTTCTTTTATTAAGAATGTTTCTGAATAATTTTTTTGAAAATTTTTATTCAGGAGTATACATTATGATGCTGTCAAATTTGTATTTCCATACAAGTATAATTTTGCTCAAGCTTTTAGTGAGGAAGTAAGTTGTTTTTAAAAATTATTTTAATTTATCGAAAAAAATACATATATAAATTAAAAATTTTAGAAATTTGCCTTTATCGATATTAATTCAAGTCTATCAAAAAGATAAATTAAAAAAAATTCTCATATGCCAAGTGGTCCAGATTGTTTGTGTTTCTCCAGAAATTGGAAAAAATTTATTATTTCTTGCAACTTTTGTATTACTTCAGAAATTGACAATTATATTTTATGAAAATATTTGTTTTTAAAGGTGGAAAGAAAAAAAAAGTTTTTTTTAAGTAGGAACACCGGAGCCATCTACTCCAGAATCTCTTTTTTTAAATTTGCTTTTTAACTAGATTGCAGCCATAGCATATTTTCTTTGTAAGGGTGTGTCCAGCATATTACTTATAAACAAAGTAAGAGCAGAAGTATAAAAGTCAATGGCAAAATTTTATCTAGGAATAACAGAGCCATTCACAAGCTATTAACTTGCCCCTTTACTACTATTTTTTCTAGCATTGGTCTTTGGGTGGAAGGGTGTTTAAGTTAAAAAAAAATGTTTGATTTAAAATGTTTGTTATTAAACTATTTGTAATTCACTCAAGCAACAAGTAGCTCTAATTTGTAAATAATGAAACAAAATTTCCAACTGTAGTTCCTTGGATGAATATTTGGAAAAAATATAATGTGACGCTCTCACTTTCAGACTTGAGGTCAAAACATTTTTGAATTGAAATTGAAAAAGAATTTGAAAAAGTTGGAATACCCTGATTAAACTACATTGCATTTTGTTCTAACAATGCATCTGTGATTATTGGAAAATTCAAAATATTTTTTCATTACTAATGGTTCTTGAAAATTAAATGATTGTTTTTCATTATTCTCCACAGAAATAAAATAATGAAAAAAATTTCATAATTTCTTTAAAGAATTTTCTTCTGAAATACTCATATATAAATAGGCATTATTTATTCCATATTGATAAAAATAATTTTAAATTATATTATATTTTTTCTTTTGCAGTTTATTAATATAATCAAATGGTTGAAAGTTTTACATAAAAAAAAGAAAATCCCTTTCACATTAGAAAGTAAACTGCCACCTGATCTTCATATTGTCTGCAAGGTAAGATAACATTCAATATTATTTTGTCATTTCATGCAAAATTTATGTTAATCATTTAATATAGCTAAGTTACATATTCCTTTTATGACAAGAATTGTTACTCTTTGAGAAAAATTATTGAACTGAGGCAGCATTTAATAAATAGGATGCATTTGTACAGAAAAATAAAATTAATTACATAAAAAAATGTAATGATTCATTCAATTGAAGGAGTTAACTAAGTAAAAAGTGTATAAGGATTTGTCCACTTCTTGCTGAATACAAGCTATCAGCAGGACATTGACTTAGTCACACTTAAAGTAGAACTTTAGTGACTGATTTCTTTTACCGAAAAGAAATATGTATGTATAATTATAATCAATCAAAAGATAATTTATTTAAAGTATTCCAAAAATAATTTTGTATATTTTTTTTTTATAATTCTGATTTGATTCTCTTTTGAGAATATAATCATGTTTTTCAATAGTTTGAAAAAATTAAAAAATTATTTATGTTGATAATTTTCTGATATTTTTGTTAAAGTAGTAATGTAAGAAAATTATTAATTTTTTTATTTAAGGTTTGGAGCATTGAATTGGAGGATGATCCTTTTGAAGTAAAATTGAGGGATAATTGTGAGGTTAGTATTAAAAAAATATTTTAAAGTATTTTTTTACTTGTATTAAACTTGATTAAATTGTTTCAATTAATGATTTCTATGGTTTAAAATTTTGTAAAATCATTTTGTTGTTTTAAAATGTTTTTAATTTAAATATAAAATTTTGAATTTTAGTTGTAAATTATACTTTTTTTTAGTTTTAAATATTTTTATTTATAAAAGTTTATTTATTTTAGCTTTTAGAAGATGAGTATCATGAAAGTTTAAAAAGAAAAAGAATGCTGGATGAAAAAATTGAAAGTTTTCGACGGACAAATTTACTTCTACAAAGTAAAATATTATATATATTTTGTAAAATATTATTAAAATAATTTTTATTGCCATCAGATTAATTAATATAAATATTATATTGGCATTGAACATACAAACTGTTAACTTAAAGTAGAAACTTAATTATTTTAATTGAAGTATTGGTAACTGAAAGGTTTTTTTTTCATTCTTGTTACGTTTGTTAGCCCCCACCTAATTCCAAAAGATCTGAATTTTTTTTAAAAGTATTAAGAAATTTTGAGTGTCTGAAAATGCTATATAAAAATATAGCATATTTGAATGAATTTTTATTCAAATATTTTTCTGTTCACGTAGTTTCCGTTTCCAAGTCTATTTTGTTAAAGGTAATGCAGAATAATAATTTATGCCATCGAAGTTAAATCTGCTGTAGAAATGGTAAATTTATTATCTTTAAATATATGGTTGGAATATTTTCTTATTTATATAAATTGTCTAATAGATTTTGTGCCTTTTTGTTAATGGTAAACAAACTTATTTGAATTATAAACAAAAAGAAAATTCTTTGTTTATCTATCAATATTTTTAATTTTTGAAATAAAGTAAGTTACTTCATGAACTTATTAAAAATATATTTTTCATCATGACTATTGTATTGGCTTCATGATTTTAAAAAACCATTTTTTAATGTTTTTATTTCAATAATGTATTGTGATAATTTTTAACCTCATGTGATTTAGCCAACTTATAATTTAGTGACTTAAATTTCATTTTAAAAGTTATTTTCTCTCATACTTTTAGTAGTAATATTTCTTTATTGTACTAAGCATAGTATGTTGATGCAATACAAAAATTCAAACAAAAGAAACAAATACTTCATTCACCATATGTAGATAGCATGCTGGTAGATAATGCATAAATAGTAGCCATGGTAAAATGGGAACTAAGTTGTTAGTTGGTAAAATTTCATCAAAATTATAACGTTAAAATTTTTTAGTTTTCTATTGGAAATTAAAATATTATAATTACAAAGATAATGTCTATTAGTTGAAAAATTTTTTTAGTGGTTCTATCAAACAATTTGCTTATTT
This sequence comes from Caerostris darwini, assembly GCA_021605075.1. Lineage (NCBI taxonomy): Eukaryota > Metazoa > Arthropoda > Arachnida > Araneae > Araneidae > Caerostris > Caerostris darwini. Next base: position 514,223 of record BPLQ01001323.1, read on the forward strand.
AATTTAATTTATATTATTCTCTGTGTATTAAATTACTTTCTTTTTTTAAGGATTTGTTTTTCATTTAAGTATAAAAAAATTTATTGGACTGTTTTCATAAATTTTTGTTAAAATGTTAATTAATAATATTAATTTTATACAATTTTCAGATATCAGTAGATTTCAATTTATTTAGTACATATAAATTTTTATTCAGGTGAAAAAATTAATCTACTTTATTCTAAACTGGCGAAGAAAAATGCAGAAATTTACATCCAGCGATCACAACAACTTTATCAAAAGGGTCCAATGAGAACTTCTTTATGCACATGGACTCTTGAAGATGTGGATATTTTAGCCATCGCTGATTCCTCGTATCATGGTACACAGCGAGTTGTGAATAGAATTAAAGAATTAGATCCAGAGAGGTAAAATAATTTACACCATTTTCCAAAAAAATTAAGAATTATGCAGAGTTATCTAATTTAGTTACCTGGTTATTTAAAATCTAGCAAACATATTTTTAACATTTTATGGTAACAATTTCTTATAACAACCTTGGGTGTAATATATTTTTTACGGATAAAAGTTAAATTATGTTAAATCAAAAGTATGAAAACATATAAACTTTTTTATTATTACAGTTTTTTTACTGTAGAGAATTAAAAAATTACTAATAGATATTTTTTATTGTTTAGGAAAAACATTCCACAAAGCCATTTTATGAAAGCAGCTTAGACTATTACTTCTAAAACTAGTATTATTAAAAATAATTTGTTGACTCCTACTTTTTGTAATTAAGATTTAAAAATAAATTTAAGGAATTTTTTTTATCAGAGTTAAATTTGTTTATTAAGGATTGTTTATTTTAAGGCTATGTATTGAAATAAACAAGCCATAATTCTGATAAAAATAATTTTTCATAACTTTTAATACTTTAAAAAAAATGCTTGTTATATAATGTTATAAATTAAAACAGAAATGGGTAAAAATTTGTATAATTTCCAGTTTAATAACTAAGAACATTGAAAAGTACAGAAAGATTTCTTTTTTTTCCAAGGATAAATTTTTGAAAATAATTAAATTTGCACTCAAATTTTTTTTTTTTTTCATTCGTTTTACCAGCAACTCGAAGCGATTATAGTGAAAGGATCATATTCACATGTAAGTTTGATATACGCATTAAAAGAAACGCATTATTTATATTGTTATTTGCATTGTCTCTGTAGTGGAGCCCTCAAGCTTGACGACAAATTTTAAATGGCTCCACTCCGGAGCCCTCGAGTGCAAAGTGTTAAATTTGTGAATTATTCGGTCAGATTATAGTGAATAAGTTAATCGTATAAAAATTATAATGCAGTAGTTGATGCTTGCAGTACACTTTTTAATGAATATCTATTAAATTAAATTTATTGATTATTTAGTTTTTATTAGTTATAAAAAAAGAACACATTTTCTTAGTCCCTATCCAGATGAAGGTATAGAATTTACCACATTATGGGCAAGAAAAGTTAGATGCTCTGTTACTTCTTGGACTTGGCAAATGAGAGATTTTCCTCAAATGCCTTTGAATATTCGTGAATTGAATTTATGGGGATTTCTCATTGGAGCAGAGCAAGAAGCATCTCCGAGAGGTTTGTGAACTATTTTGTATATTTGTATTTAGTTTTCTCTGAGGTAATTGTGATTTGCTTTGATAAAGAAAGTATAATATAAAACTTAAATATATTTAAAATATTTTCTACTGCAGAATTATGCAGTAATATATATAAACTGTAGATTCCTTGTTATTTAAAAATCTTTAATCTTCTGCAGGAATAAAAAATGTAAATTAACATTCAATATTGGAATTATATTTGGCAATTTTTGGATAGTGTATCAATGAAAATTTTAATTCTTGAACTACTGGCTTTGTCTTTGACCTTAGAAAAATCATTTGTTGTGATATATATTAGATAAAATTGAAAAACATCAAATAAAATACCATTTTTATGTATTAAATATTTTTGTTCATGCTCAGTTATATATCTAACTTATTTTGAAACTCTAAAAATGTTCTGTCTTTTAATGTAAATAAATTCTGAGGTAGCAAATATATTTTACTACAAAATTTTCTTGTGTATTAAAAATGTTTTATTAGATGGCAATTAATAAAATATTTATTTTAGATATATCTGTAGTCAGATAGCATTTTCAAAAAATTGCTTTTGTTAGTGGGGACACTAACCAGAATCTTGATGTTGGTAGTTCTTTGTATCTTTCTTATTGATGTGCAAGGGTCTCAATCTGGTTACAGCCAGCATTTATTTTATTACATATATAATGAAATTACTATATTCCGAAACATGTTCTACTTAAAAAAAATCTTGATATATCTCTGTATATAGTACATAAAATGTTATAACCTTTACATTCAAGTTTTATAACATACATTTTTAATTTGGGTTTTATGTATGATATTGCTTACTTTTAATTTTTAATTTATTTTATATGTATTTTTCTTATAAAATTTATTTTTTAGCTCGAAGAACTTCAATAGTGCAGATTAATCAACCCTGGTCTGATTTCACAGTTGAACGCAGCATGCCTTCTTTAAAATTTTATCATGATTTGACATTTGGTTAGTTTAGATGAAGAAATATTTATATCATTTAAAATAATGTTTTTTGATATTAAGATTATTAAATTTAACAAAAGTTGCCCACAAAATGCATATTTAATTAATTATATTTTTTAACTTAAATATAATTGAAGTAATTGATAATACTTTTTTCTGTTAAAACAGAAAATTGAAAATATTTTATATTATTTCAACTGTTTTAAATAAATTGCTTTATAATTTTAAAAATAAAATTGTGACTTAAGAATTTGAATTTTATCATTTTATAAAACACTTAACATGTTTTTTAGCCTATAACCCATGGATTTTGCATTTTAAAAACTTTAGAATTTAATAAGTAAAATATAGTGAAGAACTTAAGAAATTGCTGAAAATGGTAACTGTATTTTGTGAAAGAATGCAAAATTGAACTGTATACATGTGGTATTGAACTATGTGAGTGAATAAAAAAGATCCGTATAAAGTAAAAATAATTTAAAGGTTTTCTGAAAACCTACTAGTCTATATTTGCATGAACTCTAAATACTTTTACCAATATATATATATATATATATATATATATATATATTATTATGATTCTTTCAGTCTTATTTCTTCTCTCTATCAGCTTAATAAATGCCATATTAAATTTCATGTATTAAATTTTTTATATTAATTTTGACTGTAGGAAAGCTTTTCAAATTTGCAAAATGTTGTATCAGCCTAAAATCTGAAACATGGTTATAAGAATATATTTTATTTGTAAGATATTTAAAAGAAAATAGATAAATAAGTAAAAATAGAAGGCAGATTATTTTTGACTGTGGATTATAGGCAGGACATTAAGGTATATAATTTTTTGAAATATTTAAAATTCAAATAAGCAATTAATTAAAAAATACAAGTCCATCTTTTCTATATATATATGACTTTTTTAGTGATAGACTTAAAATAAACAAAAGTGCATTTAATTATCGCTTGTCCAGTGTGTGTGTATATATATATATATATATATATATATACAATTTGAAAAAATGATTTTTGTTTTAAGTAAATATTTTCAATTAAAAATCAAATTTCATTTAAATACTTTAAATTAGCAATTTGCATTTAATTAATGTAAAATATTTGAAATTTTAATTTATGAATTAGGTGTTGAAGACTGTTTTATATTTCTTATAATATTTAGACTTAAACATGTGGTAAATTTATATTATTTTTATGAATATTTTAAAATCCTTACTTATGTTAAAATATAATTTTTATTTACAGACATGGAAGAGATGACTATGGCGTATGGCCCCAGTTGGGAACCTGTTATGTCCCAAATTAGCTTGGCAATGGAAATGATCAGTAGACCATCATTAGATCCTAGTCCAGCCTTACCATGGTGGGACAAAATGCGTCTCTTGTATCATGGTCGATTGACAATTATTTCAGAACACTTAAATCTTTACTTACGTGCATCCCTTGATCCATATAATACCACTGAACATATGGAGATATCATGGTCTGAAGTATTTATTGAATGGACAAATGGTTAGTCATTTCATATTTTGTTTTACAATAAATTAGAGAATATAGTTTTATTTTGGGGCCTTATGACTAAGTGACTAGTGTTCTGCCGCTCGGTATCACAGGTTTTGGATTCGAATCCCCGCAGTACCATGGATGTTTGTAGTGGTTCTGAATTCACTTTAAAATGTAGGCCCTGGTCTAATATGACTGTAGACATTATGCATAAGAGTGGCAACCCTATTCCGTAAAGAGAAACATCTCATGTTTCGAAATTTGCCAGTAGGCAGAAGGCTTTGGCCCACCATGGGGTTGTGCCATTGAAGAAGTTTCTTTATTTTTTTCATAAATCGTGTTACTAAATTTTCTGTAATAATTTTGTATTTACTGTTGTTTTCTTTGATTTAAAAAAAAATATGTTATTAAAATTTTCCTAGTTATTATAAATAGTGAATTTTAATGTTTATGTTCAATTTTTATGCATATTTAAAATATAACCTTTTTAACTATTTTAACTATTTTCCCCATATTTCTTAAGATTTATGCAAGCTAATGCTGCTTTATCTTATTTTATCCAAATGTTTTTAAAATTGAGAGTTAAAAAAAAAAAAAAATTGGACAAAGGGGAAAATTTAACTTTTATAATTAAACTAACATAAAACTTGAAATTTATTAATCCATGATGACCTGCCAAATATTACTGATTCGTGTTGGGCCACAAACAAAATTTTAAAAGAAAATAATCGTTGCATGTACTTTCTAGTAATCAAGTTGAATAAATGTGGGGAAAAAAAAAAGGAATAAAAAGATAGATAATAAGATAATAGATAAAATTGTTGTTCGAGTAAATCACAACATTTAACATTGGAATGATGACAAGGAAATGGGAATTGCAACCATAATTAGAAATAAAAAGTTAAAATTTCCAGAAAGAAAATATGAGGTTTCTTGTTGCTTATAAAGTTACAAGGTTTTTCATAGAAATTTAAATATTTTTGCTGTCTTATAATATGCATCTTCAGATGTATCAAATACTCAAGAGATAGAAAGAACTTAGTATCCAAAAGCACTTTATTTCAGGCTTTACAAATTCCATGCATTAAAATAAAATGTGTTAAATAATTTTTTATTGAAATTGAGATTTGCCTTTAAGGTGTATTCCATTAAATTGGTATTTGCCATATCTTGTGGAAAACACTCACCCACTCAAAGTGTAGGACTTCCGTGGTCTACATTGATAAATAAAAATTAACAATTTGGAATTAAAGTTGAATAATATATAAATATGGATGGATTACCTAAGATGAATACTAAATCAAATAATAAATAAACCATACTACCAGAAAAACCTACAAAATGAACTAATAGATAAATTGAGATATTTGCGAAGTGAACTTGAATTCTACCGCACTGCTCAAAGTAAGCCATCAGGTATGGACTATACACAATACAATAATATTTATTTATATTTGTTTTACTAGGAACTCAAACAACTCACATTGAATTACATGAAATTGAACTTATTTTCTTCTTAATTCAAAGAATTAAAAGTATTTTATTATAATGCTTTTCATATACAAATATATTTGTTTGTAAAATTATTAATTTAAAAAATGTTTGGCACAATTTTAAAAATCAGCATATATTTTTTGTAATTATAAAGTATCCTCTTATTACTAAAAATAAATTTTGTTAGGTTTCATCCATATTTGATTGTTATTGATTTTTAGGTAAAGTTCTTACTAAAGGTGACCTGGATATGTATGTTCACACAGCTTCAAAATATGATGATATACGAGTATTACACATTCCACATTTAAAACTCAGGTAATAATTATTATTCGAACTGTATATATTGTATTTTTTCTAACATTTACAAATAATATACAGGGCGATTATAAAAAAAAGTTTCTCAATATATGTCCCTAGCTATTATACCATTCACAAAAACTGAATGCAATTTTGGTTTAAAGTATTTTGAGGTAAGTGCTGAAGAATCACATGGAAAACAACAGTTAAATTCTAACAGTTACAGTGACATGACTTCAAAAATTTCAAACGCCAACACCTACTTTTTTTATTGGAATGTGATCTCCGTAGTGAGAAACCATAAATAGCTTCAGTGGAACGGTATCTGTAGCACAAAAATTGCCCGTGGACAGACTAAGAAGAAAAGTGAAAACAACCAATAATTACAGAGAAGCAACAGAAAGAGAAATATTTTAATGTGTTTTACAAATTTTCCATGTGACCTCATTCACATATGACAGTTTGCATGCGTCGGATGGTGTATAGCACTGAAGCACATACCATAGCAAGAGGAATCTGCTGAACCAGACCTCTGATGGCATCTTTCAAACCAGATGTAGTTTGCTGATTAAATGCAAACACTTTAGATTTCAGGTATCCTTATAGTCGTGTAAATACAAGATGGCGTTTCCCCAATTGTGAGGTCTTAACACAACATTCTAGTGACAGAATTATCTCCTGCCATTTCACATTTCCATGACTGCCAAGGTCCCACGATATCACTCCAATTAATTTCTGGTTGTAGGAATACCTGAAATCTAAAGTATATCATTTAATCTGCAAACTTCATCTGACTAGAAAGAGGCCATCAGATGTTAGATTGAATAGATTAATCTTGTCATGATACATGCTTCGGTGCTATCCACCATCTGTCACATGCAAAGTATCATTGTATGGGAAGGGGGTAAACCCGGACCCCTTTAACTCTTCAGGATCATCGAACTGACTAACACATTAATAGCCTTAAATGTTAATTGAGCTAATAAACATCATTATTTTGAGCATGGGATATCACTGCCATGCTTGTATAACTGTTAAAAGTGATCACACCCTATATTGAAGTTAACTCATTGAACTTAGATACTATGTACAGTCGAACCTGTTTTTATGCAATCCTCTTTTGTGCAGTATATAAAAGAAATTTCATCCAATGCATATTATGAAAAATTAATTGAAAAATGTCATGCAAAAGAAAAAAAAACCCCATCAGATGGACCACCTGATATTAGGTCATCCCATTACCACAAAATGTGAGGTAGTACTACATTGTGAGGTTTTGATTTACATACTTTCTATGTAAGACTCTTTTTTATGTGGTCTCTATTTACTACATTAAAAAAATATTTTTTTTTAATTTGTTGCAATTAATATATTTTATAGCTACTTATGAAGTATACTGCATTTTGATATGCTTCCATTTTTTTTATTTATCAAAGAAACATTTTACAAAATATGTACATTTATTTTTGTGTACTTATTTGCAACACATTGTTTGATTAATGGCTAAATTTTATTTGATTCCACTCAATGGAAATTTCATTTTCACAATATTTTTCTCAATTATTAGAAACCTGTGTGTGTGACACAACATATCAATACAATTATAAACATAATCAGTTTGCATAAAAAAGCCCCATTATTTATTACATAATTTTCCCATTTTTTATAGAAACACAATCAAATTGTATTACAAAACCATTTTAACATTCATTATATGCAAACTCTGAAATACTTTACATTCAATCCCCCAAAAAAAAATAGAAAAGAAATATATATATATACATACATAAATGCATGCATGTTTTACTTAGTTAATTTGTAGAAAGTAGTTAACATTTTTAAGATTTGTGTTTGTTTCATTTTTGAAATGCATGCTTTATAAAAAAAAATCTCTATATTTTAATATTTTATTGATTTCAGATAGTTTTAAATTTTTATTTGTGAGAAATATGTCCCATTTTCTTAAATTGTTTTTCCTTCCTCATATTTTGTGAATATTTATATTTATATTTTGTATATTATATTTTGCTTTAATTAGTATTTCACTAAGTATGGTAATTTAAGTTTAGTAATTTTTTATCGCTATTAGAAACATTAAAAAATATTCATAATTTGTTCTGATTTCTATTATGTAGCTGATTAATGTTATAAACTGTTTTAATATAATAAATAATTTGTTTTATTTGATAGTGAAATAGTTGTTTCTAATATATTTTGAAGTATGTTTTGTTGTGTTAATTTTTCCATTAATGCAAATTATGCATTAAAAGTTATGTAATTTTTATTTATTACTTAGCACAAATTTTAATTGGTTGTGTCTTGGAAATCCATTTGATCATCATAATGTTATGCCATGTGCTCCAGATAAAGTGCCTGAATATTCAATTAATCAGGTAGTTTGCCAAGCAATTGTTTTTTCTTTTCTGTTTATAATATCATATTGTGAATCGAAGAAATGCATTTACAAACTGTGAGTTATTTCATTACATCATCATTGTATGTGTTTTTTCTATTCCTTTAAAATACTTGCTATTTTGTTTTTGTCATCCATCTATATTTCATTTTATGAATTGATTGTTACTAAGTTATATATTTTCTTATTTTTTATTCATGCTACAAATTGCAGTATTCAGATCATATGAAAGTGATGATTTCATCAGAATTATCCTCAGACATGTTTCATTATAAATATAATATTAAAATGATTAAACATTTTTTATTATATTTTAACTATTTGTATAAATATATCTTTTTATAATTTTCTAGTTTTTAAATAATTCATATTTCAGAAAACCTATGAATATTTAATCAGTTTAGATATCAATAATTTAAATTTCATTAGAAATTTTTATTAAAATACAAAGTGGCATAAAAATTACCTTGTAAATTTACTATATTTCCAATTTGCTTCTCTTTAAGCATTAAAAACAAAAGAGATTTTTGGAAGATTGATTTTTAAAACTTTGTATAATTTTAAGAATGCAACTATCATAACAATAATTACCATTTCATCTAAAATAAAATTTTACTATAGATTTATATTGCACCAGCTATTTACTTGACATTTCTCTGGTTAGATATTTTCCTTGTATATTATCAGACTGGAGAATGCAATATGATAGGAGAGCAAATATAATATAAAATTGACTTGCCTCATAGAGTAGTAATTACTATTGTATGATTCGGCCACTTACAACTCTGTGAAACACCACCCCTCTTACTGATTCCAAATATAATCATTTTCTAAGAATTATTTATTGAGGATAGGAGATACTTGGCCTATTTAGTTTCCCAGAAGACCCTCCTACCTTACTGACTGTACAGTGCTGGCCTTTCAACTTTTTCTTTTCATAATAATTGACCAGAGATTCATTGATTGATTGACTCAGCATTGTGTGGCTACAGAATGTCAAACGTTTCTATTTTTAACAAACATTGTGATAAAAATTAATACATGAGATTTTTTCCAAGATTACAATTATTTCCATGCTTTTTGATTTTGGTAAATTTTATTAAATTAAAAACAGAAGGTAAAAAGTATAAAGCAATCAAGAAGTAATCTCAATCACAGATGTAAAACTCAGATAACGATTAAGAATTGTAGTTTGCCAAATTGTTAAAAAACCATTTATAAACAAAACAAAATAAAGTAATAATGAGACTGTGCCATAAATAAGCTTATATAATGAAATATTTTAAACAAGCAAAAGAAATATATTAAAAAAGAACACAATTGCAAAAATTTCAAAAATAAAATATTTGAAACAATTAACTGAAATTTAAATCAGAAATCTATGATATTTTTTTATTTTTTTTTATTAAATTTTAGCTCATTGGTTTCAATAAAAATTTTTTTTGAATTTATAGATAAATTTTTTTATAAGTGATAAACTATTTTGCATAAATGATAAAAAAATGTTAATGAGTTACGATTTTGTACTAAATATTATTTGAAATATTTCATCTCCTTTTTTTTATTTTTATTTATTTTTTTATATATTAGGAGCATGATTCATATAGAGCTTTTCGCTCACAAAACTTGAATATTTCGTATTCATATGAAACAAGAAATTCAAATCCTGCAGATGATGATGTGCCTACAATGCTTCTGTATAGTAGTACTCTAAGATGGATTGAAAATTTAAAAGTAAGTTCCCATAAGTTGCTTTTTAGAATCACTGAACTAATTAGAATTTTCTTCAATGTTTTTGAATTTCAAATAAGCTTTTAAAGGACTCAGTTTTTAAATCCATAAAAGTTTCTCAATTCTATCAATTTAGTATTTTTGGACTGAATTTAAAATCAAGCATTTAATAATTTGAAATTTGTACGATTTATTTAATTGTTTTTTTTTATTTTGATATAATTATTTTGAATTATATTATTTATTCAGTTTATATAAAAAAAATTTTCTCTTTCAGATGATTCTTTCTGGAGTTACTCGCTTAACAAGACGAGGTGTTTTGTTTTCTAATACTAAACCTCGTAAACCTCAGTTGAGTCGCCATTATAATAGACTTTGCATCTCACTTAATTTACATAAATTTAAAATTATTTATTGGATGTCTTTTGCTAAACAAAGAGGATTAGAGCTTGTTGGTGGACGTTTGTTTCTTAGTACAGAGCACACTCTTAGTCTTGCAAATGTAAATGATGGTCTCAAACATAGGTGAAATAAGTTTTATATTGCTGGTTTATCTGTTTTGCATGTTCTTATGTCATAATCGATTGCTGAAATACATATTCATTAATCTAATTTCATAATTTTTAATAAATGTTGTATGTATGTAGACAAATGTTATAAGAGTGATAAGTGTAAAAGCTAAAGTTTAAGAAAGACTTTTTTAATTTAAAGAAACATAATAAAATTTTATACCAATAATAAATAGAGAAGGTTGAGAATTTAAGATATTAATTGTTCTATTTTAGCTTTTTTTTAATTGTTGACTTTTATAAATATTTACGATTAAAAATAATTTGGTTTTAATTTTTTTTTTTTCAAATTCAATTCATTTTATTGATGATGATGTCATCATTAGATGTATATAGGCCAAAAGTCATGCAAAAGGAAAGGACTTATTAAAGGCACATTTAATCTGAAAAATAAAGCTTTTAAAATAACATTTGTTTTACAAAAATTTTAAGCAATTAAAATATAATTCAAGCCCATAGATAAAGAAGTGTATGAAAGAAAAAATAGAACAATTAACTTGAGATTCTCTTAATATTAAAATATATAATTAGTGTATTTATTAACTTTTAAGTTTATCCTTTCATTATCTTTATGTTACTGATATAAATTTTTATTTACTGTGCGACATAGTTCTCATATTACAACGATTTCTTGTATATTTACTGCTTGTAGACCAAGAGCAAACTGGAATATTGGCTATCTGAATACTGAATTATCTGACAGTGAGATATGGTTGTATAATTGTATGGATGAAGAAAATGAAAATGTAAATATATGAGCAAAAATCTTTTTTTTTAAAATCTTTTCTATAAACTATATAAATTAATTATTTTTTGTTTCAATCTCTATTAATAGCCTACTCAGTCTTTTAGCGAGTATGTTGAACGAAGCTACTTCTTAAGTGTAAATAGGTTAGTTTCCTCATTTTTTTTATATAATAATAATGTAATGTTTGTTTTTTTGTGTGCATATGAGTAAGTAGGTGGTGCATTGTTTTGGTTAGTTGAGAACAAAATGGGAAAGTAATTGCAATTATAAGAAAAATATTCTTCTATACATGAGAATATATAATTTAAATTTTTATGTATGTATTTTAAGTGTTATATTTTTTAAATATATGTTTGCAATTTTTATTTCACTCACAAGAAAATTGTGATGATGTTTGACTATGATTGAGAAAATTGATTTTTTAATAAATAATATTTATTGTTTATATTTTGCAAACTATGATTTTTCTATCATTGGGTGCAATTTATAATGAATAAATTGATATTTTACTCTTAGAAATTATTAAATGAAATCATTCCAGTCCAGTGTTTTAAATATTTTAAATTTGTTGTAGAATATACATCAACGTTGAAAGTAGGCTATTATTTCATACATAAAATATATCTTGCACAAATTGAATTAAAATTTTTATTTAGTGCAATATATATTAAAACATTATTAATCATATTTTCACGATAAAATAAACTTTTTGTAATTAACTAAAAATATTATAAATTCTGCAATATGATCTTAAAAACTATACTTGCATGGAAAACATATGGACACACATGGAAACATACATCAATTTTAAGCAGGCAGCCATGCAGTTGTGTATGTGTGTCTTAGTATATATGTATATATGTATGTATTTGAATAAATAGTTGGTGTATTATTTTGGTTAGTTGAGAACAAAATGGGATAAGTAATTGCAATTATAAGTAAGGCAGTATAATTGAATAATAAGTATATTGCAGTAATGAGTATTTCGCAGAATTACGGAGAGTCAGGGGAAGCAATCATTGCTTAAATGTTGCACACCAATTTTTTTCTATCACTTTTACAATAATTAAGCCTTTCATCATTCATGAATTTTTTTCTGAGATATAAACCAGTATAGTTGGCCAATATTTGAAAAAATAAAAAAAAAACTTCTTTTTGCTAATAAATTTGGATGTTTTGTAAATTTATATTTAAATTTCAAGTTATTTAAATTTTCAGAGTTTCTTATGGAAGGGAAGAGATTGTAAAGGATATCATTTCAGAAGAGGTAAAATTGAATACCTTATTTAGGACTAATAGCTATGTTAACTTTCACATTTTCAATTTTGTATAAATTTAAATTTTCTGTTGTATTACTAATTTTTAGGAAGACACGCCTACTCACCGTTTGGTTGTACATGGTTTAAAAGGAGCATGGACAAGACATAATAGATTAGTGATTTTCAGTCTTTTTGATAGCTATCAAAAAACAGTACTTCTAAAGAAAAATTTGTCTACTGAAGCACTTCGCTGTTTTAAAGTTGAATCTCAAAACACACCTCAGGTATTAAATCTTCATTTTAAATTTGAATAACTTTTAAAGGTAATGTAATTTTAAGTGTATGGTTTTTAAAAAATTGACATCTTCAAACTATATTAAATCTTTTGAATATTTATTTCAAATTAAATATAAATATTTTTTAAATAAGTATTAAAATTAGCAAAATTTGTAATTATGATTGTATATTTTATATCGTGAATATGTATTATGTATTTAAATACTTAAAAAATTGATTTTAATATTTTTTCGGTACTTGCATATTAACGATACCTTGGTGACAGACTTGGCGGTTTTTAAGTGGCACAAATCTAACAGCTGCAGATTTACTGAGTTTTGACGCCATTTTGTAGTGCTACGAGAATGCGTATTTGGGATTTGCCAGAAACAGAACAAGATGCAATTTTATTTTTTCAGGAGCGAAATATTTTTCCAAAACAACGAAAATGTCCCAATTCCCATGGCATGAAACTTTATTTTGGTAAACATAAGTTTTGGAAATGCAATTTCAGTCAGTGTGCTTATCGTGTGGGACTTAGAAAAGACAACTGGTTTGAGGGAAGCAGAATTCCATTTTGTACAGTTTTGAGATTCATATACTGCTGGCGCAAAAATTTTTTTGAAAGCGTTTTGATTTTAAATGAAGTGTTTTATATATTTTATTATTTGGAACAAAAATTTTAAGTGTAGATTGGCGCCACTTAAAAACCGCCAAATCAGTAGCTGCAGTTGGCGAGTGTGCTCTTTATTGACGCAACTGTCACCAAGGTATCTTTAATACGTAGTTACCATTTTTTCTGTACTTGAGATGTTAAAAACCAATTGAACATTAAGAAAATATAATTTGCAGTTGTAATAAATAAAATTTATATTACTGAAGTATTTATATAAAAAGGTAAAAAATAATATGAAAAATAGGTTCAAATTGAATAATAGAATATATATATATATATATTGTACTGTAGACATGGCTATTGTATTTCTTGTATTCTTAGATGACAATTATATTTCTAAAATACATTTGTATAAAGATCGATTCAAAAGGTTTTTATTGAAGAAAATTATGGATTAAAATATCCATAATTTAAAAACATGGAATAATGCTGTTATCTTCATGTACATTATTATTTCAATATTGCAAGGAATTATATATACAATTACTTATTTTATGGTTTATTAATATTTTATTATATAAATTTAGAAAGATTATAAACTAAATTTTTCAAGCTTTTCTAAGTTAAAATTACAATATTGAAATCATTTTTTTGTAATATTAAATATATTTTTTTGAAGTATAATATAATTATTTTTTCTTTATTTACATGGCACTAGATACATATTTGAATCTATTTTAATATTTGATTTCATGTTAGAAAGTACGTTCACAAACGAATACATCCATAAATTCAACTTCAGCTGGTCCAAGTCCTATAAGTAATCTTCAATCTAGTCATGTTGCTTCTATGCTTCAAAAGTTAGTTGCAGAATCAGAAGCCAATCCTATGGTTTTTACGGAAGAAGTAAGCATTTATTTTTTTAATTGCAATACTAGACAGCAATACATTTTTTTATTTACATTTATTATTAAAAATATTTCTCTATTTTTTAGATTGAAGGAACTACACGAGAACAGCAATTGCATGGTATTTCAGCTTGTCAAACTGATGACGTGCTTCAAAAGAAATGGCTAAGTAATGACTTTGAATTGTTTCAAAAACTTTTTTTGGTATTTACAATATTTTTCTTTTCTTTCTTTTTTTTTTTTAATATTAATCTATTAGGATAAGAAACATGTAACTATATTTGTTTAGGATTTTTGTAGATAAATTTTTGTTTCAACTACTTATTTGACAACATATACAATACATTTTTTTTTGTCTGGAAATAGATTTAAAAAATAGTTTGAAAAATTATTTTTATTTCTAAAAATTTGAAAAACGAATTTTTTTTAAATTTTATTTTTAAAACATTCTACAATTTAAGTTGCTTATTTCTTTTTAAAAGTTTAGTTCATTTAAAGAATGGGGGCCTTAAAAGTATTCTTTATTATACCGGGGATAATATATTTCATGGAAAATTAAATTTTAATTTAGAAAATTCAAATATTACTTGATTTACCTCTGAAAAGGAATTTTATTAGGTAAAACATTGTGATATATTTTTAGAAAAGAAAATATGGTAATTATTTCAAGTAATTGTTCTGTAATATACCTGGTTGTTTTCTTATAATATAGGTATTACAATACAATTAAATGTAATAAATTTATTCCTTTAGCTTTTAATTTCATTTTACAAAAATGTTTGTAAATGTTTTGGGGAAAATATTATGGCACCAAAATGTTTAACTAAAATATTAAAAATCTTAGTATTTCTACATCTGATATGTTATTCATTTCTTATTTATACATAAATATTTACATCTATGTAACTACATTTAAAATTTTTTAAAAACCATCAAAATATTTTATAGTTGAATTAGTCAACAGTCAAGTGATGCTCAGAGGTTGTGAAACTGCAGGCTATGTCATTGTTAGTGCAGCTAAAGCTAAAATTTTTCAGAGATTGCATTCACCTGTTTGGAAGGATCGGTCTCTTGTATCAAAAACTACATGGGTTGGCTCATTTGAATGTATGCAGGTAACATGAAAATTTTTCTTCAATTATTTGCTTCCTTTTTACTCATCAAATTCTTTCATCTTTGGTTACACTTAAAAAAAACTCTAATTATATAAATAAAAATAATTAAAATGGTTTTCATGTAATTAAAATTATATATATATATGTATTTGAAATTTTTAAAACATTTTATAAGATTTTTATTTAGAAGATAATTGAATTATTTTTTATAGTAGTTTCATATACTTGAATTTTCTAAATAATGAACTTTTTTTAGCGATAAAAATATTAAAGCTGTATCATTACTTCTTTAATATAGAATTTTTAAATATGTATTTTATTGATTTTATTTTAATAATTTTGTCTGATGCATATTTTAAATAATTTTTGTATTGAAAAGGAAAGTATATTATGCATAATCGCATTATTGCATTGGTAATTATTTATTGATGTAAAAAATATATTTTCAGTATTATGCAACTGTGGATGCTGGAGTTCCAAGTCCCACAGTGGATAATGTAATGTGGCTTTCTGTGGATAATATTGAAGAAAGAGAATCTATGGTTATCAGTGATCTCCCTGATTTAGTTGGAAGTGGCCATAGTGTTGGAGGGGTAGTCAGTAGCACAGTGGGTGCTGTATCTAATCCTGAATCTGCACCTACTCAGTTACAAAGAATTGTTTCTCGTTGTGGGTGTCAGTTCTTTTATGCAAGTTATGGAGAAAATATGGATCCCAGTAGCTTGGAGGATGTACCACCTCTTGTAATTATTATACCTTTTATTATTAAATAATGAAAATATAATATTAAGAAGAATGTGCATGTAATATTATTTATTTATTGTTTTTACATTTACTACAGGTTTTAGAAGCTTTAAAATTATTTAGATCATGAAATTCATAGTTTCTGAATGAATGAAATTTTCTATGATATATTTATTTTAAAAAATCAGTGTAAACAATTATTGCATCTTTCATATTTACAAAGTTGATAACTCAGTTTAAAGTAAATTAAAATGATTTCATATTTAAAATAAATTATATAAATTTTCATTTAGTTTAATATATTTATCCTGAAAGATAATCTATTTTCAAATATTCAGGGATTCAAAATAAAATAATAAAAATTTGACTGTCATTTTCTAAATTTAATATTTAAAATTATATAAAAAAATGAACTAAATATTTGTATGAAGTAATGTTCAAAATATATTATTTAATGAATTGACTTACCATCAAATGGAAAATTATATATTACAATTTTAAAGCTGCATCTCCAGTGTTTATATTATACATGAAGGGAATAATCAGAAATTAGAACTTCGTAATTTGATGAAATTCAGAGATGAAAAGTGTCTTTGCTTAATTTTGATCTTGGGATGTAAAAATATTCTAATTTTTGTGGCATTCAATTTACAATTTTGTTTTAATTGATTGGATATTTAACATACATATTTTTTAAACAGAGTCTACAACGAGTTTTATATGAAATTTTACTCTCTGTCAACATTTGTATTATTTTCTTATGTTAAATACATCATTAAAAAGAAAAATATAAAATTCTGGCATTTATTACGAATAGTATTTATTAAAACTTATTTTATAACAACAAAATCTATATTTTTTAAGATCTTGTAATATTATCCATGAATATATGTTACTTCATATGAGTGAATTTTGCCTTTCTAGCCTGAAGATAATGATTTGTGGGAACAAGAAGTAGCTGTTGATTGCTTTACATTAACCCATCATGATTTGGATATATGCACAAACTCTCTTCAATATGCCATGATACTTGACTTAGTTAATAATTTATTGTTGTATGTAGAACCTAGGAAACGAGAAGCTACAAATAAATTGCAATATATGCGATTTCAATTACAGTTATGTTCAGTAGAAGATCAAAGAGGTCCTATATTACAGTTACAAGAAAATATTAGGTAATATTAAATTAGCAGTTTATGTATGAAAAATATATGCTATAGTAAATATTTAAATCATTATTTAAAGATGATGATTTATTATTTTTATTTACATATTTAAGTTTTTATCTTAAAAAATATTAAATTGTGTACTTTTTATTTTGATTTTAGATCATTAGTAGCTAATTTAAGACGATTGGAAAAAGAAGCCTATGTAATTCATAAATTAGTTTTGGAAAATCCAGATAATAGTGATTATTTGGATGAACTTCATATGCTTGATAATAAGGTACATTAACTTAGTAATATTTTAGACACACTGATATGGCTTTTTTTTTTTTTTACAGAGGGGGGGGATTTTTCTATTTATTAATTGTAATTGTATGATGTTCTTGAATAATATAAAATTATCTTCTTATTTTCAATGTGATACAAATGTATAAAAATTATTTCCATAAAATATATTATTTAAATTTATTTATTAGAAAAATAAAATATTTTATTTTTTTACAGCAATAGTGAACATGCTTAGTCCATTTGTTAGTTTTAATTAGAAAACATTTAAATTCTAATACATGTAAATCAATTATTTAAAAAACAATTTTATGTTAAAAAAAGTATTCAGTAAATAAATCAGAAATGGCTCCACACAAATTTTATAAATTGCAATTTTCATGATTTTCAGACATTTGGCTTACATTCTTTAAAATTGATTTAATTTACTAAAATGAAAGAAAAAAAAGTACAGTATGTTTTTTATTTCATATAAATAAAGCTATACAATAATTTTATATTTGGGTTTTATATTGTTGTTTATTTTACTTTTTAAAAATTAGTAAAACATTTTTATTATGAAATAATATAGAAGTCAGTTAAAATTAATAACAAAATAAGGAATTTTATTTACGTTATATTTTGAGAGACTCCGTTCTCGTCAAAATCTTGCATTATTTTGTAGCATTTACATCAGATATTGCACCCTCTACCACTGACAATATGACACACTTTATAAAAATAACTTACATTTAGGCATTACATTTTGATTAGGCAATTGCCTTTGATTATTGCCTATTTACTTTTTAACACACTTGTTTTTAAAAAATAAACATTATAAAATTACTAAGTTACATTTATATGTTACAATACAAAAATAGACATATATGTTTATATTTTAACTTACATCTTTACACATAATCATTTTTTAAATATTAAGTGATGAAAGTATTAATACAAACAAATAATAAGAGAACATTTTTTAATTGGATATATGTATATTAATAACAATTTTAAAATTTTATAATTATTGTCCAAATAAAGTTTAAAAAATTAGTGTTCTTGCAAAAAGTAAAGAAAAATAAATGTTTATATTACCTGTTGATGATTATTCATGAGCTGCTATCTGAATAGTCTGTAGTATTCTTGGGCTTCTTTGTCATCTGAATAATTCATATGAGCTTGCCATGGTTTAATGACACATGAATCTGCCTCATTCTTTTTCTTCCAGTTGAATCACTCGGTAAATACCGTTGGAAAGGATTTATTTTTCACAAATGTATGATGTGGTTGCCCTTTGTCTAAATGTCCTGCTTGTAAATCAGTTCTGGTCATATATTTATTAGCATATTCACCCTGCTGATTTGTGCTTGCAATTCACGATATGTATGATTTCACTGTAGTTTCACTTCATAATGGGTTTCATGAAACTGTAAAATAGTGTTTTATGTTTTTGTCATCTCCATTATTATGACAAAACAAATAATGAGGAATAATCACCAACAACATCTCACTCAAGTATGAACTTGAAACACCTAGATCCATTCACCAATGTAGGATGCAATACTACTAATATGTCATTAAACTGATACCTTACAATTAATTTTTGTAAATTATACAGTTAAGAAATTACTTAGCTAATTTATGTTCACTCTGTATATAATGTCCCATAATTTTTTTTATTAGTTAGAATACATCACTAAAACTTTTTATCATAAAAATACGAATATTCAATAAAATTTAAAATATTTTTTAATCTATCTATAATAGACGTTAATTTACAAATGATTTTTTAAGTCACATGGTTATTTTTGGCAATTGTGCTTTATTTAGATGTATGAACATAAGGAAAAGCTTAATTCTATGAATGAAGAATTAACAATGATGATTAGCTGCTTTAAAGAAACTCAAATAATTGATAGCCGTTCTCGTCAAAGAGCTTCATCACAGGATAAAGGCGTTTCAACTTCCAGAAGATCTGAAGTATGCTTCAAACATGCTCAATGGCGACTCACAGATGCTGATGGGCAATTAGGAATTTCCGATTTAGTGCTCAGTAATTTTTTGTAAGTTGTGCACATTTCTTTCATTAAATTAAAATCTGAATTGGCTATTTATTAAATGTGAAAATGAACAAAAATACACCTTTTATTGCTAGTTATTCAAAGTAATTTATTTCATTTTTATTGTTGCAAACTTTTTTTATGAAAATGTTTTCAGTGACTTATTATTCAACCTTTTTAGATATTCAAAAATCACTAAAACGGATGATTCTGTGGAGCATTTATTAGAAGTGGGCTATATAAAAATGACAAATCTTCTTCCAAATCAAGCATATAAGGTAAAAAAAATATATATATATATGCCATCTTTATAAAAATTATTCATGTTTATTTTATAATTATTTAACTAACTAATTATATTATTTATTTTTTTAAATAAATTTATAATAACAATCAAATCTTATATTTAAAACATTTTACTAATTTCTGATTATTATGTTAAATTTATATGATCTAAGTCAATTTAGATTTTAAATATATCAAAACTAGATGAACGAAGAAATTGTTTATTAGTTTTAATAATATTTCACTTATTAAAAATGTTCAAAGAAACAGTAATGATAAAATCTAAAAAGTAAGAAAGGATCTGAATGAAAAAGTAAAATTTATTTAACTATTCGAATAATCAAAATAATTTAGAGTATTTTGTCAGAAATTATTTCAGTTTTATTATTAAATAATTTTATATGCATAATGTTAAAAGTGTTATATTGCTTTAACAGATTGTGCTGCAGCCTACAGAATTACAAACCAAAATACCTCTTGACAGACAGTGCTTGCTGAGAATATTTTGTCGGGAAAGAGCTCCTGTCGGTGGAATTTCAATTAAAGAACATTTAGAAGTTAATGTAGTTCCTATCACAATAGGTTTAACTGAAGCATTTTATAAAGCAATGCTTAAGTTTTTCTTTCCTGGACGTGACACAGGTCAGCTTTTTTTTCCTGTTTTCAATGATTAAAAAAAAATTTTTTTTTTCAAAATAATTTTAAGAGAATCATTGTTCACTCATTATTGTTTATTAGCATGTTTTCAAGAAAAATTTATTTGGAATTATTACATTTTATTTAAATAATTTGTGTTAATTTTTAAATTTTATAGATTTAAATTAAAGTAATGGTTTCTTTTTAAAATTTATAATTTATTTAGAAAATTAAGAGGTAAGTTATAAAATGTATAAAATAGTTACTGTTAATTAATAAAAGCCTTAAAATAGTTACTATGCTATTTCCATGTATATATAGACTTAAATATCATAATAATTAATAGATAAGTATAATAATTAATATAATTCGCCTTTCTTGAATAAGAGATAGAAATTTTTTGAAAATGAGTTAATTTAAAATTTATAGGAATAATAAAAAAAAAAAAAAATTCTGAAAAATCTAAATTTTTGTTTGATGATTATTGCACTATAAAAATTATAATTCTCGATTTAAAAAAAAATGCTGCTACTTACTTTATTTGCTGATTGTACTGGATAATTAGTCATTCTGCTCAATATAATGATTCTTAACCAAATCTATGAATTAAGATAAAATAGAACTGCATATGTTATGTTCATCATTTTTAATTTCATTTATCTCTAATTAAATTACACATTTTCTTTTGTGAAACTATATAATAAATTACAGTAATTTCCTAATTATAATCCATTAACATCCACATTAAATAAATTAATAATTTTCTTGTGATATAATATGCAGACAATTTGTGTCTGTTCACTTGTCTTTTTTTGTTATAATTTGTGCTAATAAATGTTTTTATATCTATGGTAGAGATCTTAACATTTTACAAACTTCTAATATAAAAATTCTCAAATTATACATTAAAAATGATGAAAATCGAAAAGAAAATATATGGTCTATTTACAAGTGTTCATTGCTTGGAAGTACAAAGAAAATAAGATTAACAAAAACGTTTTGAAGATTTAAAAAAAAAGATTAAAATCTGATCCAATATCACAATTGCATATGAATCTTATATTATGAGAATTGTTACTTATTATTGGGGACTTTTTATCCATTCATATCGATAAGGGTACAATATGTATTATCATATCTTGTATAAAAGTATAGCCTCCTTCCATTTCCATAGTTCTCAAAAGTTAACTTCATTTTGAAAATCTACTTATTCCTTTCTCTCACTGAAGATCGACTATTGTCTTTAAAAAAGCATTCTTATATGGTACTTGTTTAAGAAATAATTTTTACCAATATTTCTGAAATATGTAACTTGTGTTCCTTTTATTTTTATACATCATTTTCTTTATTTCATTAAAGTAATAGAAAATGTAACTTTGAATATAGCTTTGAACTTTTAAAACAAAATGCAAATAAATCCAATATACCCAGAATTTTTTAAATTTATAGTTTTAGCAATAAATCTTCTTCATTTAATGGTTCATATTTCTTTTAAGAAGTAAAATTGCAAGCTGAAAATAATTTATAATTAATAATTTCATTTTGTTGCATTATTAATTTCTCAGATGTAAAAACAAAAACAAAAGTGCAAATGTAATTTTAAAAATGCGTAGAATAGTTTAGCATCTTATGAATTATTTTTAAACTTTGAATCTTTTTTAGATAAAGTGGACGAAGAAGATGAAGACCCAGTTGGAACTATGAATAGAAAACCTTTTAAACAAAAACAGCTGTCAACATTTTATGGGGAAAGAGATGATATAGAAAAAATGAAGGTGCTTTTAAATTTAAATCTGCTGAAAATTGTAATAATCATTAAAAGCATGCACGAAGATAAATTTAATCACAAATAGGAAAATTTATTATTGAATTTCTTAAATATATTGTAAGACCTTTAGTATTAATTGCTTGAGTTATTATATTTATTTCTTCACATACTTATTTTTAATATTTTGTAATTTTAATTATCTGCTTGGTACCTTTTTTAGAGAAACATGAAATTTATTAAATAGTTAAATTAATAAGATAACACAGGGGACTCTCTCTAGTTCGACATCTATGGAACAGAAAACCTGTCACATTATGGAGAATGCTAGATTATTATGCTAGTGCTAGATTTATGCTAGACATATACAAACTTTTTACATTGAAATTTTCAAAATCTGTATTATTTCACTGTCTGGGGGGCTCACAATATCCATAAGGAAGTGTTCTTTATAATTAATTCACTGTAATCATTTTAATGGATTAGAACTACATTATTTTTCTGGCAGATGCATAACTTCTATTATCCTATCTTGAATTTTACCATTAAGCATTTGTTCTTTAGGATGCTATGAAGCATCGTCTGAAGGAAAACCTTTTTCTAATAAGGTTTTTTTTTATTGTTTTAAGAAGTTCTTAAATGAGGGTACAAACATACTTATTCAACCAGTTATGAAAATTTTCTTGTGTAATTGTTGCAGCATTCAGAAAACAACATGACACCAATCTTTCATGCATCAGTATGAATTATGCAACAACACAAAGGATAACATCCTTAGGATATCACTTTAAGTGTTTTTAGTTTCCCTCTTATTTAAACAAACTGGATTGTGCAATTATTTTATTAAATCTCTTTGTTTTCACTTTGATAGTTTAATCTAAATATTTAACTTAAGAATTTTCTGACACCCTGTGTGTTAATGTGACCATAGGTTTCATAATAAATATTGTTCATCTTAATGTATACTATCATTATTTTTATTTTATCAAAGCAGTATACCATTATCCTATATAATAATCTAATAACAAAGAATATCATGCATTTTCTTAAAGGATCAGTAGAAGTGGCATAATTAAAAAAAAATTATAATAAATTGCTAATATACTGCTTTATTATAGCAAAAGTGACTTTATTCTAAACTAGAAATAATAATCGAATCTTGAGATTAAATATACATTGCATAAAATTAAATAACATTTTTTCCATCAAGATTTGAAACATATATTAAACTAAAATAAAATATATATTATCTATACTTAGCAACAGTTATTGAAAGAATCTGTGTTAGTGTTTGTATGGTACATTTTTATCTAAAATATGTTGATCAAGTATTAAAATTTATTGAATTATGTTCTTTCATTTAAACTTTTTCTATGCATATTTAATTATGAGAAATATTTAAAAACATGCGTTCAATTTTTGTTTTGTAATTCTTCATATTTCATCATTTGCTGTCAAAATCTCGTTAGAATTTTCTGATAGTTAAATTTGAATTTTATCTTGTCTATTTGTCCATCTTGTGCTATATATATATATATGCATGTACATAATCTTTTGAGAACCCAGTATGATTAACTTTAAAGTACCTTTTAAGTTGAAATATTTTGCTTCATCAACTTGATTTGTATGTAAAAGACGAGGAATTTTAAAATTATTTACCTTCCTTTTTTTTTTTTCGCACTAGGAAAGAGCTGAAAAAAATCACACTTTTTTTTCTATAAAAATTCCTGAAGTTCCTATTCGTGTCAGCTATAAAGGAAAAAAAGATAAAAATATTGAAGATGTTCATGACTTAAGTTTATTATTATCTACAATTGAATATCATAACAGGACATGGACGTGGTTAGATCTTCTAATGGCCCTAAAAAATGACGCTAAAAAGATTCTTTTGTCACAGGTAAATATTCTTTTTACATAGAAATAAACAATGCATTCGAATGCTTATTAACAAATATGCATTATGTAAATTTCTTATATTTTTGTAGGCAATCAAACAAAAGCTTCTGAAATCCAAAAACATTCCAGAAAAAGACAACCAACCACAAGAAGAAGAAAAAGCTGCCATTCTTTTAGGAACTCAGCATTTGGTGAGTAATTTAACTTTAATATTTAGTGAGTAACAGTAATAAAGTGATTTAAAAAAAAATCTTATGTATAAAATTTTGGTTTACAGTTTAAAATTGCCATGGCATTAGATTTTCACCTATTTGCCATTTTCTACCTTATCAACATTACTAGCATGGTAAACACATAAGTGCATGTATGATTAAAAAAAAAAAGATGTTTTTTTTTAAATTTAAAAACTGCAATACTGAGAGGTGCAATCTTTAAATGTATTTGCATTTTGTTTAAACGAAAATAATATTGCTGAATTATTTATTTTGAACTAATTAATATTGAATTGTTCAAAAATATTTGTTTTCAAATTTCTGTATGAATATGACAAACAGCATGAACTCTAAATAATAAAATTATTATATTGGATTTGAATACCAAACCATTATTTACCATGCTAGATAATTTTGGATTTGTATATTAGTTAATATATGCTAGTTTTCATATAATGTAATATTAAAGATTTGTTTGTTTTATCGTTTATAACTTACGAAAATATTTAGTTGATTGTTATTGGAGATATAAATCTTGAATCACTCTTTGAATTGTGGCTACCAAAATGTGAATGCACGAATAAAAATAGAAAGTCTCAGTTCTAGCACTTTTGTACTTATGATTATGCCGATCTACGCTCCTAAATTCATTGCAACTTAGTAACAGCTCACCAGATTTGCTTTATAAATTCAATCCTATTGAAATTGCGAGAAAGCTAATTAGGAGGATTTTCAAAAATTAACACATGAATTGCATGATTGGATGTTTTATTTAAATGCTCATCTTAATAAAATTATCGCTTAATTAAATAAAACAATTTTAATATAATGTAAAACATAGTGTTCTCTAAGAAAATTGAAGGTCTCTCTCTCTATATATATTTCGTTAAAGAATTTGAAAGAGATAAATGCCAAGAAAGGCCATCATATTGTTTGGTTGCAATTGAATATAGGATCAGGACTTGGATATTCACAATGGAATTGCAATATCGGACCAAAAGTTCAATACCGGTATTCAATATTTTTTAGATCTTAATACTGGGATACTGGTTTTAATACCGGTAGTAGAAATTTTAGAAAAAGAAAGAAAATAGGTGTTTTTTTTTGTTTTATTAGAGAATGTAAATATCACAAAAGAATTTGTAACTTACAAATTATAACAGTATATAAATAATCACAAAAAAGTAAAGGAACATCTTATTTATTTAAATCACAAAAAAGTGTAAATATCACTATTCAGTCTGTGGTACTATTACAAATTTCTGAAATGTGATCTTAAAAATCCTAATGCATCAATTGTACTATCAATAAGTCTGGGACATAATTTTGTGCAAAAATTACCAGCAGTCGAAAACGCTCTTTCAGCATCTATGCTAGATGGTGGTACTGTTAGCAATACGCGATATACTTTTTCCAAGTATTTACCTCTAAATGCCTCATCTTCAAATAAATCTATTTCTCGTCAGATTATTTTGGATATAGCTGATTTCTGAATTGTATTTTGGCTTGCTAAAATTTTTTTAGTTATTGCTAATTCTAATTTTTGTTCAAGAGACAATTCCTTTTCACTATCAACATTAGTGTCATTATAATCTGCAATAACTGTACCGAGTTCTTCTGAATGTGGATAGGTTCTGAATTCTAAATTTCTAGTAAATACCGAAAAACTGGTATTTAAACTTGTGAATACCGGCATTACAAAACTGTACAAATGGCTCAAAATACCGGTATTCCAATCCCTAGTTGTAAGTTCTAGCACTCTCGAATATATTTATGATTCTACTGATCCACTATTTATATTCATCACAAAAGTAGCAGCAGGTCACAAAATCTGTGTAGTGTGTCATCTGCCTGAAGTACACAGAAAATGAAAAATTTTTTTAGCTGACTTTACAGGGAATAAAATAATTTTTATGCTCCATTAAATATGCAAGATTTGAGTTTGGCTTTGGAATAATTTAATATAAAAAAATTTCCAGAACCTAAATGTATATTATACTTCACTGAAGCACTAAAGTGAATAGCAAAGTATACAATATTTTTTGGTTTCAGGACTTGGATATTCACTATTAAACAGAGCTGTGATTATACATGTATTAAAAACGAGCAAAGGGTCAAAGCAAATTGAGAGTTATAAGCTAATATCTCTTACAAATAAGATTGTGAATAAATCGATTTATTTGGTCAACTGATCGGATAACTCTTTTTAGTCAAATTGTTGAAGATACTTATAGAAATATTTTGTTAAGCAATTTATTTGATTTTATAAATACATATAGTTTGATATGGAGAAAAAGTTGCATTAAAAACTTATATTTTGTAATCTCTGGTAATATGTTGAATTGGATAAAATCCTTCACTGATTAAAAAAAGTAAGATATGGAAATGGCCTATTACACAGTCAATATGGTGCACCTTGTTTAATTCATATATTAATGTATTGGTTTATACTTTTGCAAATGATACCTACTGATTGTTTTTCCTAAAGTATAGAAATGTTGTGCTTAACTATAGACAAGTTTAACTATTTTTGGGAATGATGTGATAATATCTTGTAAGCTACAGAATCAATATCGTATTCTGCTGATAGGATAACTATTGTAAGCCGTTTGGCAGGCTCCTTATTGGGAAGTACCAAATGAAGTTTAAAAATCATCTACAAAACATTTATATTACCATGATTACATTAATATTGGCAAGTGACTAGGCCCTAAAGAAATAGAAATTTTGTCAAATTGGACATTGAGGGTCGTCATTGGAGCTAATAAATCAACACCAGTATCAACTATGTTACTATTAATAAAGTATAAACCCATCAAAGCAATTTTGTTCTTACAAGATCTATATTGAAAATTTCTTTTTTGACTTCAGCCATAAGATACTAAAAATTTAAAGCCACAAAATAGTTTTATTGAAATAATCTAAAACGTTAAACAAAATTATGAATTACCAGTTTTAAGGAAAGTACAGTTGAATCTTTGAAAACTTGACTGGATAAATCTTTGCCTTGATAAAATGTTCAAGAAAGATACTGCATGCTTACACATATATATGGATGAATCTTATTCTATGTCAGCAGATGATAAACAGTTTTTGATTGGGAAGTTGTTCGTAATTTAAATTTTATTGAAACACAATCAGCCATCTGCTCGATAAAAACTCCAATATCAGGAATTTCTTTGATTTTTAGAAGGCATGTCACATCTATCAATACAGTCACATACAAACATGTTATGTGACTGTGAATTTCTAGACATTGCAGTATCTTTGGAAAAGAGCAACCTATTTTCTTTCACAAAAATGATTGTGATTACAACCAACATATTTTTCATTCCATAAAATATAACTCAAAAAGATTATGAGTTAAAAAATAATAACACAATTACATGGCAGAAATAAAATAAAATCAAGAATTGTAAATATTCTCAATGACGCAAGATGTGAGGCTATGGGTCAATTTCACCTATTGTAGGGTCATGACTATCTGGAAGAACATATTTGTTGCATTGATGTTTATGACCAATCTTACTATCTACTTTGAGCATGATTGAATCAATAAATGAAAACACCGTCACTGTTGAACTTTTTATGGTGACTTCAAGATGACTTTGTAGTGGTAAACGAGACATTGAGACAATAATGATTTTGGATGAAAATTTTATTACACACATGCATGCATACATATATTTATAATGTCATTAATAACTTTTGCCATAAATCCATCATGAAATCACTTTGTTTGAAAATAATATTTAATAAAAGGGTTAAAGAGATTGGGGAAGGTTAGTATGTAGAAAAAAAAAATCTTTCTGAATTTAGGTTTTTTTCAATTATGTGAAAGATATATTCCATTAATATTAAACTCATTCATACATATTTTAGATACATTTATGTTAAATGATCTTATTCTGTAAAATAAATTTCGATATAATTTTTTAAAACTTCCATTTACCTTCTAGGCTGGACAAGATCAAACGCTGAAAAAAGGTTTCCTGAGTAGAATGAGAAAGGATCATCATTAATTTATCAATCCCATATTTATGTACGCATGTCAATTATATTGCTATTATAAATTATTGCTTAATAGATAAAAATATGTATTATTTACATATATAGCATTGGAAAATGATTCTTTTTAATTGAAACGTATATGAATGGTCAAAAATGTAAAATATTTATATCATTTAGTTGTTGAACCTTAAGACATTTTATAGTTTTGTTATATATATTTAAGGGACAATTTCATAAAAGTTTGCAGTTACATATTTTTTGATATAATTAATTTTAATGAGTACGATTGCAATCAATGGTGTATAATATGTATTATAATATTTCTAATGTAAAAAATTGGCAATAAAATTTATGTATCATTTTATGACTATTTTCTTTATTGGCATAACTAATAAATTGCTACATCTTTATGCATGATATATATAGTTTTTGATGAAACATTTCCCTAAGGTTTGGGGTATTGCTGGTTTACACAATTATTTAGAACCATTTAATTTATTATTTTAAGAAATTTATTAATAACTTCTACTGTATTAACCTTTTTGACACTATGCACAGAGTTGATATTAGTCTAATAAAATAATATATACAAAACTGAGGTTTATTTAAATAAAGATTGTCATTGCTACAATGATGCCCAAAATTTGTACATGGTATATAAAAGAGCAATGTCAGAATTGGTGTATTATACATGATGTGTAGGTTCAAATGTTATTATAATACATGATTCATTATATTGCATAAAGTACAGTGGTAAAAATTCAAAATTATTAGACAATTTAATTATTTTTTAGTTTGGGAGTTAAAATATTGTAGAAAGATGTAAGTGCTGCGAAACCTTTGGCTTTTATAATATTGAATAGTAATTTATATACATCTTTAAAAAAAATGGTTTTGTTTCACCTTAACAGCATTCAACAATACAATAATAGATTTGAATTTTATATACAAGTATGTCATTATTAGGATTAAAAAAAATCTAAATCACAGAATCCTAAACAGATTGAAGTGACATATGTTCTCTAAAACGTGATATGGTGTCTATTCTTCTTGCTAATCCTAAAATTATATTCTGTAACTTTGATTGCAGTTCTGCATCCTAGAAAAAAGCAGATTCTCTGAATATATTACAAGGATAAAGTTTATATTTACATCTAAAATTTTATCAGTGATAAGATACTTTATAAAAATGCAATATTTTAAACTAAAAATATTATTTGTTTAAACTCATGTTTTTGATCTAAGGAATAAACACATGCATTGCTGCACAAATATTTTAAAAACTGACAAACTTGAACTTATAAAGATGAAAGAGAATATATTGAAATATATGTAAGATAGGGATTACAAATGCCATGAATTTAATGCTAAATCTTTCAACAACAATTTATTTATGCAAATGTTAAATCAACATTTACATCTTAGTAAAACTAATAGAAAAATTTAGGTTACATACTAGCTCTTATTATAAAAGATGGAGAATGACATTAGATAATTGTAAATACCAATAAAAATTAAATATTGGATAGATAACTAGGTAAATTTCAAATTTAATCAGAATTTTATAAAATATTTTTTGTTTAATAAAAATAATTTGTAATAGAAGAATGAACTTAATATTTATATAGCTATTAACTATACATAACTATGAGTATAATGAAAGAAATACTTACATAAGATTTAGAAACTAAAGTAGTATTGTTTCTTGTATAATTTTCAATAAGCTCTGCTTGTTGTCCAATTATTTTCATAATTTCATTAGCTGTGGAAAAAAACTTCACTACTGCCCTATAAAATAGATTTAAATTTTACTTTAATATTTAATTTTCTTAATTTAATAAAATAGTTTGAAATTAATTTTATAATTCATGCAATACAAGGAAATGATAAACAATCACACTTGAATAAAAGCTGAATTTTTAAAACAATAAATTATACAATAAGGCAAATAAAAGAAGAGAAACATCTTTTTTTGATATTAAAATTACTTTTATTATTTCATGTCAAAATTTATATTTGTTTCCAGATGAACAATTATGGTAAATCAAACTTTTTATTAAAAAAAAAATGTATATTTTAAATAGCATTCTCAGTTGTGACACAGTTCTTGGGATAAAATTTCTCATGATTTTGATATAAATCTCTAATTATATCAATTGCAAAATCAACAAATAAAGAAAAGATTTCCAAGCAATTCAATAGAGATGTTTTTGCAGGCAATTGTGCCCAGTCATAACACTAAAACAAATATATCTTGCTGCTTTAGAAATATTTTGAAGAAATCAAAACTTTTAAAAAGAGCTTCAAGTTTTTTTTTTTTTTTTTTTTTTTGTAACAATATCATTAGGAAAATTGTTGTTGTTTTTGTTTGTTGTTTCTTATCCCACTTGGCTGGCCAAGCCCACGAGCCCATACGTGCTCATGATTGAAGGGGAAGGAAGCAGCTTCTGTTGTGATGGAGCACCCGTAGGTAGAAGCCTGACTTTTGCTCCGTGACGCTCTTACAGTCATAGGAGACCGGGACCTACGGCTTAAAGTGGATTCCGAACCACTACAAACATCCATGGCACCGCCGGGATTCGAACCCGAAACCTGTGGCACTGAGCGCTAGACACTCGGCCATTCAGGTCCCAAATTTGCCAACGGCACGCAGTGTTCACAGGTGGTCACCCACCCAAGTACTGGCCGCGCCCAATGATGCTTGACTTCGGTGATCTAACGAGAACTGGTATATTCAGCATGGTACGGCCGTCACCAATTGTATTGACAATAATTATGCATATTATATATATTGTATTAAGAATGTTATAAGGATCATTATTTCATATAAAAGTGTGCTATAATAAGGAAATTATTATAGCACACTTTTATTATTTTTAGATGTCTATTAAATTAATAATAATTCTTCACAAAAAGACTTCAGCTATCAAATATTAGAATCATAATGAACAATACAATTAGAAAACCACTCACTTTTGGCAAGATGGATTCACATTTATTGTGTCTTCCCATGGTTTTTCTTGCAACACTTGTTGGATTTTATGCATCTGATCAGTCACTGTTACAATATGTCTTATCATATTATTAAACTGTTCAATCTTTTCATCTAAGATCAAGTACATTTAAATTAAAATAAATATATGTTATGAAAATAATAGTAACAAAAACTAACACATCAAATTAAACTTCCATTTTCTAAAAATTTCATTTAAAAAAAGTTTTAATATAAAAAATAAAAAAAAATTAGGATGGTGTGACTGTATGACATGTATACATGACAGACTTAATATTTTATTCTGGCTTAGAAGTCACAATTTACTGTTGTTAAAAATTATTAATCTCTACAAAAAATATTCTTGGTGTTTGTTTTTAAGTTACTTGTTGCTAAATTTAATTGTAGGTTATGGTACTTGTACTAGGTATCTGAAGGTGGTATTAGCAAATGCTCTGTACATCCATATCCACTTTATTAGAAACATGTTCTCTTACAAACAATTAAAACAAGGCAACATAGATCTTGGCTTACTTCACCTTAAATATAAAACAGAAGAAGGTGCACATGTCCACAACAAACAAACTAATTTACACAATCCATGACAAGGCTGAACAATACTGCTATAAATAACTGGGTTGTGTAAGATTTTGATAACGTTTGATTACTATAGATTATTCAATAAAATATTGCAAACTGTAATGTTAATTTAACCAATATTACAGAAGAATACCATAAAATTGTGAAAATACACCATCTTAATAATAAATGTTTATACTTTCCATTAACATTCAATCTATAAAAGGGATAAATATATAAAGAAAGGAAATCTAGTAGTGATAATTAATATTTTAAGGAGGTAAAAATACCCTAGCAAGACTAAGAAGAGAGGTGGTAAAATCGAATATCAAAAAAGAGAGCATGCATATTTTTTAAGACTTGAATATTTAAAAAGAAGAGAGCTTATTCTAGACAAAGAAATTCTACCATGCAACTTATCATGACTCTAAGATACTTATTTTAAAGATTTCACACATCTGTTTTTATTATTTTCAATATTTCAGAATTATAAATGATGCAATAATAATAATAAAAATATTCAAATGAAATAAATATTTTTCTGTAGAAAAATATTTAAAAACTTAATATTACATAATTGATAAATTCTGATCATCAGTGAATAAATAAAGTTATTTCAATTGTTCTCATTGTGCTTAATACTTTATGAATGTATAATTTCATTTATTTAGAATATTTTTTCTCCAAAATTATGTTTTACCTGTATTCAAATTATAAATCTAATTAATTGTTATTAAAATTATATTGATTGCTAAAAGAGATAAATTGAAAATATTTTACATTACGTGTTACATAGATATTGTTAGATTTTGGTAGCTGTCAATTTTAATTGAACCTAAATGCTGGGCAATTTTACTTGGCCACAATTTGAATGGTCTACAAAATGACATGACCTTGTTTTAACATTCTCCATTACACCATATATTTCTTGTATATTTTTATCAAGCTCATTTTATTCTTACTCTTAAATCCAGTGTTGCAATAATTAATTAACATAACTGAATTTTACCATGCATTGCAAAAATTTGGAATTAACTGGTCAAGTAAAGAATATTCTACCAACTGAATGTATACTTAAAAATGGAAACAGAATGCAGCTTTATTTTGGCAAAATTGGGAGCTCAAGTTGCACCACCAAAAGCGGTAAAGAATTCAAGTATTAAAAAAAAATTAATAGTTTAAAAAAAACTAAAAAATACGCTTTTAGAGTTAATCAATCTAAAAAGTAAAAAATAATTGTTAACATAAGAATAAAATGACTGACGAGAAAATGGATGTCACTGTTCTAAAAGCGTGGGGTGCTCGATATCAATCGTTATAATTTTTCACTAGTTTCATTCCGAAATGCAGAGTTAGTTTAAAAATGTCATACAAAGCACCCCACGCTTTTAGAACAGTGACATTCATTTTCTCGTCAGTCATTTTATTCTTATGTTAACAATTATTTTTTACTTTTTAGATTGATTAACTCTAAAAGCGTATTTTTTAGTTTTTTTTAAACTATTAATTTATTTTTTACTTTTTAGTCTGATTAACTCTAAAAGCATATTTTTTTTTTAGTTTTTTTAAACTATAATTGTTTTTACTTTGTTTTCCACTTGGCCGGTTATCCGCTAAGTTTAAATACTTTTTACCCACCGCGATTTTCGGCCAGAAGAGCGCAATTCGATATGATCGCACTCCTATGCCTTTGAGATCCGCCTCTTTTTAGCCACCGAAATTTTCGGCCAATAGGAAGAGCGCAATTCGACATGATCGCACTCCTATGCCTTTGAGATCCGCCTCTTTTTAGCCACCGAAATTTTCGGCCAATAGGAAGAGCGCAATTCGATCGCGGATCAGTTGACTGACTCGCCAGTAGATGGCGCCATCAGTCCCAAAATCGAGCCCCAAAAAGTGAGTTACATACAAAAACATACATACATACATACATACATATAAACATACAGGTGAAGCTAATAAAAGCGCATTAAAAATGTCAAATTAGTAAAATACCCTTTATTATTATTATGAAATTTATTTATTGTTGGTGTGAAAAATTGACATTGGCATTTCCTATTAGATTAAGATTCATAAAATTTCCTAAAAAACATCACCTTGCAATTAGATTTTAATTGTAGTGAACAAGTATCCAGACTTCTTATTCCTTAACATGCATAATAATAATTTAGAAAAATATCTTACTTAAAAAGTTTTCAGAAAGAATTTCTTGACTAGATGCTTTTGCATCTTTCATAAAAGCTAGATTTTTTTCCTAAACATAACAAGAGAAAAAAAAATTATATTAGATATTGCAAAACAACAATATTAATTTTAAAACAGTAATACTCCTACAGTAAATAAATAAGATAAAATATTAACACAAGACATATGCTTGACATACATAAATATCGCACAGTAGATGGGAAAAAAAATGCATAAATGAAGAAAATATCCATATATACAAAAATTAAATGAAAAACAAATTTATTGTTATATCTATAATTTTTTATTCCTTAACATGAATAATAATGATTTTAAAAGATATTCTTCAAAATATACAGATATCTTCTATATATTTTATTCTTAAAAATATTTTTACTTCTTTATATTCTTCATAAGCACTACAGCCTATCGCAGGTCAAGGCTGTCTCACCAAGTTTCTTTATCTGACTCTATCTGGTGCAGTAGCCCTTCATTGGTTGACTACAATTAACTTTAAATCTTTTTCTATATGATCAATCCACCTAGTGAGTGGTCTTCCTCTTCGCCTTATTCCTTCAATTATCAAAAATCAATCAATCATTAACAATTATCTTTTTGGTTGGAAATACCTTGCCATATCTAAACACATGGCAAAGCCATCTAATATGGGATGCCTTTACAATTCTTCACAGTTTCACCTTATTTTTCTATATATTTCATGATTATAAAGAATCTTCCACATGTTATTTTTTTTTATTAGACACAAATCTTTCTTTGGGTTTTCCTTTCAAATATCGACAGATCTTCTGATTCGTTAATTGTCCAGCATTCACTTCTATAAAGAGCAACAGGCCTTATCAAAATTTGGTATAGACTTAATGTGGTTTTTAATTTTTATTTACGTTGGTTTCCAAAGCCATAGGAACATCTATTAGTCCAAAAAATCGTATTATATATTTCAATTTTAATCTCATTGCAGCTTGGGATAATTGTTTCCAAATACTTAAATTGTTTTACAATTTCAATATTTGAGAACAATTAGAGGATATATCAATGATTTTATTAGTTGTGATTATTAATTAAGTTTTATCTTAATTAATGATTAGGCTCATCTTCTCTGCAGCATTCTCAAGAAAGGCAAATGCCTCAAAAACAGCACTTTCATTTCGCCCACTGATAACAATAGTGTTGGCAAAAGCCAGCACTACTTGTTTATATTAATATTTCACACAATAGCTTGTACACATTTCAGATCATGAATAGATTAATTTTCCACAATGAATCTTGTAATTCCAAAATGTTCAAACTAGTAACTTGAAGCTTTTCATGCACTCTCTGGATGATTATTCATTAAAGAAAACACATTTGACCAAATTCTATTTATATAATTTATTCCATATTTTTTCATACGCTTTGACAATTGTGATCTTAATATATCAATCATATCGAATTTCAAAGAAGAAAAAGAACATTTATTTAAGAATTGTTAGTCACTAATGTACTTTAAAATTTAAACTTATAGTGCATAATGTAAAGCATGCATATTATATGAAAGAAGAAATGTATATTTAATAATTTGGTCAGAAATGACATAATGAATATATACTTAAAATTGTGTACAAATCATTATGTAAATTAAAAAAACATTCCTACAAAAATAAAATTTTTATTTCTATATTTCTAATATTTTAATCAGAAATTAGAATTAGAATTTAAAAAAAAAAATTTGTTTTTCAACGATATATTTTTAAAAAGAAATTTACAACAAGAAACCATACCTTGAAAAATTTACATCGTTCATTAAATAGATTAAACATCAAATCTAGACTCTGAGCATCATGGCATACATTCCTAAACTGTTAAATAAAAATCTCAATTAATAAATTTTAAAATAATTTTTATTTAAGTTGTTTTACAAATAAAATTTAAAATTATGATTAATAAAGTTGAATGAATAATAAAATTCTACCATCTATCAATTATGAATACTGGATAAAACATGAAAATGAAAAATGATAGAGAAACGTTTGTAGATATTTTAGCACAGCAGCAAAATTATATTTCAAAATAGTAGAATTTTAAGGCATCAATTTTTAACAAAAATAAGAACAAACACAAAAGAAACTTAATAAAAAAAATATAATAGTTACCAAATTTAAATGCCCTCTATATTAAAACAGAGGCAATATATTAATAGCACTTTTTCATGTGAAAGAAATTGAAATTTATTGGCCTAAGTTGCATACACAAAATGAATCTTCCATTAAGGTTATTTTCCATTTAAATGATATCAAATTATCTATCATATCTTATAAATAAAATTATATATCTCTTTTCCACACAATATTTGTCTGTGAACCTACTTCTTTGGTTATTTTTAAAAGTTCTATAATTTTCTAACTTAACAAATATATTAAATATATATATTTATGATAATTTTAAAAAAAGGCAAAAGATCAATAAATCTTAACATAAACAATAAAAAAATCAAACACACGTAGACTTTTTTTTGAAAATACATGTGTTTATACACAATATCAATTAAACACAACATACATTCCAATTATGTTAAAATAAATTTTGCTGTTTTTTCCCCACTATATCGCTATCCATCTATTAAATATTTTCAGAATTAACATATTTTTTAAACATTATACATTGCTTAAAAACGTTATTGTATTTTTCCTCAAAGTAATAAACTATTTGATTACTTTTAATCAACAATAGGTTTTTATACCACTGAGAGTGAGAAAAACAATTTCAAAATACATTTTATTACTTCAAAATACATATTATTTCATTTGGCTAAAAAAATCTTCCACCACTTTACATTGCTAAGAGGAATTATTAGATTAGTCAAGAAGAGTGTTAATGATTACTACTTCATTTATCTATAACTTTCTGTATAAGTTTAGGCATAGTATGACATTGTTTAAGCTTTAAATGGGGTGGTCAAACTAAATCGCTTATATTTGGGTCAGTCATCATTAATATAGATGCAATGATACATCAAAATACTTTAATGCTAACCTTATATTTAAATATATTATCCACTTATATCTAATTACATTATTTTATATTTATTTATATTACCTAATATATGATCTTAATTTTTATGATATTTGCATAGGAAGTTAAAGAATTGTTTAGTTGTAATCCTTACAGAAAAATACTTTCATAAACTTTTAATTTCTAGGATTTCTTTTTCAAATTACTGTTTTAGACAAGACATAGAATTTGTTGAATGTGGTTGTTGACTATTTAGGATACAATAAAACAGATTTTTTTCTTCTTCTCCCAGGGCAAATAGCTTGAGAATGTCCAGATTTTTTTTAAAATTAAAGCATCTCTTGAATTTTGAATGTAAGGTTAACGCATCAATTGAGGCATATCTGATTGTTAATATTCTTTGGAGGGACAGAGTGTTAAAATACTAAAATTGGATCTTTCACTTGTATTGTTCAATCTCTTTTTGATTGTTATATTTCTAATTGATTTTTTTTTATTATTATATCTTATGCAGAAGCAGATTGAAACACTACAATAAAAATGTAATAATCTATTTAGCTGGACATTAAAAAAAATAATTTTTTTTTCTTGTAAAAATAATTTTTGTTTAAAAGGGAATATAGGTTTATAACATTTTGATTGATCATTGTATCTAACTTTCTTTGTGGTTTTTAAGTCACTATTACCAGCATTTACATTTTTTTGCAAGTTCATTTTTATCCAAGGATATCATCAAGTATTTTCCAAATGAAGAAATATTCAAGTTTTGTTGCATTCAGCTGATTCAATCATCATAACATGGTGATTTTGAAAATATGTTGCATTATGAAGAATTAAGACTTTCAATGATGCATAATTTTTTGAGGACAGAAAAAAATTAAATGTAAAAAGGGTTTGGGTCTTAGATTGCACTACCCACCATGGAGTCCAATGGCAGAAGGCAAGTTTTAATGGTTGTCGAGGTTTGTATGATCAGGATCACTCAAACACACAATATCCATCCTTGTTGAAATGCCTTGGAAATGAACCATCACTTGAACACTAGGCAGTTCAACATTGAATATTTGCTGATATCTACTCTAAATTTACTAGTTTCCCCTCTTTCAGAAACCAGGATCAAAGATCTATTGTACAAGACTACAAGCACACATTGAATCTCATCTCAATAGCCAGGATGCCCTTTACTAGGGACATGGCCTGCTACATATGAAATACATGTTAATCAGCAGTCAAATAAAAAGCTAAGTAGATTGCTAAATATTAATATAAATTAAATAATATGAGATAAAAAAAACATAAGCAGTACAAATTACAAAAAAAAAAAAAAAAATATATATATATATATATATTTTAAAAACAATTTGAAGTGAAAATAAGTGTAAGCTTTATGGTCTTGCTGACTGAATGAAGGCAAAAATCCTTGAGATGGTTCAGGAACATAATACCAGTACACACATTTAAAGGAGAAAATACTCTCAGGGTATAAAATTTTTTAAGAATTTTGAATTTAAAAAAAAAAATCTATTAATAAGAAGTTACCTTAGAAGAAAAAAATCTATTGTCTATAATCTAAAAATC
Source organism: Caerostris darwini (assembly GCA_021605075.1). Classification (NCBI taxonomy): domain Eukaryota; kingdom Metazoa; phylum Arthropoda; class Arachnida; order Araneae; family Araneidae; genus Caerostris; species Caerostris darwini. The sequence goes on from BPLQ01001323.1 coordinate 553,144, forward strand.
TACCTATCTAAAAGCCTTTGAAGTTACAAATCAAAATAAGACAACCTGTTAATAAATGTGTCTTTAATTTTACAAAAGTTCAATTTTATTGTCATATTCTTGAATTCTATTTCAAAATTATTTGTAGTGCAGAAATATTTCATATAATTATATTATTTAAAAAAAAAATTATTATAAAAGAATATCAATAGGTGGTATTAGTTAGATATCAATAGGTTGTATTATTAGTAAATATAGAATAGTCATAATATTAAATACCTCAGGAACAAATTTTAATGAATTATACGTTGAGAATAAATTATTTGAACTGTTCATAGGATATCCACTATCAGCTGAAAGCTCAGTAACTGAAGTAAATACTGAATTATTATCACTAATTATAGATTCAGATTCAAATGATAACTTTTTAACTTCGTTACTTGTTTGCATTGTACTTGAATCAGATATTCTTCCTATTTCATCAGCCAATTTTAAAGCTTTCAATATTTCGTTGTCATTATCACTTAAAAATGTTAATTCAGACATTTCAAAAAAAATTATTAAAAACGCTGTAAAATATAATAAACAATTATCATTTAATTAACAATAAAACTACTTTTGTCAACGCTTTCAATCATTTGGCAGATGGGCAAAACAAATTTCAAATAATAAATATGATTTTTTTTCCATAATTGACGAGTCGGCTTTACCTCTAATTTCTACTAAAAAAAATTATTTGTGCAATAGCTGATATTTACTATAAATTTATTAGTTTACTCTGACTGTAACAACAATGAATAAAGTAAAAACAAAATTAATTTGAAATAATGCATTTTAAATATAAAATGTGTGTCGATTGATTGATTTCAAAACAACTCTAGTGTGACTGTATTTTACAATTTACAAAATTTCTTTTCTTTAGTTACGTCAAGAGATACGGCGCACGCGGATAAAAACAAATATCATTGCATATAGTTACAATACCGCTGTTGTCATCTGTCACATGAAGTGCAAACAGTGTTAGAAAAGTGTATTATTATTTGAAGTTTTAAACATGAATGAGAGAGCTACTAATTTCACTAATCCTACTATTAATTGGCGAATGCCAACTTTTTTAGTTGTAACTGGAGCCAGTCGAGGTTTAGGTGAAACTATTGCTAAAGAATTTTCCAAAAAACTTTGTGAGGGTAGCTGTGTTGTATTACTTGCTCGAAATAAGACGAAATTAGAAGCTGTTAAGGCTGATATTAAAAAGATTAGCCCTGTGTTTGTTGAAAATGAGGCTATGGATTTAAATTTGCTCGATGCTCCTAGTTATGAGCATTTCTTTAGCAAATATTTGCACTATAACTTTCATCAGGTTGTTATAGTAAATAATGCTGGTACTTTAGGAGACACATCAAAAACAACTGTCCAGAATACATCTGGATCTGAAATTAAGAGTTATTTTGACGTTAATCTTTTTTCTGCTATATTTATTACTACTGGATTTTTGAATGCATTTAAAGCAGCCGAACGAAAAGTGGTTATCAACATTTCATCATTAGCTGCTCTTCAACCTTTTAGAGGATGGAGCTTATATTGTACAGGTATATTAAAAATACATTTTTTTATTAAAGTTTTCAATTTTCTAAATCATTTGTTGTGTTTATAATAATAGTAATTTGCTAAAATTTGCATTGTGTTTTTTTAAAGAAATCTTATACAGGAGATAATTATGTAATCTAAACATTGCATTTCATGTTAATAGTTATTATGAAATTTAAATTTATAGAAAGATTCTTATAAATAAAAAAAATACTAAATAACATTGTTTGTACTTTTATATTAACTTTTCATACAAAATTCAAATGAGAATATGCATTCATCTATTGAAGAATGAATAACGCTATTTTTTGCTATTCATATTATTTTATAATATGAAGAATGCTATTTTTTTTTTTTTTTTTTTTAAATATACTGATCATTATTAAACGACATGAGATTGATCTTAGAAAATATATATATAATTTTCGGATTCTATTAAGATTGAACATTCATCGAAAATAATTGTCAATTATTATGTATTTAAAATTGTCACCATTGATGTTTGTGTTTTTTGCTGTTCAAAAATTAATAATTGATTTTAAAAGCAAACCTAATATCATGTTGGCTTATTGAAAATTTTAATGTTAATAACTCGGCATTCAGAATTGAATTAGTAAAAAATTGTTTATTAAGTTACTTAATATATTAATGAATAAAACATGTTTGTTATTTCTCAATAGAAATTAATTTATGGATGCTAACTATTTGATTTTTTTTTATTATCAGAATACCAGACAAAATATGCACAATTCTGCCAAACATAATAACTTATTTTATTATGATTGGCTACAACATATTATTTTGCACCAAACTAGTCATTATTATTACAAAATTCTTGATGTGTAAATAATATTATAAAGCTCTTATGAATTATTCAAGAATTAATTTATTCATATATTTATTTAGTACAAAGTTTTTATTTTGTTGGAAGACATAAAAATGGAATTTGTAAATCAATATCATTATTTCATTTTGCTTAAAGCATAATTTTTGACATTTAATATTTTACTTGAATACTTAATAATAAGTAAAATAAAATTGTAGTTTTATATAATTTAATTTTATTAATATTGCTTTAGATGCATTTCATAATTATTAACTGTATACACTTTTTATAGGAAAAGCAGCTAGAGAAATGTATTTCCGTACCTTAGCTTTGGAAGAAAAAGATTCTGTTAATGTTCTAAATTATGCTCCTGGACCTCTGCTGACTGATATGTTACCTCAGATTTTAAGAGATTCTTTACCAGAAATTAAACAACAATTTCAAGGTGTGTTTGTCTTAAGTTTATTTTTCTTTAACTTCAAGACAACTCTAAAAGTATATTACGACATCACTTGACATAAATTTTTCTTGCTATTCCTCATAATAGTAACTGAAAACATATGAATAATTAAAAAATATATGTTACAATATCAATGATTTCAATATGCAAGATTACAGCTTGATGTAAAATCACATTTCGAGAATTCTAATTTTTTTTAATATAACATATTAGAATTCTCATAAATTTGATGTGTAAAAAATAATTATGTGTATTTAATAGTTAATTAATTTAAAAAAATGAAGGAAATCAAAGGCTCAGACTGAATGATAATTTGTACCTTTGATATGTAAAGGCACAATATATGAGAAAGCTAAATGTCGGAATAGAAAATGCATATTAAGAAGTGATCAAAGTTATGAGTATGTTAATTTAAGTACTCAAATATCATTAAACAGATTTCAGTTTTTTAAATATGTTGACAACAATGTCTTGAACAAAAAAAAATTCTCAATATATTTCAATTGATATTTAAAAGTGTATTACATTGATAACATGACAGTGATTCCAAAACTTATTTCTCCATTCTGTAAGAAGAAATATTGTTGTGTCCATATTATCAATAAGGATATCAGCAGAGTCTGTTTTTAAAATGCTGGACTGTGATCAATAAGAGAACAATTTGGAAATTTTAGACTGCATTTATATAATATAATTCTAAAGGTTAAATGACCAATTATTTAAGAGTGGTAAAATTACTTTATACTGTGTAAATGATTGTGCCATATGCTAAATTTTAATATATATAAAGAAATGTTAAAATGCTTTTTAAAACTTAAATAATTCTTTGTTACTTTACAGATGCCCAGATGTCAAATCAATTGCTTACAACTGACTATACAGTACAAAGACTGTTAGGTGTTTTAGAAAGAGGAAGATTCAAATCTGGTGACCATGTTGATGTTTATGACATGAATTACTAAATTGTTAAATGCTTTTACAATTGCATAATCTAGTGCCATTTTATAAATTCCATTTATGATTGAGGAATCAAAAATGAATGCATTTATTTTTATTAAATGTGTGATGTAAAAAAGAAAATATGTATTTTATGAATGGATTTAAATAATTCTTCTGATTTTTGCTATGTTACATTTATTTTTTGCTAATAAAAATGTATTTCTCAAAGACCATTTTTAATTTTCTAGTAACTTTTAAATATAATCACAATAACTCAATTTAAAAATATATTGCTTGAACAGATGCACTTCTAGGGGGACAGCCATTTATTTGAGGGGAAGACCACTTAACTCCATGCTGAAACTAGTGCAGGCTGACAACCCTTTGCCGTAAAGATCCATTTTAGGGTTCTTAACTGTCTTTAGTCCTGGCTTCTACTACTTTTAAGGCAGAGACAATTGTTTATACACAAAAAGGAATTGAATAGAGGAACACTAATTAGATAATTGTTTTCATAGAACCACAAAAACAAATTATGATAATTTTTTGTTACAGAAAAATATTGTATTTTAATATTAAGATTTAATGAAAAATTTAATTTAAAAGATTAAAAATTTAAATCAAACGCAGTTCATTATTTTGTTAAGTTTCTGTTTTCTGAACTCGCAGAAACAAATCTATAATAATAAAAAAAAATTTAATTTTAAGTCCTTTATTAATGTTTTCTTGAATACCTCTTTAACTTTGTATAATAATTAAACAAAGGTACTAGCAAGCCAATCATATAAATATTTTAGTATGTTACAATTCATTATTTTTTTCATTTTCATAAAGGAATTTAATTTTATATTTTTTTAATATTCAGAAAATTTTATTAATTTTGTATTTATTTTGAAAAATAAATTTCTTTCGACCCATGCAAGAATTAAGAAAAAAATGATATTAATCAGAACTTGAGATATCTTTCATTATGTGTAAGTTTAATCTAAAAATGGAAAGGCCAAGTTTCGAACCTCCATATTCCCAAAACTTTTAATCAGACCTCTATAAAAAAATTATCTTGTATACTAATTACATCAAGCTCAATCCATTGTACTAAAAACCTAGGGTCATATCAACTTTAATCAACTATATTGTATCGTATGTTAGTTGCTTTCAAGCCAATTCCAATTATACTACATTGTGAGGTGCTAATGATAATTACAATAGTCCTTAAGGATATCCGTTTTTTTTAGGGGGAGGAATGCATATACCTTTACACAAACGGACATATGTACATGAGTACATATACATATGTTTATGAATACATACCTAAATATATGGGTGCAGAATTGCGTGCATTTCCACAAGCATTTATTTTTGCATACAATGTGTACGTTTGTGCAACCACATGATCTTAAATAGGTTTGTTTTTTCCTTATCCCACTTGGTAGACAGCAATGTCTAGACCAAGTCTAAGAACTCATATGGTCTCATGGAAGAAGGTAAGAGGATGGCAGCTTCTGTTGTGATGAAGCACCCGTAGGTAGAAGTCTGACTTGGCTTCGTGACGCTGAAAAAGGAGAGCCGTGTCTTCCGGGTAGACTTTTTTAGGGGGAACTACCGAAGCATTTGTGTATCATATGGGAGACAAACCTGAAAACTCCCACCAAATAGTTCGACTAACGAGTTAACCGAGTGGCTGGCGCTCGGTGCCACAGGTTTCGGTTCGAATCCTGGCAGTGGATGTTTGTAGTGGTTCGGAATCCACTTTAAGCTATATTTCCCGGTCTCCTGTGACTGTAGAACGTCACAGAACCCAATCAAATCATATTAGACCGGGACCTACGGTTCTCGCTCACATCATTGTATAGGGGCAACTCAGCTCTAGGCAGAGTGATATGGTGGGTAGTAGAAGTCTGACTAATGAGGCAAGATGCCGAACATCACAAATGCCATCGAGTCTCCTCGGTTTTTTGTCACAGTGTCTACACCAACCTCAGCCCTAATGCTCAGCAGCGGCGCGTGTTGCAACGAGTCGGGCTATTTAGATTAGTAAATGCATTTAGGACAATATTATCTAAAATCTTATCAAATTAAATGAAATTGTACTCTAATATAAAATGGAGAATTCATTAAAAGGTTTTTTTTTTTTTTTTTTTTTTTTTTTTTTTTTGACTATGATGGTATTTAAATATTTTTCCAAATTAAAATTTTGCATTTTTTTTATCCACTTACCATATGTTTAAAGCTCTTAACGGATTTAGTATGCATTTCCCATTCAGTAACTAAAAATGATCTCATTTTGCTAAAAAAAAAAAAAACTGCTTTCTTTTCTTTGTCGATAATTTCAATATCCAGAAATTATAATAAATTATTTCCATAATCATTTTTCAAAATATCAATTTAAACCTATTATGAAAGATATAAATTTAGACTCGTTGGTTCATTTCTTTAACTTTATATGTATACCCAGATTACTATATGCATGATTTTTTTTGTGCATTTGCATATGCATGATTTTTTTTTTTTTTTTTTTTTTTTTTTTTGTGCATTTGTATATGCATGTATGAATCTATACACAATTCTGCACATGTTTACGTATTGAATATACACATATCTGAGTATCCGTAGTCATACTCAGTGACATAAAGATTAAAATATATGTGCACTCTATTTATATCTTTAATCAGGACGAAAGATCATAAAAGAGTTTGAATAAAAAACTTGTTTAATATCAAACGCGAATCTTTAATAATGATAATAATAACAACAGCGAATAAATGCAAAGGGCTATATATCGACAATAAGCTAGAAATATGAAACATATTAATTATTTCGCATAATATGCAATGATTTATGCGTGAGATACGCTAAAAAAAATATCTATTAACAGTAGATTGCGCAAAGCTTTATCCATCCGTCATAAATATGACATGAAATAGAAACCGTTGGTAAAAAAAAATAAAGAAATACCTGAACGCAGTTTTGTCTCGCGCACATGTAACAAATTGCTGACTCATGCAACTAAATTTGCTGACTCCAAAAGATGGTTTAACACTTATACAATCCCTTTCTTGTTGCATTAACTTCTTTTGTTAATAAGAAACATTTTGTGTCATCAGCAAACACTTACATTGTAATCTGCCAATACGGGAGACTTAAAATAATTAAGCCAATTGCGGAAGCTATTGCATAACATAAAAGGGATATGACCGTTCACAACAAATTTTATTTTTTATGTATGTGAAATTCGGGTATCACAAAATTCACGACGTTGTGATTTCCTAACAATTTTATGAGCTGTTAAGAATCTTAATTTTTTTTTCTAATGCAGCTGGCAAATACTTAGACTGTACTCTTTTATGCCATAAGGGCTGGACCTACGTTACTTACATAGCACTACCCAAGGGGCGCGTGTAGCTTGAAGATAAGCTATGGGCGCGGAGTAACAATACCCCTGCAACGCTCTACGATCCTATTAGACCGGGACCTACGGTTTAAAGTGGATTCCGAACCACTACGAACATCCATGGCACCGCCGGACTCGAACCCGAAACCTGTGGTACCGAGCATCAGAGCAGAATCTTTAAATTAATTTGTCGATTCATTTAGTAACAATAAAAGACTTTAAAACTCACTTAACGATTGTAATGTCTGTATAAGTATTTTATATTCATCGTCTGTACAAGTATTTTTACAATTTGTACAAGCACAAATTTGTAAAGGAGGGGAAAAAAAAAAAAAAAAAAAGACAATATTCTTTATGAAAGTGTTAATTTTTCAACAAGTAAATCATTATCTTTTAGCATTAGGAAAATTTTATTTGCATTTTATTACAAAAGTTCTATTAAAAAGGAACCCGCGTAAATTTTAATTATTTATAAAAAGAATTTCAGTAGTATGATTAAATAACGTTGCTTTTCCACGGTTGTGGTCTCCAGGTACGTGTAACCCAGGAGGTACGCAGAAGATGATACTTGGAATAAGACAAAGACATAAGCTCTCGATCACTGGCGAGTGTATGATTGTGTATCACAGAAGTGCTGAGATTTCTCTTTGGTTGCTATATCTGATTTGAGTAGCATCTGGGGAGCTCAACATCATAAGTACATCGACTTTAAAGTGCATGCACAAGGGGCATCAACCCATTTGCTGAAAATGTAAAAATAAATAATTTTTTATTGCAGTTCAATAATAGTTAAGGAAGAGCAATGTTACAATCAAATTTATAGAACATTTTCTTCATAATGGATGGATGAGATTGAAAACTGAATATCTAGATTTAATAAGCATATCAACGAATGCAATCTTACCATTTGGTTCTACATACCTGTGGGGAAGTAGCATTCTTTACAATGACAACAATTCAAATCAAGTACAGAAATAAACTAGACTTGAATCAGATCTTCTAATTGCATTCACAGAGGGCATAAAACTATATTTTTTGCCATATTGCTAAACAAGTGCAATCAAATAGCTCACATTAAATTCTAATTAAGAATGTAAATTTATAATTGAATTGAAATGCATGTATATAGTTTAAAATAATTAATTTAAATTTTGACCGCACATTATATTATATAGGGTATAACTTTTAATTATTTTTGTTTTAAGGCTACCAGATCAATTTTTGATCAAGATCACCAGTTTTTTGGTGGAGATCACTACTCTACATAACATTTGTCAGATAGATTGCACCCCCACCCCCCATGAAATCACAAATTTCCTTAGAAAATTGATATGCTTAAGCACTACTACTAATATTTATTTTTTTTAAACTAGTTATATGAACATATTTAAAAAGATAACAAAATTTTTATTTTATTTAAATCCGAAATACATACCCTTTTTTCTGCAATACTTTTCATTTGATGGATTAAAACTACTTCATCTGCTTAATTATTAAATATATATATACATATATTTCCCAATGGAGTTTGATCGCCGAGTGGCTAGCGCTCTAGCGCTGCCGGCTGTGCCATGGATGTTTGTAGTGGTTCGGGATCCATTTTAAACCGTAGCTCCCGGTCTAATAGGATCGTAGAGCGTTGCGGGGGTAATGTTACTACGCGTCCGTAGCTTATCTTCAAGCTACATGCAAGCTTATCTTCAAGCTCAAGCCAAGCTACAAGCTGCTGGGTAGTGCTAAGTGAGTAACGTCCGTGCAGCGCTAACCTTAAGGCATCCAAGACAACTGTCTAAGTATTTGACAGCTGCATTAGAAAAATATACATATATTTTCCAATAGAAATAAAAGATTAGTATATTTTTCTTATTTGCTATCATGGATATCTTAAGATTGCACATTTTGATTAACATTTTTGCGTTACAAATTAAGAAAATTTCATGAAAGTGATTTCGCATCTTTTTAAAAGCGTCCCGCGAGATTATTTCCATTTGGACTATTAAAATTAAAAGTTGGATTTACATTTAAAACTTGGAATTGTAGCGAATAAGATTCCGGTATTATATCTGTGCATGAACACTTGCTTAGTGACCTTGGATGAGAAATTTTACACGTGGAACACCTGTTCAAGAATTATGTGGCGATATTATTCAAATAGTTTATTTACCAAATAATTAAAATTCTAAAATATGTATTTTAAAACCCTAGCTACATGTGTGGAAAGAAGTTTTGCCCATAAAATGCATGGGCATTGTTTTTGAGAGCGGGGGTTTTTTTATCCTTGACAATTTTCAATTTGAACATTTTCACTGAAATCTGCTATTGTAGATTATTACGGAGATCCTTGGCCGCGTAGCGGCCACTAGCTCCTCCTTTGTAAAATGTTGAAACATAGCGGTGGTCTCATGCCCTTTGAGTTAATAAGCAAAATAGATAATTAAATGCCCTTTTTTTTAAAAAGAGAATTATTTATTTACTAAAATTATAAAATGAAAAATATCAAAAATGTAGATGTTGATGGAATCAGTTGCATGTAATAACCCCGAATGAGCAAAGGTCAAATTAGGAGAAAACTAAAATCTGTATTTTTTTTTTTTTTTTTTTTAAATTTTGGTGACGAGCTTTTTTTTTCCAGACATGATATTTTATATACTTCTTCTCAGAAAAGGTAGCTGTTGATCAGTTTCGCACAAAATGGAAAGTGAAGTTTTTAAACAGGTCATTAATCTGATATCAAATTGAAAATGACAGTTGATGCTATATATACACTGAAGTGACAAAAGTCATGGGATAGCAATATGCAAATTTTCAGATGGCAGTAGCATCGCGTAGAACAGGTATAAATGCGCAGTGCTTTCGCAGAGCTTTCATTTCTGTTCAAGTTATTCATGTGAAGAGGTTTTGACGTGATGATGACCGCACGACGGGAATTAACAGACTTTGAACGCGGAATGTTAGTTGGAGCTAGACGCATGGGTCATGCCATTTCGGAAATCGTTAGGGAATTCAACATTCCCAGATCCACTGTGTCAAGAGTGTGCCGAGAGTATGAAATTTCAGGCATAACATCCCACCATGGACAGCGCAGTGGTCGACCGCCTGCACTTGACGACCGAGACCGGCGACGTCTGCAAAGAGTCGTAAATTCCAACAGACAAGCAACACTGCGTCAAATAACCGCAGAAATCAATGTGGGACGTACAAGGGACTTGTCTGTTAGAACTGTGCGGAGAAATTTGGCTTTCTTGGGCTATTCAGCAGAAGACCGACTCGAGTGCCTTTACTGACAGAACGACATCGCTTGCAGCGACTCTCGTGGGCACGTGAGCATATTGGTTGGTCCCTAAATGAATGGAAAACCGTGGCCTGGTCCGATGAGTCACGATTTCAGTTGGTAAGAGCTGATGGTAGGGTTCGAGTGTGGTGCAGACCCCACGAAGCCATGGACCCAAACTGTCAGCAAGGCACTGTTCAAGCTGGTGGTGGCTCCGTAATGGTGTGGGCTGTTTTCATGGCATGGACTTGGTCCTCTGGTGCGACTGGACCGAACATTGACTGGAAATGCTTATGTTCAGCTACTTGGAGATCACTTGCAGCCATTCATGGACTTCATGTACCCAAACAACGATGGGATTTTTATGGATGACAATGCGCCATGTCACCGGGCCACAACTGTTCGCGATTGGTTTGAAGAACCTTCTGGACAATTCCAACGAATAATCTGGCCACCTAGATCGCCCGACATGAATCCCATCGAGCATTTATGGGACATCATCGAGAGGTCTGTTCGTGCCCAAAATCCTGCACCATCAACGCTTTCACAATTATGGACGTCTATCGAGACAGCATGGCTCAATATTCCTGCAGAAGACTTCCAACGACTTGTTGAGTCCATGCCACGTCGAGTTGCTGCACTTCGCCGGGCGAAAGGAGGGCTGACACGATATTAAGAGGTATCCCATGACTTTTGTCACTTCAGTGTATATAAATGTTTTTAATGATTGTTAAATTTTAATAAAATAGTTTTTAATAAAATTAAACAAAATAAGTAATTAAAATATTTTATGGCCCAATTATAATAATTGGCATTAAATAATTTTATGGTGCAATTTATGGATAATTTAAATAATTGGCCCAAGAAGGGCAGATATACAATTACAATTTTTACTTAGTACCTTACATTGTCTACACTTTACTGTAAACTTCCTGCCAATTATAGTAGTTTAGAAGACAAAATGTTTCACAAATATATCAACTACTACTACTACACCACATCACTGTGCCTAGAGCTGAGTTGCCCCTTTACAGTTTGGGAATGATGTGAGGGAGAAGAATTGGGGTCTGTAACGCTCTACGGTCCTATGACACCGGGACCTACGGCTTAAAGTGGATTCCGAATCACTACAAACATCCATGGCACCACCGGGATTCGAACCCGATACCTGTGGTACCGAGACCAAGAGCGCTAACCACTCAGGCCATCAGGACCCTACAAACATATCAACTACAAAATCAATATTTTTGTGGTTGTTGTCCATCAGTGGACCTCGTGTTTCATATATGTAGTCCACCGACAATGCCTTCAGGAAGGCCTTTTAAGTTTAACTGCGCCTCATTTTAATGACATATGTGAGAAAACCTAGAAAACTCCGTATATCTGTCAGTGCGAGACGCTTACAATTGCCATCTAGTCTCCTCACTTCTGAAAGTAGTGACTGCAACGGACACCACCAGCAGATTCGAAATGCAGCCGTCCTACATGAATTAACGCTGGGTCAAGAGGTAGGCATAGAGATAATCTTTTTGTAAAAACTACAAATGACTTTCTCTGTATTTTAAAACGTTTTTATTTTTAGTCCAAAGGCTCGTTTCCACCGAGGCGTGAAGCGTTGAAGATTCAAGCTGCTGGCAAGAAAATTTTTTCGACCCTTCACAGCGAAACGTTAGAAATAGCATTACGCCTAGTGAAGTTCCGCTTCGAGTTGAAAGTTGGTCGACTCGAAGCGGTGGATTTCAAACCAGTTTCAGGCGAGCGTGGTGAGGCTAGTGATTGGTCAACGCTTCACGCTTAAAAGCCTCGGTGGGAAAGAGCCTTAAAAACTTTGAAGAGACGAAATAAAACAATGTCTTTGTGAGAACACATTAAAAATTAGAATATATGTGACGAATAAGTATTAGTAATTAATGCTGCGAGAGATATTTACGAATGTTACAAGGAATGGCTAAGTAGAAGAGAATTTAGATTCAGAATTTTTTTTTTTTTACTTAATGGAAGAACATTCTATTGCTATTGTTATTGTTAGTAAAGCATTCGAAAGTAGAAGTCAAATAGAACCTTTTTAACGACCTTAACCTAAGTTAAGGTCGAAGAAACGAGCATGTGTGCTAAAAGATCAAAGTTAATCTATATAACCTTTCAAATTATACTCTTTATTTAATCTTTAAAATTATATATTTTTATTAATTAAATAAAATTGCATAATAAAATGATATAAAGTGTATTTCTTTTTTAAATACTTAGTAATATAGATTTTTGTTATTTTTAATAGTTGTACTTATTGAAAAAATGTAACATCTCCTGTCTCGAAATCTGCTAGTCGGCAACGGTCTTGGTCCACCATGGATGGGGCAGTTGCGCCAATAAAGAATAGATAATTGCATTTTTAAAATTTTTTGGTGCTGTTCACGTTTTAATCAGTATGCGTAGCCTTCGCAAATCAGTGTACCTCTGCACTAAATACGTCTACGTACCTTTTTAGTCAAGTAGGTTATATTAACTTATCAAACAAGAAAAAAAGAATAAATTTCTAAGATAAGATAAACGTGAAATTTTTAATCAGTTTAAGGTCAATCTCGGATAGATAAGAGCATTAAGTTTTTATCCGATTCCAGCTGTCGGAAGATGGCTGCTATAAAATTTATGACAGAAGTTTCGAAGGTTGTAGGGGAAAAAAAAAAAAACATGTTTTTTAAAAAAAAATGACCTTTTTATGTTGCAGGACACGAATTTCGAAGCATGCATCGCATTTAATGATTTCCAAACGATACTTATTTAGCGATTTTTTTTTAATTGGGCCTTTTCAGTACATTTTGCTGAATGCTATTAGTAAAATTCGCCACATAAGTGCATTATGAAAAGATGTACAGAACTGTGGCCCTCGGGTCACATGCAACCTTGCCTGTTCAACAAATCAATTTTATTTGAAAATTCTATAAAATAGGTAATTATTTTAAAGATCCTGCTATTGATGTAATATTGAAACTCAAAATACATGCAGCTCTTTTTTCCTAAACGAAAGCATTAGAGAAACGTGTTATTCAGTTTTTTAGTTGGATTTCAATCTAGAATGTAATAACTTTTGCCAGCAATACTTACTTTAAATAAAGACGCAGAGTTTATAGCTGCGTTATTATTACTATAATTTCCGTTTGCACTAAAAAAGAATATTAACTCTGTTGGCTATAAAAAAAGTCGGCTAAAAAAAAAAGTTTATTTCGAAAATTCCTAGAAATTACGGAAGGTAATTGCAGTTTCACTTTCCCTTTCAGGTTATGCTCAGTAAATTAGTTGCGATCGTAACTTTTGACATTTATTACTATAAAAATCAAAACACGAAAATACTTATTAATGTAATGTTATGCAACAAAAATTTTTTTTTTGCTGTATGAGTATAACTGTAAACACAGCCGGATTTAGATGAAAAGAGGCCCTAGGCTATTCCACTTATAAGGCCCTTTCACCTCCCATTTTAATTTTAAAATTTTTCAATAGTCTATAAATACTTCACTAAAGTATTGAACCTGCTGAACTCAAAAGGCAAGAATCAAATGATCGTGTACGCAATCCTAAAGTAAGAATCTTTTCTAATAACATTAACATGTACTTCATATTATCGAAGTAATACGAATATAAACGAACGTCGGGATATCAATAGGTCTGTTCCAATTTACACTTTATTTATGTAAGAACAAACCAGAGCTTAGTAGCATAAGGCACGTCAATATTTGCCACAGCAATCAGTAAACGTATGAACTATACTTTAGTGCAATCTAGTATTTACAAACGAATAGACCCAATGAGCCGAACGCGTTGATCTTAACCAATACATTTTAAAGTTTTTTTATTAGTCATATGTGTAGAATTCCCCTATTGATCTTGAGGCCCTAGGCTGAAGCCTAGTTAGCCTATAGGAAAATCCGGCCATTTCTGTAAGGTCTGACCGACTCGCGGCAACGTGCGCCGCTGTGAGAATTAGGGCTGAGGTTCAATCCGCTGCCGGCTTTGTTGTAGACGCTGTTTCAAAAAACGAGGAGTCTAGATGGCGTTTGGTGATGTTCCGCATCGTGCCTTGTGAGTCAGACTACCTGGTGGGTTAGGTTTAGTATGCCGCTCTATGATCATCTCACGCATACGAGGGCTAAACAGACCGGGACCTACAGTGAAGACGAACAGTTGAGTGGATTAAGAACCACTCAAAAACATCCATGCCACCTCCAATATTCGAACCAGGAGCCTGTGGTACCAAAGGCCAGAGCTCTAGCCAAATGGCCATCAGGCCGGCTAACTGGTGGGAGTTGTCAGGGTTTTTTCGCGTACGACGCGCAAATGCGAGGTATTTCCCAAAACTCCTCCCGGAAGGCACTGTCCTCCTTCTTCAGCGACACAGAACTAAGTCCCACTTTTATCTACAGGTGCTCCATCACAACAGAAGCTGCCCTTTTCACTCCATCCACGAGTAGATGGGATGCCTGTCCCGCTGTGCAGGGCATTGAAGATTAGGCACAACACACTGTAAGGTCTTTTTTATGCGATGAATACGATCTACAGAATATCTCAAATAAAGAAACACACTAAAAAAAAAAAAGTACAAAACTACTTTTAAAATTTGAGATGATGGTTACATAAATCTTTTATGCAGTTCACAATATCCAGTTCTAGATCTATAGAACTGGATATTGTGAAGGTTTGTTCAGAATTGAGGGGATTAGCAAGAAAATGAATTTCTAATGTACTGCAAGACTGAAAATCTTTTCTAATTAATTTTGCAGTATGTATGTATTGGGAGTTGATTCCCCCCCCATCATTATCGTCTTTTGGACATGCAACTACATTTAAAGTTAGTACAATATCAAATGAATTAACTTTAATAATTTACAATAATTGCATTATTGAACAAACTTCATTTAACACTCATATTCATGAAACAGTGAGGCATGTGAACTAACTTATTCACTTAAGACATATTCACAAGCAATTCATCTAAGTTATCAAGACTAAAGAATAGCTTTCTCAATTGTTTGAGCTCTACATTTTTAGTTTTTAGACTTGTGGGAAACCAGTTCATAGTGATTGGTTTGGTTTGTCACTCTAGTGTCTTCTTGTGCACACGAGGGGTAAACAGACCGGGACCTACATTAGTTCATAGTGAATCACATCAAAGGAAACTATAAACAACAGCGTTAATCAATACAAAGTTTATTTTCCAGTCTTGATTTTTACCTAATTTATCCAATAAATTTAAATTTCATTCAATTATCTAGATAAAACTGCTACAAAAATTTAAAAAAATATTTTTGTAACAAATAAATAACCGAAATTAGTAGCATGGCAATAAAAAAAGTTTTAATCTTCAGTAAGTTATTTCCGATTTATGTTTGAGTTTTTGGTGTAAATCCAGCTTACAGATTGAAAAATATGAACATTAGTCAATTAGATCCTTTTTCTCCAATCAGATTGTTTTAAAAACCCATTCAACTTCTTAAAGCAGATACTCTGTAGAAAATCTTGTTAACCAATAGGATTGATTTGTAATGAGGCAATTGAAGTAGTAGCAAGTAGAAGTAGGACTTTTGCAGAAAGTAGTTTTTTCATTAATTCTCATAATCTATACTTTATACTGGGTATCACAAAACTATCTTACTTGTTTATTTACCTTTCATTATGTTTTTATTTCACATTAGAAATCAATAAATACATAATTAAAAACGTAGATTCATATTTGAAACATTATTTTTCATCAAGTTTATAGAAACAAAATTGTTAATTTTAGTACCCTGTTTCTAAAAATTTCTATCTTTAAACTCATTACATTTTCATCCACTTAAAAAATAATTTGATTAAGTATCAAATAAGAAGTTAAAAAAACCCCACTTCTTTCCAAATAGATTGCTTTTTATTACAAAATTTTAATTTAAAAATTGCATTTCTGATTTAAATACAATCTTGAATAAAAAAAAAAATGACACAGTAAAAATTAATGCTTTTAATTATTAATGAAAAACACTTTATTTATATAATTTTAATTTAAAATACAGATTACTATCTATAAAGTTTAATTTTTGTTGAGAAAATATATCTTACAAAGCTAGAGCATATTAAATACATAATAGCACATTTATCTGCAAGCAAATACATATTCATGTAAATAATATAATGCAAAATAAATAAATAAATAAATAATATGAAAATATATTAATATAAATGTATATATAAAAATCTACTTAAATTTGAATGCCTAAATATCTGAATTTTATTATTTTAATAATGAGATCAATCTTGAGCATTGGACTGTTAAGGCACAAGAAATAAAAATGGATGATTTAAATGTATTAGTACACAAAATGTTAAAAAAAATATTTCTGCTATTTTTTAAAATTATTAGATACATAAATATTTAATACTTTACAATCTACAGGGCATAACTTCACAACAATGCTAAATTGTCCACCATCATAACAATGTGTCATATTTCAAGTTAATAAGTTTAAATTCTTGGTGTGCTTGCAAATTTTTGGACTTCCACCATGGAAGAATATCAAAAACTTTTAACACAGACTTTAAGATACACAATCTTTTAAATGCACAGAACTTTTGCAAATAGAAAAATACATGTTCTTATTTTATAAAGGGAAAAAATGTTATTTTAACCAAAAGGTATGATAATTTAGTTTATCAAAAAAATATATCAAAATATTAAACAAAAAAAGTGCATTGTAAAAAAAATTTCAGCTTTATTTCTCTTTTAATTATAATCTATTGTATCCAACCAATATTTGATTCATTAATACTATGTTTTTACTTATGATGAATCAAATTTTATTAATGAAAATTAGAAAATATATATTATAGTTTTTCTACTTTCTTTATATATCTATATATCTGTAAATTTTACAGATATATATATATATATATATATATGTAAAATAATAAAAATGATAAATTTTATTAATATTAAAAAAATGAGTATTATTGCATTAAAACTCTTTTTATATCATAAAATTTATCACTCTTAAGTATTTCTAGAAAAATCAATGAATGAGAACTAAACAATATTAGAGATCATTATTGCAAAAAAAAGTTTCAGCAATAATAAAAAAAAACTGTAAAAGTAAATAAAAATATTGATAAACAATAACTTAAAAATATATTTGCAATTTGTTTCCTACAATTTGTACACCTTTAAAGCTTATGACTAGTAGAAATGCTATAATGACTTAAAATGTTAGTTAATAAATTTTTAATCATTTATTAACTAATAAAATCCACTACAATTAAATATGCATGCTAATATACAGAGCAAAAACATTAGAACTTAATTTATTAATGAATTATAATAAATTTTTTTGTAAATAATTCTTAAAATAAATCTGGTTTTAAATAAAATCGAAACAATCAAATATGCACTGGTAATATTTAATAGTAAAAATAAATTTACTACAACCATATTATGTAAGCTCTTTGATATTCATCTATAAATATAATGCTAACTACAATTTGTACTTATTTAATAGTTCTCGCTAAATGAAAGCCACTTCCAAGAATACACATATATCAATTTTAATATGGAATCCCTTTAATTATTTTTTTTTTAAATTGAAAAAATAAACAAGTAAAGATATGCTTTATAAAAGGTAGCAATGACATATCTGTCAACTTTTAGAAACCTTCATCAATACTTTGATTTCACCCAACTTCTGATAGTTAAAATGCAGTTAAGAAAATACTCCAAATCAAATTTTAGAAGAAAACCAGTGAAAATCTTGTCATATTTCAAAATGTTAGCACTTCCTCCTTAAAAATCACTTTACAATTTCCGCCGCAACTTCCCTTTTTGCTTTTAAAAAAATCCAACAAACTTTAGTAAAAGCAATAAAATCTGTACATTTATTTAATATTCTTTAAAAGTTTACAGATATGCTATTATAAGTTTTAGTTACAAGCAAGGAGTAAGAAGCTTAACTTTAAAAAAATGAAACTAACTTAAAAATTGGTTTGAATTGAATATAAAAAATAAAACTATAACAGTAAATATAATGAAATATTCATTTAGAATGATCATTAATAATTTAATTTATATTTTTTAAAGCATTAATCTGTCTTCATAATTAAGAGCATAATCAATATTGACATTTGTCTCCAAAATGTCAACTTTTTTATGAAACATTTCATTTGAAATAAATCATGATATAATAAACATTAAAAATTTGATAAATATTTTATAATGTCATGGAGTTTTTATAGCTTCTTTGAATCATTACAATTGTGTTAAAATAATAAGTAATAGTAAAATAATTAGTAAGTTATTATAAATAAATTCTATGCTATAAAATTATTTATAAAGTTTAATATCAAATAATTCCATTTTTTAAAAATTTATACAAAAATGAATTTTAAAGAAAGATCACTGAGTCATTGGCATATTGTGCACTGCAAATATTATATATACTCTACAGACAGTGTTTTTTAACTAACACAAAAAAGATAAAAATTATAAGTATTACAAATGACACTAATTCATCATTTACAGTTTATATTTGAGTAAAAGAGCATGAGCATCTAACAATAAGTATAAAATTTATTAAAAAAAAATAATATTTCATAGATAATTTGTGTAAACTTCACAGTTAAGTTATTATAAATTCAAGACAATCACTCAACAATTTGAAAACGCACATAATGTAATATTTTATCTCATTAGATTGAAAGTAAATATAACATAAATTTATATTAAATTAAGACATTTTCAAAAGACTTCATTTACAATAAAAACTAGCGATTTAACAATATATATGCATTTATCTATTTTAGAGAAATACCAATATATACATTCAAAGAACATTTACAAAATAATTTAAATTTCTTAATAAAAATTTATTCAAATAACCTAATAATTAAAATAAAATAAAATTGAGTAAATCAAAATAAGTAACATATGAACTAATATACTCATTTATTTATGAAGAAAAAAAAAAAAAATTCTCAATAAAATTTTCACTGAAAAATTTTTCTGAATAAATTAAGAAATTACATAGTTAGTTTGAATTAATACGTTATGTCTTATTTAATACATGTGTTTTTAAAACTTAATTGAGCTTTATAAAACAACTGAATACAAAATAACATTAAAAGGAAATAATTTTTCCCCCCTAAGAAATATTTTTAATCATTAAATATCAATAAAATAATTTTAAAAATAGCTTTTTTTGAAATTAAGATGGGTAGTTTGTAGATAAATTTCCTTTCATAAATTTAAGAAGGATGAAGGATTATAATCCAGATTAAAAATAAATTAAATCTTCAAAATGTACCTCACCCTATTCTAAAAATAAAAACCTTTAATTTAATAGCATATATAGAATCAAAATTATAATAAATAAATTTAAACAAAAAAGAAAAAAATGACATTTATTATAAACTTCAAAATGTAACCTTTACAATTCTTAGTGATGAAATTAAATTATAAACTTTTTTTTGTAAAAAAATATACATGCTTATACTGAATTTCATAAAGTACCAATAAAGGAGAGCCTATTTTTTAAGACAATATTTGAGAAAGAGCATATTGCTAAGATCCTAAGATAAGCAAATGTGAAGAAAATTTAATTGTAATATCTATATTTAAATGCAGGTAAATTTTTATAAATAAAATAGATAGTAAATATATGTAGAATTAAATCAATTTAAAATGTCTGGAGATTTTTTTGATTAATTTCAGATGAATACGTCCTGGTCATCATTAAACTTTATAACCTATTTTATAAATAGTTCTTTGGTTATACATAAAAACAAAAGAAAAAAAAAAAATCAAATAGCTGATTATCAAAATAAAAAACAGCTATGTGAAAACAACACAATAATATCAAAAGGAATGAACAGTGTTACCTTACATATATACAAAATAATCCATACAATTTAAAAATAAATCTTAAACTATTTTCACACTATTGTGCACATCAATGGGATAAAAAAACTTTTCTGTTCACATGTAAATTAGGTAAATATTAATATGTTCTTGTAAAATAAATGAACACAACAGATAAACAGATTTGATATATTTCAAATATATATTGTAATTTTTAGAATATTAAAATAATGAAAGTATTAAAATATGGGAATTGACATTTTCACTGGTACAAATATTTAATTGAAACATACAAACGTGAAGTAAATAACAAAACAGAGCTAAAATGTTTCAATCTACACATAATCATAAAATAAAAGTAAACATATAACAAAATATGCAGGAACTATTTACTGAGTATGGAATACCAAACAAAAACTCCTGATGCATATTAATAATGCTCTTGATGATAAATAAATGTCATATATTAAGCCCTGGAAAGAAGTATTTTAACAATTAAAATTGTTTAATTAGTAACAAATTAGGAAATCAGTACAAAAAATTAATTCTTTTTTTAATAATTCTAAAAACTAATTGGAACTTTTTCAAAAAGAAAAATTTTATTGAATAGAAAATATTATTATACATATTAAAAGAAATATTAACAGAAAATAATGTGAATATTATTAGTTTTATATATAGCATGAATCCAAACAATCTTATCTAAAAGAATGGATTAATTTCAGCTGATAATAAGGCAGCATTAAGATAATTTGAAATATCAAAGCATTGCTTAATAATTTTTGCAGGTGAAATTTGATTTTAATAATTTAATGTAATTGATGCATCTAGGCAATATAATTAAATAAAAATAAATCCAGAAAAAAATTTCTACAATAAAGCTTATATACTTGAAATCCTATAAAAAAATTGTTTTTCTAAACATTTATTGAAAATATAATGTTTAACATTTACCTTATCACATGTTTGTCAGTGGTGTTTCATTTTGATCACTATTTGTCAAAAGCATGTCAATTTTACATTCAAAAGATTTAGACTCACTTTTTTCTCTCCATCTCAAAGGCGGTCCTAATTATAATAATAAAAATAATAATTAATAAAAATTAAGTCAACATGGTTATCTTCAGACTGTTACAGATGAATAATTAACTTAAAACAAATTCAGAATTTTAATTTTTTTAAATCAAATTTATAATAATTATTTCATAAATTATTTAATTAATACATTTAAAAGTTTTTATGAATCAGTCAATACAACACAACAAAATTAATAGACATTGAGTAAAGATTAACATCATCTATAATTTAAATTACAAATTAAAAAACCCATTACATTTTTTTGTATACATAAACATAATAAAAACCATGATTACAAAAGGAAATTAATTTCCGTTAGAAAGATTAGTAGAATTATAACAATTAATATAAAAATTTGATTCAACCTTTCTTTATTTAATTTTTATTTAGGTGCTTTTGTGATGTCTTTTAATAATTAAAATGGATATAATTTTTTTAAAAAAGATAAAAGTCAGAGGCAATTAAGTTTTTTGATAGTTGTAAAACATCTTCATAGTCAACCAAATTTTATGTATTTACAGTCAATAAATTAGTACATGCTTTTTTTTTCCATATTCATTGAAAATGATGAAGAGCATCCAATTCTTAGGTATGCATTATTCTGTAAGCCTAATTTTAAATATGACAAATATGTCTTCTGTATAATACAATCGTAATGTTCTAAAATAATTGTTAACTCTTCATATTGTAAAATTATTTATGAATGAATTTATCATGACTTTACAATTTTAATACATATATAATCTTTCCTTCCCATTTGTATTAAATCGATAAAACTTTATGCAAATGCCAGTTTTAGAAAATATGCAGGAAATTTCACAATTATAGATAACTATAGCATTCATTACTTATTATGTCTTTGAGAGATGGAACAGAAAATCTTAAAATTTATTTTGTGTTAGAAACTTCTAATTTTGAAATAAATATTTTTTTATATGATATCAAATATACATTTAGCAATGAATCTGGAAAAGAATCTAGCAAAATTTAAAATATCTATTAAAGTATAATAAAAAAACATATTATTCAATTACATATAAAATTATGATGACACAGACAATATACAAATACTAAAAGGCCATTCCATTTGGCAGTAAATTTATTCAATAATTAAATGTTTTGCAGATTTTCTTCCATTTTTATAACTATTCAGGATTTATTATTTAAAAAAAATTATTGTTCAATCAAATTAAAAAAAAAAAAAAAACTAATATTTTGTTATATGTATTTTATGTTACATTTATTATTTTTTAATAATTAAATATTTTGCTATTTTTTGTAATATTTGAATGTATGAAATAATATTATATATATATATTTTTTTTATCCTATATTGCATATACAGGCAAATTTTCTGTACAGAAGAAAAAAAAAAGTTTTTTTGAAATCCACCATTTACTTGTAATATTACAAAAATGGATTTTCAACTTTTGAAATATTACAAAAATGCTCGTTGAAAAAGTGCATGAGCAATCAGATTTATGAGAGATGAAAGAGGATTAGGCAGTAAAAATGAAGCATTAATTTAGTTCTGCAATTAATTTTTGGAAATTTGTAATAGAATGAAATATCCATATTTAAAAAAATCTGCTTGTCATCTAATTTCATTTTTTTATCAATAAATAATTTTCAATTTTTGTAATAAATCGTGAAGTTGAAACATCATTCACAGTTAACTAATCAGCATCTGACAAAATTACTGCAAACTGGTTTAACAAATTGTATGACAAATTTCTAAAATTTTATCAAATAACTTCATTAAATTTTATACTTTTTATATCTTATTTTTATTATTAATATTTTGCAATGGTTATATTGCATTTCCTTTCTCTTAATTATATTTTTTGTTGTATGTATATTTTAATTAGTACTTATAAATGTATAGATTATATAATCCCATTAATTAAATCAAAATTTGAGTTTGAGAATGGCTTGGTACAGTACAATAATTGAAAAACTAGTATGCAGGTCTTACTAATCTGATGCATGTCTATTCCTGATATAAGGTCATATATATTATGTATCAAAAAATTATTTTATTTAATATTTATAAACTGCTTTTACGATACTGAAATTTTAATTATACATAATTTAAGCAATTTTTAAGAAATATTAAAATTTATTTATATTTTTACAATTATAGGAAGGGAATAAAATAATTATTATGATAAAAAATTTTTTGAGTCTGATATACCAAACATCTTTTTAATCCATTTTAAACTGCATTGAATGGCAATATCTGAAAAATTATGAATTGTATTTATTGATCATTTAAAATTAATTTTCCAACTCTAGATATAAATAACAAATAAGCAAAATTAGACACAATAAATGTTTTTTTTTAGTTCTAAAAATGAACATAAATGTTGATACAAATAAATAAACAAGAAACAATATAAATATAAAATATTTTAACCGAATAATAAACAATATTTGGTTAAAATCTAGGTATCGATACTCTGAAGAAGTCACTATTTTGCAACCATTAATGTTTTGTATTTTTGCCGATTTAGCAATTAATTTTGGCATATTAGTAATAAATTTCCACATAATTGTGACATATGTTGAACTAATAGCAATTCTGGCATTGGATCTTAGCGTAATGACGATTTAGCATGAAAACAGTAATTGCACCAGCCATTTTGTTTTACTTGGTGATTTTGCAACCTGGCGATAAATTTGGTATAAGGGGCATAAGGATTTTAGATTTTTACCAAACAAATAACATTGCACTTACCAAAAAGACTTAAGAGAACAGGCAAAAATATCAGACCATGAAGAGTTACCAAAGGCTATAATGCCAAGATACATCCGAAAATAGAACACTTGAAATATTTGAGATTTGGCAAAAGCCAAAACTAAAATACCACAGTCAGTCAATGTGATACCAGAGAGAACCTATACAATTAAATACATAAATCTTTTAAATAAACTTTATAATACAATATTCAGATTATTCACTAAGTGAAATAAAAAAGACTTACTATTTCTATGAGAAAAAATGCAGCATGAAAAAAATACAATAGAAATCTTACTAAAAATAGTTTTATAAAAGATAGCAGGCATAAAATGCTATAAAAAGAAGTCAAGTATTTAACATTATAATTTTAAACACTTGGAAGAAATAATAGAATAAAATAATTTTCAAATTGAATCTGAAGACCCAAAAAGAATTTTATCTATAAAAATTTATAAATAATAATAATTTTGTTAAAAATAGGTCTAATTTTTGGAAATTTTAATACAATTTTATTAACAAGAAACTTACATATATTACATTTTATTTTATATGGCTTTAAATTTTCCTAATAAAAAGCTGACTTGAATAAAATACATAAATCAGTGAAGAATATTTTTGATTTATAAATAAAGTCAATGAAAGTACCTCTTCAACTTATTGCAAGTTTTATCAACGTATTTGTCTACAAGTATTTAAAAAAAAAAAAATAAATAAAAAAAAAAATAAACTAAACCAAAAAAAATGGCTAATACTTCACAAATAAGGTTAAATATAAAATAAAAGTAATATTGAACAGCTGAATCCCACATTCTCATTAGTAATAAATTAATTTATTACAAAGAGATTTGATGTGCTATATAAAATATTACAGAAACAAATAGTAAAAGAGAATACAGAAATTATTAACTTACAGACGTTCCCATCTGACACAAAGCATCTTGAGCTCTAAGAACACGAGATGGTTTTTCACTTAAAACAAAGCTTCTTGTCAAATGAGAGCAAAATTCAACAGATATGCCAACGGCCTTAAAAATATTTATATAAAATATCAGCAATATTAATTAAAAACACAGCAAAATTAATTAAAAATCAATTTGAATTTATTAATTTTTTTGCATACAATGGTTTATAAGACTGTTCATAATCAAAATTTGTTGAATAATAAATTAATTAAATTATTAATAGTAACACATATAAAACTTAATAGTTTAATATGAAAACCAAAGCTGTACAAGGAAACGTGCTACATAAATATAGAAGAAGGAATCGAACATATGTTTTTACTCCAATGTTTCATTAACAATATTTAGTAGCAAACATTATACAAAAAGTTAAATAAAAGATTTTATTAAATATAAAGTTTTATAAGATAATATATAATACTCACCACTACAAGATTCACTAATGAAACAGCATTTAATGAAATGTTCCACCAATACATGAGACCCATAATGTTAAGGACTATTGCAACCACAGCCATTGTTACAATAACAGCAGAGTGTAAATCCAATCCTAACAGCAAAAAGGTGGCTACAAATACTGCAGCTGTTGACAAGCCAAGACTTCTTAGTGTATCTGGCCACATTGTTAAATATTGTTCATAAAAAACGTGAACAAGACTGTAAGAAATATTCATCATTTTCTATTAAAACAAATATAAAAAATAAAAATAAATTATAATAATAAAAGTTTTTCAAATGTACATAAATTGTATTTGACAATGATTAATAATTTTTTTTTATTTCCTATCTTTTATATGAGAAAATATTCACCCTCTCTTTTCTACATTTTCCTTTATTATAAAATTAAAAAAGACACTCAATATTTTTAAAGAAGATAGAGAGTCAACCTCCCCCAATAACTATTAACTTGAATTTGATTACTATATTACCTTCCTTGATCTAAAAAATTAAATTATTTTTTAGGCTAATTTCTTGTTTTCTTTTTGTTATAAATTAATAAATAATAACAAAAATTTCTGTTAGAATAAAAGTAATTTGAGATACTGCAAACAAAATTTGAAACAATAATTATTTTGATAAAAAAACTTATTTTAGTTATAAAATATGCTATTTAAATATTTCAGAAACTTTGAAAAGCATAATTTTTATAGCTAATCAGAAAAAATAAAATTGGTCAGATCATGATGTTGATCATGATACAATAAAGCACTTTTTAACTGTTTTATTATATTCAACCACTATAACAATCTTATTAGATTATTTTAAAAATTTGTATATAAATTATTGAGAAATACAATATAAAGGATGACATTAATATAGCCCAGGGGTCGGCAACCTGCGGCTCGCGAGCTACATGCAGCACTTTGGAAATGAAGCTGCGGCTCTTTAGTTCCATACGCAAATATTATTTATTTTATCAAAAAAAAAAAAAAAAAAAAAAAAAAAAAAAAAAAAAAAAAACCCCATTTAAAAATCGTTTAAACATGCTGTGCATAATGCAAAAAAAGTGGACAGCTTTAAAAGAAATTTCACGAGTTGAGGCACTTATATTCGACGCATGGAATAGTCTTCCAGGTTGCTACAGTGAGGTGAAGAAGTTGGTATTTGAAGTGCTGACTATCTTCAGATCAACATATCCGTGCGAGCAAGCGTTCTCTTGCATCAATATAATTAAAAGTAAAGTAAGAAGCCAACTAACAAATGAAAATTTAGAGTCGTGATTGAAACTTAAAACAACAAGTTATGAGCCAAATTTATCCAAACTGTCTAAAACCATGCAAAGCCAACCCTCCCATTGAATTTGTTTGCTCAAATGTATGTTATTGTTTTTATTTTTTATTTTAAGCACAAGTTACATTGTTTAGTAAAGCTTAAATTTTCTACTTGAATAACCATGCAAAGCCATCGTTCCCCTTGAATTTGTTTGCTCAATTATTTGTTATTGGAGTACAAGTTAGGAAGTAAATGTTTAATTTTTTACTTAAATAATAAGTAATTATTAATAATACCATATATATATATAATCTAATTTGTTGTGAAAAACACTATTAATATATGAATAAATAGATATTTTTTCTTATGAATAAATAGATGTTTTTTTTTTTTTATCAAAAAACTTTATTTATGCAAGTACTATTTATTGTCTCTGGCGCTCGGTGCCACAGGTTTCGGGTTCGAATCCCGGCGGTGCCATGGATGTTTGTAGTGGTTCGGAATCCACTTTAAGCCATAGGTCCCGGTCTACCATGACTGTAAGAGCGTCACGGAGCCAAAGTCAGACTTCTATCTATGGGTGCTCCATCACAACAGAAGCTGCTTCCTTCCCCTTCAATCATGAGTACATATGGGCTCGTGGGCTTGGCCAGCCAAGTGGGATAAGAAACAACAACAACTATTTATTGTTGGCAAAAAAAAATTTTGTGGCTCTTTAAAAATTTTGTAAATTGTAATTTTTGACTCTTCCGACTGAAAAGGTTGCCGACCCCTGATATAGCCTAATCTTTTAGAAAAATATGAGAATAAATTGTTACTTTTAAATGTACAAATAAAAATGTTAACAGCTAACTATACAATATTCTATTGTGAAAACAACTGTTTGGTAATTCAATGTAAGCATGTATATATATATATATATATATTTGCACTATTTTGAAAGAAAAACAAAAACTACTGTACTGATCAGTAAAATACAAAGTATGTAATATACTCTGAGAATTAATATTGTAAACCATTTTGTAATAAGTGCAAAAGTATATGAACAATGTTATATATTTTATGATTTTAAAAAAGAATCTGACCAACCTGTAAGGAAAAACACGGACATCAGAATTATCAGTTACATTTTTTAGAGATTTTGTTAAGTTAACTGCAATTTTTCTTGACCAATCAAGAGCTTCATAAAAATCCTTTGATGTTTTTAAAACAGTATGATATGTCATGAAATTAGTGGCTAAAACAAAAAATTGCCAATTAATTAAAAATTCAAACTGTTGGTTTTTATGATAGATATAAAAAGGGAAATAATTGTTTTACATATTTAAATAATAAAAATATTGCTAAATAACAATCTTGAACATAAAAAAAAAACTAAACAATAATACTCACCACCAATATTTGTACTATTCTCTGTTGAAGTAATTTCTATAGCTGAACTAAACATGGCCTTGCCTCTTTAAAACAAAACAAAAAAAATTAATAATTAATAATAATTAATTAGTAATGTATAATAATTAGTCACAATAAAGTAACTTTAAAATTCAATATTTAATGATTTTACACTGTTTTTTAAAATTTTTGAATTGCTGTAAATTTACTATGATGACTTGTGATATAAAATTAAACAATAAAACAACCAATTTGTAAAATTATATTAGCTTTTATCTTATTTATTTTGGTAAGAAACACAATTTCTAACTTAAATAATAATAATTTAATGATGCCTTCACTTATGCAATTCTATTACCCAAGTAAGACTTAAATTAGCTGACGAATATGAAATAAGTCTTATTGACTAAATAAAACAAAATTTCACATTAAAAATTTATACTTATATATATATATATATATACATATATAAAAAAAGACTATTTAATAAGAGCATAGTTCTTCGAATTTATCATTGTACAGCAAACCCTCTATAACTGGGAAGACTTATAGATATCCAAGATTTTACATTAATTACTTATTAATTTAATTAAATTCTAAAGTGTACAATTTTTAGAAACCAAAACGTTATATACGTATGCCTATGATTATATCTTGTTCACATATTCTAATATTAATTGAGGAATACAAACTAAATTGCACTGAAATATACAAATACAAAGAAAAGATTAATTAAATACACATTTATTTATTAAACCTCACTTAAAAATATAATGCTAGTTATTAATGCATAATGTAATACTAATTATTTGTATTCAAAACTCTCAATATTTATACAAAGATAATGTAGCAATGTTACCCTTTTGGACATTTTTCCCAAGGTGAATCAGCAAGGAAAAATTGAAGCATCCTGATAAATTCTGCTTCTGACAAGGAGGAAGGATCTTTAACTTGGCAAGACCGACATAAACCTTAGACATGAAAAAACATGCAAGTGTTCAGATCAATAATGAATAAATTTATTTCAAACAATAAAATTTTAATTTTCATAATAAAAATTTTTCTTTTAGCATACCTCTATTTTGACTAGCTACATAGGAAGGACAATGTGTCTTATTATTTCTGAATTCATAACAACATGTTTCTGCTTGTAAATATTCAAAATAATTATCCAGCCACGATATAGGTTGAAGAGCAATGAAAGTTCTAAAAATATTTAATTTTATAGATTTGATAAATCAAAAGTTTTTTTATTACTTAATATAAAAAAAAACTTACCTGTTTTTTACCATGGCCATTCTTCCCAATTCCGAACTAATGGAATTAGAATCACAAAAGCTGTGTGCAGAGCAAATTTTTTCCTGAGCTTTTGTGTTTGAATAATTATATCCTTTGCTAATACTGAAATAAACAGGAGGTCCAACAGATAGATACTTTTCTAGATAATCAAAATACCTCAGCATGTAAGAATCCTAACAGAAACAAGGAAAATAAAACATAAATATGTTTTATAACATAAAATTGTAATCAATAAAAGGAATTACAGGTTATTATTTAATATTTTGTGAAAATATCCAGTTAAAATGTGCAATACATACTTCTGGAACAGACAATTTTTGATCAAATCCAACTTCAATTTTGTCTAAAACTGCTGCAGAGGAACATAACCAAGCTACAAAAACAACCATCTGAAACATAAAAAATAACTTAATAATTAAAAAAAAATATTAGACCAAAATATGCATTTTCCAAAAAGAGTATTAGAATGTTGTTTTTAATATTCTGGTTTTTGCTCTCAACATATCATTCTTGCCAAACTGGTAGAATACCACAAGAGGAATATATATGAAGGTAAATAAAATATCATCGAAAATAGTAGTGGTTTGTTATTAGTATTTAAACTTCTAAAATTGTTTTTATGAAACCCTATATATATATATATATATATATATATATACAAAAATTGGAAAAACCACAAAGTATCTAACAGAATTTTTCATGAGGAAAGGAGAATACACATTTTTTATAGTTTTATACATTAGCCCCTCTTTCAAAGATGATTTTACAGCAGAATCTTTCTTTGATATTCTAATGCAGCAACACACATCCAATCTACGGCCCTGTAAATAACTAAGTTTGAGAAAAATATGGAAATTTTATTTAAAAATAAGCAATCCTAACTAAAAAACTCCATTATTTAAATAAAAAAATAATGCTTTACAAAAAATTGGTAGTATTCTTGAATAAAAAAAAACGACATATACTTTGAATAACGACATGCAAATAATTTGACATAACGAATGCATATACTTTGAAAGCTACAATTAAAAGTCTGAAATAAAAATAAATTATAAAAAATATAAGTCTGAAAAGAAAATTTCATGTCTTTTTAACTTGTTATAAAAAATAATATATCAAACAATATAATGAACTGAAACATACTTCTTGTCTTCTAGAATCTAGAATAAAAAGTCCTAGGAAGCAAGTCATTTGTAAAAAGAAATTCATTAATAATGCAACTCCAGCATATAATGCAAATAAACGCACAGCTGGCATTTCAGTCAATGTCCCTGTTAAAAAAAATAATAATGACTTTTTAATAATGAGTTAAACACTTACCAAAAATCGAAATTAAGATTAGAATACTGTATAGAAAAAAATTGCTTAACTATTAATACTTTACTTAATGTAAAAATATCAATTTCTTAATAAATCATATACTTTTATGAGCTAATAATACAGAAAACTCACAATCCGTTTTTTAATTGCTAGATAATACAAAAGAGTATTTAAAAATGCTAACAAATTACAAAGAAACTAAAAAATTAATTAAAATTGAATAAAGCCTTAATCGAAAAGAGAGAACTAAGTGCGTTTAGAAATAGGTTTAAGCTTGTAAAACATTATATTAACATCTAATAAAATATAGAAAAGTTATGTTGTGTTAATCAACAAATTGTAAATATAGAACATGTTAGAAAAAAATGATAAAATATTTACCATTGCTTTTAAAAAGATAGCTTCCTCAAAATCATAAATTTATTAGAAATAATACAATGATAATATATAAATTATATAAGTTAATAAAATTATGTTACAATAAAACAATAATCAATAAAAAAAGGAGAAAACAGTCTTTAAATTACTTTAAAACATCATTATATACAATTTCAATCTTGTTTCCTTACCAATGAAAAAGCAACTTGACATTGAAATACTAGATAACAGCATGCTTGGAGCAACTTTTCCAACAACATAACCAATTTTTTGTTCTAAATTTTGACCAGGTTGTGTTTCTTCTCTCTAAATTATACAATTAAATATGCAGATTAAAAAGAAATATATTTTTATTTTAACAAACATAAAAAAAAAATTTTAAAAAAATTACGAAAAGAAGATGTTGTATATCAAATACCTGAAAAGCTTGTACTAAAATGAAAATATTGTCTACACCCACAGCTAGCACCAAAAATGGAACAACTTCCACTATAATTAATGTAGCTGGGACACCTAAGAATGAGAACAGTCCCAAGGAAGAAATGACAGAGACTAGCACTATGAGAACACCAAAGAAACCAAGAGTAAATTTCGATTCTACCTATGCAGAAAATAAGGATAAAAAAAAAATTATATATTACAACAATGAATAATTGCTTACTTAAAAAATTTCCTTGGCTAGTTGCAGATGATAGTTAAATAAATAATTTTGATTTTCATAATTCTGATCTTAAGTATGATAGTTTGTGTACATTCTTTTGATGTGCATTTATATATTCAAATTGTATATTAAACAAATAAATTATGTGAGCAGAAATTAGTAGAAATGGAATCATTATAAAGCACTACTGTTTTTCATTATCAATGTTGTTATGTAGTACCTAGCATTTAGAATATAAAAAACAATAGTTGATTTAAGTAAAGACATTTATATATATTTCAAAATTAGGTTGAAGATTAACATGCATATGCTTTTAACAAGATAAATTTCTTAAAAAATTACTAACTAATATTAAAAACAATTGAAAGTAAATTTTTTAAAAGGATCATATTTTTAATCCTTCTATCCAATATGCTATTAGGAAATCATTAAAAAAAATGTTGAAATATAGCAAGTTAATTGCTGCAAATCTTACTAATTTAACATAAAGACTTCAAATAAATGAAATTCATAATTATAAGGCATAATTTCATATAATTAAACTATTAAAGTTGTCTACAAAATTGCTGCCTTGTATGCATAAAATTGCTTTCGATTTCAACATTCTATAATTTTAACATACCAAAAGAGTTTTGCATTCATGATATTCTCCTAGAGAAACAGTAATATAACAGAACATGAGCATGTAACTAATAGCAACTGTCAACAAATCAGAATGACTGCCTCTTTCTATTTCATCTTGAATGGATCTCTGTATAATTAGAAAGAGAGGAAAAAATATCATTATTAAATAAATATTGTATATGATGAAACACAGCAACAACATTTTAAAAAATCTAACAAACTATTAATATTACTTGGCATAAATAATTAACAGTTAAAATATAAGAAATTAAAAAATATACATTTAATTAAATAATTATTCTTAAAATATAAGAATAATTAATGCCATAATAAATGCAAAATTTTCAAATTTCAATTAGAAACAAAGCAATTTTTAATATCAAAAGCAGGAGTTCTATTAATGCTATTTAAAATTTTTAAAATGTACTTTTAATTATAAATCACATTTTACATAAAAGAATAATTGCATACATGCAAAATATTGTAAAATGTAAATTATTTTACAATGAAATAAACTGCAGAATTTTAGACATTTTTCTTCTTTATGCATATAATTTTATTTGTCATACACATGATTGCTTCACAAGTTCGAACGATTAAACAAATTCTGCATTATTCAGAGTATTCTTTTGCATTACACTCATATAAAGGGAGGGAAAAATTTCTTTTTAAGAAAAAGAAAAAGGCTCATATTTTACCACTTTTCAACAGTGAAACCCAAATGAGTGTTAGGTTATTCATCCTCATCATTGGCGCAACTAAGATGAAGGGAAAAGGTCGTCTTTACTGGTAGAATTTTGAGATTCTGAAATATTGTTTCTAATTTTACAAGGGCCAGGGCTTCAGCTCTATGCAAAGTCATATGAGACCAGGAATATCAATTTTTTTTTAAAGTGTATTCTAAACCACTACAAACATCCATGGCAGAACCGCCTTTACAAATAAAGAAACCTGTGGTACCGAGCGCCAAAGCTCTAGCCACTCGGCCATTTAGGCCCTATTAGTCTATTACAACTTTAAACAATACCAAGGAAGATGGAAAATTAATAATTTCCTTCCCTCAAGAAGACATGATTCTGATTTCATGCACCTTCTAATCCTCAAGCCATAGTTCAGTCAACAAATGAATTGAGAGAAAAAAAGCAGCATTATTTTTGTGGAAGATTTTGAATGTTAATACATAATTATAATAAATGCATTTAAATTTAAAAAATTTTAATTTTGCTTAATATCCAAAAAAACTTTTTAATTTAGTCTTTTGCTTTGCAGAAAGTTTTCAAAGCAATAACAAAACAATTACTAGCAATACCCAAACTACAAGGAAGGGAAGAAAAAAAAAAGGTTTCAGTATCTTTATTGCAAAATAATGAAAAATTTGTAACACAGGTTTATCAGTGGTTTAATTATCTTTCACAATAAAATGATTGTTAGCTTTTTTTTGCCACAACTATCATTATTAATCTACAAATTTTATTTATTTAGTCCTACTACGTGTGTTAATGCTCATGGACAAGGGAATACATTAATATATAGAACCAATAATTAAGACAATTTTTTTTACTTACTTCTGCTTTAAAAGCTATTTTCATCAAAGGATGAGAGTAATTTTGTATGAATTGTAGAAATCTAAAACATTAATACATGTGATTATTAGAATAATCAATTAAATTGAAATATATTTGAATATAAATATACTGCATATAAATATACTTATCTTATTAAATTAAAATGAATAAAAAAATACATAAAATGTTTCATCAAATTTATATAATTGAAATATAGTAATTCCGTGTATATAATTTGGTGGCGATATGTAGAGAAACTTCAGAGTTTCAGGGTGAGGAATATAGGTCACTGCATACAATATGTGGATTTTCTTATATGCCTGGAAGTTTCATAATAATCAATTCCCTAAAACCGCAGGTTGTTTTTTTTTTTTTTTTCCACTTTGAAAAAAATTTTTTTTATAAGCATTAAGGACGATGGAATGGAGAAGAACTTTAATAAAAGTAGATAAAATGAGATTCATATCACATATTATACATATGAATTATACATTTCCTTTTTTCAGAATATGTATGCAGTGGCCCTGCTAGTGGATGAAAAAAGTCTGGAATGTAGTCATTGATAAGAAAAATGCTTCATAAAAGGTCATACTATTCATAAGTTGTGATATTGATCTTCATCTCTCCTATAAACATGAAAATTATAAATCATAAGAGAAATCTGAGTTGGGAAGTCAAACAAAAAATTTCCGATTCCCTAGTCGAACTGTTTATGCCGACTGTAATTTTATAAATTATAATCTTTACTAATTTATAAATATTTTGATATAAATTTAATAACTTTTACTGAACTCGGTTATATGTAAAAATTTTTGCATTATCAAAGTGCATATATAATGACACCTCAGCTGTAATACTCACCAGCAGCACACGTTACCACTGAGCCACGAGTCGGGCTTGCTTTAATGTATGATTATATTCATGATAACTGGAGTCAAAAATAAATGTGAAACATTTAAGTATTTCTTAAATAAATAAATATAAAAACTTAATGAGTGAAAAATAACTTGTGTAACCGTGCTTCCACCTACGCACTGCAAGAAAGTCTTCTGTGGCGTCCAGGAGAAATGGCCAATCGGCCTCGAGACTCTCATCCGTGAGGAAGTACAGCTCAAACTGAGCACCAGCCGAGAAATGTTTAGTTTATAGTCTCTCATCTGGAGAGGAAATATATTTAACGCAACCCTGCGTATTAGTTGGCCTACAGACTCTCACC
Organism: Caerostris darwini; assembly: GCA_021605075.1. NCBI lineage: Eukaryota > Metazoa > Arthropoda > Arachnida > Araneae > Araneidae > Caerostris > Caerostris darwini. The sequence goes on from BPLQ01001323.1 coordinate 588,412, forward strand.
CGAATAGGAAGTATATTTCGAGCAAATCAATAATTATATGCCTTTAAACGCGTTAAATATTACATGTCTTTAATCGTATCTGTGTGGTGTTTGTAAATAAAGCTGAGGCGGAAACTAAAAGCGAAAAATACCAAACTTACTTAGATTCCCAAATTCTGGCTTCCAAAGTCAAATCTGCATCATTATAGTTTTTAACGGGTATAGTAATAACTAAAGCTTGAGCTGAATCAAATGAATTATTAAAACCCCCAAGGACTACAGCAGCAGAGTCTAAAGGTCCGCCAAATGGAGCAAAGCATTTGGAATCTTTAGGAGCACTGTACAGAAAAAAAGGATAAAATAAATAAATTTCTTAGTAGTAAATAAAATACACATTGTTATGGCAATAAAAATAACTTACAGTGAACAACTTTTGAAATGCAGCAAATAATCATTCTTGTTTTGAAATCGTTCTGCTTTGTTTTGAAAGAAACCAAAGATACTTTGTATTGCACAAGCTGTATTGAGTGGTTTTAATGGAGATAGGCAAATGTCTGTCAATCGTATAGTTGAGTTATCGACAGTAGCAGTTAAATTTTCAACTTGCAACTGCAAATCTAAAGCCTGTAGTGGGGGTTAAAAAAAATACGAACATTATTTTTAAGATTATATACAAATATATATAACCTTATTATTATAAATATAATAGAAAATTGCCTGCCATGCCAAAAGAGCAGAAAGAAATAATACGTTTACCTTGGTAAAATAAAGAAAATTGCGCACTGCATATAGAAATAAAGCAGAAAAGATAAAATAAGCCAACAATTTTACCGAAAAAAGCAAGAATCAAATTCTGCTAATATTAAAAAAACACTGAAAATATTTAAACCTTCAAATATATGATTTTGAATGGAATTAATTAAAAAAAATTCCAACAACCTCAAATCTTAATATTTGCTAGAAAAATAAAAATCTTCATCATTAACACAACTAAATATTTATTTATATTTTCCTTAAGCATTACTAATTCTAATTAATAACTTCGTATTGGATTTCTTTTAGCCACTGCACACACAGGATTATGAACGAGCCTTCTTTCATGCGAGTACAAACAACTTCCATCCATTATCTGCAATTTCCAAATTTATCACTTTTTTTTTATCTATATGTTTCCTTTGTACATTACACATTCTGTCAATTAATTTCGAAAAGTTTTCCCTATGTACTTCCAAAAATTAATTTTTTTAAAAAACTTGCGAAAAAACATCGCAGATTAGACGTACAACAGCCTACAATGTGCACCGAGAATTTCTAAGATTGCCAGCATTAAGTCCGTGGATTATAGGCCAGAAAATATCGCAATATTTTTTTAAATCTATAAAAATAAAGAATATGCACAAATTTATAATTTTTATATCTTAAATAAAAAACATACAATAATAAATATTTAATAATAATAAGTATTTAGTTAACAACTTACGGCTAGCAAGAATTCTTGCCGGAATACGGGGCCCCAAGATATGTTTTTTAACTCATGGTTTACTACAATTGGATGATAAAATGGTTCTTGATTTGTTGGTGTAATAATAATATGTTCAATTCTATAGAAGGGTCTGCAAAACAGAAAAATGTTCATGAAAATAAATATTATGAATGCACAAAATATTAATATTACAAACAAAATATTATGAATGCACTTAAAAAAAACAATTCTTATATTTTGTAAAATTTACACATATATAAACCTTTAAGAAAAACGTTATTCATATAAATCCTCAATGAATATTAATGTTATAAACATTCTGGTCTCAGTTAAACATTAAGTAATTACAAAATAATTCCTGTTTATTTACTAATAGATAATTTTAAAATAAAATTCAGAGAAATTCAGAAAAATAAATTTATTTGAAGAATAATTAAAATTATCAATTAATTTATTTATCAAAGAATGCAAAATATTAAAGATGCACTCGAGAACAAACAAATAAATACATAAATGTCTATCTATATGGAAAATGAGGTAAATACATTAAAAATTATAAAATATTATTCTTTTTAGAAATAGTGACACTTTCGATCATCTGTAACAATGAAGGTTTATGTAGAATACTGAATATTTTTAAAAAAACAAAATATAAAAATAATTTACCCAAAATATTTATTATAATCTTCCATGTCTTTTCTAGCTTCACTGCCAGGAGACACCCATAGATCAACTGGATTTGTAGTAACATCAAAATTTAAAAACAAACCAAAAGAGAAAGCACTGCAGACAAAGAGAGACAGAATCATAATAGTTATAGGTTTCTGTGATACAAAGAGACCCCATGACATAAACTGGGTTTCTAAATGCCTTTCAAGCCACCTTCCAAGTCGTTGAAATTTTGAAGGCCTAGACAGTATTTTCTGAGACATTCTTCGTCGATCAACCCTAGACACAGGGACTGGATCTAAAGTGATAGAAAAATGGTGTTGTTAAAAAAAAAACAAAACACAAATATAAAATATTATTTGAAAATAAGTGCTTGTGCAAAAATAAACATGAAATATATATAATAATAAAAAAAACTCATGCATAAATTAATAATTTTTAAACTACTAGTAAGCTGTAAATTTAAAAGAAAATCATAAAAAAGTTAAAATTCTATATGTTTATATTACATTATTCAGATATCATATACAGGTAGTTATCAAAATAATGTAAACACGTGTGAATAAAAGTGACATTAAAAAATGAGCTTCGTAAGCATTAAAATGTAATTTTAGCTACCAGTTTATTTTAGTATAAAAAGTATATATGATGGTAGTATGAGAGAGTTTTAATGAAGCTGTATACGTTTTGGATTTTTGCTAAAAGAGTAAAATGTCAGATCTCAGACTTTCAAAGAGGCCAAATTGTAGGAGCCCAACTAGCTGGAGCAACTGTGACCGAAACATCCCATCTTTTAAGCGTTTCTACAGATACGATGTCTAAAGTCATGAAAGTGTACACACAGCGCGGCAACACAAGTTCGGCAAAGCAAATTAGTACACTGAAGGGGAAACTAAGTGAAAGTAACCGACGGGTATAGACGCGGATTGTAATGTCTAAAAAAAAAAAAACAGTGCAGCCAAAGTGACTGCAAAGCTCAATCAGCATCTGGGTTCTCTAGTGTCAATAATTACAGTTAGGAGGCACTTTCATAAACAGGGCATTTACGGCAGAGCAGCAATTCTCAAGTCACTTGTCACATCTGTTAATGCCAATCGTCGTCTACAGTGGTGCTATAATGACGAAACTCGGTTGATTGATAAGTGGAAGACAGTTATATGGTCAAACGAATCACCTTTCACACTAAGGGTGCACGTTTGGGGGACACCTGCACAAGCATAGAATCGTGATTGCTTCCTTACAACTGTTAAGCATGGAGGTTGATCTGTCATGATATGGGCAGCCATGGCTTAACCGTACCCATGAATGGAAGAATAACTGAGGAAAAGTATAGAGAAGTTTTAGCTGACTAGGTCCATCCTAAGATGCAAATTTTGTTTCCCGCAGGAGATGGAATTTTCCAGGATGATAATGCTCCTATTTATGCAGCGGGACCTGTCCAATAATGGTTTGATGAATACGAAGATGAAGTGAAATATCTACTTTGGCCAGCACAAACCCGGTCGCCCGACCATAATATTATCGAACCGTTATGGACTATTTAAGACAAATCAATCCGGCTTCTGTTATGATGGAGCACCCGTACGTAGAAGTCTGACTTTTGCTCCGTGACGCTCTTACAGTCATATGTGACCGGGACCTACGGCTTATCTGATACGAACTAATTAAATACTTACTCAAAAATATAAAAATACATAAACTGAAATATTTTCAGTTTTTTAAAATAGTTATTAAAATAGTATTGGATTTACTTTACTTTTCTTTTTTCTAAAAGCAATTATACTAAAAATATTTTGTGCAGAAGATAAAAAAAGAGATAAAGCTCAAGAAAAGAAACAGAAAAAAAAATCTTCGACAGCAAAAAATAAACTGCATAAAATCTGAAAACTCACTATTTTTAGATCGAAGAGGTTCTATTTCTTCTAAAGAACCAAGGTTAACACCTATTGGGGAACTGGTACAATCTGATACAGGAAAGGGTTGTTGTGCTATATTAACAAAACTATTTTTTATTCTGTAATAAATAAATTCATAGTACACTTTTACAAAGCAGTTGAGCATATACATTTGATAACTATTAAAACAAAGTACTTACGAGAAAAACCGGGATTCTTGTGACAGCAAAATATCATGGTGATTGTAACAACAAACAAAATAAATGCAAGGGTGGCTACAACAGTAGGACCATCCCTTTTAAAAATGTGGAATGGCACGGGAATATCGGGAATGACAGGGGGTGACAAAGCCTGTGCCGAGCATGATTCTTTGCAGTCAAAACAATTGCAAGCACTCAAATTTGGTCTAGGTGCTTCTGAGCATCTAAAAATAAAAACATTCATTACAGTTTTATTAAAGCAATCATATAACTTGCAACCGTTAAAGCAATCGTATAACTTCATTACAGCAGTGTATAACAAGCAATCGTATAACTTCATTACAGCAGTGTATAACTTGCAATCGCATAACTTCAATATAGTGGTGTATAATTTGCAATCGTTAAAGCAATCGCATAACTTCATTACAGGTGCATTACTTGCAGTCGTTAAAGCAATCGTATAGTTTTATTACAGCATAACTTGCAATCGTATAATTTCAATATAAGAGTGTATAAATTGCAATCGTATAACTTCATTACAAGAGTGTATAACTCGCAATCGAATTTTCGGAGGGAGAGGGGAAGAAAAATCTCATAATATGCTGTGTAATCAATCTGTAGACGATTTGAACCTGATCCTTCATTTTTTTTCTTTTTAATATATCAGTACCAATAAAGTTGCATTTCAGTTTCTTGCAACGTGACCTCTCACTTTAATTTAACAATCAAATAGAGATCGTTATTGATAAAGATGATTTGACACAATTTTTGTCCCTTTTTGTCTATGATTTTTCCAATAAATAACAATTGTTAATGAGTTTTGAAACACCAGGTGATTGGTGTCTTCTGGATGGTTACTGAAAAGTTTTTTTCGAAGTTTCCTTTGTGAACAAAGAGGCCATTTTATTATTACTTTATGAACATTTTATTGGCTTATATTTTTTAAATATATTTTTTACATATTTTGTGTTTCACGAATCTGAATTTTTTTTAAAACTTATTTATCAAACAACAATAGGATAATTTTAAATAAAATAGTCAATAGGCCAACATAAATCTCAAAGTCAAGTCAAGTTTCGTAAGTTTTTCACTTCTTTAAAAAAATATTTTCTCTCTCAGTCCGATTATGACGTTCCATACATAATCTTTGAAAAATAATTATTAATATTAATATTCAGGTGACGATTTTTTGAAATTAAAATGCTCATATACACAGTCTAGTCACATTAATGTGACCACCTGTCAAAAGCCACCTGTGAACGTGCAGGAAGAGAGTCAATTAGGTTTCTGAAGGTGTTCACTGGGATGTTGAGACATACCGACTTCAGTGCCGTGGCCAGTTGCGCTAGATTACGTAGTTGAGGATCCATGACACGAGCAACCCCAATCGAGGTGGCCCCACAGATTCTCGATTGGATTTAAATCTGGTGATTTTGCTGGCCAGGGGAGTACGGGAAACTCATCCTGGTGCTCTTCGAACCACGCACATACACTGCGAGCTGTATGACACTTCGCAAAGTCCTGCTGGTAGATGCCATTATTCTGAGGAATAATAATTAGCATGTAGGGGTGGGCATGGTCCGCAAGGACAGATGCGTACGGTGCCTTCCACAACGATGAGTGCACCCAGTGAATGCCAGGAAAACATTCCCCAAACCATAATGCTCCCTCCTCCAGCTTGGATCCTTCCGACAATTGTTGCAGGGTGTTTGCTTTCAGAAAATTTCACGCCGTATACGCCAAGAGTCCATCTGTCCGATGGAGCATAAAACGTGATTCATCCGAAAAAGCCACCTGTCGTCACTCTGTGGACGTCCAGTTTCGGTACTGGCGTGCAAATTCCAACCTTCGTCGCCGATGAACAGCAGTCCGCATAGGTGCATTAACCAGGCGTCTGCTGCGGAGGCCCATGCGCAGCAACGTTCGCTGAACCGTTGTTGAGGATACACTCTTGGTAGCCCCTTGGTTCATCTGGGCGGTTAGTTGCTCAACGGTTGCACGTCTATTCGCCCGAACGCATTTCCGTAGCCTTCGTTCGCCTCTGTCATCTATAGCCCGTGGTGCACCACGTGTGCCACGCCGCTGATTTTGGATAGTGCCATTTTGTCATGCACGGTATATTTTTACCACGGCGGCAAGCGAACAGTTCACAAAATTAGCCGTTTCCGAAATGCTTCCACCTTTGGCCCGAAAGCCAATAACCATGCCCTTTTGGAAAACGTTTACGTTTCTGCATTACGCCCTTTTGGAAATCGCTACGTTTCTGCATTACGCCAACGATTGAAATGCTTTCCGATACCCTAGGACATTCTTTATATACACTCCACTGCAATGTGCTGCCACCTGCCTTTTGTGATTGGTTATTTCACGTTGACGTCGAAAGTAGGTGGTGGTCACGTTAATATGACTGGATGTATATTATATCCAGCAACCTATAAACCTCATCAAGAAAAATGAACACAGATTATAGGTAAGAAAATAACGTATTTAAAATTTTTTAACGGATTTAAAAAAATCCCCTTCACATATATACAGATTAAATAAGAACTAAATTAATGTTTAGTGAACTAATAAAATTCAGAATATATTTTGTACTTGCACATTAACACCTGCTTTTAGCAGCATCACTTTTAGAAAATGACAAATCTTGTCGAGCCAATTCGAATTTACAAAACAAAACAGATTGATGTAAAGTATGTTTATAAACGGGGGAAAAAAAAATCTTTTAAAATTTTCTAAAAAATTATTTAATTCAGATTTTTTTTTATTTCAGAGAACTCTGGGGTTTGGCGATTATTTTTCTCGCCAAGGAGGCGATTTCGCATCGTGACTGTTACGGTTTTACATAGTTTCAATTGCATTTGATTTCGACATCCTTTCTACAACAAGTTGAATAATGGGCCTGCGAGCAACGATTTGGTCGAACGGATTTAGTAAAGTCAAACGCCAGAAAAACTAAATTTGATATTAGAACTAAATTTTATATTATGATAAACAAATAAGAAGTAAAACACAAGTTGATGCACAAAGAAACTAAAGTCCGACCACCGATAGCGTGCAAAGTCGGACGGATTCAAAAAGAGCGGTGTCACAGGGGACGAAATGCCATTTAAACGGATTTTAAATATAATAAAAGGAATTAAAATTTTTAAAAATTAAAATTTTCGATTACACAACATTAAAAGTAAACCAGATGGAAAAACAATTCCACACAAACTATTATACTTTTTTTCCCTTTCAAAGCAGGTTTGCACAGCGTATATCTGACAAGCACCCCTAAATAAGTAATCGATTCAACCGTTTCAACCAGAGGTTTACCATTTCTCACTATCCGCGGCAGGACTAAAAGCATTTTTCAAACAAATAAAAAGGGAATGCATAAAAAATAAGATAAGTGACTGGCATGTTGCATTTTTGACCCGAAATAATAATTTTATATATTTTCTTTAAAGCGATTAGAAATGACACAGTTGCTTATCCAATAGTTGTTTCTCGGCATTTTGTGATTTATGTGAATGCACTCGTAAAATTATTATAAAACCATCGTGATATGTTTGGAGATAAATAGGTGGTAAACTGAATTTCAAAATCTTGATGTTCTCATCTCCATTTAGTCATATAGATTGAAAACCATCCGTTATTTGAGACAGAAGTAGGTTAACATTAAACTGATAAAATATGTTCTCGTGAGTTACAAACATAAAATTCAGAATTATACAACTTCGTCGAAAAGTGTCACATTCATCGTCATACAAACACATTAAAGAAGAATTCGATTTATCACACTGTTTTTATCACCTACTACTGTGCCCAAAAAGTAAGACCAACTATTTTTTTTTCTCAAAAATTCTTTATTTATACTTCCAAATTTATCTCATCGCCTTCAAAGTAATCCCCCCCGGACACAATGCACTTATGACAACTTTTTTTCCAACTCTCAATGCATGCTAAAAAGTCATCGGCAGTGATGGCCTTCAAAGCACGCGGCGATTCACGTTGAATATCTTCATTCGACTGGAAACGGTGTCCCCGAAGTGGTCTTTTGTGCTTAAAGAATAGCCAGAAGTCGCACGGTGGGAATACGGTGGTTGTGGAATGATATGGGTTTCATTTTTGGCGAAAAAGTCACGAAGAATCAATGCAATGTGAGCTGCTGTTTTCGGTAAAAATCGAAATTTAACGCGTTTGAGGCCCAAAATGGAACTGGCCGATACTTTTGAAATTCCAGCATCAGCAGCAAGGTCACTAATTGTAAACCGACGGTTTGCAATCACCAAATCTTTAATTTTTTGAACGTGAGCTTCGTCGGTTGAGGTTGATGGTCGACCAGATGACTCTTCGTCTTCAACGCGTTCTCTGCCTTCTTTGAACTGTTTATACCACTTCTAAACATTTCTTTCCGATATAGGAATGCTGACCGAATGCCTTCTGCAACATTTTACACGTTTCCGCAAATAAAATTTAATGCAAGTTCTTTGCTCAATTAATTCAGACACTTCAAAAATCGCCGAAATAACTTTTAGCATCTCATAAAGCCAAGCGTAACTCAAACATTAATGAATATTTTGACGTGAAACTTCACACAAATGTCAAGGACAGTGCCAGTAACTTAAAAAAAAAAAAAAAAAAAAAATTAAAATTCCATAAGCCGCGAGAATTTTAAATTGAAAATGGGTCTTAAATGGATCTTTTTGAAAATGGGTCTATTTTTGGACAGAGTAGTAGAGTGTACTGAAGAGATCAACATTAGAGAGACATAGAGACATACTGAGAGATCATTCATTAGATGAGTTTAATCGCAGCGGTTGTGTGTGTGTGGGGGGGCGAATATGTTTGTCGAAATGTGATAAAGAGGCTAAATGGAGAAAGAACTATAATGAAACCATATAAATTATATAAGTGAATTATTATTATATAAGTAAATTATGAATTATTATATAAGTAAATTATATAATAATGTAAAAAAGAAATATAGATATACAGTCATGAATTTCGAATGAAACAATGACCTTATAACTTTGAGAAGTATTTGTCTACAGTTGAACTAACAACTTGGGTTGCTGAACTCTTGGTATCGTTCAAGCAACCTAAAAAATACAATATTTAGTTGTATAGATTGAAAATTATCCATCATTTGAAGTAGGTTTACGTAAAACTGATAAAATTTGTTCTTATGAGTTATCGTCATAAAATTGATAATTATATATCCTCGTCATAAAATGTCAAATTCATCATCATACAAACACATTAAAAAAGAATTTAGTTTGTCACATTCAGTTTTTCTCATATAGAGTGTACTGAAGCTCATTCATTGGATGAGTTTACTCGCAGCGTGGGGAGGGGGGCGAATATGTTCGTCGAAATGTGATAGGCTGAATGGAGTATGAACTATACTGCACCATGTAGAACATGTGAAAAAGAAATATGCAACCTTGAGCTTGAGGTTCGAATAAAACAATGACCTATAACACTGAGAAGTATTTGTCCACAGCTGAACTAACAACTTCGGTTGCTGAACTCTTGGTGTCGTTCAAGCAACCTAACACATACAGTGAGAGGAGAATCACACATAAAAAAAACGCGTGTAGAAATGATGAACTAGAAGAAATGGAGAGAATGCGAGCACTCAATCCAACATAATTCTAAGATTAAACACATAAATTGTTTTAATGTAGATAATAATACATTAGTTTAACAATCGTGTAATTCCCTTTAATGTTGTAAATAGAATGACAATTTTAAAAGAGCGATTATATATTACTATCACGATAACGTTAAAAAGTGATTATTTATTGTTTAAAATTATTTTTAATTAGACAGTTTAATTGATGTGTAATTACGGCTAAAAAGCAGAAAAAGAAATTAAACTAACTAAACTAAACTTTAACTAAGTTTAAAAAATTAAGCTTTTATTTAAATTGCGTAAAACAACAATAAAAACAAAACAATGAACTGAAAAAAAAAAAAAAAAAAAAAAAAAAAATATTGTATTAAATAATTCTATTTACAAAACTCATGCACAATTTTATATCATGTATAATAAAAGCTTGAGTACTTGAGAAATTAAATCTAATAACAGATTTGCATTGTCAAAATTTTTTTTTTTTCTAATGCAGCTGGAAAATACTTAAGACAGTTGTCTTTTATGCCATACGCAAGGGCTGTACCGGCGTTACTCACTTAGCACTATAACAGGGATGGGCAAACTCCGGCCCGCCGGAAGGTTCTATCCGGCCCACGGATAAAATTTTAATTTGCCGGTCCGAGGCAAATTAAAAGAATATATATATTTGTATATTATACATCCATCTCCTTTTCTACTTAGATTAAATATTATTTTTTATTAAAAAAATTATTATTTTTAATATTAGGGTTAATTCAATACCCTTAGTAAATGAAGAGAAGCTTAAGAATTATGAAGATAGGTTGAAAAAACTGCATTTTGAATTCGAACGCAGATTTGAAGATTTCAGTGCCATTCAAACAGAATTGGATATTTTTACCATGCCTTTCAACGTAAATTGTGAAGCAGTGAGGTCAGATTTGCAGGTTGAATTAATTGAGTTGCAATCTAACAATCATCTCAGCAGTTCTTTCTAAATATGCCTAAATTAGAGTTTTACAAATCATTATCGAAAGTAAGCATCCCAAATTTAATATCTCACGCCCAGAAAATCAGCATTGCTTCATCTTATATATGTGACACAAGTGTTTTCAACTATGAACCTTAGAAAGAATTATTTCAGATGTAGACTGACAGATGAGCAATTAGCCTCGTTCCTTAGAATCAGTACATCTCACTTCGAACCTCAAAATAAGGAACTTTTAAAAATGAAATCGCAATTTCATTCATCTCATTAACATATTTAAAATGTAATACTTCTATATGGTTTTTAAAATTTTAGAAAAATTTATCTTGGCCCACCAAACTTTTTTTTTTTTTTTTTTCGATTTTTGGCCCGCTACTGAAAAAGTTTGCCCATCCCTGCACTATACCTAGAGGTGCGTGTAGCTTGAAGATAAGCTACGGCCGCGGAGTAGCGTTTAAAACGAGCACATTCTGATAAAATGTGTTTAATAGATAAAAACATTATTGCATTTAAAACAGCGAGGAGGTGATTCTCCGCGAAGGAGATGTCTATGGATAAAATAAGCATGTCCGATTCGAAGTCTTATCAATTTGACATTTAAAAATTAGTTAAGATTTGAATCCATAAAGCCTGCAATGAAAAATTATCAATGAAAAAGCGGATTTTTTTTAATACGCTTTTATTAGCTTCACCTGTATGTTTGTATGTAACTCACTTTTTGGGCTCGATTTTGGGACTGATGGCGCCATCTACTGGCGAGTCAGTCAACTGATCAAACCCTACTTATTTTGTATAATTATTCTGTTTGATCTTAATTACTTTTGTTTTATTTTACTTTTATCTTAAAATTCTCATTTTAACTTTAACCTTTTTATTTTTTGGGCATCGTCAACGGACTCTTAATTGTACCGATAGCTTTAGCTTTTTCGATCTCCTGCTTTCACCCCGGGTAGAAATTCAGTAATATCCGCGATCGAATTGCGCTCTTCCTATTGGCCGAAAATTTCGGTGGGTAAAAAGTATATAAACTTAGCGGATAACCGGTCAAGTGGAAAGGAAAAGAGTCCTATGAGTGCTTTCCTAAAGTTAAGAAGCACCATGGCTGTTATTCTGAACAAGCGCAAGCGAGTTCAGGTAATGGGGTGAGCCTTGCTCATTGAGAATTTATCTCAATGCGTATCTGACGATTTAATTTGGCTTAAAATTAATTAACTCCTTAATTTAAAGAATTGGCGCAGAGGTAAAGATTTGTATCTTTGACCGAGAGGTTGAGGGTTCAGATCAGAATCCTGTTCCTTTTCTATCCCTTTATACTGCTACGTTGTGCTTTAATTCTTTTCTTATGACTTTCCGACTGGTAATTAAGTTAGGGTTTTTATTTTATTTTTCGTTCGCTTTTTTACCCCTTTTTTTGTAAGGAAATAAAAGGATTAGACATAAAAATTATAAAAATAAAAATTATAAAATCGAAAACCAAATAAAAAGTATAAAAATTTGAAAATCAATCTCCTGATTTCGTTTGGTCTCTGCCAATTGCTACGTGTATGAAGGACGACGCTGCCTTTTAAGATAGCTTAGTTCAATAGTAACGTAGTCTTTTTGCATCCTTGTTTGCTTTTATAAAGCATAACAGAAAATAGTATTTTTCAATGCTACCCGTCTGTCCTCGTCTTTTGACACTGGTATTTTTTAATTTAGGACTTGGATGTTTTTTTTTTTTTTTTCTTTTTTTTCTTTTTCTCTCTGGTCTCGCATAATTACTGTACGGCAAGGATTTCTAGGACTTTTTTAAAGTTCAGGAAATCATTACCTTAACAGCTAGTTGTGCTTCATTTTTCCTAATCATATCTCAACTTTCTCTTGATTGGATTATCTCCGAATCTTTTGATATCAAAGCAATTGATCCTTCAACGATAGATACTTCTCAGTTTGATTATGAAAATTTGATCACTTGGATAAGAACACTATCTGAAAATTCTGAACTTCGGAATATTTTTTCTTTTTTTGATACGCTCTCCGTGCATTTTTTCAATGAGCGCACACCTGATTCAATTCAACAAGCCTACCGTTTAAAGGACCTGGCTCTTGCCGCTCAGAATACCATGGTAGTATACTTGTCGGGAGAGTTACAAGCGCTAACGGATCATTACAAAAAAGAAATGAATGCTATGTCTCAAATGCTTCAGGATTTAAAATCCCGATTGCCTCCTCCTGAATCAGTTGCTCCAATTAATAAGAAAACTAAACGCACCAAACCTCTGACTTCTTCAAATACGAAAAAGACTAAATCTTCCAACAATGATATGGTACTTAGCAATAAATTCTCTGCTCTTGATAATGGAACTGACATTGACACCCCAGCAACAACTGTAAATGATCATGCCAATGAAATTGAAATAACAAAAGCCATCAATGACATGCAAGTTGATGATGAGTTCCCATCACTTAATGACTCTACGAAGATAAACGATTCTAAAAAGCGCCCTTACATTCCTCCCATAGTAGTCGATAAAGTAAACGACGGCAAAAAACTTATGGGTGAACTCAATGAAAGTCACAGCTAGAGTTGTCGGTGATAAGTTAAAAATTTTTCCCCCATCTGCAGAAGCTCACAGATTGATAAGATCGGAAATCACTGACAATCGAAAATTTCAAGCTCACACTTTCCTGCTGCCGCAGGACAAGCAACTTAAGATTGTTATTCGAGGTCTACCGCATGATTACCCCACAGAAGATCTCATCGAAGACCTTAGAAATGAATCATTTCATGTGGAATACGTTACCCAACTGAAACACAGGGGTGGTAAAGGTAACATGCCCCTCTTTCTGGCTGTTTTGCCAAAAACTGACCAATCAAAAAATCTCTTCAACCTCGAATTTCTAAATTTCTTTAAAATTAAATGCGAACCTTTACGAAAGAAACCTGGTCCTGCGCAATGCTTCAATTGCCAACAATTCTTTCACCATTCCACGTTTTGCTCAAGAAACCCAGTCTGTGTGAAATGTGCAGGCCCACATAAATCTGGAAACTGTCCAAAACCAAAGGACACTCCTGCCTGCTGCGCCTTGTGTAAGGGTGACCACACTGCGAATTATTCGGGTTGCCCGAGAAACCCTGCCAATTTCGTACCTGCTCCTCCTCCCAAATTTAATGTTTGGGAAGAAAGATTAAAACATCCGAAACTCAGGATCAACCTTCAACACCCAACATCTGTGAACAATATCCGACCCTCTACAAGTGTTACAGAGACACCTAAACTAATCACCTCTCCTTTAGAAAATAATCAGTCTACTTCAAATACCCCATTATCTAATAATCAAGATATCCTGGTAATCAAAACCTTACTTCAGGATTTTATGTCAAAATTTTCTACAGCTCTGGAAGCCTTAACTGCTCAAAAATCATCCAAGAGCAGCATTCAATAATCAGCTTTCCGACAATAACTTAATTTGCATCAGTTGGAATGCAAATGGAATTAAAAACAAAATTAACGAATTCCAGGAGTTCATTTACGAATATAGTCCTCACATAATAGCAATACAAGAAACTCATTTAAGACCTAGTGACAAAATAAACCTCCGTAATTATACCACTTACCGATCAGACCGTCTAACTCATCAAGGCGGAGGCACTGCAATATACATCAGAAAAAATATCACTCATCATGAAATCTTTTTTCATTCGACCTCCTTTGAAAATACATCAATAGTTGTCACTCATCATAATCATAGCATCACCATTTCAAGCATTTATCGACCCCCAGTTGGTAGTCTTTCGACCTCGGAATTGGATAATATTTTAATTTCCAACAATAAAGTCATACTTCTTGGCGATTTTAATGCAAAACATACTCTTTGGAACGCTGGCAGAGGTAATTCCAACGGAGTTATTTTATATAATTGGTCAAATCTGAATAGCTTAAACTTAATAGCTCCACCTCACCCTACATATTTTTCTCACTCTCACTCAATCAATAGCACTTTAGATATTGCAATAACAAAAAATTTCAACACTGGCAATGCTACTTCTATAAATGACCTCTCCAGCGATCATAATCCAGTTTTATTTCACTTCAATAGCAATTATTTTCTTCCACCCCAATTCCGTTGTCTCACAACTACCAACTGGTCCAAATTTCACGACAACTTAGACTCAATAATCAAAGGTAATCCCATTATTAATAATAGTAACGACATCGACTCGGCACTTGATCAATTCAATTCATCTGTTATCTCGTCAATAAACTTTTCAAGTTCTTCTCGTGAAATTAAAACCGAGCATCATAAATTACCAGTAGAGATCAGGAGGCTCATCGCAATTAAAAACAGCATTAGAAAATTATGGCAAGAAACCAGATACCCTCCATATAAAAATAGTCTAAATATTCTTCAAAACAGAATCAAAAAAGAAATCAAAATCTTAAAAAATAAAAGGTGGCGAGAGTTCTTAATTGGCCTCAATCCTGAAGATAATTCGCTCTATTACATGAATAAATATTTTACTAAAAAAATACAAAAAACTCCTCCTCTACTGGGAATCAATGGCATTGTTTTCACCCCTGCTGAAAAGGCCAACGTTTTCGCCGATCACCTAGAAAATTCTTTTCAAGAAAACGTTGAACCTTATGACAATTCTCACATCGAAATGGTTGAAGACAGTATTGCTCAATTTTTTGATAACACTACCTCTGTTCCTATACCTCCACTCTTAAGTCCGAGCGATGTCAAATCTGTCATCTGCAAATTAAACATCCGAAAATCAAATGGGCCAGACAATATTCCAAATAAAGCTCTCCAGTGCCTCCCCACTAAAGCCATCACTAATATCACTAAAATTTTCAATAAATGCCTGATTTACCATCATTTCCCATCATGCTGGAAACACGCAATAATAAAAATGATTCCAAAACCAGGTAAAGACCATAAATTCCCGCAGCATTTTCGCCCTATTAGCCTCCTAAGTTGTGTTGCAAAAATGTTTGAAAAATTACTCTACAATAGAATTTATTCTTTCTGTGTTGACAACAATGTCTTTCCTCCGGAACAATTTGGGTTTCGCCCACAACACTCAACAACCCATCAACTTCTCAGAGTTACCAATATCATTACTGAGAGTATGAATAATAAACTTATTACCGGAGGTGTCTTCCTTGATGTGGCAAAAGCTTTTGACCGATTGTGGCACGATGGTCTACTTTATAAATTGATTACACTTAAATTTCCTCCCTATATCATTTACATAATTCAGGATTATTTAAGCAATAGAACTTTCCAAGTAAAAGTAGATGGTGATCTCTCCCACGTCGGTCAAATTAAGGCTGGTTCCCCTCAGGGAAGCGTTTTGAGCCCCATACTATATAACATCTACACCCACGATTTCCCTCAAGTGAATTATGTAAGCTCCTGTCTTTTCGCAGATGATTCCGCTGCACTTGTGCAGGGTTCAACTCTTAGATTTGTAACGAGAACCTTGCAAATTTTCCTTGAAGCGCTAGAAATCTGGCTCACAAAATGGAGAATTGCTGTCAACACAGATAAAAGTCAAGCAATAATATTCAGAAAAGGAAATACACCAAACCCCAGTGATAACATTTACCTATTTGACGAACCAATTGAATGGGTAAACGAAGTTAAATATTTAGGTCTCATCATTGATAAAAAATTAATTTTCAATAGCCATATCACTTACATCAAAAATAAATGCTGGAATAAAATTCATCTCAGTCTCCCTTTAATTGGTAAATATTCAGCCCTATCACTTCAAAATAAAGTTCTACTTTACAAGCAGGTCATCCGCCCTATTCTTACTTATGCTGCACCTATTTGGGGACTTGCTTGTAAAACTAATAAATACAAAATTCAAGTACTACAAAACAAAATTCTTCGTATAATCACTGGGGCCCCCTGGTTTATCAGAAACGACGTTATTCATAATGATCTCAGAATTGCTACAATAGATAACTACATTACTGATCTCTCCAGAAACTTCTTCCTTGGCTTGAGAAACCATAATAATAACCTAATCAAAGCACAACTATTTTTTGCACACAACGAAGGAAAACATAAATATCCTTTTTCAACTACAAAATGGTCAGCAGACCTGCGCCCACCATAAAGATTTATTTTCTTTCTTAGAACTCCTGGATTTCCCACGTTTTCGTAAACATTTTTCCTTTATTCATATTTGTTCACACGCTCATGTGTCTGTTCATCTATTCATTACCGATGGTAGTTTTACATTACAAGTCTTTACGGGTCTTATATCATTCCTTTTTATTATTTTATTGTTCCTTCTCCCCATTTTTTTTTTTTTTTTTTTTTTCTGGGAATTCTCGTTTTGCTATTCGTTCCTACTCTACGTACTCACGTTCAACCCCTCTCCCGGATATCATTTCATCTATTGTATTTGGATTTTTCGTCGGTTCTTTATAATCTTTCAATTTTCATATTTTTATTATCCATCCTACATTTACATAATTTTTTTAATTGCTGCTTCTCACATCCTACTTTTAATTTGATTTTGAGTAGATGTGCGCTTCGCGCACAGGTACTCGACCTGCATTCAATCTATTAGAGTTAATCAAACTAAAAAGTAAAAAATTATAAATTGATTGTTTAAAAAAGCTAACCCCACGCTTTTAGAGCAGACATTCATTTTCTCGTCAGTCATTTTATTCTCATGTTAACAATTATTTTTTACTTTTTGGATTGATTAACTCTAAAAGAGTATTTTTTATTTTTTTTAAACTATTAATTTTTATCTCTTGTCGTAACACTATATGATAAATTATATTTATTTTTTTAATTTATGTATTTTAAATAAAAGTATTATAAGTATAAATTATTTTTTACTTTTTAGATTGATTAACTCTAAAAGCGTATTTTTTATTTTTTTTAAACTATTAATTTTTATCTCTTGTCGTAACACTATATGATAAATTATATGTATTTTTTTAATTTATGTATTTTAAATAAAAGCTAATTTCTGAGAATACATATTTCTTTTTAAATAATTAGAAATTTTATGGTTGCAATATAATTTGTAATTATATGGTAATTCCTAATTATGTACTGTACCTTTGGTGCCATGGTTCGTGGGAATTCACTCATAAAATTATTTCAAAAATCATAACATGTTCGGAAATAAAGAATTTTATCTCCGAACTAAATTCTGTCTTATTAATAGAATTTTATGAGTATATTGTATCTCAAAATCGTGGTAGTTCTCAACTTTAAAATGCATAAAAAAAATTTTATGAACTAAAAAAGAGAAATAACTTATACAGTTTTAAAAAAACAAAAGAGAAATATCCCCTTAAACTTAATCCTTTTGGAAGTGAATTTTTAACAATTTTTTTTTTTTTGCTATATTTCACATTAAGAAGATTCAACCAATTTTTTTTGTTCTAATGCAGATGGCAAACACTTAGACAGCTTGGTCACGAAGACAACCAAATTCCAATTATTTTTTTAACTAACTGAATGATGCAATCCAATAATCTTTTGAAATACGTAATCTCAGTAAAATGATATTGAAAAGTTCAGCATTCATTAAATCAATTATTAAATATCTATGCAATAAGAAATTATTTGTATATTACACAGTCCAGTCACATTAATGTGATCACCACCTATTTCGACGTCAACGTAAAATAACCAATCACAAAAGGCAGATGGCAGCACATTGCAGTGGATTGTATATAAAGGATGTCCTAGGGCATCGGAAAGCATTTCAATCGTTGGCGTAATGCAGAAACGTAACGATTTATCCGACGTCTAAACGGGCATGATTATTGGCTTTCGGGACAAGGGTGGAAGCATTCGGAAACGGCTAATTTTGTGAACTGTTCGCGTGCCACCGTGGTAAAAATATACCGTGCATGACAAAATGGCACTATCCAAAATCAGCGGCGTGGCACACGTGGTGCACCACAGGCTATAGATGACAGAGGCGAACGAAGGCTACGGAGATGCGTTCGGGCGAATAGACGTGCAACTGTTGAGCAACTAACCGCCCAGATGAACCAAGAGGCTACCAAGAGTGTATCCTCAACAACGGTTCAACGAACGTTGCTGCGCATGGGCCTCCGCAGCAGACGCCTGGTTAATGCACCTATGCTGACTGCTGTTCATGGGCGACGAAGGCTGGAATTTGCAAGCCAGTACCGAAACAGGACGTCCACAGAGTGGCGACAGGTGGCGCTTCCCGATGAATCCCGTTTTATCACGTTGATGGACGTTGGCGTATACAGCGTGAAACGTCTGAAAGCAAACACCCTGCAACAATTGCCGGAAGGATCCAAGCTGGAGAAGGGAGCATTATGGTTTAGGGAATGTTTCCCTAACATTCACTGGGTGCACTCATCATTGTGGAAAGCACGATGGATCAGCACAAGTACGCATCTGTCCTTGCGGACCATGTCCACCCCTACATGCGAATTATTTTTTCGCAGAATGATGGTATCTACCAGCAGAACAATGTGAGGTGTCACATAGCTCGCAGTGTATGTACGTGGTTTGAAAAGCACCAGGATGTATTTACCTACTCCCCTGGCCAGCAAAATCACCAGATTTAAACCCAATCGAGAATCTGTGGGACCATCTCGATCGGGTTGTTCGCGCCATGGATCCTCAATCGCGTAATCTAGCGCAGCTGGCCACGGCACTGGAGTCGGCATGGCTCAACATCCCAATGAACACCTTCAGAAACCTAATTGACTCTCTTCCTGCACGTCTCGCAGCGATCCGCTCTGCCGAAGGTGGTTATTCTGGCTTTTGACAGGTGGCCACATTAATGTGACTGGACTGTGTATTATAAAGGGTGATGCACTTTTATTGATCATATAAAAGTTGTTGTGTCTAAACTCATGGATGGAGGGAAAGGGGACAGCATCTGTTGTGATGGATGTAGTAGATAGAAGTCAGACTTGGCTTTGTGGCGCCGAAAAAGGAGGGTGGTGCCGCAAAGACTTTTAGAGGGAACTATCCTGCGTTTGAGTATTGTACGGGAGAAATCCCGGAAAACTCTCACCAGGTAGTCTACTTAACAAGGCAGGATGCTGAACACCACAAACGCCATCGAGTCTCTTCGTCTTTGATAGTGTCTGCAACAATGCAGTTTGAACCTCAGTCCTAATGCTCACCAGCTTCGCACGTTGCCACTGAGCCTCGAGTCCGGCTATAAAACTGTAGATTGTTGTTATTAAATTCATTCATTGCGTTTGTCGCACTGTGTTCAAAAGTTTGAAATAGGTTTTAAACTACTTCACGATATGCTATTGATTTCAAATTCTGCATACACAATTTTTTGGATGACAACACAATATCTTGGTAAAGAATCACCACAGATTGTTTCGTATTTATGAGGGCCTTGAGTTTTACATTTCTTGTCACTAATGGGGTAATAATGGAGCTTAATGGCCGAGTGACTAGCGCACTGGCGCTTGCTGCCACAGTTTTAGGGTTTGAGTCCAAGCGGTGCCACGGGTGTTTTTAGTGATTCGGAATCCACTTTAAATTGTAGGTCCCGGTCTACTATGGTTGTAAGAGTACACGTAGGGCTGACAACCCAAAGAAAAACATCTCCTGTTTCGGTATTTGCCAGTAGGCAGACGACCTGGGCCCACCATGGGGTTGATGCACCAATGGGCAGTCATGCAACAAAGCTCGATTGGTTTTGATGATGGTATTCCTGCGCCTTTTTTATTTAAGGGTATTTTTGTAGAACTTGTAGATAATAAATAGAAATCCGATGGTGCAGTGTCGGGCGACTATGGTGGGTGAGGCAGTACCTCCCATCCCACATCATTAATTTTTTACAAGATTCATCTTTCGTTGTGCAGATTTGCGTTATTGTATTGCAGAATTGAGCCTTTTCTATTGACAATTGCTGAGTACTTTTCAATTAAAGATTGATTTGCTCGCTCCAATTATTCACTGTAAAGATCAGTATTCCCATTTTTTCCAGGTTTCAGTACTTCAAAATTAACGATTCAGCAAATACTCCACCAAACACACAAAAAAGTCTTTTTTTTAGGATGTAAACCTGGCTTATTCGAGGAGAGACACTACCTTTTGCGTTTTGCATTAGCATAGAGGACCTGTTTTCAATCTTCAGTGATAAAACGATCAAACAACGCTTCTTGCATAAGTTTTGTGCTGTTGAAGCAATAAATTGCATTTAGTGGATGGGTTAGCTTTGCTTTCTTCGGGCAGATCATGTGCGACTTACACATCTCTGTATACTTTACCAATCTGTTGCAAATGTTCTTGGATGGTCGACCAAGGTTGGTTAAGAATATTCGACAGTTCCTCGATTGTCTGACAAAGATTTGCTTCCACTTCCCCCCTTAACACAACATTGTCTAAAGTTGCAGGTCTTTGACTTCATAAAATATTATTTAAAAAAAAATTTGCGGATGGGGGGGGGGGAGAGTCATTATAATTTCAAACAAACACTTCCAGAGCTTCGAGAAGTTCTATTCTTATTGCTTTTTCCCTAAAAGCTAATGTGTAAATTTTCTGGCTTACGGATTTATGATGATTATCCATGAAGAGAATATTTAAAGTTCACAGATATGTTGTGTTTCAAAAAAGCTTACTGAGTTAACTAACAAGTCTCTTTTCAACGATAGCATTCAAAGCTTATTCTATCCTAAAATAAAATAAAATGTTTACGAATATATGTTTCATGACTTTTTTGTTTTGTTTTAAATATAGTGAAGTGCATCTATCGAATATTAAGCTTAATTTTTTTTCCTTTTATATTTAAAATATATATTGTACTTTAATGCATACCAGCAGATATGACCTAGCATCATGCATATTAAATCAAAATAATAATAAGTTTTTAACTGATTCCGCTAAGAAAACATTTCAAAATTGCAAATTCGAATTTAGAAAATTTTCAAAAGAAAACTTATTACTGAGTTGTATTTCATACCACCACTCAATCAAAAATTTGAAAAAAGTTAAAATTTTATTTACAAACAAAAATTTAAACAAATATTAACTAAAGTAAAATCATTAAAGATTAGAAAAAGATCATATGAGGAGAATAAACATTAAATAGCTTAATTAAACAATAAATACAAATGTAGATTGAAAATAAATAACAGAAAAATAAAATAATAAATAAATATACAAATAATTTAATAGATCACCAGATTGCTCCATTTGCTTGCTTTAAAAATGTTTTTAACAAGGTGGAAATTTAGTTACTTAATTTTTTTTTTTTTAAACTCACATAAAAAAAGGGTTAAATTTTATTAAACAAATGTCCCTATGTATGTTAGAATTTGTAGCACAACTAATGGAGATAAACAAGTTAATAAAAGAATAATTTTCATTCAATCCTGTTTAAATTCATATATAAAAAGATTACACACTTCAAAAAATTTAAGGATAATGGTTTATACTTTTTACAAAACAAATCTGTTATTAGATTTTCTAATTATAGGCATTCTACACTTTTATTATTTGTGACATAACATTGTAAATGAGCTTAATAAAGATAATCTGATTTCAATTAAATAATATGATGAATTCTTTTTTATATTATTAATTATTTTACACATTTTAAATAAAAGTTTATTTTTTAAATTCTTCTTATTATTGTACCATTAATACACTAAGCAGATAAAAATATCAGTACTTGTTCATTATAAAAGAATCAACTGCTTGGTAACTATTTAAAGTGCTGCTATGTACAATTAAATGAGAAGAAAATGTTCATTTTAACCTTTAACACTAATAATTAAATAGTAACTTAAGTTATTTACTAAATAGGGAGCAAATTATTTTATCCCTTTTCATCTCTTAAGTTAAAATTTTAGAAATATTTTTTGAATATTCAGCAATGTTAATTTAATATTTAATATATATTTTTTTTAGATTTTTGAATGAAACAAGAGAGAAAAAACACTAACAATGTACAAATATCTGTTCAGTAGATAATACTGGAATAAGGTTGCAATATTAATAATACAATTCAAAGTCATTGCCAAGCAAAATCACCAAGCAAATAGTTTCAGTTATAATGAACAAATATTCAAAACTTCATTTAAAATAAATAACAATTGACAAAGGAAAAAATCAAAATTTCTTTCAGTACTCACTTAAAATGAGATTTTTTCATAGGATAAATTGTATGTCCATTGACTTCAAGAGTATCTTCTACATGCAATATATAATTACATTTGAAAGGTGAGTAACCTCCATCATAAGGTGTAGCTCCAATATATTCCACCCAATGTTCTGGACTACATTGCTTACTACCCCAAGAACCACAAGCAAAATCCAAAAATAATGTACCAGGAATAAAACCTTGTAAATCTTTACAGGATTCATAAAGAGCATAAGCATACCTACAAATATAGAAATAGAAAATTAGAAAATATAAAGCAACTACTTTACACGAATTTAATTTACATTTAAGAGATGCTATATGATTAATAATTGGCATGGAATGATCAAAGTTGTTATTTTCTTTACAGTTCTTTTATTTTTGTTCCTTTAGCTATAGTTGTTTTTACAATCAAAAGCAGTTGCTAGAAATTTCTGGACTTGACTTAAAACTTTGATTTATCCAACTGCTTCCTCACAAAAATAAATAAATAAATACAAAAAAGTCCAAAATTCTCAAATTCTATTGACTATCCATAATCAATAAAATTTGAGGGATTCCATAACTTGCACATAATTTTGTTAAAAATAATATTACTCAATATGTAGAACCAAAAGAACATACAATAAGAAAAATAAACAAATTAAAAGATAAAATAGTAGCAACAAAACTAGAACACTCAAACAAAAATAATCTCAAAAAATGTAGTAGTTCTTTGTTGCTTACAAAATTGAGAAAAACTGTTTATTGTAAGAAATTAAAAATTGTTGAAGTTTTGTTATAAGCATAATTGGCCTATTAAACATTCAAGAATAGGATAAGACCTTGCATATGCAAATGTAGTTTTCAATTTGTGTCTTTGTTGAAATATAATATGCTCTTCAGTTTCTAGTATATTGTGTGAGCATAAAGGAAAAGGAGTTATTCCAATTTTATTGAGTTTAATAAAAGTGATTTTTGGAACATACAGATTTTGGAGTATTTTTCTAGAAGTTTTCTTTTTAAGGGTCAAGATTTACTTTATTGTGAACAAAAAAGATTTTTTCTTACATTTTTAAATAAACTTTGATTGTACATTCCAATTAAAAATCTGGCAAATTATACATTCTGTATTCTTTATCAAGCTGTAATCCGACATTTAGAGATAAAGCAGCCAATACGCAAGCATAAATCTCAAAGTCAAGTCAAGTAGAATCAAAAATGTTTAATGTATTTTTTTATGTTTAAAAGAAAGATAAAAAAATTACATAAGAAAAGTGGAAAATTTATTGCTATAACAAATTTATAACATTTAATATTTTTTCAGGATTACTGATGCAATAATTTGATTTATGATTTGCGAAGGAATTGTAGAATTTAACAATAAAAATTAGCAAAGAACTTTTATGGTAAATTATCTTATATTAGATAAATTTAAAGCTTGTTTAATATTTTGACTTCTAAAATACAAACAAATATTATTAATGCATTTGATAATGCCTTTAAGATTTTGAATTACTTTTATCATGATTTTCTCAGTAGTACCACAAACTCTCCATATTTGGATGATTACTGGATGTAGCATATGCAAATTAAGCAATTATAAAAATTGAGCATTTTTCCCACACTAAAATTTTTTTCAATTAGTATTTCAAATTGTTTTTTTGGGGAAATTGTTAAGACACTTGTTTCAATAGTGGGATCCCACACTGTGACACATGTAAAAATATCATCAAAACATCACCAATCATAACGAAATGTTTGTTGTGATTTGATAATATCTTTGACATACTCATAGACATTTAACCAGTGGCTATTCTAACAAACTCACCAAATAAATATAGATAAGGTAAAAACAACTACTAGCTACTTAAATTCTTCTGACAGAATTATACAAATATAAAAAATAATAACTTTGTGGTCTGAGATGTTCTAATTCATAAATAGAACAAAAATAAATTATTAATTAAGGAAGAATTAAATTATTAATTAAATTAAGAACTATTTATTAATTACAATTATTTAAGTTTTTATTATGTACATGTAATGTTGTTCTGTATTGAGGCCCATTACATCTACAAAAAAGTGAAGGGAAAAAAAAAAAAAAATGAAAAGTAAGAGTATAAGTTATTATTCAAAACAGATTAATCTTCTGATACAACACAAGAAACTTTAATTTCAAAAACTTTTTTTAAAAGAAATTTTGATTTTCATGTCATTTTAATCATGTGTGTTTTTAAAACTGACATGAACTATGCATTATTAAATTTAATGATTGGCCAATATCTCCTTTGTACTGTAATTAATTGTTAACAAATGGCTTCTTAAATTACTTGGATTATCTAACATTGGTATACTCCCATACATATTGATCCATTTGTACATGATAAATTGAAATTTGTGTGCAGATTTCAGTTTTTTTTAAATTTAAAAATTAAATCAACATTAAATTAATAAGTGTAACAAATATGATAAGTTTTAGTATAATAAATAATAAAATAAAAAAATAATAATAAATAATAATAAAGTTTTAATATAAGATAAGTTTTCATATTAGTTTTTTAGTTTAAAAATTGACCTCGATTTTTAGAGGTTAAGAGATAAATGTTATATAATTAATAATTTAAATTTGTTATCACATAAGTTTTTATGAGAAATACATTTTATTACTTCTTTATTTGGAAAAATCACATTTTTTTTTTAAAGTGATTATGGTTTTAACATCAATTGATGTTATCCTATTTCTCTTTTAGTGTGAAAAAGTATATAGATACAATTTTGTGGGCGAGATAGATTGCTCGATCATCACTTGGATTTCATGGATTCTAGATTTGTTCAGCCTCAATTTGAAATGGGTTGTCTATACTATTAAATATATTCCCAAAATATGAATCTGCTGCAGTTGTCCCACACAAAATTCTAAGTATTTTGAATAATTTAAGTATAACATTGCCATCTGTAACTGAGAAATATTATTCACGTAAAATATAAAAAAGATTTATACTAAGAATTCCAATTTGTGAAAGGCATTTTTTTAATCTAAAAAAATTATATATTTTTAATTTACAAATCAGTATATTAATTTAAATTATACCAAATATCTTGATAATATTCTAATGCAGTTGATGAATGGTAAATACCAATGATTTTACTTTTTGTTTCAATTATATGCCCAACTTAATTTTTAAGGACAACAGATTCAGAGTAGGTTTAAAAGGCTTATAAATAAACAAGTATAATCTCATTTAAATTTTATATTTAAAGTAAATTGATATATCAAAAAATGTTAGTAAATTACACTTAATTTAATTAAATTATAAATTTTCACTGAAAAAAATATATGTTTAAAGAAATACCAAGGTAAATACAAAAACTTTAATGTTAATAAAACTTATGACTCAATTTAAATTAAAATAAAAAGTTAAAAACATACTTTGTCAAATAAATTACAATTACATAATCTCTTAAAATTTTATAAGCATGCTGTGGTGTATAAAGTTAGCTTATATACATATATAAACTAGTTGTTTAAAACACATAGAATATTATTAAAAAGTCTTTCAACTTACAATTCTGATAAATGATATTCAGCTTCTTCAACAACTTCTACTTTTGACTTTCCATCCTCAGAATCAAACCATTGTGAATTAGTAATATTAAAGAAAAGACTTTGAGAAGGAGAGCAAGACATGGAGCAAACTAGCTGACGAAAATTATGATGACAGGAGGGACATCGAGACATGCCTGCCACTTCAGCTACTTCCATTTGATTTTGAAAAGCTATTAATTGTTTTGTACTGCAACATACATGAGGATCATCATCTAATGCAGGAAGAAAGGATATTTCAATTAGAAACTTGATGTGGTCGTTTTTTAAGATTTTATATAGATATATCATGAAGGATAAAAATATTAAACTCTATTATGCATAGAAAAACTGAATACTTGGAATTGGCACAAAATTTAAATCTTATGTACAAGTAAATAATGATAGCTTTAATATATATTTAAATACTCCTGTTAAAAATTAAATTCTAAAAATTAATATAATATTTAAATTTTATAACATACCAATGACTAATTCTGGGCAAAGCTTTTCAAGAAGTTGTACTGCTGTGATATTACCATCAATTGGAACATCCTTTTGTAATTGTTTTGGAGGTCCATTATAAACACATGGAGTAGTTCCAAATGTACCTTCACACTGACCATACATCACACAATGACCTTCATGAGTGGGTGATATCTAAAATATCCACAAAAAAAATTATTAGCATAATTACATTAATTTAAAAATTACATTAATTTAAAAATTATATTAAATTAAAAATTTATACATATTCATAAAATGAAAATATATATATAAACTATAATGCAGTTAAAGATACATTGTGAAAACTATTATATTTAATATTCATGTTCTTAAAAATAACTATTATATAAAACAAAAATTTTGCGAAAAAAAAAAAGATCAGCTACATATATTAAAAAATAGGGAATAAATATATATATATATATATATTCAAATCAGAAAGCTGAAAAAAAAATTAGGTTAATGAAACAGAAATTATCAAATACTGCATGTAATATAATTTGTATAATATTTTTTATTTCAAGAATCTATTAAGTCATTATATAAAAATGTAAAACTATAGAACAACTTTCAGAATAATTCATACACTATAATGCATAATTTATAAGCAATTATTTTAAATGGAAAATTGTTATATGGTTATTTTTTGTAGTTCAATATTTTAAAAACAATAATATCTGAATAATCCTGAAAAAAGTTTACTACATTATATGAATATATTATATTTTTTTTTACAATATATATTAGAATACTTAAATGATATACAATCCCAACTGTTATCAGTAACTTATAAATCAAGTCAAACATTTAAATTATAAGAACTATAAAATACTGATTTTATCATGTTCCATTTAAAAAGTATAATTATGTTGGGTGATTATTTTATATATTGATTAATATTTTTAAAGCAAGTTTAAGTTTTTAAAATTAATATACATCACCAAAAGCAAAAATTTTATCATTTTTAAATAAATTTTAATGTTTTAAATTTTTTTTTCCTTAAACGGCATTTATATTAAATCAATTTGAAATCATTAACAAGTTACAAAAATACATACATATCAATTATATTAAAAAATATATATAAAAAATATTTTTAAAAACACAAAAAATTATAAAAAATTATATTATCAATACAATTTTTACAGAAATATTTCATTTAAAGTTTTATAAATTTAAAGACAACAAAATGTTCTATTTTGAATTAAAATGAATCTAAATGATTTAAAAATATGTTAATCAAGGTGCAGCTTTCAAATTCCCGGCTTAATTGAATTCACTCTTTTTCTTTCTTTCAATTATCAGTTTATTAAATATATTTTCAACTATTTGTTATACTATATGTATTTAATTTTTTATTTTTAGAACTATTACAATCTAAATTTTTCCAAAAAAAATTATATGCATTTAATTAAATGTTATTTCAATCATTTTTTTTAAATAATCAATTAAGAGCGAAATGAAAATAATTTTCATAAAACACCAGAAAGTTTTAAAAAATAATAAACTTCCCGCCATTTCCGCTTTTTTTTTTTTTTTTTTTTTTTTTTTAACATTAGTCGAGACATTGACCTCAATTCCCAAATAAAAATACACATGGAAAAAATAAAATACAGCTGCGCTTATTACTGAGAAAAAAAATATACATTTACAGCGTAAAAAATAAAGGAATAAAATTTTAAAACTTACTGTTAATAGAACTTGATGAAATGAAGATAGGAAAATAATGAAAAATAAAATTGAACACATAGTGATATTCTCTAACTACTCTTGATCTATTTTAACATACCGAAACCATCGACACCGAAGTTAACACATTCTTTTCCCAACAGTTGTTTCATACTAATGCTAAAAGAAAGTAAACACCGAAATCAGCCACTCCTGGCCATTCGCGTTAATGCGCATGTGCCCTTCATACTCAATCTCTTCACCTCATCTCACCATGCCGTATATGACCTTTTTATTTTATTTTCATTGTTTATGCTTTTCCACTTCTCTTGCCAAGATTACGGCAAAAAAGCTAATACGCAATTATCTTATCATGAGTTCGACCAGCCTTAAGGCTACTCTCTCTTATTTTCTTTTATATGATGCAATGAAAATTGAGACATTGAATTGGAAAATTACTTAAGTGGTCATAACAGAGACAATAAATTTCAAGCAATTTGAACAGGATACAGAAGTTAACGGAATCATTTTAATAGACAGAAAGAGATTTGTAGCGCCTCAAAGGACTGAGATTTTATCTAAGACGCAGGTTTTTTGAGATTATTTGCATATCGTTACTTTTTTACAAATATTGGAGATAACGAAGAAGTGCAAACATACCAATACCAAAACTTAAAAAGTACCGATTATCTAAAGTTGTCAATAAAACTAAAACTGTTTAATTTTGAAGGGTTTTTTTTTCACTTTGCATTTTATTACCATTGCATATATTATTATAATATTTATATATTATATTAGAGTCATAATTTTTCATTAACCATAAAATTTTGGGTATTGTTTTGGGGAGCAGAATTTTTCGCGTCCTTGATCAATTTTTCGTTTCTTTGACCATTTTCAGCGTTTCTTATTGGTTTATTTTTTTAATTTCTTCTATGAGCTATTCTTAGTGGTTTATTTAAATTTTCTTCACGAACTTTTTTTTTATACATAATATTTTTAATTTTTTTCACAAGCTTATTTCTTTCACGAGTTAATAATTAAATAATGTAAAATTGTTCTAAAAGATCGTCTAGTGAAAGCAAAGATAATTTTACTTCAAAGTGAAAAAGAGATTTTTCCAAGAAAAGAAAATCTTTTGGAATTCTGTTTTTTTTTTCTTACGTGAAATTCTAAATCTTATGGATAACCCAGTTGATTATAGATATACATTTTTTAACTGTATTTTTATTTATTTGTTTAATTGTATTTTTGTTTATTTGTTTAATTGTATTTTTTGTTTATTTGTTTAATTGTATTTTTGTTTATTTATTTAATTGTATTTTTGTTTATTTGTTTAATTGTATTTTTGTTTATGTATTTATTGTATTTTTGTTTATGTATTTAATTGTATTTTTGTTTATGTATTTAATTGTATTTTTGTTTATTTGTTTAATTGTATTTTTGTTTATGTATTTAATTGTATTTTTGTTTATTTATTTAATTGTATTTTTTTTGTTTATTAATTTTTTAATTTTATTTTAATCTATATTTAAAAATCTTTTCTTTTTTTAATATTATAGGAAAAATATTACTAAAAATAATTTATAGCATAGGCTTAATTTAATATTTCTATTAAATTAAACTGGGTCTATTTAAAAAAAATAATATAAATTGAAAGTTTTAGCTATTTTAAAAAGTGCAATCCTTTTTTTTAATGTTTAATCTATGAAATCATTATATGTACGATTGTAAGATTATGAAATTATCTTGTCGTTTTAACTAAAATGTGAATTTTGCCTTAATTTAAAAAAAAAAAAATTTAATCGATCGAAGATAAAAGTTTTATTTTTACCATTAATTTCTCTAATCATTATTGCTCAAAATGATAATAACTGCACTTGTATATAATATTCTAACATCATTTCATTTGAATAGAATAATTTATTCAACGTTTATTATAATTTGATAAATCATTAACATTTCAGAAATAGGAAGGCTCCTTTTTTTTTAAATATTAACATAATAAAATTTGTGTAAGAAATGTTTTTATAAGAATGCATGCAAAAAAAAAAAAAAAAAAATCCAAGTAAAATATATTAAGTTCGAGAATGATTTCCTTTCATTATTTTTATGTCAGAGAAATATCAACTAATTGTCTAAAGGAATTTTTTTAAAAAAAAATATTTTTGGTAAATTAAAAAATCTGTCTAATAATCTGTCATAATAGAAGTGAACGTCATTTAAAGTAATAGTAGCAAAAACATGAATAAAAAAAAACATGAATAAAAAAAGTTTTCAAGGAAATTCTGTACGCATGAAAAAAGGGAAAATGATTTATAACATCATAGAAAATGTGTCACATTTTTTATTCAGTTGACAAAAGCCAGACTGAAAGCAGCCCAAAGATCTAAAAAGTGATATGTCATAATGAATTGGTTTTTCTGAGATCAATCAAGGATTTTTCAGTGATTACATAGAGGATATTTTAGACATGAAATCATGTGTCTACATGCGGAAATAAAACAGCAATCAGAGCAATTATAACACAACGAAACAAATTTTTATTGCAGCTCCAGATCATCAGGATCTTACAGGGGCATGAATTTCCTGCTACCTGGTGAGTAGCATATATAATATTTGGTATTTATATTAAAATAAAAAGATAAAAGAAGTAGTTTTGATTTTTTTAGTAAAAGTAGTTTTACTTGTGTAATCAAATTCTTTTAAGCCTAGGTTGCAATTATCAGGGAAAATATTGGTATTCTACTTTTTATTGTCTTTTCTAAATTCTTAAATTTCAAAATAACTAAAATGATCCTTTAGAATATTTTAATTCTTCTTAATTTTTAATAGAACCACAATTTTTAACTGTTTTCTTAAAATTCTTCGCTGGGAAATTTTGGAATAATCAGATTTCCATATTCATTATTTCATTTCGATTACTTTGGAAATAAAATGCACATAAAATTTAAGAAATTTGGTAGGAATATGTTTTTTGTATATTTAACATTTTTATGGTGAACAATTCCACCTGTATAAATATTGAATAATTGTGAATGAAAAATGAATTATTTACAGATAATTTCATCTGATTTCGAAATAGATTTTAGATTCTCGCACGAATTTCTGAAAAATTAATCGATAATAAAATTTTATCTGGCAGTAATTTTCAAATTTCGAAGTTATATGGAAAAACATTGAATTTCTTTAAAAAAAAAAATTTTTTTTCAACAAATATACTAAAAGAAATTATATTTATATCGAGGCAATAAGAATATTTTGTATACAGTATTTTTTGGAAGAATGTTTCGTTAAAAGAAATTTTAAAGAGGGCATGTAAAAATAAGTTTAGGAGCTAAATTTTTCGAGTACTTGATCACTTTTTCGTGTCCCCGACCACTTTCAATTTTTTATTTTTTATTTCTTTCACGAACTTTGTTATAAAATCATTTGGAATTCTGTTAGTTTTTAATTTTTCTGTTAATTCCTTTCACGATTTTTTTTTTTTTATACATAATATTTATTTATATATTTCTTCTTTGAAAAAGTAGCTACGAATCATTTTTGTACAAAAAAGGCAATTGTTGTTTCTATAAACAAGTCATTAATCCGATATTAAATTGAAAATGTCAGTTGTTGTAATAATAAATATGTTTTTAAATTATGCAAAGCATGTAGTTAAAATTTAACTTTTAACTAAATAAAGTAATTGTATAGATAACCTGTATATCGGTACAACAGATTATTTGCTTTGACTACAATTTATTCACTTAATTAACGACAAGAAAAAAATAATCGAGGGAGGAAAAAGAAAGTAAATATAAAAATAAATAATTTGTTCACAAAATGGCAAATTAAGAATAAAAAAATATTTTTTTCTTTTCTTCTTTTCTTTCTTCTTTTATTTAATTCATTCACGCTAGTGTGTTACAGATGGATAAGTAAATTAGAATATTTTATACTTGAATTATGGCAAACTGATTAATTTTTTTTTAAATCTTCTATTACAGGACAATACTTAACTTCTATTCTTTATAATTGCAACGATCATTTAATTAATCTGATAGTAAATTAAACGTTCCCAAAAGTGTAAAGTAAAATTAAAGAAATCTTTAATAATTAATCTAGTCTTTCTTCTAAAATAATTTATTACCCTTACCGATGCATGTTTATTTAAAAAGTCTTTTAAAAAAACTAATAAATTAAACATTTCCTTCATTTAAAATAAACCACTATAGTACTTTTCTTATAAGAGTAACAGTTAAAACTTGAACATTTGCTACAAAAATGTTTTAGAACTTTACTTTGAAATTATTTTTGGATTTACAGGAATTAAGATAATTGGTTCAGACGGTGATCGTTCGATAGCTGGTTATTTATTGAACATAATTCAATGAAAACTTTTTGCACGTACTAATAGATATGAAACATTTTCTAGTTACTCCAAATTTTGAATCAGGAAATGTTCCTCAGATACAGAATAAAGGTAAAATGTTATTTCAGTTCAAGAAACACTGAACACTGGAACAGCTGAAAATCTGATTTTCATTCTGCATGCATAAATAACGAACAGTTAAATAAACTTTCCCCAAAAGAATAACTGAATAAGGATTCTATATGAGGAAACATGAGAGTTATATATTTAGTTAAAACTACAATTTTTTAAATGCCAGTGAATGTGTTTTAATAAATATAGTATAATAAACAATAAAGTAGTTTGATTTTATTACTGATTTTTTTTTCTTATTTATTATATAACTTATGCTTGTTGGCCTTCAATTTAGCAATGAGAACTGGAACAGAAAAGGAGAAGCATTTAAAAGTTTCATTGCTTAAAAAACAACCGGATTCGTTATTAGTGTCATTAATAATTAATTCAAGTCATTATTGATTATTCTGTGCAAATAGTGAATGCTCTTAGATCATTTAGAAAGATGAACAGGGTATAATTTTCGGTAAGTAATCCATATCAAAAATAAGTTCCAAAATTTTATAATTTCGCAAAATAGTGGCAAACTAGCCCCATCTTCCTAATGACAGAAACTAACGACGTGTGCATTGAATAGCCAGTGTTAAGTGAGAAGCAATACTGTATCAAATAACAGCAACATTATTGTGAGACTTAGGAAAAAACGTCTCTATGAGGGCAGTGTAACGAAATTTGGCATTAATGGGATATGGCAGCAGAAGATCGACTGAAGTATTTTTATTATTAAAACGCCATTGGCTGCAGCGGCTTAGCTGGGCTCGTAAACCAATAGCCTGGACATTAGATGACTGGAAAAGCGTTGCTTTGGTCAGATGAGTCACGATTCCTGTTGTAAAGAGCTGATGGCAGTGTTCGGGTGAAGCGCAGAATCCACCAAGTCATGGATCCAAGTTGTCAACAATGACCTCTGAAAACTGGTGACGACTTCATAATGCCAAATTGAATTAAGTATTCAATATATTATATATAGTCAAATTGAATTGGTCGTATAGTCAAATTGAATTAATGATTCACTGGAATTAATGGAAATTGTTACGTTTACCTATTTATAAACCATTTACAGCCATTTGTGAATTTCATGTACCTAAACAACGAATTTTCTAAGATGTCAATGTGTCACGTCATCAGGCCAAAATCTTTCGCGATTGGTTTGAGGAATAGTGTACAGATCACACTTTTTAAACTTAATTAATTTGAAAAATATGCTTCGTAAAATTCTCTATGTAAGCCTTTTGTAGTTTTAGCAATCAATTTAGATATATTTTCATTTAACTGGAATCTACTTTAAACAAAAGATCACGGTCTAATATGACTGTAGAGCGTTGCGCGTAAGGTTGACAACCCTACCCCGTAAAAATGATAACATCCCCTTCCTCGAAATCTGTCAGTAAGCAGACGGCCTTGGCCCTCCATGGGGCTGTTGCCTCAATGAAGAACATTTAACTGGATTAGTTGCTAATCTTAATTTTTAGTGGAATTTTATTTTCTGAATTTCATTATTTCGGCATTAAGAGTTTTTGAAGTATGAGATAAAATTATTATGGTAACTATGTATCCAATACTTTTTTTAAAACAGATATTTCTCATCTTAACAATTATTCAACTATAAAGAAGGTTCATTCAGCTTTGATCCCAAGTTTAAATAAAATTGTAACTAACTACAAAGATTTAAAAGTTAAATAAATAAAATTATTTACGACTAACAATCATTAAATTTTACATACTCATTTTTTGCAAAAAAAATTTTCTGTCTTCGATTCTTGCTTCATTTTCTCTTCCTCTAACTGTTTCATTCACCTAAAAGTATTTTTTTATTTTACATTTCAGTTCGCTTTTCGACATAGGAAGACGTTTCTTATCTCTGTAAAATGAGTTCAACGTCCGGTGAATTTTTTTCACAGTAACTCAGACATAAATATGGTGATGCAAATCTGAGTACTGTAAATTCTCAACAAGTAGAACTCATGGGACTCGACAGAAATCAAATTAGAAGAGATAGTTTTATTTAAGAACAATACAGTGCGCAAGGATCCATTAATAAGAAGATTTAATGTTTTTTTTATATAAAGAATGGTAGATATATTTAGATATAATATTTGTCCCGTTTTCTAGTGTTAGATATTTGAATTGGTAATTTAAAGTAATTGAAATAGTAAGTTTGAATATTAATAACATATTCAATAATCTGATAACTTAGGATATTGCTGAAACTGGTAGTGGTTGATTGTAAGATCGTTCGGAAGATCAATATCATTTAAATGTTCAGTTATTATTTGAATTTTGACGTCCTTATGAATTAATTTACATATCTAGTGGCGTTTACAATTTCTTTTAGGATTTTATTCTGGCATATTTGTAATTGTTTAATAGTTCTGGTTGTAAAAGCAACTAACCTATATAGGAATGGATTCGTGAAAGAAACGGATATTGTATTTTTCATATTGTTGCAATTTTGACGAACACGAGTTTACTTAAAACATGTTGTGAAGAGCAAAATTAGACAGGATTGTAATGTATAGACAATTTCATGTAGTAGAGTATTATAGGTCTCAACCAAAAATTATTAATATTTAATTTAGGAGCTTTTTAATACTTTGGATTTTAAACCTTATATTCATTAATATTTAAATGATTTAAATTAATGAATTTTTGATGAATTAATTTATTTTTACTAAAATTATTATTAAAATTATTTAAGGTTATTTTGTATTAGCAGCGATGTTTTTTAAACAGCTTGGAGTAGTATATAGATAGCCAAATAATAATAATAAAATAAAAATAAAAAAGAAGAAGAAAATAATCAACATGGTGGATACGGTATTTATACTGTAATTTCTAACAGGTTAAAAGATAAAAACCCAGAAATCAGAAGAAGATTGTCGAACGTTCATCGAAGATGTTATTATAATAAATATACTTGAATTGTTTTAAAATAAGGCTTCAAGATATAAAAATTTAAAATTTAAAATTAAATAATAGATTTAAATTTAGTTCATAAAATAAGTATATTGTAATGATAATATTTTAAGTTATTAAAATTTTTTACTTATGTTAAGAATTCAAATTCTCTTTTGTTTAGACTATAATTTTAAATGTCTAATGCAGGCATTATTATCAGAGGTGGGAAGTCGGCCAAAACATTTCCGCCTCCTGAATCAAATTTTTTATACGTACTCCCAACTCTTGATTCTATACTATAATTTTATGAACTATGATCTAAATTTATGCAATAAATATAGATCATAGTTCAAAAACTATGAAATAAATTTGATAACTTTTATTGTACTCATATATTTATAAAAAAAGTTTTTGTATTAACAAAGTATTTTTTACAATTTTAAAGGTGTAGCATTTGTACTGAGACATTTTTGTATTCTAAATTTGCCTAGAAAAAATATATATTCTATCCTATCCTATCTTGTTTTCTCTTAAAAATAAAATAGCTTCTTTCATTGTTGATCTCAGAAAATTTTTTATAAGCCTCAGTGCTGAAAAAAGTCTCTCACTACTTACTTGGTTTACTGCTATAGCAGTAATGGCCCCTGCTAGCTGTTATTGAAGGATACAATTGAATTCCTCCTTAACATTTAATTTTTTCACTAAATTTTCAGAATTTTGAAAAAATAAGGATTTAAAAAAAAAATCAGGAGTCGGATTTTTATACTTATTCCCGATTTTCCTTCAAAAATGCTCGCCTCCAACTACTCACATATGATTATTACAAATGCTGTTTGTCAATAATTCTCCAACAAATTTATAACTTATAATAAAATGTAAGAATTGCATATCTCATTTGTTTAAAGCCTCGTTTCTTGAAATGGGAAAATGTTTGTATAGAAAAAATCCAGACTTTTTCAATAAATTCTTAAGTAACAATCTATTTTCAGTAATCTATGAAGCAATTCTGATTTAGTATAATGCAAATTTGAAATACCAGAAATAAAACACTGAAACGATATTTTAATTCAAGATTGCCCATCATTTATTTATATTTATACGAAAGATAAATATTTAGATTTAAAAAATTCATGTTTTGAAAGAATGCAGTAATGAATTGAATGAATTGAAATACTATCTTACAAAAATTTCGCAGATCTATACATAAAATTCTCAGATTTTTATTTCTTGAAATATTAAATAATATTCTTTTTTTCCACTTCAAAGAAATAAATTTATTTTATCTGAAATACAACAGCAAGCAAGCGATATAAATTTGCACGACGGTTTCATAAAGCATACAAAAAGTGCTCTACGGTTCGGAAACCACAAACTATTTCTTTTGTGTATGATTTATAAAATTCGAATCAGTCGAACTGTTAAACTTCGCGTGTTTCATTTTGTAGCTATCCTTCTAAATCAATCACAGATGCACATACTTTAACATGGCAGACACAGTTGGTGTAGAAAATAGACTTGTTTGTGAATTGTTAAATGGTAATTTTCTTCTGTCGCATATTTTTGCGCTGCTATTTTCCGTGTTCAAGATGAAGGTATGCTTATGTGAAGGTTTTGTTTTAAATTAAATGTCATATATAGTACTCGGTTAATACAATTTAGAAATTTAGCTAAATGCTTTTAAATGTTGCTATCATTTAAAAATTGGCACTTTGTCTTATGAGACAATAATAGAAATGTCACACAATTGCCTGGATACAGTAATAGCATTTTATTTTACTTTATTAGATCTTGCCAAAATTACAAATGTTGTTCAAATTGTACATCAATTATACATTCAAGTTATGCAAATTATTATAAGAAAACTTCAAATTGCATTTAAGTATGTAAAAGTATCTATAATGGCTTTTTTATGCCATGGTTATAATGGCTTTTTTTAATTTTGTTAATCAAAGTCATAATTTTTTTTCATTTTGTCCAATTTAGAATACATTTCTTTAAATCATCTTTTGTCCTGTATTGAATAAAGGAGGGAAAAAAAATGTTATAGGAGCTCCATTTTCTAATTTTTTTTTAAGGCTGATCTCAAAAGCAATCTGGTTGTCTTTTTTCCAAAATTAGATGAGAAATTATAAAGCTGAAGTTCCCGAATCTTAATGCCGAGAAAATTTGAGAAACGTTTATCGTTAAGTGCGGATTAGTTTATCAATAAAATAATACCAAATATGCAGCTGATAATGCTAATATGCAGCTAATGCTAATAATGCTAATGTTGTTTTTGGTAATGCCTAGGAGAACACATCGAAATATACTTTTGGAATTCAGTAATATTCAGTGACATCTTTATAGCATAACTGTATGTTGACACTATACTAGATCTCATTGAGTTGGCACCCCGGTGTTATATTTCAAAGGATAATGTCATCCTTAAATTGATAACTGAACCCTATTGGCTTTAATCCGTAACACCCACATATTACGGTGGTACGTCGACAATATTCTACCTCCCCTTCTTAGTTTGCACCACGGTGTTACACAGTCAACAAGGTAATATCCGGCCACGCATGGTAATAACTTCTATTTATTCAGCATTTCATCTGATTGTCTTTATGTTTATTAAACACTTCTGTAGCCAGCTAAATCATTATATATCTCCACAACAAAGGTGCATTTGGAGACCTAATGAGCAGATGCCTCCTGCCATCATAGGATAATACCGATCTAACTAAATTAACAAATGGCAAAAGTTGGATAAAAACCCTCAGGAGACTACACGCCAATCAATGACAAGCCTGATAACAGCTTGCATAACGACCAGAGGTGAGCCAACGCCTTATTGATTGGTTCACTGTATGTAGTTGTATAACTTTGTTAAAGGATTAAATTCCTCTGAATATTTAATCATGTGTTAAAACAAAGTAAACACTCAACTGTAAAAACAATATTTAATTTTTTTTTTTGTTTTGTTCGAAATTGGTAGGTAAAATCAGGTCTTTCCGGCTTCGGTAAATAATATATGCTTCAGATTTGTAACTTTTTTTCGAAAAAAATCATAATAAAAATATCATAAATAGGAATTTGAAAATTCAAGGAAAAAATTTCGTTTCATTACTCCATGTCTTTATGAAATTGGATCGATCATATCAGAAAAAAAATATAATCATTTCCAAAATTTCTAACTGAAGAAAAGTGTTAGTAAGAAATAATTGATGATTGAGACGTATCTTTAATTACGATTTAATATTATTATAATCCTGAAATCTAAAAAA
This sequence comes from Caerostris darwini, assembly GCA_021605075.1. Lineage (NCBI taxonomy): Eukaryota > Metazoa > Arthropoda > Arachnida > Araneae > Araneidae > Caerostris > Caerostris darwini. The sequence goes on from BPLQ01001323.1 coordinate 627,724, forward strand.
GATAAAAAGATGTAAACTTTTAAAGATTATAGCTTGATATGCAGTTAGACAAACTAATAGAATTTTTTTTGAAAAATTCATTAGAAAGCGAAAAATTCTATAATATGTTATTGTTGTTCATTCGTTTGGAAATAAAGTTAATCATTTCAGCTTTTTTTTTTTTTTTTTAACAAAATTGAGATTTCTTCAAATCATAATTAGCAAATAAATATTGAGAACTGTAAAGTTACCAAGTATTTTTCTTTATGCGAATAAGAAGCGTATTTAATATTTCGTGTACTACTCAAAGCCAAAACTTATTTAGCTACAAACTTAATTCGTCTCCTCCCACTTAAAAGCCCAGATAAATAACACCGTAAAACTGACATTACTCTCAGCGCAAAATGAAAGTAATTGACCTCTAGAAATGAGACACAATTGTTAAGAATGAATCAGTACATATTTATATCATTGAAACAGCTAATGATTAAAAGTAATTGCTACAATCAAGAGTATCTCATTGTTAAGTAGATTCCATGCGTAAACATAATTTATTAATAAGATTTGTTTCCAGCAAGTTATAAAGATCATGTTTTATTAAATTGAAATATGAAGTTGAAAAAATCAATTTTCGAATGTTTAATATTTCTAATGTAATTGACAGCTTTTATCTCGCTATTCAAGATCATGCTGTGGTTAATAAAACGATCTGTTGTTTTGGAAGTCTAAGATGTGAATTACAAATAATTAATGATCTGAAGCTTTACTTAATTGAAGTTATGCACATATTTTACATGCTGATTAATCATTAAAGAACTGTATTTTTTTTTGTTGTTGTTAATCGTTTGCTGAGAATTTAAGTACTCTTAAGAAGAATTTTATTTTTTATTATTCGTTACAAATTTTACAAATTATATTTTCTTCAAAAATGTCAGCATAATTTTAATCAGAATTATGTATATTTTTATTTCATTATGTATTCTATAATTGCATATTCATTATGAAGAATTACATTAAATTAAATGTGAATGCAAAATAATTTTTTTATTTCATTTACTAATAAATTCTTGTAAAAATATAATCGAATAAAATATGAAGTAAAGAAAAGAAAAGAAGTAGTTTACAAAACAGAATATCAGTTGATGACTACAGATAAAAAGAATGGTCTTTCAAAATCCTTTTTGTTCAAAACAAACAGAAAAACACAATTTAGCAAAATGTTATTTACTGATATCATGAACTGTGAACGCAACGTTACATTTTTTGTTACTTAACAATTACTGTGTTATTTTTCGATTGTTGAGGATCGAAAATATTCAATTTTGAAATTAAGTAAATTACATAAATTATAAATAAAAAGATATTTTGATATTACAAAAAATTAGAAAAAAACTTACGATTATTTAAAAAGAATGGTATTATTAAAGTAATTTAAATCATATTTATTTTTAACAATGCTAACTATATACAGACAAACTTATTTAAAGCTCCCAAAATAAATTTTCATAGCCTCATAAAAGATCAATACAAAATATTATATTATATTCTGCGAAGATTTTAATAACAAAACGTATTAATGTCCGTTATATTAGATAGTGTCTATTATATAACCATCAACAACAGTAACAATTGATTAATCTATCTTCATTTTTCAAAAAACGTCATTACTTCCCTATTCTGGATGTTAATTCATATATTTAATTAAATTTTGATTTTAATTGAAATTACTGTAATTAAAAAAATTAAATACGTTGGAAGAACCACTTACTCTAAATCCCTTTACAATGAAAATTCGGCGTATGATACTATTTTATTGTAAACTCGATTACTGCTTTTTGAAGATTGTAGGGTTTTATGTAAAATAAATGAATAAATAAATAAATTAAAAAGTCTCCTTAAATGCCATGACAAAATTATATAAGATGAACTTGTTGCATTTATAAAAAATGTAAATAACTTACAGCTTATATAATATTTATCTTATATATTATTTAATGCAGCTTTATATAATATTTACTCAAAAAAATACTCAATAATATATGTCGCAACAATATTTTATTTCATCTAAAAAAAATTTCGTTGAAAATTTCTTATAATTAAAATTATAAAAAAATATGTAAATTTTTTTTCAAAAGATCAGCTTTTATTTAAAATGCATAAAATAACTTACGAACTAAAATAAAAGAAATCCATTCTCTTCCACACAGAATTCAAAAAAAATTCCATTCAGAATTCCAAATTCCATTGTGTTCAATGGAGAGTAAATAATTCTCTTTACAAAATTATTTCACTATTTTATATCAGGAGTAATAATATACAAGCAATTACATCGTGGTTTAATAGTTTGCTTAATATACGCTGAGCGTTTCTAAATGTATTTTCCCCAAAATTGATCGATCAAAAGATTAAAGTGCTCTGCATTAGGCTGATTAAACAGAAATTCCAACATAATGGAATTAAAGTTTATATTAGGAAAGATGCTAAAGATTCTAATCAAAAGGACTGAGCTTTATTCGGTAAATGCTAAGAGATGTATGCAAGAGTTTTTATGACAAATATGGATAAGATGCGAAATTCAATCAAATAATGACTTTAATTTTTGTATAAAATTAATCTAATTATAAAACATAAGAAAAAAAATAGGCAAAATAGGCGATTTTCTTTGGCAAAGAAAATCTGTTATTAGATTTATTACTTTTATTATTTGCGATATGAAATTGTAGAAGAATATTATATTAATATACAGAATTATTTAATCTAAATTTCGTTTCATTAAACTATGTATATTGTAATAATCGCTTTCCTTTTTTTAGTTTATAAATTATTTTAAATAAGAGCCTATTATTTAAAAAGATTTTAAATTTTTATTTATTTTCTTACCTTTTTATTCATTATTATACATTATTAATTAAATTAAAAATTATTTTTCGAACATAAAATAATTGTTTTCTTTTATTACTTTGAAAAATATATAAACCGGCTATCTTGGAATTGAAAAAAGCAAAATGCTGACTTGTGTCAAATTCTTATTTTATATAGTTTCTTTTTACTTGATCGAAAACGCATAGATAGTTTCTCTGTACATAAATTTCTCTTTTGTTTTCTGATCTTATATCACCAAAAAGTTCTAAAATCAAATTTCGTTCCGTTCTTCCCCAGATACGATTGAGCTCCCGTTACTCAAACCTGGCAAAAAAGAAGTTGAAATTTAATCCAGAAACACTGTTGAACAGTATAGAAGTATAGAAATCACAATTGGTGTAATCCCCACACCCAAGCTTCCCGGTAATGAAAAAAAAAAAGAAAAATCACCAATTGCAAAATTGCACCTAAATTGCAAAATTATATACTTTAAAAAGAAAAGAAAATTATTCGGATGTAAAAAAAAAAGGCATTGTCATCCAAAAATATTGAAACATTGCATATTAAATTGTCATTCAAAAATATTGTGTATGCAAAATTTAAACTCGATAGCATTTCTTAAAATTGTTTAATCCCGAGTCGTGGCTCAATGGCAACGCACGCAGCTGTTGAGCATTAGAGCTGAAGTTCAATCCGCTAGCAACATTATTGTAGATACTGTTTCAAAAAACTAGGAGACTCGATGGCACGAAGTAAGATGCTGAACATCCCAAACGCCAATTTGGGATGTTCAGCATCTTACTTCGTTAGTTAGGATTACCTGGTAGAAGTTTTCCCAGGTTTTTTACCATACAATACGCAAATGCGTTGTAGTTCCCGCTAAAAATCCTCTCGGATGGCACTGCCCTCCTTCTTTATCGACACGGAACCAAGTTAGACTTCTACCTACGGGTGCTTCATCATAACAGGAGCTGCTCCCCTTTCCTTCCATGGGACCACATAGGTTCTTAGGACTTAGTCTAGATGCTACTGTCTACCCAGTGGAATAAGAAAAAAAAAATGTTTAAAAATCGATTTCAAACTTTTGAACATAGCACGACAGATACCCTGAGTGAGTATAATGAAAGCTCTCAGTTATAAAAAAGAAGTCGCCCTAAACATTTGCTTATTGAAGCTAATGCATTCTACATGTGTTGCATTATACTAAGCAAATAATGAACTTTTAATTACAAAGGACTCAGTATTGTTTTATTTTTAGCTTTATCATCAGCTTCATTTCATTCATAATTCTTCATTATTTATAAATAATACTTAAAATGATCTTTAAGAGCAATGTCTTGAGTATACGTTAATATTTTTTATGAATTTTAAATTTGTCTATGAAATCTTAAAGACAAGGATTAGTTTTAAGATGCAACGAAATTACTGATATACTTTTACGAAAATTTTGCCCCACAACTGTAAACTTTAATGCATAAAAAAATTAATTAAAGAGTGCCTTGATATGTAAATCGATTGAAATGAAACAGATATGCAAACCAATTTGTGAAATTTTGAATTGGATAGATTCTCTGTAGAGAAAAAAAAATCCAGAGATGGAATGGAAAATGTCAAATACGTGTTTACTTTTTCCAACTGCTACACTTTCAGTCAATGTCATTTCTATGCTATCTGATACAATATCAAAACAACGCTCCTATATGTTTAATTAACATGATTGATATTTTTTTTAAAATTTGTAACTCTATAGATAATTTAAATTCATTTAAATGTATCATAGAATTAGAATTAATACATTCAAATTTAGAATTCAATACATAAATTAATACTCGCTAGAATTTTAAGATTTGCGTTTCAGCTATGCAAAACAAGCTATATTTACGATAGCATTCTTTTATAAAAAATTTAAGAATACTACATAAATGTATATTATGCAGCATTATTTTTATAAAAAGTAAAATATGCTTATCTTCAGTAAATCTTTTATTGAAAAATATAAATTTTATCATAGAATATTTTTTTTAGAAAGACATAAAATAAAGTATTGATAATAAACAAATATTTACAAAATAGAGAGTTTTTGCACAACGTTTTTTTATCGTCCAGTATTTTTTTCTCCCTAGCGCGCATGCTCATAGGAAATTGCGCATGCGTATCTGTAATAATGTTTCCTATGAGCATGCGCGCTAGGGAGAAAAAAATACCGGACGATAAAAAAACGTTATGCAAAAACTATCTAATGTTAAAAACTATTTTTTCGCATGAGTTAATAACATTTACGTACATAATGTCAAAGAATAATTAAGAAAAAAAAAATGGCTATTTTGTATGTGCATTTCATTATGCGAACTAAAGAAGATTTAATCCAAACTGTTATTTAAAACAATAAAAAAATTTCCTTCAAATACTTTTCTTTTTTCAAAAAACTGAATTTCTTCCCTTTAAGAATTTATAATAGGTTTAATCAATCAATCAATAAATAAGATGAGGCACGATTTACTTATTTTTTATTATTTTTTATACCTTTCTTTTGATTTAAAAATTATTCAGATGGCTTTAATGCCCCAGAGAGTAGTGATATCCAAAGGAAAACGCGGTACGTGAGAATCGCCAGAGTTTGGACAGTTTTTACGCGGAAATTCTGAATGTGACTGCAGCTGCATGGATGTAAAATCTTATCAGCTCAGCTCTCGATGATGACATATTTCCCGATAATAGGCTCAAGGCAGACAGAAATATCGTACGATTTCGTAACGCTGATATCAAAAGAAAATAATAATTTCCTTTATATATACATTTTTTTTCTTTGCCTCTTAAAATAGGCTCCAGATTTCTCTGTCATAAATTGATTGAAGCAAGTTTTTTTTTTTATTGGCAAATTATACATTTCTTAAGCGGCAGAAAGAAAATGTAAATCTAATTAATTTCATTTCAATTTAAATCAATATTATTAGGAAAAACTGATTACATTGTGGTTGTATTTTAATGTTTTTTATTTAATGTCATTCGCTATTAAAATGGCAAACATGCAGCATTTTATGCGTTACACATTATACGCTACGGAGGGCTGATCATCATCATCATTGGCGCAACAGCCATTTGGGAGGCCATGGCCGTTTGCCTACTGGCTTGGTTTGGATTGTCGCTCTACTGTCATCTAGTGCACATGACAGACCGGTACCTACAGTTTAAAGTGGGTTCCGAACCCCTCACAAACATCCATGCCACCGCCAGGATTCGAACTTGAAGCCTGTGATACCAAAGTCCAGAGTGCTAGTCAATTAGACCGCCTCTCTACTGGCAGATTTTGAGAGAGATGTTTTCATTTTTACGGAGTACGTTTGTCCGTCCTACGCCCAACAGTCATATTAAACCAGTACCTATGGTTTAAAGTGGATTTCGAACCACTACAAACATTTATAGCACCGCCGGGACTTGAATCCGAAAGCTAGAACTCTAGTCATTCGGCCATCGGGCCCCATTACAATGTATTACTGCAGCAAAAATTCTTTCAGAAATGAATCTTCAAGATTCACAGAAGGCCAAAGTTCATTCTGGCCTACAGATGTATCGTGCCGCTGTCCGGAATTTCTTAATGTTATATTTTTAAACACTAAATGTTTGGTTTCATTCCAGCAGGTTAGAGTGGCTTGGGTGATAGTGCATTATTTCGGAACTAAGGTTCGAAATATAACAAACAAATCTGAACCGAAAACACCCGTATCTTTTTTGAATATGAAAAGGGGGTTGGTTGGGATAGAGAAGGTGGAGAATGTCATCTTCCAAGATGCCATTCCTAGGATGGTTTGCTTAATATTGGGATAGTCCAAAGTGGGTGCAGTCTTGCAAGTTTTCGTGATACATCCTTGTTAAAGCTGAATGTGCAATACTTTTCTGCTGTAATTGCGAATGACTTAAGTCCAAATGCCCAGCATTCGTGTAGGTAACAGATATCGTTCCAGTAATGAGATGGTCATTCTTAACTCGTTAGAAATTTTAAGGATTAATTAAGGGAGCACAGCGTTTTTATAATGAGATGAGTTACGCTTTTGATCTCAAACATCCTAAATAAACTCCCACCCACACACATAAATCTATTAAAAAAGTTTTTTTTCACGATTATATTTTATCAGTAATGATGTTGTTTTAGTTATGCATGTTATTGCTAAAATAACTTGCATACACCTTGAAAGATGCTGATAACTCGCAGCAACGATTGAGACGTTTGCAAGGAAGTTTTGGACTCCTGTATCTCAAACAAGAGAATGATTGGAGGAAATCAAGGGGAGGTTAATCAGATGATTGTAATAGGCAATGAAATGATCGATCTCATACTGTCGATATCGCTCTTAGAGTTACATCCAAATAATTTCTTACTCTAAAATGTAATTGGAATTTTGCTCTGATATTTTAGAATCACAGTCGATTATGAACGACATTTAGAAGATTATGAACGGCATTTGGAAGAGTTTGAAGCAATTGTTAAATAAGGTTAAGAAATATGAAAAGATATGAATTTTAAATAATGGCACACTGGATTAGTAATGAATTTGTTTGCAATTCAAATAGAACATTTAATTATATTTTTTCTTGCTGTCAAATGAAACTGCCATTTAAATGTTTAGAGAGTTTAGAGATTTATTAAATAACTTCTTTGAAAGCTCAATAGCCTTTTACAGACCCTGGTTACCTTAACCACGCGCTTCTTCCAACGTCTCCCATTCAACGATCTCTCTCCAGTCCTTAAATTTCAAAATATTTAAATCTTTTTCAATATCATCTAATTATCTAGTAGGCGGTCTTCAGTTAAGGATTTCCCAGGTTTTTTGAATGCCAATATCTTAGTAGGATTATCTTCTGAACATCTCCAGACATGATACCGTGCCGATATGGGTGCCAATATGAATTCATAAATATTTTTGTATTAAGTTAAAATTGCTTGTAATCATTATATAAGTCATATGTGGTAGATTTTACGTGTGTCCATTTTAAAGGAGTATATGAGGTTTACTATCCCTTACCGAATGCGAATCCGATCTGTGTAAAGAATGTCCAGTTTCCGGAGGAAGCAAATCTTTGCCGCAGCTGCGAATGAAAATGATATCTTTGTGCGGTGTGTTAATTGGCAGGGTCTTGCAAAACTTCAAACAGCCAAATGATCAAGAGCGGAAGTTTATTAAGGCAGCTATGACTTGTGAAGTTATCTGTGCTTGCATATTTATTGATGAGGTGTCTCTTGCGAATGGAAACAGATTACTTTGGCGGTGGATAGGATGATAAGCAAATATGTTTTCTGAAACTGCCGCCTGTACTGTTAGTTTACACAAAGGATCAGCAGTCTCTCCTATCTGATTAAGTGTCAGCATCCTCCCCAATAATGGAAATGTCGATTATCCCAGGGGCAGATTTTTAAGAGGAAAATCTTTCGAATAAGGAATGAAGTGGCTTGTGAATTGAAAAGGCATAAAAAAGATGTTGGAGGTATCGAGGGTAAGAGAGAAGTTGAGAGAGGAGTGCCCCAAAGCTGGTGGCAAGATAAAGTCGTTCCAACAGACCATTTCCTGTAGGATTATAAACCAACGTTTATGGTTTGGATATACCCAATTTTTTGAATACTTCATTCATTGCTATAGAAAGAAAATTAGAACCTCAATCAGAGTAAAGAGTCTGCATTAACCAATGACTCGAAATGAAATCAATAAGAACCCTAGCTACTAAAGAGCTTTGAATATTTTCAACTGCGTAAGTCTCAGCATATCGAGTATAATAGTCAGATATTATAATTAAGTATTTATTCCAAATGAAGACGTAACAAACGAACCAATTGCGTCAAAAGCTCATTTTTATAATAGTCGGCGATAGAAATTTTTGAATAGGAGCTTTAATTGTCTTTGGAAACCCTCTTTATTGAATGATGGACTGACTTGTAGCTATGTAGTTTTTCACATTAAGATATGATTCATGCCAAAAGTAATTTTGTTTCCGTTTGGAAGGGACACCCCATCAATAAATAGGCTTGCACATATAACTTTCCAAGTCTTAATTGTTTTAATAAACTTTCGCTCTTGACCATCTGACGCTTTGGAGTTTAGCAAGACTCCGCCAAAGATATCACTTTCATTCGTAACTGGCGCAAAAGACCCGTTTCCTCAGGAAACGGGACATTCTTTTCACAGATCGGATTAGGTGACCATCATATACTCCCTTCCAAGGGACATACATAAAATATACCACAACACATAAAATACACCACAACACATGAATTATATAATGATTATAAACAATTTCACCTTAATACAAAAATATTTATAAATGCATATTGATCGCCATATCGTCACGACAATGGCCCAGACATCTTAATCTATTACTACAGAAGACGTCTCGTTGTCTATAAAGTCTGTATAGTTCAAAGTTGTATTGTATTCGCCAACGTTCTTTGTTTAAAGTCCATGTTTTACTTACATAAAGAAAAACAGGTTATTCAAGTGTCTTAATTCTTAATTTTGTTTTCGACTGATAAGATTAGATCTCAGCTGCCTTTACAGCATCCCCCCCCCCCCAAAAAAAAGACATTTATTAGTCTTCTTAATTCTGTGATCAATTTTTGTTCTTAGTTTATTTTTGTCATTGATTATAGTGTTAAAGAATAACTAGCAGAATTAATTAGGCGTCGCTCAGCTTAAAGGAAATTACATATTCCTTTGATAAATTTAAGAATATCAACGAAGAGTGGAAAGTAATTCAAAGAAAATTTTCTGGAAAAATATACTCAAAGACATAACTTTTTGAAGAACATGCCTCATTTATATCCCACTGGACATTGCCTCCAGGAAAAAGTTTCACCCCACACTTTCAGGTCCTATGGGGAAAAATATCCAGAAAATTTCAATCACGAATCCTGACTGTCGATATGAGACGTAACCCCCCCCCCCGGGGGGGACGCTTGCTTCGCCGGGTATTTCATTGTGCTTTGTAGCTTACCTGTTGCCTCTGGAGGGGTACAGACTGGCAACTGGCGTACCGATTACGGAGTACCAATGGGGGGAAATACCCCTTAACCTCCCCATCTTAATTCGTAAATATGATTTTAATTTTAATTGGCTGCTTAATTGTTAGTATAAAAAAATATAAGATAAAGTTTCTAAATTAAATGAATGGTACTCAAAACGTTAAAAATACTAAAAATAAATAAAAGTAAAATACAAAAAAAAAAAAAAAGATAAAAAATTAAAAGTAAAATAATTTAAGTCAAGTTTAAATTCGGTACAATTATGGACCAAGGGGTACAGAAAGTCCTCCTTGGAGCCTGTCATGGCGACGTGTTCGGGGAGGCCTCTTCATGGGGAATGATGACAGCAACGTCAAGCTGTGATTTGACGTTCCTACTCTCTCCGCTCGGCACGTTTCCAAAGTTGGGGCGAAGCTGAGTAGTTTTTAGACCCGCTGCTGTGGTGTACAGGCCTTTCGGGGAAATTCTGTCGATGCGAGATGCTATTTAAATTATCGGCTCATCTCTTCTTTTTTGAAAAAAAGTGACTGCAACGGACATCGACAGTGGATTCGATCTTTTTCTACTTACTGATGCTCCATGACAACAGAACCTGCCTTCCATGAGATCACACAGGTTCCTGGACATGTTTACTTATCCGACCAAGTGGGATAAGTAAACATGTATTTTAAACAAACAGCAGTACAGTAAGATAAGTATTTTAAACAAACAGCAGTACAGTAAAATATGCATTTTAAACAAACAGCAGTACAGTAAAATATGCATTTTAAACAAACAGCAGTACAGTAAAATATGCATTTTAAACAAACAGCAGTACTGTAAAATATGCATTTTAAACAAACAGCAGTACAGTAAAATATGCATTTTAAACAAACAGCAGTACAGTAAAATATGCATTTTTAAACAAACAGCAGTACAGTAAAATATGCATTTTAAACAAACAGCAGTACAGTAAAATATGCATTTTAAACAAACAGCAGTACAGTAAAATATGCATTTTAAACAAACAGCAGTTAAAATATGCATTTTAAAACAAACAGCAGTACAGTAAAATATGCATTTTAAACAAACAGCAGTACAGTAAAATATGCATTTTAAACAAACAGCAGTACTGTAAGATACGAATTTTAAAAGTTTCTTTTTTATTATAAATATATTTTTCTCGTTATCAATAAATAAAATAAACAGCCCTAAGCTTCTATTCACACATATGTACCTGAATAGATGATAATTGCTTATAAGTACAAATGTCCTTGATAGTCTAGTAAATCACATCAGCAACACTGGTTGTTATCTTCACTTACAAATTTAGCTCTCATATCAATACTTCAAGTATTGAATAACATTTTAAAGAGCTGCTCTTCATTCAGAGGATTAAAAAAAAATGTTTTTTTTCTTTTTCTGATAAGTATTACAAATCGCGAAATCACCTTTAAGTTCAGCTGTACCAATTGACATAACACGTAATTCCGACACCAGCATTTTTAATAAAAGGAACAATATTTTAAACTGCATATCATGAGCTATAATACAAATATTACCTTAAACAACAAAATGATCTTAAAAGGACACTTATGCATCAGATTAGCTTATAATATGTTATATATAATCAAGCTTGAAGTACTGTGATTGGTGAATTCAGAAGTCACAAGTTATATCTTGCAAAATGTATGACTTCATATTTTTATATATAGTATCACTTATTTTCGATGATCATGAAATACATCAAAAAAAATTTTATAAATCGTTCCCTTATAAAAGAAATTCTTCTTTTTTCATAAATTTAAAGATTCATTATTGGTGTAACAGTAAAAAAATACCACAAAATAACTAGTAATAGGTGTGAATAAGCAATTAAAGTGCTTTATGCGACATTTTGGTTTAGTAATAATATACTATAAAGCCTTACCATTCATTCCTGTAAAAAAGGAAGTTTCTGATGTGTCAGATTTCTTGCGATTGGCAAAAATGACAAAGTGAAGTATATTTTTTAATTGTATTTTATCTAGTTTATAAAATCAATAGGAATAATCTAAGCACAGAAGCAAATTCACGATACAGTGGTAAGGTAGAAATTGATTCTTGTTCTATTCAGACTGAACTCGATATAAAGTGATTCACATTGCCACAGATAATAAGATAGTTTAAGTACAGAAGTAGATTCACGTTACAGTGGCAAGGTGAAAGTTTGATTCGTAATTCTATTCCGACTGAACTCGGGGTAAAGTGATTAATATTGCCACAAGTTCTTTGGTGGAAGAAGTTTTAGGATTTTTTATAATACGATGCATAAATGCGAACAGCTTCTTCTGAAAGCATTAACTTTTTTATGTGCATCAGGAATAATGTTGTGGCATACGTAGTGGAACACAGAATAATAAAAAAATAACAATCAAGAATAAAATCAGGTAATTCCTCACCTGCAAACAAATATGATTCATTTTATTCTGGTAATAAATGTTTTCGTCTGTGGCAAAAGAACGATTATTAAGAAATTTCGATTTGTAAGCTTTTTAAAAATACAAATGATAGTTGTGTAGTATATTATTAACAATTTCCTGAAAAAAAATATTAGTATAAAAGGTTATATCAGAAATGAAACAGAATATTAGGGATAAAAAAATGCGTTTTGTAAATTAAAATCATCATCATTAAATATAAAAGTGCTACAAAAAATATATAAAAGTTGTTCTTAACATAATGGTCTCTAAAATGTATTATAATTTTAAAGTGTTTTGTATACTTAAGTCAAATGAAATACAAAAGTAACATACAGCTCAGAATGTGCAACTCTTACAGCATAAAGAAAAAGCAGAATGACTTGGGGCTTTATATATAGCATGATGAAAACAGATGATGTTGCCATGACGCTAAAGAACATTGTCCTCATATATTAAGACCCTAAATTATTATTGGCTATGGTTATTAAGAACATGTCTTGTTTTAATTTATTTTGCTAACTGTTTCAAAGTATTTGAATGTTAAAGGCTGACTCATACTTTTAACCAAGGTTGTATTTTTAATTCAAAAAATAAAGCAACATTGGCTTTAAAAAGGATTAATAATTACGAATAAATTGCCAATTATTATTATTCATTTTCATTTCAACATTTTTTTCACCTAATCCCTTATGTAACTGTTAAATTATTCATATTCTCTAAGGAAGAAGGTTGTAAACGATTATTATAGCCGAGGGGGAAAAAAGCGAAGAAGCAAACAGGTAAACAAGGACAATTTTTGAAGTACTTGTCTGCTTGCTGTTATTTAGAAGGAAATTAGACGACTCGAACAACATCGCGGTGTTCAAATGTCCTTGACACAATGTGTCGACAGGAATGCTCTGGTGTCATTTGCCCTTAGGTGGCATTATACGAATAGAAAGATACAAATGGAAACATTTAAAAAGAAGTCATCTTTATCAAATGTTAGAAAAAGAATTTTAGTTTTTTTTTTTCGACAAATAACATTCAATTTGAACATTGTCAATTCAGTTACTTCTATGTCTACTATTAACACATTTACAACATGTAACATATTTGAAATTTCAAATTAGTATTCACAATTTCTAAAAACAAAAGTGTAAGAATCTTTAAGATGAATTAAATCTCATGAATTATAGGTATATTTTTTCAATTCCTTCTATTATCTCACACTCTCCCTATAAATATCTTGTTCAAATTTTCGATCGTTCATAAAATACTTTTTATTCATCCACTCAAGTTCAAATACATTTTTTTTAACTTGTAGTGGATGACACTTGATATTAATTCAGTTTTTTCAAATATTAATTCAGTAATTAAATTTAATTAATTAATTTTAGTTTTTTTTTTTAAATTTAAGTTGCATATATCTAACAATAGATGGCGCCAGATAAACTTAAAAAAATTAATGAAAATTATTTATAAAGGACTTTCTGCAATACAGTGAAAAAAAAGTAGGAATTGACTTTAAAAATTTTTTTTTTATATTACTTGTTCATATTTTAAATATTTCTTTGAAAATTTTGAATTAAAATAAAGTTTTAAATTATTGTATATATATATATATATATATATATATATATATATATATATGTACATATTATATATAAGAGGTACAGCAAAAATACATATATTTTTAATTTAATCAAAATTTAATTCTTTGTTATCAATAATCATGCCTATTTTAATTATGAGTTGATGAAAAATTGTAAATTTTAATATTCTCTATTTCAAACATTTAATTTGTTAATCATAAAGTATCATTTAGTTAAAAAAAAAACATTTTTAAATTCGTTTTTCTGTATTGAAAAAAAAAACCTAAATATCCAAATTAAACACATTATTTGAAATCTGTAAATATATGGAAAAGTAATTGATTAATAAAATCACAATGAACAATAGTAAATTCAGTCTTCAGAAGACATGAATGATCAAAATATGCAGCCAAATTATTAAATTTTCACATTCAAAATCGAAATTTTTAAAACATGGACAATGAAAATTATAATAACAATACAATAAAGTAACACAAATGCTCAGAAAAGAAAATTAAAATTTATTGGATAATCTTCTAGTTAAAATATGCTATATAAATGTTCTCATTTTATTGCAACTTCATCTTTCATCTTAAAACGAGGAAAAGATCATTCAATCCTGATTTAAAAAAAAAAATGTCGTTTTTCCTCCAAAAAAACGTGTTTTGATTGCATGCATAATTTTCCTGTTCAAGTTTCTTTGCTGTAAGTTGCAAGAAACATTGTATGCTTTTATGCAGCTTACAAGAATGATGGATTGCAACAACGGAAAAAATAAAAAAATAAATAAAAAACCAGATTGCTTCAATTTTATGAAAGCATAATATTCAGAAACAAGCATATCTCGGAATTTATTTGGAATTGTGAATAGTTTGTTATGAAATATCCCACAGTTTTTCTCTGTTTACAATTATAGAAATACAATTTTCGATATAAAAATTTAGGGGATAAACTTATAGTTTTGATGGCAGATTCAGAGGGACTGTAACTCATATTTTTCATTGCATTAGTTGCCATAATTTGGAACTAAATATTGCATTTTTAATTTTTTTTTTAATTCTTCCCTTTACATGTAAATAAATAACGGAACAATTAAAATTAATTTTTAGTTAGAAATTAGGAAATTTTCATTTCACATTTTATTTTCCTCTCATATTTTTATATTTTCAACTCATAAATATTTTCTATATAAAGCGATACTTTACACTTCATAATTTATTAATTTCTCTTTAGTTTTTCAAACTTTTCAAATTTAGTTTTTTCAAACTTAATTCATCATATGAAATAATTTCATATGATCACCATATCATCATCTCAAAAGCATGAATTTGTTTTCCCTTACTGCCTTTAGGCAAAATGGATGACTTCTTATTAGTTATACTCATTTTTTAAGTACTTCTATGACTTAGAGCAAGAAAAAAAAATCTTTATGATAATGTATAAAAAAAGATTTAAACAAAATTTGAGTTATTAATAATTAGTATAGGAAGATCGATTTAAATTATGTTTCATTAAATAACAAATAATTCATTTAAATAAATTCATATTGTTATAATAAATTTTAATTTATTTATTAGATTTTCATTTAAAGTAATTTATTAGCAAATTATTTATTAGGAATCATAATTATTAAGAATTTATTAGGAATTTATAAAGAAATTATTTATTAGGAATAATGATTATGAGGACTTTAATTAAATTATTTATTAGCAATTATAATTATAATGAATTTATTAGGAAATTATTTATTAGGTATCATAATTATAAGGAAATTATTTATTAGAAATTATAATTATTAAAATTTATTAGGAAATTTTAAATAATAACAAGATTAAATTCAATTTATTTTAAAAAAACTGTTAATCTTTAAAAAATGATTTTTAATACTTATAAGTCTTATTTTTTGCAGTTTGAGATTGATTCATTCAAAAGCATTGTTCTCGTTTTAATTTGTGCGGAATGATTAATAATTTCTTCTCTAATCTCTGGATGTCTGTGAAGGAAGTTTTCTCCATTTAGAACTCGTCAAGTGCAATTAGTGCTAAATACTTCTAGACTTCCTGAATCGTGTTTTTCACCTGTGTAGAAATAAGGGAATTTTAAAGTTTCCACAAACGAAAATACACTCTTATTTTATATAAAATTCCTGGTCCTTTTTATTCCTTATGTTACGCTCATTGATTGAAAGTCTGCATGACTTTTTAGGTTTCTCTTTAATAGTTACGTCTCATAAAAACGGCATTGAAATCCTGTTTTCAATTTCTTTTAGTTTTTTTCTTTCTTTTTGCTTATAATTCAAAAACAGTCTTTTTACAACTCCGAATAACAAGCAGCAAGTCAAAAAGAATGTAATTATTGCATTACGGCAGTAAAGTTAATTTTTTAAGTTGGTAATATTGAGAATTAAAACTTGGAATTGTGGAAACTTGGATTATTTTTTGTTGTTGCTTAATTCTGGCTGAGATATTGAATATATTGGCTGGCTGAGATATTGAATATATAAATTAGGCGTTGAGCGGTTTCTTTTCTTAACTGTGACTTTCTCAGGACTGTAAAAATAGTCTAAAAATAAGAGTTCGCTTTTTCAGACAACTTTGAAAATTTAAATTGTTGAAATTAACTTCACAGACACAGAACATATTTCTTGGAGATGAAAGGATAAAATAACTGAAAAAACAACAACCATCAATTAAAAAGAGCTGGATGCATCGTAAATATCTAACTGAAACATCGTAAATATCTATCTACACTTTATCATACTCAAGTATATGGTACTCGTTTTCAAGTAAAAGGATCTGAGTCAAAAAGGGACTTTACTTTATACTAAAAAGAAAAGTAATTATAAAACACGTGCAGAAAGTACAATAAGGTTGAGCGACAATGCTTTCTCTGCTTAGCATGCAGCTTCCATCTTGCATATGAGCGCATGCGCGTTACAACCAAACATTGCGTAACTAGAACAGTGAAATGGAACGTTGTAAATGTGAACGTTCCATTTTGTAATTTTTTCATAAGCTAAGTGATAGCTACTGGCATTAAACTAATAGTACACTGGCTACTGGCATTAAACTAATAAACTTTAATACACCAGTAGAGAAAAAGAATTAATTAAAAAAAGACTTATTGTATTGCAGACGATATTGGTAATCTCGAATAAAAATAAGGTGTGTCTGTTTATATTCGAGTTGCCACAATAGTTTAAAAAAAATAATAATAATCGTTATCATATTAAATTATTTTTTTTTTTTACTTTTTTAAATAATAATTTTTGTTTATTAATTTTATTCTCAATTCAACCAATTGCAAGTTTATAAACTCAACAGTTGTTTTTATTAGCGTGTTATTTTAAAGGATGAAGCATCTTCTGAGAATAAATAATCTTTCCGTTTTATTTCTTTTTTCCGAGTTTCGAGTTCTTTGGGATTATGTAAACAAGATAAGAGCGCACTAGCTCTAGTACCGCAGACCATAAATTCATTTATCATTTATTGCAAAATCATGTCCTTCTTGTTGAAGCATTTTTATCATCATTCAATTTCGGCCCATTTACTCTAGTTGGTTTTGATTATCCCATTCATACTACGAGACTTTTTATTATTTGTGATCAGATAAAACGGGAAACGTTTTTTTCCTTGCGTAATCATTTTTCATTAGAAAAAAATTATTTATGCTTTCACAACAATGGCATTACAAAGTGTAAAACTTATATATATATATATATAAAACACATTAGAAAATATAACTTTTGATAGCCTCTCTGCAGTAAATATTCTATTTCTTGCTGTGGTATATTTAACTAGAAAAAATATCAATGACGAATGCAAATAAGTTCATAGAAAAAATATACTATATATATTATATATATATATATATATATATATATATATATATATATATATATATATATATATATTGGAAAAATATACTCTATACAATTTAGCTAAACATAAAAGTTCATCGTTTAGAATGGTATAAGATCCCATATAATTCTTTACGAACTAGCAGTGTGGTTTGGTGACATTTTAATATCACATAGTTGATTTAACATTGGAAGAAAATTAGGAAAAACCTAGTACATAAAAAAAAAAC
Source organism: Caerostris darwini (assembly GCA_021605075.1). Lineage (NCBI taxonomy): Eukaryota > Metazoa > Arthropoda > Arachnida > Araneae > Araneidae > Caerostris > Caerostris darwini. The sequence continues at coordinate 645,678 of BPLQ01001323.1, forward strand.
ATATTAAAAGAAAGCTAATAAACGATAGGTAAAATCCAAAGGAAAACATTTTCTTTGACCAGAACGCTATAATATAAACTTCGTGTACTACACAAAGTTATGAACTGGTAATTGAGTTATTTGAAGTTGTATATTACTTAATAATGCAAAAAAAAAAAAAAAAAAAAAAAAAAAAAAAATTATTTTGTGTGTTTAATCCTCAGTGTCCTGAAGTGAGGGACAGACGTCCCTTAAGTAATCTTCTCATGGAAGGAGGGAAGGGGGCAGCTTCTGCTATGATGGAGCACCCGTAGGTACAACTCTGACTTAGCTCCGTGTCGCTGACGATGGAGGGCAATACCTCCCGGAAGGTCTTTTAGGGGGAAATTCCTATGGATTTGCAAAAAATCTGAAAACTCCCACCAAGTATGCGTCTTGTGCCTAATCCTCAGTCTCCTGCAGTGGGGGACGGACATCCCATGAATAATCTTCTCACAGAAAGAGGGAAAGGGGGCAGCTTCTGTTATGATTGAGCACCCGTAGGTAGAAGCCTGATCTGGCTCCGAGTCGCTGAAGAAGAAAGGAAGGAAGTGTCTTCCGAGAAGACTTTAGATGTAACTACCCCGTATTTGCGTATTTTACGGGGAAAAAACCGGAAAACTCTCACCAAGTATGCGTCTTGTGCCTAATTCTCAGTGTCCTGCAATGGGGGACGGACATCCCATGAATAATCTTCTCACAGAAAGAGGGCAGCTTCTGTTATGATTGAGCACCCGTAGGTAGAAGCCTGATCTGGCTCCAAGTCGCTGAAGAAGGAAGGAAGGAAGTGTCTTTCGAGAAGACTTTAGAGGTAACTACCCCGCATTTGCGTATTTTATGGGTGAAAAACCGGAGAACTCTCACCAGGTAGTCTGAGTGACGAGGCAAGATGCCGAACATCACAAAGGCCATTGAGTCTCCTCGGGTTTTTGAAACAGTGTCTACAACAAAGCCGCCAGCGGATAGAACCTCAGCCCTAATGCTCATCAGCGGAGCATGCTGCCACTAAGCCGCAAGTCGGGCTTCTCAGTATATAAAACTATTCCTTTGTGATAATGATTTGTATCTTGGAAACAGTTTTTCAATTGTACTAGAAATGAAATTCATTGATTCATACTAGATCTCAATATAACAGTTTTAAAAGTAATTTTTCTTATATATATATATATATATATAAAAGCCTTGACAAGAGGGAAAAAAAAAAAAAAACTTCAGTGAAAAGATAGATACTCTTTCAATCACGTTAAATACATTGAAATAATCTGCTTTCCTCGCAACTGAGTTATGACGGATTTGATAAATTTTATTTGCTATGCGATAAATTAGTTTAGCTCCTTCCTTTTATTTTTCAATAATCTCATTTTTTATTTCTGTGGTAAATTTTGCCCTTTTTATTTTTGTTAAAAAAAATAAATAAATTGTCAATGAAAAGAAAATTATTTTGTAAAATATTCAGAAAAGAGTAATAGTAAAAGAAGAATATTTGTAAAAAAAATTGCATAAATTAGTTCAAAAATTTAAAAAAACACAAAAAGAACTCAATTTAAATTCAGAACAAATTTAAAATTCAAAAAATTTCACTTAATACAAAAAATATAGACAGCGAAAAAGAATTTAATCTCTCTTTAAAAATAATAATATTTTAATACTTATAATAATAATTATATTATACTAATAAAATAATAATTGTAATAATAATATTATTATTTAAGTTTACTCTTTTAAAAATAATAATATTAAAAGTTACAAGAACTGAATTCTCACGAATTTCAGTTTATTATGTTTTATATATTTTGCTGGACGAATACACATGGTGTATACCAATGTTCAATAATCCAAAAAAATTATGAAGCAATTAATCAGAATACTACTACAAGAACAAGAGTTCTGCACTTTTGGGGTTCCACCTGTTTGGCTGTTTTAAATACAGTTTTATTAGTTTCACTTGTATGTTTGTTTGTAACTGACTCTTTGCGCTCAATTTTGCCCTACCTTAAGCGATCATATTTAACTTAAACATTGTAGACTTATTAAGAACCGACGACACTAAAATATTTTGATAAATTTATTATCTCATCACGATTAGGAGCGCCAGGATTAGTGATTTTATTTTAAATTATGAAGAGCAATTTAACCCATGTAGAATGAAAGTACCTAAGACATCCAAACCTACGTGGGACAGTGGCACAACGGATAACGCGCCTGACTACGGATCAGGAGATTCCCTTTTCGAATCCTGCTGGCTCGATATATTCGCATTTAGACTTTGTTTTACTCACAATTAAATTATTGTAAGAACTATAGTTCCAGTCCTCCGTACCGGGACCTCATTTAAATATTATAGTTTAAAAACTCTAAAGAACACGCTTTTAGAGTTAATCAAACTAAAAAGTAAAAAATAAATTATAGTTTAAAAAACACGCTTTTAGAGTTAATCAAACTAAAAAGTAAAAAATAATTGTTAGCATAAGAATAAAATTACTGACGAGAAAATGAATGTCACTGTTCTAAAAGCGTGGAGTGCACGATATCAATCGTTATAATTTTTCACTAGTTTCATTCCGAAATGCAGAGTTAGTTTAAAAATTGTCATACAAAGCACCCCACGCTTTTAGAACAGTGACATTCATTTTCTCGTCAGTCATTTTATTCTTATGTTAACAATTATTTTTTACTTTTTAGTTTGATTAACTCTAAAAGCGTGTTCTTTAGTGTTAGTTTAGTGTTTTTAAATGTTTTTTCAGTTTTTTTAAACTATAATTTATTTTCCGTTGCTATTTTTACCAAGTCCTTCCTAAACAAACAAAACGACAGCTGCGATTACAAAACGTTGTTTTGGATATTCCATTTGGTGTGCAAAAGTATCTTGATGCAATCCTTGAACCCTAAAGAGCCGAATCCCTACAATAAATGTCAAGTTCAAATACAGAAGCGACAGAAATGTAACATTTAATAACTCTGGAACTTTATGAAGAAGCAATTGTTCAAATACTACAAAAGCACTACCCAATTCAGAAGGAGAAGTGTGTTAATTGAACATAAACAAATCCTTAGACGCTATTCTGACAGTTCATTTCGAAAGTTCATTTGTAAGCCAGACAATTCAAAATGAATTGCAAGAGCAGGTGACTTGATATTTGTCAATCGTTAGATTTAGCAATTCATATTTGTTGTCAGTTTCAAAACATGGTGGCAGTGTTAAAACACATAAATAGAATCACGCGAAATTCGTCGTTTATTTTAAATAAAAGTTCTTGAAATGAAAGTTTCTTGTGTTGCAAGAGGACATTATTCTGCTTTAATTAATAACTTTTATACTCTTACTTATTTTTTAACTAGACTTGACTTTGAGAGTTACTATGTTCGCGTTAGCTGCTTTATCTCAATTTATTCAATTACTCTCGAGAAGAAATCAGAAAAAAAAAAAAAAAAAAAAAAAAAAAAAGATAATACAAAGAAAAACAGATTTTCCGATAATCCATGGATTTCAAAAGTATTAACGAAGTAGTACCGAAATGTGGTGAGGTGCAGAACTTCTGTCGCTAAAAATTACAAAAAAAAGGTTAGTACACACACTCACACAACAAAAACTACGTAATTTTTCGTAGAAAATTAATTAGTGATACAGTTTGTAATAACCAAGAATAGGATAGGACTTTATATCCAAAAGTCTGTTTTAGCTTTTCACTTTGTAGTTCGTATTTAGTGCATTGGAATAAAATAAGTTCCTCAGTTTCAGGTTTTTTTGCATCTTCAGCGTAGTGGAGAAGATGTTAATCCAAATACTTATTTTTTATTTTATAGTTTCACTTTTTTTTTTTTTGAATAATAACACCACATACGAACCTCTAACCAGAACAACAACATACTCACACATAATAATAATAATAATAATTGTACAACACAACCTTTATCTATAGACGTTTACATAAAATGAAATGAAATTTATTTTTTCAATGAATGCGTAATAAAAAGGATATACTTTACACAAAATCAAAGTAAAAATGATTGTAATAAAGAGAACAACAATATTATCTAAATCTTGATGTCTCCTCGTCATGGTCTGGTCAGTCAAAACTCCGATGGAAATTTGATCGTGGTGACAAAGATATTTTGAATTTGTTTCCTACTTTGATTTTCCCTCTGATTTGGCAACACCATTTGAAATGATGAGCTGACCTAAGTTTATTTTTTTAAATATGCTTCTTTGTGATAGGTGGTTGCATCAGTAATTTCATGACGTATGACACGAGCTGACGTGACACATCAGCTATTATTCTTACGCGATAATCATTGAAGCATTCGTGACCTTTCCTTTTTTGTTTTTTTGTTTGTAGTCTAGCAGGTTCCTTCGAAGTGGTGAATACAGGATTAACGTTGGAACTGCTACATATCTATTGTATAAGTGTCAAATTACCTCAGTTCAGTATTAAGAAAAATATCTTGGCGAGTATTATTTTTAGATTCGTGTTAGCGATTTAACAGCCCTTATTACATGCTGCTTTTTTACTCATACAAATACTATAATTTCTTGTCTACAATCCACTGTTTATACGCAAAACAACTTTACAATTTTGAGAGGCGGATTATAGGCAGCTGCATACAATTTATGTGCATTATGAAGATTAGTAAAGGCGAATTCTATAAAACTGTCAACTCAGAATTATTTTACCGAAAATTTTATGTGAGGAAAAAGAAATAATTTACTAAGCATAAAGAAAAAAGCCTAATTATAGAAATGGAACGAAATAACTACAAATTGAATATAAACTACACCATCAGCTGTTCCATCGTGATTGGTGAAAGACCATGAGCTGAGAAATGTCTACTCCAATGAGAAGTGAGGGAAGCTGAACCACCCTTGATGGATTGTCTTAAAGGGAGTTTTTTTTGTGAAGAAGAGAGAGAGGGAGAGAGTTCTGCGACTAGTTGACCAGAAGTGTTGTTTTTCTTTTTTCTCTGAATTGATTGAACAGGCCAGAGATTCCGCTTGTTTCCAAAGTGAACCCTTTGTCCCTTCGTGTATCATGCCGTGTGATAATTAAGGTCTGCTGCAGACCAGGCAACGAGATTCAACGTAGATTCGAGAACTCTGAGTGAACTACACTTGTGATAGAATTTATTTTTTAAATTTTTATTTCTTTATATAATAATCCAGAGTTCATTATTTGTATATAAGTACTTGTAAATAACTAAGTACTAAGTACTTGTAAATAAAAATTGAAGTATTCTTATGAACATGAAAGGGACTCTCTTCTTGAAGCCGTTATAAGTCCAATATAGGCCAAAACGTTACAATGAAAACGATCTGGAATGAAGTCATAGATATGAATTCTAGACTCTTTCTAGAAGACCAAATTAGTGATTTACTGTGATACTGATCAAAATTTTCACTATGCATCTTAAATCCATATCTTCTTTCTGGCTTCCATTGCCTTTCACAATATAATTTTTTAAACATAACTATGGTATAAAAAAGATCTTTAAAATTGAAAAACGTTTTGTTGATTTTATGTCATGATCATTAAAAATAGAACTTGCACGTCAAAAACCAGACGCCAATTGCCAGCGGATTATACGAGATCTTTTATGTTCAAGATCGAAAATTACATCTATATATAGGCAGAAAATTACGGAAGCAATAGTATTAATGGTAATTACAGTTCACTAAACGTATATATGCAGACAAAATGTTCAAATGTGTTTAAATGACGAAGGAAGGGGTTTGCATTACGAGATAAAAGAGCAGTTTGAAGAAATTATGTACTTTGAGAGGTCCGTCTTATTTTGAGCAGTTTTTAAAAATGAAATCCTGTATTTTTCAAATACTATTTTTATTTCGAGAGATAAATAAGAATAAATTTGTAAAATAATCGAGAAAACATTTGAATGAAATATAATCGAATGTTTTATTTGAAAGCAAGCATGAAACAAAATTATTGTTTAAAGTCTATAAAAACAATAAACTTGAAAAATTCAGAAAAAATTTCAAGTTTATTTTACATCATGGTAATTATTGAGTAATTTATTATTCTTGTAATAGCTATTTATTCTGTGCAATCTAATTTTATAACCGTGTTTCCTCCAGCACAGTGCCAAGAGCGTGCCCCTTTGGCGTTCAGGAGAAATGATCAGTTGGCCTCCAGACTCTCATCCGGGCATTAATTGGTAGTAAGTTGGCCTACAGACTCTCACCCGGAGAGAAAGTATATTTCGCGCACCCTGTGCTTAGCCGTGTTTTGGTTTTCCCGGCTCAGAAGTAGAGTTCTTCCACGAATCTATAATAATCTGTCTTTAAATGTGTTATCTATAATTATGTCTTAAATTGTATATGTGGGGTATTTGTGCATGCGTAAATAAAGTTGTCAGTTCTTCAACCTCAACCCAACCACCCAGTTATAATCTGGTTGCCCAACTTGCAAACTACAATGTGGTGCTCAACGTGGGGCCTATACCTGTCCATTACAATAATAGATTACCTTCTCAAATTTTTTTTAAACAATTAATTGCTGACTGTAAGTATATTTTAATTTTATAACTTCTCCTTTAATACTTATGAGGAATATTTTGAAGGTTTGGGGAATAACGGGCTAAAGAGATTTCTGAAATGTGGAAGTTTGTTCGATATCTAACCAGTGTTCCTAGCCTTAAGCTTTGGGGACATATGACAGGGACATAACAATTCTATAGACCAGGGTTTCCAAACTATGGCCTGCCAGTGTCATCAATCCGGCCCACGACAGCGAATAGCTTATTGTTGCTGTAATAAGTTGGACTTGACTTGACTTGACTTGGCGCTTTGAGATGTATGCTCGCTGACGCTGAATAAGTTGGATAAAAAAACACAGAATGATAATAAACAGAATGATATTCACTTGCACTCACAGAATGATATTCACTTGCTAGGTAAAGCTAAATGACAAGCATAATACGCAGAAAATTTAACTTAAACATAACAACTAACAAATAATTGAAATAAACTAGTGAACATCCCGAGGTTACCCTCGGTAGTTATGTTGGGGTAAAGAGTATCGCCCATGTATGTATATCGATGTTTGGAATGTATTATCCTGAATCAAACATACGATTTTTATCCTGAAAATACCTCAGGAACGGAAAAGCTAAATTAACGCGAATGAAACCGCGGTTTATCAACTTGTAAAAAATACTAATGAGATTTATGTAATTATATAGACAATGATAGAAAAATTAAAACGGTACTGGAGTAAACAGTATGGCCCTAAGGCTGAAAAGTTTGGAGACCCCTGCTATAGACAAGTCTTCCTACTAGAGAAGATGGAGAGGAGGACAAATGCGCAATACGCCACACCGTTTGGATGTTTGTTCGAAACTATGGGTGCTGGTGTAGCAGCTCCTCCCTTGTGGTGAGCTCTTGATAAGGCTTAATCAGCTACATATCTGCGGTTGTAATAGCAAATAACTTCATGCCAAAATGTTCAGCATTGGGAACAACAGAAACAATCCTAAATTTGTAAGGAGATATGAATGAAATGTAAGATCCTGAAAATGTGAATTACTTACGGATATGTGAGATAAAAGAAAATAGTTAGATGGTGAGATTTGCAAGAAAATGGTTCATTTGGCATTGATATCAAACTTTGATTTTGAAACAACTGCTAAGTTATTTAATACTAGTTACGATTTAAAAGTTAGTAAGAATCATGCGTAAAACTTTTTAAAGTTATTTTTTCAATTGAACCCTTGACATTGAAACTATTTGCCACTTATACTATGGATATGTTGTATTCCATATCACGTGGGATGAATTATGGGAGAGAGGCTTTCTAACACTACGCCTATGGGGAAAAAAATCCTCTAAGGATAAATGAGTCAAGAGTGTTTCGAAAGATAATATTTTCCTTCGTGTTAACCGTAAAGAAAACCATGGAAACCTCATCAATGACAAATTTTATAGCCAAAATATATGTTAGTCTGTTTCCTTCTCATCTCTCTCCGTAAAAATTTTCTCTCTCTCTCTCCCTCTCCAAAGAGAGGCGATTCCACTCCTATTAGATTCTAACCGATTAGGTCATACTTTCCGTTTCAAAACTTTCTCCCTTTTTGCAATCGACTTCGAAAACTTAATATTTTTCACGAGAAGGTCTATCCACTTGGTAGACAGCAACATTAAGAAAAAATCCATGAATCCGTGTCGCATGGAAGAGCGAAAGGGCAGCTACTATTGTGATGAAGTATCCGTATGTAGAAGTTTGACTTGGCTCCGTGACGCTGAAGTAGAAGGCCTAAAGGGAGGTTTTTTAATTGGAACTACAAACGTGCCTATCTTATGGGAGAAAACAGTCGGATAACTCCCACCAGTTAGTCCGACTAACGAGACAATATGCTGAACATCACAAATGCCATCGAGTCTCCTCGTTTGTTTGAAAGTGTCTACCACAAAGCCGCCAGCGGCACGCGTTCACACTGAGCCACGCACTGAAAGGCACGCGTTCACACTGAGCCACGGGTCGGGCTTTTAGAGTTGTAAAAATTCCAACGAAAAAAAAAAAAAAAAAAAAGTATAATATTATAAAAGCTGAAATAGACATTCTTAATTTCTGTATTCTAATGAAATTATATATATATATAATTAATATGTATTATTTTAACGAAATTAATCAATTCGATACAACATACCTTTAAAAATAGACGTTTCCGTTTCAAAAGATGGCATCAACTGTAAGTCCGAACAAGTCTTCAGAGAAATTAGTCAATTTCCACTGTTTAACAAAAGGCATTAATGCAAATCATTCTATTTATAAATTTTAATGCTTATACCTGTAAATATTATACTTGATTAGTAAATATGCTGCGCTTTATGTTTTCCGTAATCATTAACGTAAAATAATAAAAAAACTTTTTTTGTTTCGAAGTACATCGTGAATCTGGAAATTTAAAATAATGAGAAAAAAGTTGAAATTTTTAACTTGTCTACTATAGTGTACTTAAAGCTTTACCTTTTTTTATTATTGACTTTTTTTCGAGAGGCCATTTACTAAACACATTTTATATGCTTACATCGTGGCGCCATCTAATGTAAAAATACTAAGTTAAAGCTCATAATAGCCAACTCTGAGAAGTGTTTACCTAAGCAGATTAAAAAACTTAAGATCAAAACTGGACCTAAAGATGAAGAAACGAGGAAATCAGAAAATAATTTTTTTCTTAAATAATCGATTGTTATTAATTATTCTTTTAGAACCGACCTACAAAGAGCAGCAGTTAACCTTTCGATCTTGCAAACCATTGAATTCATAGTTTTAAATATGGCAAATAATTATGAATTTTTTTTTTTAAAGATAAATACATTTGTAAAATAATAATCAGAGAACTTCCATTTCATTAACATGAAACTCATCTATTTATTAAAAAAATTTTTAATGCTTATTTAATTACAGAAAAATTATTAATGTATATTTAATCATAACAATATTTTTAAAAGATTGTTTAATTTTAATAAAATGATTAAAGTTTAATTAATACACAATAATTGAAGATTATCTAAATATTATAACTTTTAGTGTGATATTTTTTCCTGCTTGTTTGAAACCATGTTTATTGAATTTTGGCTTCAATGATGCTACAAGACAAAGAGCTGCATTTATTTTAAGCTGAGTTTCAATTGCTGTGACAGACAAAAATGTCTTTTTACACAAATATGCTGTTGAAAATTGAATCAAAATTTTCATTGCTTTTTCATGTTATTTTTCTTTTTTTTTAAAGATGATTCAGATATTTTTTAATCACCAGAACTTTATCAATTTTTTTTGTTATTTAATCATATTTGGCTTTTTTTCCAATCACTTCTTGTGCTGCTTAGAAATTTCTTTTAGACATTTTATTTTTATTCTTATTCATGTCTAGTACTTCACAAACCTGTCATGTGATTCTGAAACATTAACTGCAATAAGGAGGAAAAATAGGTAAAACATGGAACACAAAATAAAGAAACAAAAGCAATACTCAATGATGATTATATAACGATTTAAATTAAAAAAAGTGAGGTGCCAAGTAAATTGTAAGTAATTATTATAAAATTTAAATGTATTGTGATTTTTGATAAGCAATAATTTAATGACATAACATTTTGTGCAAACTCTGACGAACAATACGACAAAAATCGCATCAAATTTCACACCAAAACATAAAATTCCCCAAATTTGGTTGATCATATAATCTAAATTGAATTCAGTAAATGAAATCGAATTTTGATATAACAAAACTTAAAATTAGTTCAAAACATCTGTTAGAAATAAACCCCCATAGAAACTGTCTTTTGTGCGAAATTAGCACTTCAGTGACAAAGTCGAAAAAATTCAAATTTCTCCGAAGTCTTAACTTATATATTAATTTTTTTTATCAGAATATTTATTATCACTGTCATCTATGTCAAAAAAATGTAAGAACAAAATTTGAATTCAGCAGCTTATTATAAAATAGTTTAACAAAAACTTATTTAAAAAATTGCAAATTCACTTTTTAAGTTACTACAAAGTGAATCTGCAATTTTTTTGTAAGTTTGAGAAAAAGGAATTTTAAACTCTTTTTTCTCAATTATAATATCAATGAAAAGTTAAATATTGAAAACTCTATTATGAGTTAACAGAGTTTAACCCAATGATTAAATTACGAGTATTATCAGTTAAACTCTATTACAAATATTTTCAAAAATAATTTTAGCTTTTAAAGATTATATCTAAAAAAATTACAACTGCAGGCTATATGTAGAAAATTATGGTCAATTAACATGGACTGCAATAATTAATAGTTTAAGTCATTCTAAATAGTTTATTGATTCACATAAAAATAGGTTTGTAGACAAAACAGTAATAACGATTCAAGAAAATAATAATAATGGAAAAACAACTACAAGAATCACAAAACAATTACGAAAATATTTTATTTTTCAATATACCATACAATATACATGTCGGGTAAATGTTTCAAATGAAAATTGCAGCATTTTTTTTTTTATTCAAACAATTATGACTATTCAATCGCTGAAGGTTCTACATATATCACAGAAATTAAAAATTACATTTAAATAAAAATAACATATTGTGAAGAAAAAAGGGGAATGTTTAATTAAATTAAAAAGAAATATACATCTTTGCTTAAGTAAGTAACAAAAATGCAATCATTGTGGAAGAAAAAAATATCTAATTAAGTAGTAACAAAATAATTACTCTCTAAAATAATTATTCTCAATAAAATATCATAAATAAATAAGTTGAACTACAGAAACTAAGCCAAAAAATAAATTAAGTAGTATTTATATATTTACTAATTTATTATACATGAAGTATATCTTATACAAACATATATTAATAATATATCCTTCAATTCGATTTAAAATTAGGTGAACACATAAAATTTCAAATACTACTACAAATTTTCTAGACTCTAAATGCCTTACTTAATTAACAGTCATTTTTTTCCCACACTAAACAGATACATACCTAATATTAACTGGAAGATACATTTTTTTAAGTGCTGCATTGTACAGTTGTATTGGTATTCTAATGTACAGCAATATAAATTAATAAAAATATATACCTAAAAACAGGAAAATTGTAACATAAATAGCATATGATGTACACAACAAATATTAGATAATAATGTTTTACACAGACACACATTAACAATACATGCATGCATAATGAAATATATTGTCAGGGTCTTAAATAAAAACAATGTTATGGTATATCCAAAGAATGAATAGATGTACAACTCATAATGCCTTCTTATACATTTACTTTATTTGGCACAAACACTCATAATCGAAAATGTTTGTTATGGCTATTTTTTTAAATATTTATTAAAAAGGACAAAATTCGTTATTACAAATTTTAAACACACATACACATGCAAAAAGGAAATATAAAATCTTTTATTTTGAATTTTCACCAACTATTTTTCTCAATATAAAATTAATACATTATTGATATAATAAAAAATGTGACCTATTTTATTTTAAATTATAAATGTTTAAAAATTTTGGTTCCTTATAAAAATAAAGCAATGCAAAGATATTTTATTATTATGCAATTCTATAAAATGAGATGACCCATTTTAGAAGATGTACACATTTTGATACAAGATAAAATTATCACATCTAATCATTTTAAACACTTTATGATATTCATACCTAAAAGAAATAATATAACCAGGTAGAAAAACAAAATAAGATATTAAATATTTTTTTAAATGCAGAAATTGTATTTCATTTTCAACAATGAGTATGTAACAATTTTAGATAAACACTAAGTTATATGAAATTTTTTTCGTGTTTTAAATGCCTAAAATTTTTTAAATTTATCAATATATACAGTGTCCTCTTTGAATTACATACATTGGTGAAAAAATAAAATGAAAGAAGAGAAGATTATTTCAATATTGTACAATTATTATAAAACAATCTTTAGTTTTCATACAAATTCAATAACAGTTTACAATTAAATAAATAAATTTTATATTTTGCTCATAAAATCTTTGACTGAAAAAATGTATTGATTATTCAATAAATCATATTTTTATATTTTAAAAAAAAACAATGACTAAAGTATTAAAAGACACTATATTATAATTGAAACTATGACTAGAGTTTCAATATAGATCTAAAAAATAAATGCAAGTGTTACAAAAGCAAGTATAGTTAAGTAACCCAATATAGATTTAATTAATATTGCCAAAAAAGGTACACAGCATATACCTAGTTTGGACTTACAACAAAAGACCATCAAATTGATTTGTTTTATTTTCTAAAAATCTTAGAAATAAAACAATCAAACATATCAATATTAATATGGATCGAACAAAAAATAAAAATTAATCACGAACAAACAATTGCAAATAAAAAAAAAATGGCAATTTAATATAATATGAGTCTTGATGTGAGATGTAATGGATTAAAAAAGAAATTTGTTGAAAGAACAAAAACATTTTATGTTAATAGATCTTTCAAGAAAGCTTTTGAAGTAAAAACAAAATTAGTAATATACAAATAAGCAATAATTAGGTGAAAAATAATGCTTCAATACAATATGAATCATGTATGGAGTGTAAAATAAATAGATTTAAGTCAATGATTTTTTTTTTGATATGGTTAATATTTTGGATGTTTAAATTTATTTTAAGACAAAGTTGAGAGAAAAAAACAAAAAGAATTTTAAATATTCAAATCACACCATTTAATTAAAGTAATAAATACGAACACATATAAGCAAACTAATATTTACATGATTTAAATGTTACTTTTAAAATTTTTTAAATGTTAGTTTTTTTACACTTCTATAAAATCAAATCATGAAAAGAATTTATAAAATTCATTTTTTGTGATTAAGAAATATTTTATGGAAAACATGATATGAGATTGAAAATACAAGTACAAAGTGTTCCCTTATGTTATGCTATGTAAATGCCTAACCTGGAATATTTTGAATTATCCCCAGTGTTCAGTTACATTCACACTATAAATATATTAAAAACTATATTTAAGTATCTGATCTTTGTTAAGACAAGATTTTATTACAAAAAAAGTCACAATCTAAAAGGTAGAAGAAAAAGTATTCTTTCAAATGCAGCAACTCTTTGCAGCCCTTTTTTTAAACCTGTGCATATTCAGAATTTTAGAAAAAGAAATTTTCTCACAAAAATAATTATCTTGAATATCTCCTATTAAAACTAAAATTTTTTTTATATTTTACTTGGGGTCTTTTCTAAGGCCAAGAGTAGTAGATTTAACCATAGCTGGAATAAAGTAGGGTAACAAGAAGATAGCTGCGAGTGCCAACCAATGGCCAGAAAAGTAAAATTTCCTGAAAAGAAAAATAATGTGAATTTCAAAACAATACTAACTTGATGATAGCATTGCTAAATGTATCTGTATTTATAAATAAAATTATTATTTCTTATGTCTTTAAAAATAAATAACTTTAAACTTAAAAAATTTATTTTTTCACTTATCTTTAACTTGTGGTACTGATAAAGTTATGAACAGATTCTGTAGGAAAATTATTTTATAATTACATAAAAACCATGATTCTTTAAATAATTCATTTAAGGATCATCTGCATTCCTCGGCATTCACTTAACATTAAAAAAAAAAAAAAAAAAAAAAAAAAAAAATTTGAGACATTAAATTAATTTGTGTAACAATGATTGAAAATTAAAATATTAACAAATCCAATTTCTTCTTTTGGGATTTATAACTTATTTGTATGTATGAAACTTTTTAATTAGCTCTATAAAATTCAAATAAAAATTATAATTTTTGACAGCAATTTATACATAAAATTAGAGGTTCTGAAGCTGTAAGGATTCAGATGAAGTATATGAGAATACTATTAATATTATAATCACTTAAGATGGTGAATTTGGTTTTAGACTTACATTTTCGGTACTGAACTAATATAAACAGTATATATATATATATATATATATATATATATACTGTAATATAATAATAATATGTTAAAAACTTCTAAAAATTATTTGCATATAATTTGTATTCTCTTTATACATTTTTACCTGATAACACTAACTATATGTGAAGTTTTGAAAACCAATTAGTTAATTTTACTTTTAGATTTGAAATGTGAGATGGATTTTACACAAACAACTCATAGGTAAAGCTGTCTAAATATTAATTAGTATTTTTCCCACTTTAAAAATACTAATAGTTTTTTGTTAAAAAAAATTCTAAATAGCTCTTTTTATTAAGGATAAAAATATTATCTAGGTATTGATAAAAACATAGGATATAGCAATACTTCACTTTTGCATATTTTTAACTGACTACAGCATTATATAATAATTTCTATCAACACAGCAAAATAAATGAATATGCTTCTTCCGTACATTTTTAACTCATGTTCATTGATTCAATAATATATCAATGATTAGTTATATATTAGAAGTAAACTTTGCTAGTATGTTTAATTTCTTTACACTGAATACACTTTAACATATAATTTTCAATCCAATAGATACTTACGTATAAACAGCAAGTGATGCATGACATTCCAGTAGTATGAAAGGAAAAACAATGTATGCCAGAGCAATCCTAGTTGTGATGCATGTTATAATGTCATATAATCTTGATGTTGATCTTTTTCCTTGAAATAATGGCCGAATGCTGCGTCGTATCTAAATTAGATAGAAAAAAAAAAAAAACACTTATATTTTCAAAACTAAAAGACCTTGTAAAAAAAAGTGGATATATGTTTAAAATTTGTAACTTCACAATATATTATTTAAAGCAAATTTTTAAAAAGGAATGCCTATCTAAATGTCTATAATATTTTAATTGAAAAAAATTCTATTGTAATTTAAGTTTTAGCAGTATACCAATATATATTCCCAATTTTAATAACAATAAAAATATTTAAATTACAAATTTATAAATTTTTCAACAACTATTATATGTAAAGTAATTTATAATTGTATTTTAATTAAGGAAATTTGATAATAAGAAACATATCTAACATAATATTTAAAAAACATAATCATCCAAGTTAATGATTTGTATATATAAAGTGCACAAAATAGTATTTTGGAAATCAATACATTAATAGGTAGATATGTTAAGAATGTGTAAAAAAAACTTACAGATCTCGCTGCTAATGTGAAGATAGCTCCACCAAGGAAAGTAAAATAATAACCAGGGTAGAAACCATGCCACAATGCAGATAACACATATGTCCAAAGTGTTTTATGTGAAGGAGCTCTATCATATGCAATAAATCTAAGCCACATTTGAGTTGATTTATTCCACGTTTCTAAAGTTTCTCGAAAATTTAAAGAAAACTGGAAAGAAAAGAAATATTGTTTCATAATAATGGCTAAAATCAAAATATCAGCACAATATTATAAGATGATTTTAATTAAATTATATGCAAGCATATAATATAAAATACAGTTTTCCCAGATATAAATTTAACATTAATAATAAAAATATAATGCAAATAAATAAATCAGCAAAGTCTAAATAAATTCTCCTCCCCTCCGTCATCATCTAATTATAAATTTTATACGATATCTTACACGGAATCATCTAATTATAAATTTTATACGATACAGAAAATATGCTTGGCCCTCATAATGTCATTTACTATATTGGTATATGAAAATTTAATTTTATACTTTCATAAATTGATATTTTAATTTTTCTAACTTAAAAGTATGATATAAAATTTATACAATAGTTAATTACCTATTGTAACATACATTTTCAGTTTAAAGAAAATTTTCAAAAACAAGTTCTTGAAAGTTTTGATTTGGATTTGGTTTGCCCCTCTATGGTAATTTTTTTGCACATTTTAGGTTAATTAGACTGATTCCTACAGTTTAATGTAGATTTTGTACCACCAATAAACATTCATGCCACAGCTAAGATTTGAATCTGAAGCCTTTGGTACCAAAGCCAGAGCATTAGCAAATTGGTGATCACGCCACTTGAAAGTATGGAAGAAAATACCTCGGATAAATATTCAATGATATTAAAAAAAAAAAAAAAAAAAAAAAAAATGCCAACCACAGAGACTACAATATTTTTTTATTTAGTATAAAATGTCTTTCCCCATACCTATTTATTTGTGTATATTAGATATATATTTACAATTTTTACCTCAAATCGTATAATGTCTACATTGGACATAAGATCCCACTTGGAATGCCCATCCGGAGTATAACCATTGAATCCCATGCCTGAAGCATTACAAACGGCTTCTCCTATAATAATAAATATATTTTGAAAAATAAAAGTTATACAAAGTACTGTGATACTTAATTCATATCATTTATATAATTTAATTTAATAACACATTTATTATTTTATAAGTTTAATGAAATGCAATATATTCTTAATAATGAAATGTTTTGTTTTTTTATACATTTTTAAACAAAATTAAAAAACAATTTTCCAATAATTTTCTACTATAATTTTTTTAAAATTCTAAATGAATATAATAGGTTTTAAAAAAATAATTATACATGTACTATTGAAAATTTACTATGCATTATTTTGTGAAACATTCTCATTATTTATGTTCAACAGACTGTTTCTTCTCATAAATTTGCAACCAACAAAAACAGCAATAACAATCCCATTTTTGAAGTGACAAAAATTTATAAATTTTTAAAATATGATATATCTAGAAAAAAACTTTTCCTCAATGAGAAGCATATAGCAGTGACTACAGAAAAAAATATTACAAAGATAATTTTTTATGTCATTTCTAAAATTATGCAATATAATAACAGTGAGATTGTTTTATACAAATATACAAACAAAGCTACAAAATTTGGGCAAAAATTATTAATTTGAAAATTAGTTTACACCTTTTCACTGTTTAATTAATTTTGAGTTTTAGATTCGAAATCACAAACTTTATAAATTATTGAATAAATGTTTAACATATTAAAATGTAGATATATTATTACAACTATCCAAAGAATTTTGATTTGAATTTTAAAAATTATATTTCATTTATTTGAAAGAGTACTCTTAAAATATTTAAGATATATATTTGAGTGTTCTATAATTATATGAATTTCCAAATTTTCTATAATTATATGATGAAATTGAACAGTGGAACTTTCAGGGTCCAACAATGTAATCAAGGCAAACAGCATCCGTTTTAAATTTAACTGCTATTGTTTACCTTAGGGGAAAAAATCACTTTCCTGCTTTCTTAATAAACACAATGAATATGTTGCAAAAAATTCTGATATTTTTATATTAAAATAAATTATTGTGTCTAAATCCACAAGTAAAAATAATTATTTGTATATAAATAAAACTGAAAAAAATTAAGAATAAACAAAGAATTATTCTACTTCAGTTACACAATATAAGCAAGTGAATTATAATTAGATTTCCTATTTTAATAACTCTTAAATGCAAATTAAATTTTAATTTGTTGTAATTACTCAGCAAACAAAACAGGAAAATTTTCAATTATAGAAAAAATTACATAGAAATGCTTAATGTTACCAAGTAGCCAAGCGTGATAGTATTTGGACCTTACAACTGAAGTGGCAAGTAACAGGTACATTAATTTTGAATACCATGGCGTATTGTTTAGGAACTTGGGATCTAAAAAAAAAAAAAGCAGTGTTTTTAATCACATTTTATTTTGAAATCCAACATTAAAAAATTATTTCATTCACATTAAAATAACAGTTTTAGTATTCATAGATTTGATATTGCAACACTTTTTTTCTACGTCAGCAATTTAGAATGATGTATAGCAGCAAAATATTTAACAAAATGATGATCAGTAGCTAAATCTGAATTTAATATACAAAAATAAATATTATCCACTCATGATCCTTATTCATTCTGTCTCCAATAAATAAGATATTCTCATAACACATATAGATAAAGATTTTAAGTGAATCTTTGAAAATAAATTATGTTTTTCTTTAGGATTGTTAAACTACTTTAGATTTGGTTTGGTTTCTCGCTCAACAGTCATCTTGTGCACACTTTAGGCAAAACAGATAGGGATCTACAGTTTAAAGTAGATTCCAAACCACTAGCAAACATCCATGCCATCACCAGGAAAACTACTTTAGAATTTTTATATGTAAAACTAGATGATTTTCATTATTTAAAATAAATATGTATTCTGAATTTGTGTTTCCATATCCATTTTTTAGAAAATTGAATACAAATAAAAGAAACTTTCAATTTTTTAAATGACAGGAAAAGTTAAAATTTCATATTTATTTTCATAACAAAAAATAAAATATGTTTAATACTAATTAACCTTGATAATTATTAAAAATGAATATAATTAAAAAAAAAAAAATTAAGACGAAGAATATATCTTTAGTATATATCTTATTAAATAACATATTTTTAAAACATAAAACACTTTTTGAAGAAACACATTATTTTTTAGTTAAAAAAAATTATTTTTATATTAATGCTTAAAGAATTTGTAAGATATGAAATACCTTTAAATTGTTTCATTTTAAAATTATTTTCATGAAAAAATAATTATAATTTCTTAAAGCAGATTATCTTACATTTTAAAGGTTTTGCTTGGTTTTTCATTGTACTGCAATTTTGTGAACACTTTAAGCTACTTAGACCGGCACCTATAGTTTAATGTGGACTTCAAACCACTAACAAACATGCATGCATGCATGCCACCGGCAGGATTCGAACCTAAAACCTGTGGCACCAAAGAACAGAGTGCTGCCAATTGGCCATTAAGCCCCTTACATTTTAGAGGAAAATGGTAAATAATAAAATCTTGTTAAATATAAAAGGGGTACTAAAATTCAAGTAAGAAATCTTGCATGCATTTCGGGTCTCCCTTTATAACTATTTTTTGCTGTAGTTCTTTCTGTAAAAAATCAAGCACATTCAAAATTCACTTATTTCATTTACTATCTGAGTTATAATTAAAAGCATCATTAAAGAAATATAAGTGAAATCAAATCAAATCAAATCAATTCAATAGAATATTCAAGTTTATCATAAGCAATTATCTTCCAAATTTTATAATTAGTAATAAAAAAAAAAATTCAAATCTGTAGCACATTCATTGCTATTCAATACATATTTTATGTTATTAGAAAGACTGCATTAAATGAAAAAAATTACCTTGTAGATAAGTAATAGGAAAAAATGGCACAATGGTTATCAAGAACAAAGCACAAAAAATGCTAACAGATACTTTACGTAAAACAACAGCCTGAAAAAAAAAATCATTTTATGGAAAAGTTGTATACACATAAATAAAAAAAACCATCACTGATTACAATTATTATTTTTATCAACTAAAAAATATGTATACAAATGCAAGCAAATTTATTAAAATAAAATTTAATAATAATAATAAATAAAAATATTAACACACAAATTTAAAATTTATAATGTACATATATACTTTTTTTTTAATGAAGATAAATAATGATAGACTATAACAGTATATCAGTAGTGTATGGAATTTATGTAGTGTAAAAGTTAATTTCTACAAGATACATTTTTACTGGAATATACTAAGGGAGCAGCAATCTTTCATGATATTACAGGAAACTTAAATGAAATTCACATGGATATTATAATCACTCACAAATAATCATATATTTTTTTTATTCTCATCAATGTTTTCATTAAATACTCTAGTTTATTCAATATCAATTTGGGTTCAGCTGCAAAATGTTTCTTCAAGAGTGTTCTTGCCCCTTCCATAAATTTTATAGCAAAATGTATGGAATTATGAGTTCTTCAAAACTCTTGTAAAGCATCTATGCAATTTTTCTATTATTTCAGATATTTTAAGTTCTCGAAAGCTCTTTGGCCAATCTGATTTATTTTTGATTAGCTTCATATTTTTGGAGATGTTACCATTAAAACCTGAGCAGTGTCATGTTTACACATCATCAGGAGTAATTGTATCTTGAATCAGAGTAATTGTACTCGAATTTTCTGAACTACATTATTAAAGTTTTGAAAGCATGAAACAATTTATACCCAACTACAATTTTTGAAAACAATCATCCCATCTTATAAAATTTTTCTTTTACTAAAGTGATTTTAGGTACAATTATATTCATGCTAACCATTAAATAAAAATAAAAATCTAAATATCAAATATAATACCAAGTTAAAATGTTAAATTACAGAAGAAACCTTTTTTAAAAAGAAACGTTAATACTTATTTCAGTTCATTTTAAGGTGCTAATGCACATGGAAAATAAACTAATAATAGTCATTGCCTTTAACTATTTTTAAATTTTACTTTAATATTTATGAATAATAGCATGTTGATGAATTTTTATACATACATATTTATATTTAACTTTTCAAACTAGTGAACATAGAATTTTAATCAAGTATTTCATTCACAAGCAACAATGTAATTTTTAAGCAGAAATTGCAGAAAAGGAATCATTGAGAACAGTAGAATAAACATTTAATTCAGTAGAAAGTTGATTTGTATGCAATTATTAGGACCCAGATGTAATAAATGGCATAGGGTGGTATACTATTTTTTTTATTATAATTTACCTTTATAAATATTGCCTGATAATTTAACACATATATATACACAAAAATCATGTTGTTTCTGTATTTTGATATAATATCCTTTGAATATAAAATATCTACCAGGTGATTTCTTTAGTTTATAACAAAAAATACAGTCATTGTTTAAGTTTTATATATCACATTGAAATTATTTCCAATGTCACTAGGAAACTCAATACTATTATTTATTTTTAGTATTTTAGCCAATAATTTCAAAAAAATTCATTACAAACTATGAAATATTATAAAACTACAATAAGCCAATAATACAATTTGATTAGCAAATATTAAATGTTCGTCAGTCTTATTAAAATAAATCAATATGAAAAACCTTAAGTGAATAATAAAACTCACACTTGGGCTAATGTCCTTGACAAAACTTTTTCCTTCAACAAAATCAACATAATCACTATAGAAAACTAGAGGACCACACATAAGAGCTTGAAAATGGAAGATGTAACTGAAAAACTCCAATAATGTTGGAATGTGCCTGTAATAACACAAAAATATTATATATTGAATAACAAAAATTTTAACTAAAATATAATAATAATGATAAGGATCCTATTAATTAATTTTAATTTCTCAATAAAATGTTAGCACAATAAAAAATTTATTTTATCAGTGAAAAAAAAAAAAACACTATTAACTAGTTTTCATGGATTTATAATGCACAGGAATATCTTGGTTTATTTTGTTTTTAGATATTTATGTATATATTTATAACTGAATTATTTAAAGAATTTTATTTCCCTTATTCTATTTATTATATAAAATTTTTCATAAAATAATTATTTAAATTTAATTATCTTTCACTAAATAGAAATATTTAATTTACTGCACATTTTGCAATTTCAAAAGCAGAATGTATAAAATAAAAATATAATAGATATTTTCAGTAAGTTTTGTCAAAACTAAAAAGCAAAGATAATAAAAAAACTTTTCTAGGTCATATGAAAATGAATTTAGACTAAATAATAATAATGAAAATTCATTAAACATGCTTTCAGATTACGATAAATCATATTATGAAGAAAACATGTTGGTTTCTATATGTTATTATCATAGGGTCTGAATTGCTGAGTGGCTAGCACTCTGGAGCTTGATACCACAGGTTTCGGGTTCGAGACAAGGCAGTGGCATGGATGTTTTTAGTGGTTCGGAATCCCCTTTAAAACATAGGTCCTACTCTAACATGATCGTACAGCGTTGCAGGGGTAATGTTACTCCGCATCTGTAGCTTAACTTCAAGCTATATGCATCTCCTGGGTAGTGCTAAGTGAGTAACATCAGTGCAGTACTTGCCTTAAGGCATCAAAGACCACTGTCTAAGTGTTTGCCAGCTGCATTAGAACAAAAATATGTTACTATCATTTAAAGAGAACAAGGGGGAACTTCAACTTTTTAAGGAAATAAAATATTTTGAGCTTCAATAAAACTTGATTATACTTTACTATTGTAATTCCAAAGTATTCAGCAATATTATAATACTAAGCTGATTAAAAATAAAATGCGTTAAGTAAGTTCTAATAATATGTAAATAGGAAGATCGAAACAGAACAATATTTTTTCAAAAATTTACATATAAACATTCTACAAAAATAATTAATAATAATAAAAAAAAAACTTAATTAAAAACATATGAACAAAACAAAATTTGAAAATATAAAGTTAATTTACCTGACAGCCCGCTTCCTCTGTTCAGGTGTCATTTTTTCTTCACTTTGGCATAAGCCATCATGAAGGTTAAATGCTAAACTGCTTACTTTTTGTGTAGTTATCATTAGAGGCCTGCAAGGAAAAAAAAATAAGAAAAGTAGCAGCAGATTTATATTTTTTAAAATTAAAAAACAATTAAAATTCTTTTCCTTATAACATGTAATAAACATACACAATAAAATATAAGAATTTTAAATACAAATTGATAAATTCCGCAATGTACTACATTACATTCTCATAGAATAAATCCTAACATAATTATAGTTCTATATTACAATAGAGTGCATAAAAGGTACAAAATCAAATATTCAATTAACATTTTATTATAACAAATTCAGAGAAAATATTTTATGTGAAACATTCTTTTGTAGACAAACGGAAATTTCACAAAATTCACTCACCGACTACAATACTTCAATTAAATGTATATGAACACACACACACACACATGCAAGATATAATTTCAATTTTTTTAATAGTTGCAAACATCCAATACATAGTTAATGTTTAAAATTTTATCACATTAATTGATCATTGAATATCAAGATATCAATTTATTAGATGTGAGAATATATGCAACATGTAACTTTAAAAATAAGGGGAGAAGGAGAAACCATTTTAATATATTTTTAAAATTTGAGATATATAAAAACAACATTTTGATTCCTAAAAATTGTTAAGTTAATTTGTGATAAATAAAACAAAGAAATAGTCTAAAAACATGGTTATGTTCATAGGAAAATAAAATGCAAATTTTATATGAATTAAAAGAAATATATATTTTAATGAACTAAAATAAATATATATTTTAATGAACTAAAATAAATATATATTTTAATGAACTAAAATAAATATATTTAATAACCATTTAAGTTAAATAATATTACCGACAAAATTTCTTAAAAAATGATATTATGAGAAATATAGCATTAAAGATCACTGATTTTCACTGTTTAATATATTTTCTCACTGGAGTTCATTGTATTTTATTTGAATACCACATTTTAATGAGAAAGAAAATTTATAAAGTAGCAACAGATTTTAATTTTTTTTCATATACAATACTTAAAAAAAATTTTTTTCTTAATGCTACTTCATAAATTTTCTTTCTCATAAAAATGTGGTGTTCAAATAAAATATATTGAACTCCAGTGAGAAAATACATTAAACAGTGAAAATCAGTTAACATTAATTCTATATTTCTCACAACATCAATTTAAAAAAATTTTTGTCAGTAATATTATTTAACTTAATTGGTTATTAAATATACTTCTTTTAGTTCATTTAAATATAATTTCTTTTAATTCGTATAAGATGTTCATTTTATTTTGCTATGAACGTAACCATGTTTTTAGGTTTTCACTGTTTAATATATTTTCTCACTGGAGTTCATTGTATTTTATTTGAATACCACATCTTTGTGATAAACAAAATTTATAAAGTAGTGACAGATTATAATTTTTTTTCATATTCAATACTTTTTATAAAAATTTCTTCCTCAATACAGCAAATATTACAGTTCGATAAAGATATTTAATTTTATGACAATATAATTGCTTTATATAAATATACAATTATTCTTACCCTGTAACATCTACAGTCCATCCACCATAATCATATGTTAACCTCATCAAATGCATTGATGAAAGATAAACTAGAGAAACAAAGAGCACCAATCTATAAAAACACAAGAAAAACTTAAAATTGCATTTATAGAAATTATATTATAATTGATTATATTGTGAAATTTTTTTTCAATGCTTTGTTTCAAAATCAAAAATAATTAAAAAGACACTATTTCTAAATTATAAAAGTAAGATAAAATCTTGTAACAATTTAAAAGTATTTCCCAAGCTACTTCAATTGAAGTAGGTCATGGAATACTATAAGCTTTCAATAAATAACATGAGAAAACTGAGCATATAATTGTGGCTTTATAAAAGTAAATAGTCTTGCAGTCATTTTAGTTCAATATTATCGATTCATTATCATACATTTTACAAATCACTTTTTATACTAAACAGCAAGAACTATGATACTGCCATGATAAATATTTATTACTCCATTGACTTGTGCATGTTTCAATCCAAAGAATGAATGAGTTGTATTTTACTATGCTACATTTATAATATATGAATATGAGAATTTTTAATTAAAATAATTTTTATATTAAAGTCTTGAGAGATACAAAACAAATAGTATAATTTTTTGAAATGTAATATATTTTTAGACAAAGAAAGAGAAAATTATGAACTGAAATGAATAAATTTTAAACTAAATCTTCAAAGTATCATTTGGGAAACATTAACAAATAGAATCTTTTCAGATAACATCAAAATACTTGATCTAATTTTGAAACATTCACATTCAGTGAAATGTTTCTTCTGTTGCAGCAAATTTTTATTATTTGAAAAAAAGAAATAAAAATCTGATGATTTATTTACCGAGAATATTTATAAAAGAATAAGTATTTTCATATTTAAATATTGTAAACATATTGATATCTACTAATTCAAATTGATAAATAAACACCTGAAAAGCATTTATAATTCAAAGATAGACAATAGGAAGAAACTATTTTTAACTCACCTATGCATAATATGAGGACTTACATAGTTCATAATAAGGTAACTTAGTGTTGTTTGCATAACCAAATGAGATATTTGACTGAGAATAAAAAAAATATGTATATTAAACAAAAGAAGAGATATAATTCAATAAAATAATTTTTTAAATATTATTTACAAATGATGCATATATATATACATATATGTACACACACACACACTGGAAATGAAATCCCAACAGATATGAAATTTCAAGTTTAGGCGAATGGAATGAAATGAAATCTCAGAGTTACAGGGAGTAATCTATGATTTTGAACATAAGCATGCAAATATGCATGCATTGAGTCGCACAGGTGCCATGTTATTTCGCAAGATGGAGTTCCATGCTTGTTTTATTTGGTCAGTCAAATCAGCAATAGTCTGGGTTGGTTGTGGATGATGCTGGATTTGTCATATGATAATATACTATATGTGGCAATTTTGTCAGCCAAGTTAACATGTTGACACTCTGTAAAACACATCATTGGGTGACAACTGCGGTATGGAACAAGAGTTATTCTATTGGGAAAACACCCCAAATTTGCTGTCAGTGTGTGGGATAACAAAAAGTGTGTGCTGTTATAGGAAATTTGTTAATCTGCTACTGAAATCTCCTGCTGTTTTAGGAAATTTTTTACGATATGGCAAAAATATTTGGTAGATTTATGGAGGGAATATTTGGGGAGCAATTTCCTAAGATTCTCTATCTCTATTGAGCTATCTACTCTCGAGCTCAATCAAGAGCTCTCTATCTTCCATCCTCTTGTAATAATACTACATGGCCTTGTTCAAACTAAGTAAGCTACTGATGCTGCCTTCATTTTCTTATATATTTTTTGACTAAAATCTAAGTCTCAATGCTCAATCTGGGAGATAAATAATGTTCATAATGTTTACATTGCGTATTTAAAGCAAATGTGATTTTCATGTTCATATTTGCACTATTAACACCACTTTTAATCATCTAGCATAAAATTTTAATGGACATCCTCTTTCATATGTGCAAACATACCTCCCATATTTCATTTATCTAGTAGAACTCCTTTTTGTTATTGGGATTTTATTTTTTTTAGCAATGTAGATATAATGAATAGTTATAATTTTATTAGCCATATATGCATCATAATAAAATTGACATGCATTAAAGTAAAGTAGAAAAAAATCTGTTCACGTTTTTTATTCAAAAATGAAAAAAGAAACGCTATCATTTTAGAAAATGTTAAATTTTTTTAGTTAGTACTTTTTTTTTTATTTATATGTATGTTAGGGAAAAAAAATTCTTCACAAATAATAAAAAAAGTATTGTTGTGAATGTTTTTCTTGATTATGTTAAGATTAACTAAATGATTCCTCTTCTTTTTTTGTGAATTTAAATGCTATAACTATAACTTTTAGGAAGATTATTTTACTACATTTTTAGTAAGATTTTTTCTTTCAGAAACAACATTTCTTACTAAAAGAATTTTATTTTTTACTTTATAATTAAAAATATATTTAGATAATTTTTCTCAGATAAGGAAAGTTTATTATAAATATAAAAAATATTTTAATTTAATCTCATCATTAAATTTTATTTATTTGTGATTTATTCAAATTCATATATTTAAAATTTTAAAGTGATATTTTATTCAATTTATTGTTGATTTTTCTCTGAAGAAGTAGTATTTTCAGAAGTAAAGAAAAATTTCCCACGAGAAAAATATTCATGAACAATCGCTTTTTGTTGTTTTTCTTGAAACATTTCAAAGTTGCAACAGTGATAAACCAAAAAATAATTTCAACGAAATATAAATAAAAGCATCATAGTTAGAAAGATGTCAAAAAAAAAAAAAAAAAAAAAAGTTTGTGTATATATATATGTATATACATACAAGTCAGCTGAAATCATTTTGTCCTTATCAGTGTTTATCAGCATTTTTGACCTTAAGAAATCAGTCAATATTGATTGCATCTAAGGTTATCACTGATCTTAGAAGTTTCAAAACAATGTTTTCTTTACGAAACGCTCTTTCTGATATCCAGACTATCTAATGATAAAGATAATCAATACATTTTTGGATAAACTAATTAAAATTGTTTTGAAGTTATATTCAAACATTTTTCTAATATTGAACATAAAAAAACCAAGGTAATAATTATAGTTTTAAAACTAAAAATGCAAATATTTATTAAAATATATTAGTAAAAAAAAAGCACTTGATAATTTTAATTAAAGCATTAGAGAGTTTATTTCAGCAAAATAAAATAAATGGAAAAATTAAATTTAATAATCCATGACTTATTAATTAATGGTAAAAAAACACTAAAACACAATAAATTTAAAATATATATTTTTAAAATAGTAAACATGATATGCACTTTGTAAACATAAAAAAGTTATAAATTTGCTAAATTTCTGTAATAAGATTTCTTTAAAAGGAATGTTATAAAATGTTTAATATTATTTTATTATCAATGAAACGCATGGGAACTTAAACAATTTATTAATATTAACAATAAAAAATAAATATAATAGCTTTTTGATATTTGTATAACCTCAGAAAAATTTCATAATATGATTTGTATAAAAATATTTAATATAAAATTTTAAATATGAAAATTGATGATTTTTTTTTCTTCTTTTTTTTTTTTCACTATTAACAGTCAGCATTAAAGAAGAAGATAAGATAGCTATATATGTTATGAAATAATATGCATTATTTAATTTATTATTAATCAAACCACATGAAAAATTAAATCAATTTAAAATCAAAAAATTATCAGTATGATTTGCTTACACTCACAGATCAAGAAGCAAAAGCAATGTTTTTTGTTTAATTTTTTACATAAAATCATAAACTAATATAAAAATGTAAATAAAATATGAAAATAAGTGTAATATATTTTACTATTTCAGCTTGACAAATTTACTGTCATAACATTGCTAATATATGTATTTAATATGCACAATATATTAATAGCATCACTAACTATTTCCTAAAAACAGGTCTGCTTTTATAAAGACAAACCTAAAAATTGGTTTTCAAATGTTGCATAAAAATAAGCTAATTAAACACACCTATTTTAAAATATGAATAACTACGTGTTACAAAACAAAACAAAAACTTCAAATTACATAATAGTTTAAATATGACATAAATTAACAAATATGTATTAATAATTTTCAATTTATTTATTATTATTTGTTAACTTACTATCCAAAGCAGAAATATCCTAGACCAAAACCTATAGTGAATGCAACAACATGTCGAATTTCAGTAGAAACTTTCTGAGGACAGAATGCTTTTCTGTATAATATAGCAAATCCTAAAGCAGTAAATTGACAGACTAGAAAATTGACCTATAAATAAATAAAATGAATATTAATTCATTAAAAGGACTGGATTAACATATAATTCTAACATCTATAAAAATGGAAAAAAAAAAAAAAAAAAAATCAAACACATAGAAATCAATGATTTAAAAAAAAAAAATATGAACATTTTTATCTTAGTGATACATGTTAATATATTATTTTTGCAAACAAGTAGTGATGAACACATTTAACTGCTTTATAGCTAGTTTACTTAAAGAACTATTCACAGCATAAAATTATTAATTTAAACATTTATCTGAAAAATATGATAAAACAATACAGAAATTTGATAGCTTTTAACTAGAATATTCAAAATATTTTTAAATAAATAACATTTCAAAATATTTCCTCACTAAAATTTTTACTAAATTTCACTAAAATTTTAATTTTATTAAAAAATTTTTCACTTCTACACTAAGTAGGAAGTTTTTTGATAAGTTAACAATATTTTTAAAATCAAATTAATAGTTTAATTTAAGATTGATATAAATCTAAAAAAATTTAAAATTTAAAGCAAGAAAACAATTAAGATACCATATTAAATGCTTCATACGTGTTTATTTTAATTCAAATTGAAATATTTTACAAATATACAAATGATTTAGTCTTTAAATTATCAATATATATTATTTTTATAATAAAAAATGTGGAATATTACATAACTATTCATCGATTTCATAAAAGCATATAATATGATTTTTAGATTCTATGAACAAAATTGTTTTCCTTTTCCATAAAAAAAATCATTTGAATAAGAGAGAGATTGTCTTAAATTCATAATTTTCGATACACATACTTCAACATTTTAATAATTCAAAGAAATTAATAATTTGTACCTGATCGATAGGTAGATGTGTTAACTCAGCTAACCACGAAAATGAACGAGTACCAGCATAAAATCCTTTTTCTGACGCCATTGGATATATTTTTTTTATACTAATCAAACTAATTAATTCCAATCATCTAATTTTAAAAATATTAGAAACAATGTCACTAAAAATCTTCTTCCTAGTCATAATTTTGGTTTGAAACAAATGTTTTGTTTATCTATACACGGTTTAAATGAAATGAAAACAGTCGAATAATTTATTACATTGCTTTAATTTAATTTGGTTTAAAATAACTCTGAAGCGCGTTTCACGAACTTTCTGCAATAACACCTGATGACAAATCACCGGCTAGAAATTAAAAATCGCTTTTCTAAATCTGACACTAAATAAAAATAACAGAGATTCTAGATCTCTTCTTCTCGTATCGTTTAAACCGAAACAGGGTGATAAATTCTGCTTAAATAGCTAGCTAAGTGTGTGGCAACCCTGGTAACGCAAATATGTTTTCTGAAATTACTGATTTTAAAATCTTAGAAAAATTAATATATATAGATAATTTGAATTAAAACTATCTTCTTTCACGGAAAAAAAAATGATAATAAATAAGAATTATACGGGAAATTATACGTGAAAAGTAACGTATTACACTTATTAGCTGTTAATTTTAATAAGAGATAAAAGATTGAAAAATAGAATTCCAGCACAATTATATAAAATTATACACACACACAAATTAATAATTATACAAAAGAAATTAAGTAAACCAAATAAGTATTGATGCAATCATTTAACCATTTTTGTAGCTATAATTGAAACGATGCACATGTGAAACTAAAAATGCAGATGCGAACTAATAGCACTGCTTTTATGCGTATTCAAATTTTTTTAACACATATAAATAAAAAAAAATGTTTTTTAATTGGTAAGAAATTATATAAGATTTTAAAAATATTTTAAAACTATGAATTATAATATATTTTACTATCTTAAAAAGGTGTTATACACATAGTTAAAAATGTGCAAACGTATAATTTTTTCTTGAAATAATATGCTTTAAAACTTAAATACACATATTTAATACAGATGGAGTGTTAGCTCCTCAAATATCCAGTCGTAATTGCAATAATATGGTATAAATAAGATATTAGATAAATATTTTAATTTTTGTAAAAAGTGAAATATTATTAGCAAAAATAAACATGACACAATGCAACTAACAGACAAATTTATAATATAATATTTATATGATTGTACGAGGATCACATTTTTTAAAGACTATTTTTTATACATTCTGAATGACAGTGCTGGTTAAATCGTGTTTGGGATGCGGCAGACTCTTAAATATGCTCAATTCTCAATTAAACACTGCCGGCCATCGTATTTCAGTGAGTATTAGTGACTATCGTAATATAAAGTTCAGTCAAGTGAAAGATGAGATGATTCGCTTTCTCCATGTCCTATAATGATTCAGAAGTTAATTGAGGACTGTCATATTGGATTTTCATGAATTGGTAAAGAAAAATTACGAAAAGGATACAGTTTACAATACCGTACTATTTAATCATTCTCTTTACAGCTGCAACCTACCACCTAATAACTTTTATGCTTTTCTTTACTTAACGTGGCTTGAATCTAATATTGGGCTAAACAGTAAGTGTTAAAATAATTCTTGTTAGAGAGACCGAATTTCCACGTGCTAAAATTCTAGGCACAGAATACAAGAAAATTTGTCTCGTAAAAATAATCATAGATGGTATTTTTTCATGTCGTTTTCAAGAGATTCTGTTTAAAAAAAATATTTTTTTTCGTGATTTTAAAATTATTTACCTGAATGCTTAGCTGTTTTTCTATTAATTATACCATTAAAAATTCAGCAGAACAGCAACAAAAATTTGTCAAGTTAGATAATAAGTAAATAGATATTGATTTATGCAATACAATTAGTTTTAAAAATTCGATAAAAAAATCTACAGTTACAAAGAAAGAAAAAATAATTAATAATAAGCATGAAAAATTAACAAATTTTTTCATGTCATGTTATATTTTTATGTTCTGAAATAGATATGATTCCGGCATAAAATTCTTTAAAATAGCTGTTCATAGCTCAACGTAAATGAAAAAAGTATGTTGATCGACTTTTATATTAACATTTTTTGACCGGATGATATTGAACCCTTTTATACCAAAAATATTTTATCCAATGATAAAAATAAAACGTTAGAAGATCAAATTTGTTAAATAACCTGTAAAAAGAAATTTTGCTCTTGAAATTATCTTGAGTTAAATCTCGATGTTCGCGCCAACGCGCAAGGATACCCCTAGCGGCGAAAAAAGTTTGTGTACGCATGCGCCTGCGAGCGCATAAGTGAGAGTCTGAACAGTGTAACGCCAGAGAGGCAAGAGTGAACAACACGGCTGCGAGTGGCTGTGACTGTCGTGTAAATAAAGTGATTGTTGAGTTTAAACCTTTGGTTTTTTATTGTTTTGTGTGAGTGTGATACAGTCCGCTAAATAAGAGAACATGTGTCAGTGCTATTGACGAGAACACTCGAAAAGAAGCTTATTTGCCATGCTATGAAAATAAGTAGAACAATTATTACAGTTATATAGTATCTCGAACAAATGTAGAACGTTAGATAAATTATTAAATATTTTATTTGTTTAAAAGCCTTGTGATTAATTCTTTACATGATACCGACGCAATATAGTTAGTAAATAGCACGATACAACCACTTCATGTATAAACTTTTTATCGATAAGATGATACAATAAAGTCTATGATTGTATGTCAGAATATAAACCATTTGATTGGTATTTTGTTAAAGATTATTTTTTGTGAGTAGAATATCACTTCTTATATAAGTGATTGTAAGATCAAGTATATGAAATACATCTACTATACTGTACTGAAATTGGATTTTGTAAGTCACAGTGATAATAAAATTACTTAAATTGTGTAAAAAATCAAAAAGAATGCACGAAACATACTGCAAATTTATATATAAAATATGTTGACTTTTTACTAATAAAATATTTTTTTCCGACTGATAAACTAAAGAGAAAGCATATTACATAAGTAAGACTTTATTAAATTTAAAAAGTGTATTATTAAAATTGTGTGATTATTATTATTATATATATATATATATATATATATATATATATATATATATATATATATATATATATATTTATGATTATTAAAATTGTGTCCTTCATATAGTCAGAATTTCAAATAAACTTTTGTTATTAAAAATATTAATACATCAGTAAAATACATAAAACAAAAAACAACAAAAAAATTAATGTAACTTTTCTATATTTTGAAAAAAATTATATCATTCATTCCTTCAATCATGCATTTATGTGTCGCTACATCATTATATAAGATTTTATGTCATAATATGTGAAAACATTGTTCCTGATTTATTAATATCAAGAAAACTATTATTAATATCACACACACACACACACACACACACACACACACACACACACACACACACACACACACACACACACACACACACACACATTTATCTAAAAGAAATATGCTTCCGAGAGGACCAAAGAAATCGTGAAACCTTCAGAGATCAATTCAGTAATTCTAAGAAGCTTAGTAGTAGTAGGGAAATTTGGAGTGAATCCAAATTGTTGCGGGATCATAAATAGAGGTGTTAATGTGTGAGTTAATTCAATAATTTCATTTAGAGTAGATAGCAAAGAGATAGGACAATAAGTAGTTGATTAGGAATAACGTTTCCTGCAAGAATGAGTGTTTAATGATAGTAGGTAATTACTTATAAGGCGAACAATACAACGAAGGATTATGAAGGGGAAATTTCTTAATATTTTATTAGTAATACAGTCATTTCCAGGATATTTTTTTTTAATTTTCAGTTTATCAATAAATTTAAAAGAAGAAAAGCGCGATTATTAATAAGTTTTTGTGCGAAATTTGATGAAGAGTGGAGATAGAGGTCTGAAAAGTATCTCGAGTAAGTTGATTATACAAATTATTTGGCTTGAACCGATTCTAAAGGCAGTTGGCAACTTTCTGGAATCTAGAAGAATTAGGAGAAATTTTGCTGGTTTTCTGGTTGAAGCTATTAGTGACCGTCCAGATGAAGCCGTCAACAGGATCGAGGTTTTGCAATTTTTAAGACTAAGAGCTTTGTGTGAAATTTCTGTTCCTTGTCTAAGAAGAGCTCGATTTTGTTATAGTTTTGGAAGTTGTATTACGAAAGAGTGGCCAAAGTTTATGAGCATGATTACGCTGAATGATTAAGGATTTGATGTGAGGAGGGAGGAAATAGGTATCACTTGCTTTAAAAGTTTTAGAGGAGCAGAAGTGCATAATAAGTGTTTGTTCAGCAATTCTACAAATTTCTATGTCAATATCAGAGTTAGTATGAAGAGGAGAGTACTCAGAAGAGTTATCGTTACGAGTAATATAGAGCATTTTTAAGAGAGTGGAGAGACTATAGATAAGATCAAAATTGATTTGTCATTCTACTGTCTTTTTTTGCACACTCTGGGCTAATTAGAACGGGATCTACAGTTTAACGTGGATTCCGAACCACTAACAAACATCCATGTCACCGCAAGGATATGAACCAGAAGCCTATAGTACCAACGGCGGTAAGATGAAGAGGAATAGGGTTAATACTGAAATTTAGGATAACAGAATTATGATCAAAAGAAAGTTCAGAAATAGATTCTATTAAATAGGAGGCGCAAAAGTTGTTGATAACAGCAAGATCATTGGTGGTTGCATAAGTGATTCGTGTTGGAGTGTAGAGATGATTTCAAAACCGGTGAGAGCTTCAAGATTAAGGAGAGTAATTACCGAATTATTGTTTCTAAAGAGCCAGGAAACATGATGGGATTAAAGTCTCTCCAAAGGATTGAGCTGTAGTTCATACTGTAGAGATCAATTGATGGAATTGCTTTTGTAATCATTAAAAGAGACAACAACTAAGACTAACTGAGATGCTGAGAACGGCAACAGGAAACTGAATTTAGAGTAGGAGAGACAATTTAACAATACGGGATGGAATGCATGATGAAAATGCCAGTGCCACCAGAAACGTAGGAAGACAGGGTACGATGAAAGTGATAATTAGGAATGACAGGATTATTTTTAAGAGAGAGGTGAGTTTCTTGGAGAAGGATAATATCAGCAAACAGGGAACAGTTCCCAAAAACAATTAACAGTTTAACAGTTTCCAACAATTAACAGTTCCCTGTTAATTTAAAACAGGAAAAGTAATCCAATTTTATTTTAATAAAAAAAGGTTAATATTTAAATATTAGAAATTTGTTTTATTCAATGTTTTCTATCGTTTTTAAGGACTAGAAGATTAGGCTTTTAATCGACGGATGCATAATCTGGATCTTATGTACGTATCATCATGTATCAAATTCTTTATTTGCATTTTAATTATACTATATTGTTTAATTTTTATTGCATATAAGAAAATTAATTATAAATGTTATGGTCAAGTTATAATGAGCACATATGATCCACAGTCTTACTTAGACTGTGTATTTTTATTTTAAATTGAGAAACTCAGTTAAAAAATTACAAATTACTTTTAAAAGTAGAATCTATTTTAAAATCATTCGTTTTGAAGTCAAAGAATGCTCCATCTTATCAAAAGAAGAAATTAGATATTTATGGAACGCTGATATTCAAACTATTATATAATCTAATAGTTTTTAGTTGAATCAGCTGGCGGGATTTTCCGGGTTTTCTCCCATAAAATACGCAAATGCGGGAGAGTTGCCCCTAAAAGTCCTCCCGGAAGGCATTGTCCTCCTTCTTCAGTGTCAGACTTCTACGTACGTGCGTCACATCATAACAGAAACTGCCCCTCTCTTCCCTCGTTCCATGAGGGATACAACAACAACAATAGTTTTAGTCTGACTCCATGACACTTTTTTTTTTGTAATCTATGGGGAACATTCTATGGGGAACATTCTATGGGGAACATTTCTATGGGGAACATTCTTCTTCTTCTTCAATGGCACGACAGCCCCATGGTGGACCAACTCTCCTGCTAGATTCATCTCAGATGCTATTCCGCTACGGTTGCCCTACTCTGTACCGTAATATTAGACCTACTACTACTACTCCATACCACATCACTGTGCTTAGAGCTGAGTTGCCCCTTTACAGTTTGGAAATGATGTGGGTGAGAGAAATCTGACCGGGCTCTGTAACGCTCTACGGTGATATGAGACCGGGACTTACGGTTTAAAGTGGATTCCGAACCACTACAAACATTCGGGGCACCGCCTGGCCTCGAACCCAAAATCTGTACTACCGAGTGCCAGAGCGTTAGTCACTCAGCAATCAGGCCCAAATGAAATATTATTGTCTCTAAATACACTATCAATAAGCAGTATTTATGCTGACAGTTTCTAATGGAATTAATTCACATTGACACGTCAAAATCTTCAATTCTATTAAGTTTATAACATTTGTAAAATAAATGCATAAGTCAATTTTGTTGCATTAGGAAATTTTTTGGATTCTTTACAATTCTAAGACAATAAATTTGACAAACACAAACAAACACTGAATATTATTAATGAGATTTATTAGCAAAAATTTTCCTTTTTAAAATATTATTGTGTAAGTAAGCATAGTTAAATTGAAATACTTAAGCATACAGAATATTTGCATAATGCGTTGGATAAATACCGTATTAATTTGTTTACTTGAGTACTATGTAAAATATGGTTTAGAGAGGCATAAATGTTTTTGTTCATCAGTGAGAAAGTTTGAAGTTTGAAAATAAACTCCTCATTATATGTCTAGACAAAGGAAAAGGACAATATAAGTAATGATTTTTATCTAGATTCTAATATTTTATTAAGTTTCTAACAGAGTCAATTATAAAATGAGAACAGAAAGTGAGACAATCAATTTAAATTAACGAATTTGCAATTAGAGAGTTATTCGTATCTGCTGCATGTAATTTCTACTTTAACATTAAAAATTATTAACTGTTAACTAAATTATTTATATTATTAAGAATAATTTTAAATTCCTGTTTGTATGACATTAAAAAAAAAAAAAAAGGTTGCGAAACATATGAATGCAAGACATAACGAAATAAAATATTACATTTAGAATCAAATTAAATTCTAAAACACGAAAAACGGCCTTAATTTAGAAATATGTGAATTTGCTAAATTTATTAAGATTTTCCATGATTTATAATTGTGCTTCATAAGGAATCCTTTCATTATTTTGCTGTAAAGTGTTGTTTCTTATCCCACTTGACAGACAGCAACATTTAGACCAAATCCAAGAACCCGTATGTTCTCATGGAAGAGGGGAGGGGGGCAGCTTCTGTATTGATGGAGCATCCGTAGGTAATAGTCTGACTAGGCTCCGTGTCTCTGAAGAAGGAGGGAAGTGCCTTACGGGAGAACTTTTAGGGGTGAACTACCCACATTTGAGTATCCTATGAGAGAAATCTGGAAACCTCCCACCAGGTAGTCCGACACAAGAGGCACGATGCTGAACATCACAAAAGCCATCTAATCTCCTCGTTTCTTGAAACAGTGTCTACAACAATGCCGCCAGCGGATTGAACATCAGACCTAACTCTCTCCAGTGGCACACGTTGCCCCTGAATCACGAATCGGGCTGCTGTGAAGTAAAACATTTTATTCACTATCAAAAATGGAAAATTATGTGAATGGCGAATGTATTTACAGATGCTATGTTTTTACAGCAATTTTGTGTAAAAATAATACTTAACTTTTGCTACTCAGAAATCGGGCCTGCTTCGACATTAATAATAATGGATTGCAATAGTTGTTTCAGTAAAGATTTCCTTTGACTGACATTTTTATGAACCCATTAAGTAGCAAATATATTTCGAGAAATGGGAAATGTTCATCGATTTAAATTTTCCATTTCGGGTATAAAGAGCTTTTGAAACTAGTTTTACGGTGTTACGTTTTTAATAAAAACCCAAATATGAAGGATAAAAGTTATTTAAAGCGAATGTGCCATCGAATAAAATTAAACGAGAAAATGATAATATTTAAACACAAATCTTTGTGTAAAAATGTTCATAAACTGCTTTGAGAAATTTAGTGTTTAAAATTTTTTTTTTTGAAAAAAAATACATTAATAAACTTTTCACATTTTTGAATGAATTAAAATTCCTCCAAATAAAATTAGATGTACATAAAAGTTAAAACTATTTTGTGGAATCATACTACTGCCACAGTTTGAGTGTTCTTTAATACAGTTTCTACTAATGATTTTGACACGAATGTGAATTCCTTCTCTGAAAAGAATCTTAAAAAATATTCTGTTGTTATTGTTTCTTATCCCACCTGATAGACGGTAACATCTAGACCAAATTCATGAACCCATGTATTCTCTGGGAAGGGTGGGGGGAGGCAGCTTCTATTGTGATGGAGAACACATAGGTAGAAATCTGACTTGGCTTCGTGAAGCTGAAGAAGGAGGGCAGTACCTCCCGCAACTTTTAGGGGGCACTACCCGCATGTGTGTATCTTATGTGAGAAAACACAGAAAACTCCCACCAGGTAAGTCTGACTACGGATGCAAGATGCTGGACATCCAAATGCCATCGAGTCTTCTCATTCTTTGAAACAGTGTCTACAACAAAGCCGCCAGCTGATTGAACCTCCACCCGAATGCTCACCAGCTGCCCACGTTACCTCTGAGCCACGAGCCTGGTAAAAAATTTTCTTATTACTATCATCTTTGTATCGACAGGTAACGAATAATACAATTATAAGTGAAGTTTCATGAACAAGCAAGACCATTAACAAGTCATTCACAAGTAAGACATCGTTTATATTTGCAATTCTTTCGTGCTTTACCAAATTGATCCATGAGGTACAAGCACGCAATAAGGGTTTCAAATCGAGGGTTGAACAAGTAACTGAGCACTTTGAGATTTTTTAGGTGCAGGCGATCGATAAATCATAAAGCATTACGATTGTTATCCATTACTTACGCATTAAAAAAGTTTTCAATTTATGTAATGACCCATGTCAGAATTGGTTGCATGAATGACCACGATATGCTAGAGTTAAGTAATGGAAAAATTGGCATTTCGATATTAGATTTAGTATATTAAACAGTGAGCCCGAGTAATTGTAGAGGTACATGTAAGCGGCAAATAAGGAAATTTGACGGACTACATAATTGAAATTTTGGTAAATGGTTTATTCTTTTTCTCTACTTTATAAGCATTATTTAATTTTAGCTTTCTTTTGTAGTTAAATAAAATTTTATAATCGTTAATGGTGTAGCATTTTTCCCACGGGAAGAGTTACAGCATTTCGTTCCCAAGAGAGAGGAATGTATATTCTTTAACAAGTTCATAATAATAACCTATCACTCAAATTTGACAGCAGATAAGCAGTGTTGTGGATAATTATATTACACACAATTAGTGTTTTGTACTCATGAGAACAACTTGTCTCTCAAATCTGATAGCAGATATTCAGTGGCATGAATAATGAGATCTGATGAAATTAGCGATTGCCTGTTCGATCTTCACAGGTGGAAACATTTACAGATGGAATATGGACTACGCCATGAGTTGTTGCATTGAGATTGGTGACAGATCATGGGTTGAGGAAGTATCGACTCCAACGGGAAGTGAGAGAAGCTGACCTCTTTCCACTTGACGGATTTTCTTAAAGGAAGGTGCTTGGAGAAGAACCAGAAGAATTCTACGGCGAGTCGACAAGAGGTGTTGTTTTTCTTTTTTTCTGTAAAGTGATATAACACGCCGGAGTTTCCGTCTGTTTACAAAGTGAGCTCCTTGTGGCTTCGTATATCTCGCCGTATGATAGTTAAGGTCTGCAGCAGACCTGGTGAAATAGATTCGTCGTAGACTTGAACTCTGAAAATTTCCGTCGTTGGAGTGAATTTCACTTGCGAATTAAATTTATATTTTTAATTTTCATTTTATTGTAAATTATTATATATATATATAATGCTTGTAAATAAAAATTAAAGTGTTCTTATGAATCAGAAAGTGGTCCTCTTCTTGAAGCTGTTATAGGTCTAGTATAGG
This sequence comes from Caerostris darwini, assembly GCA_021605075.1. Taxonomy (NCBI): domain Eukaryota; kingdom Metazoa; phylum Arthropoda; class Arachnida; order Araneae; family Araneidae; genus Caerostris; species Caerostris darwini. The sequence continues at coordinate 685,361 of BPLQ01001323.1, forward strand.
CCGAGACGTTACAATGGAATTAACTTTATTTTCTTTGAACGAAGTTCTTTACAGAAAAATTGTATTGAGTTTATTCCTTTTTTTACTAATACTATATATGAGAGATCAAATATAGTTACAAGAAATATTTGAGTTACAACATTTTTTAGCTGCCAAATAACATTATCTCATCTAGAGAAAAAAAATATCTTATATAATTTTCATTCTTAGAAAACATTTTTGAGATAGTTAACATTTTTTGTTCTTGAGAACAGAGAATCAAAAATACATTATATGTTTAAGTTGTACATTTTTAAGAATAAAGGAAAAGAATTGTTTTGGAGTTAAGTAGATCGTTTGTAGAAACGACGCTAAATTATAGCTCTCAGGGTTCTTGATGATACCAAAAAGAAAGAAAAGAAAAAAAAAATTCTTTTTTTTTTTTAAATTATAGGACGACAAATAATGACATAATCAAATCGATCTGACTTCAGGAATGTAAAACAGCATCAATTCTTTACATTTTTTTACAATTTTATTTATTTCGGTAAGAATAAAAAAGCAATACTTGAAGGAATTCTTGAGTAGTATTGAATTAGACTTCACTTCAGTGAACAAAGAGAAGAATCTTTAGATTTGATGGACTGTGAGAGTTTTTGTCAAGGAGGATTCTATTAAAAGAATTCAAATGATGAAGTTTTTGATTGTTTGAAAGATAAAAATAGCTTGAGTGCTTTAAATGAAATTTAAAATTAATCAATAAAAACTAGTGTTTTAGAGCAAAGCAGAAAGGCTAAAATTATTCCATTTTGTTTTTATTTGAAGTAATTTTTTTGCAATGAAAATAAGAGATTTTGTCAAAAAAAAGTATAAAATAAAAAATAGAAATTTAAATGGTAATTTTTTTTTTTTTTAAATGTTCAATAATTTAGCAATTTGAACATAGTTTGAGGATTCAAGTTTTCGATTACATGAAAAATTGAATGAGAACCTAATATTTGAATAATCATACTTTATGTTGTTGTTATTGTGATTAATCCTCAGTGTCCTGCAGCGCGGGATGGACATTCCATGAGAAGTCTGGAAGGATGGAAGGAAGGGAGACAGCTTCTGTTGCGATAGAGCACTAGGAGGGGGACGTCTGACTTGGTTCTTAGTCGCTGAATAAGGAGGGAAGTGCCTTCCAGGATTTTTTAGGGGGAACTATCCCGAATTTGCGTTTCGTATGGGAGAAAATCCAGAAAACTTCCACCAGATAGTCTGACTAACGAGGCAAGAGGCTAAACATCATATACGCCATCGTGTCTCCTCGATCATACTTCATAAGTTATTTATATAATATTCTTGGAAATGAGACTTTCTACTAAATGGAAATGATTTACACTCATGTCCATAAATTAAGGATAATTCAGAATCACACAAAAATTGAACTCTAAAATAAAAATTTCACCTGTAGAATTATCACACACATCTTGAAGAAGAATGTACAAATTACAGGAA